>CM038223.1:100063516-100805644 GCA_021442155.1 Cymbidium sinense
CCACCTTAATCTAAAGCTAGAAATTGGTGACTTAACTAATGTGTGTACTTTAAAGGTTTATGTGGTATGCTTAGCTAGGCTTTAAGGATTAGATTTTCTAAGTGTGAAGATGTTCAACTTAGATGGGTGGTTTCATTTAAGTGTTTAGTTGATTTTAGTTGATTTTATTTGTGATTTATTTGGTTTGAATGAACAATTAATTACTAAGTTGTAAGAGAGGAAAAGAAAATAACTTCTCTTTCCTTCCTACTTAAGTAATTTCTAAAAATTATTCATATTTGATTTTATTTAGTGAATGTTTTATTATGTGTTTTAATTAATCCTAAGTTTAGATTTTCCTAAACAAACCTATTCAAAAGAAAGCATTTTAAGATTAAGTAAAATTGAATTAATATCACAAAACACACATCACTTCATTTCTTTCAACATGTATAACATGCATATGAATGAATCCTAAGCATATCTATACAAATGGAAATATTTAGCACACTTTATGATGAATGCTAAGAAATGTTACTTAAGAAAATTTGGAATGCTTTATGATGCATGATTTTCATTAAGTAGAAAAGGGGTTTCTTTTATCCATTATTCACATGCACATGTATATGTATGAAAGGCATAAGTGATGCCATTGTTAGCACCGGGGTGTAAGGTACAAGACCTACTTAGCTACTTAAAGCCTCATAAGTTGTCACTAATATACCACTTTCCTTAAATACAAAATACATGTACAAAAGAAATGAATGGAAAAGAAAGATGCAAAAGTTTGTATTTGTTTGTTATTTTGTTTATGCAATTTATATGTATGTGATGATGTCCTTCTTGTTAGTAATAGGAATGAATAGGAATGGGGTTAGGCAAGTGTTGTGTTCCTTTATACACTTTGCCAAATCTACACAAAACTATGCTAAAGAAAAAGAGAAGGAAACACTATGCACATCTTCATATTTATATCCACATGCTTATAAATAATTATAAGTAGCACACTTTCAATTTTATGTTTGATTTATAGATTTTGAAAATAGTTTTGATTTAATAGTGATAATAGCCATTCATATTTTTACTTTAGCCAAAACATGCAATTTGACATAAAGAAAAATATTTCATTTTAATTTTGATTTTTTTAAAATATGAATGCATGAATTTCATATGACATACACATTTAGCATGTTAAAAGAAATAAAGTGATGAATGTAAATTTATTCACCTAATTAATTCTAAAGACAATCCATGAAATAAGAAAGTTAAAAGAATCAAAGTTTGTTTAATGTAATTTTTTGTTTTGAATTTGTTTATGTTTGATTTGAAATGTGAAAGATGTTTGTGGTCATTTCCCTCATGTGTATGTATTTTAGTTTAATTTTAGATGATTAGATGATTTTTTATATTTTGATTAGGTTAAGGTATGAATTAAGTGTATGTTAATTACCCTTACATACCACCTTAGCATATTTTCAAATAATTATGAGCCAATGATATGACATAAAACCATACAAGGAATTTAAATCAATGCACCTAAGAAAAGGGCCTAATGCATTTGGCTCATGATTAATGATTAATTAAGCTAATGGGTTTAATTTAAGTAATTTCATAATCCCTCTTACACATGTGAATTGGATTTTGATTTCCTCAATGTACTTAGGCTTTTGAACACCTAAGCATCTACCCAATATGGATTAATTAAGTTTTTAGAAGGTTTTTTAAAATTTTATTAAATTAATTAGGTAGGTAATTAGTGAATTAATCCTTAATTAAGTTTGGATTAAGGGAAGAAGGGTTTAAGAATAGCTTAAGAAAAAAATATCCCAAAATTATTCCCTAAACCTCTATTCACTTAAACAAACTTAATTAACTCAATCGGTTAAACCACTAATTACATAATTAAACTTAATTACATTAAGAGTAATTAAATTAATTTAGCAATTCTCTAATTAAACCATCAATAAATCCCAAGAAAATTAGGGAGGTAGAAGTCATCCCACTAATCATACACAAAGTTTGAATTATATTATAATTAGAGTAATTAGCAAATAAATTAATAAAACCTAAATTAGAAAATAATACTATTCAAAATCCATTGAAATAATTTTATAATATTCTAGATGTTATCTTTCATATGCAATTTATTTCATTTTTTATTTTTTCTACACTTAAATATGAATTTTAAATTTCCTTGATTAATTAATTTAAATCCTAATTATATAGTTAATCCGTTGGCACCACATGGTGGCAGCACTTTTCATGTGGCGTGATGGGATTCATATTTAAGTTGTCACATCATGGCGCCGCTGTGGTAAGCGCTTTCTCCTCATGGGTCAGATCAGTTGATGGCGATTCTCCATGATTCTAAAGGGATAAATGTGGGATCTATGTTTAATCATGGTCATCCATCAAAATGGCGGATGGATGGCCCATGATTCTCCTATCTTCTGAGGAGATGGACCGTCCATCTTCGGAGATCAAACTGATTGAGCTGGTTGATCCAAACTCAGCACACCATCTAGCAAGGGGACATCCAATGGTTAGTTTTTCATGGGATGAACTTTCTTTCACAAACCACACTATGGAAGATTGGCTGGTTTAATGGCATACCTCTCATGAGGTATCATGCAACTTGAGAAGCTTCCTAGTGGAGGCAAGCTTTGTTGGGTTTGAGGTTGAGTGGTGGATCCTTCTATGGGTCAAGTCCACCTTCACTTAGCTCATCTTGATCAAGAGTAGTCTCTTGCCTTTGGACCTTGGAAGAGCTTGGGTGAGTTCAATTGAACTCCGATGGAGTTGCAAAGGGAATTGGTGGTAGGTGTGGTAATTGAATTTCATGACTCCCCATTTTTTTAAGAAAATTGAGAGAGGAGAATTCAACTCACTCTGGAAGCTTGGAACTTGCAATGGCTTTCTTTGAGTTCCCATCTTGATTGAATGGTAGAATGAAATAGTGAGTATATCTCCCCTGAGCAATCATGGTGAGCTTTTGCCATTTTGATCAATTGAGCTCATTGAGTGGGTTGTAGGTTTGTTAAATGTCCTTGCATTGATTTGGCAGGTGGGTAGTGAGCTCCCATGTGCTTAAATCATGTGGAGGAGATCCATGTGCCATTTCAAGTAAGTGGTCAATTTTGACCTTAGGGGTTACCCAAACCCATGGGTTGGGTGTGCACCACACTCTAGTGTCCACTTGGTCTACTAAGAGGGTGTCAAGTGGTCATGAAGAGGATTTGACCAAATTCCAAGTGGATTTGGCCAAATTTACCCTATGTACTAGGGGTGAAATGATCATTTGGCTTGGGTTTCAATTTGAATATGTTTGATATTGAAAAATATTTGGCCAAGTTTCATTGAATTTGGAGTTGGTTTGATGTGATTTGGCTCATGTTGACCCATTTAGGTCAAAATGGGTCAACTTGAGTCAAGTTGACCAATTGGTCAAAAGGTCAAACCAAGGTTGGGTCAAGTTCATATGACCATTTGAAATATTTTGGTAGCTTTGGTTTGATTCAATTTGGTTTATATTTGGTTTTGGTTCATTTGAGTTCATTTAGGTCAAATGGGTCAAGTTGACCAATTGATTTGACCTATTTGGGTTAGGTCATGGGTTGGTTTAGTTTGGTTGGTCATTGAAATGGGTTGGTATCTTTGTTTCCAATCAATTTGGTTTATATTTGAGTTTGGCTCAATTTGACCTTTTAGGTCAAGTTGGGTTCATGGTCAATTGGGCTAGTTAGGTCTAGTTGGCAATTGAGCTTTGGTCAAGTTCAACAATCATTTTAGAATGAACTTGACCCATTGGTTTCAATCAATTTGGCTTAGATCAAGTTTTAACACATTTTGACTTTTTAGGTCAAGTTGGGTCAACTTGGGTCACGTGGCCAATTGGGTGAGGTTAGGCTCAAATGTTGACTTGGTCAAGTTCAAACATTGATCATGAATGAGTTTTGATCAATGGTTTCAATCAATTTGGCCTATGGTGGATTTTGGCTAGTTTAGGTTTCATTTTGGCTAAGTGTTGACTTGGTCAACCCTTAGGTTTGACTTAGTTTGACAATTTGAGTGATTGATCATATTATGATGATTGTTGATCATGATGAGAGGCTTAGGTCTTAGTTCAATCAATTTGGGTTAGGATTAGAATTTGGCTCATAAGGGTACTTTTTTGGGTCAAGTGAGCTAAGTAGGTCAAACTTGGTCAAAGCTTGATTTAGTTTGATTGAACTCACATATGGACTTATGATTGAAATATAAATCCATTTGCAAGTGATTTGAAGTCAAATGGGTTTTGATTCATTTGACAATTTCAAGTTCAAGGGTGAACATGAGTTTGACTTATTTGATTTGAATTTAGTTTTGGTTTGGTGATTGAAGTTTATGTTTATATTTGGATTCATGATTGAAGGATTGATTGAATCATGAAGAAAATCAAGGTTTGGCTTGATTTGAAATTGATTTGTTCAAGATTTTGACTTAAAAGAGGTTGAATTTTGATTGGTGAGTTTGATTTTGGAGTTGGTTTGGGTTTGAATTTATATTTCATTTATATATGTGAATATAAATGAAAATATAAATAGTTATGAGAAAATTTCTTGAATTTGAAGTGATTTGAACTTGATTTAGCTAACTCCTTAAGAGAATCAAAGGACTTAGGAAAGATTTTGATTTGATTTGAATTTTGGATTTAGTTTGATTGATTTGAATTTATATTTCATTTATATATGTGAATATAAATGAGAATATAAATGGGTTGTGAAAAATTTCTTGAATTTGATGAGTTAGATTTGATTTGAGCTAGTCTGAGAAATCAAAGGACTTTGAAATATTTTGAATTTGGAATTTCAATCATGGGTTTCAATCATTTGAGGAATGGATTTAATCATTGGAATTGATTTGAGTTTGGAAAAATCTATTGATTTAGGTTTGAGTTGATTTGATTTGGTTTGACAAGGAAGGAAGTGAGGAATGTGGTTGCTGTAGGGTAGCAATTTTCTAACACCCCAAGGCATGACTTATTCTATGGCTAACTCTTCAGTCTCTAGGCTGGGTTGAGTGTCCACCTAATCACTAGATGTGTCTTAAGACTAGGGATCTTAAGTCTAAGAGGAGTCAATGAAGATGAAGGGGAGAGAACTCATCCAAAAATAAGGTCAATAGGGACTTAAATTAGCTCAAAGGTAGTAAAAGTTCATTTCAATTTTAATTATTTTGAGATCCCATCATTTAAGATGGGAACTTAGTAGTGGTCATGTTGGCTAACCTAGCTTTTATCATCAAGGGAGTTCCAGAGGGAGGATCCAACCAAGGGTGTCTTTTAGTTTGATGATTAGAGAAAGCAGGGATTCATCTTACAATGACCTTAGGGTGACATGCTGAGGGTAACATGAACCCAACCTAGCATGATTTGAGATTTGATAGAAAGAATTCATGTAGTTTACATCTTCAGAGAAATGGCCGAGTAATTTGTTTATGTGAAATATATTGACCCAACCTGAGGTGACTCTTGAGAGAGTCGAGTGGACTTATCTCACTCAAGAGTGATTATGGGAGTTCTGACTAAGATAGGATGCTTGCTTGGGAAAGGGGCCACTGGGAGCTTAAATTCCTAATACATAAGCGAATTAATTTGTTTGTTTTTTTGTTTATTTATTTATCATGGACAATGTTGGTTTGTGAGGGATCATACTGAAAAGGAGCTTATATTAACCTAGACATATCTCAATTTTACTAAATCACGGGAGAATAGCATCCATTAATAAATTCTCCCCAGATGGCTACTAGGAAAGATATCTAATCCAAAAATAACAGGTAGTGTCTAAATGGGGTGCATAAAGGATGTCATCTAAGTAGAGTGCCAGGGGAGGGGCACTGGGCTTTATCAAAATGGAAGATAATGTCTATAGGTATTTGGTGGCCAACTCAAGGAGAAAGCACAAGGACTCACATTTGACAAGAGTGGTGTATCCATCGGGTGAGTCGTTGTCAGCATAGCGAACATCAACCAACTAAGTGCCAGGTTTTAACAATGCTAGAAAGCTTGGGGACTCACCTCCTATGGCAAATCTTGGAGAGTGCATTACTTTCGAGGTGTTATTACCTAGGCACTTGAGTGAATGCCAGGAGGACTTATATCAACTCAAGTAGTCAAGAGGAAAGGAATTGGGGACTTATCCCCAAATATCAAATATACTCAACTAGTTAGTGCATGATGGCTAGTTCAAGAAAAAAGCATGACTTACATCCTTCAAAGTCAACATGAGGTAGCTTACTTTGGTGAGTCTACCAAACTAACAAGGCTCATTGTTTGCAATGGTCAAGTCAAGAAGAAAGATCATCACATCTTGTGGATAAATGACCACAGGGTGACACATAGCAGGTAGCATATTAGCGACTAGAGCGACTAATGAGTGAGTCTTGGGGGCTTCTCCCACATCAAAATAACAGAGATAAAGATATGTGTTTGTTTTTTGTGTTTATGTTGTTAAAGGAATAGGATGCCTCGGGTTCTCTTACACCACATCTAAAACATGTTGGGGAATTGGTGAAATGGTGCCACCAATGGCGGTTGTGATAGAAAGGATGCACTTGGGTTCTTTTACACCTACAGATGCTGTAGGATGCCTCTTGGGTTCTCTCACACCTATTCTAATAAGAGAATCATGTTTAATTATGTTCATGTGTGAAAGAAGGATAGGATGCCTCTTGGTTCTCTTACACAACCTAAACATCATGGTGGTCAAACAAATAATAATGCTTCAAAGAGAGAATATTTTGATGAATTGGAATGAAATTTTTATGATAATATTTTCAAACATGATTTTATGGGTAATATTTCTTCAAATAGAGCCCATTAATTGGAAGCATGTGTTCCCTTTTACAATCAATAAGGCGATAAGATCCTCCTTTGGTAGGCCTTTTATGGAAAAGAGCCTTCCCAAGTGGGTTCAAACTTGCCTCCCATCTTTGATAACAATTGGTCTCCTTAGAACTAAAAGCTCTCTACTTGAAAAGCTCTAGGGGTGACAACTTATTTGTGCTTGAATCATCTTGGCTTTGTATAACTTCGAGGTTACAGCACAAGGTCTCCTCCAAACCTTTGAGCTCTTCTAAGCAACTTTGCATTACGCTTTCTGTAGTGATTTTACTACCCATTCTATCCTTAGTGATGAGTTGAACTTCTAATGGTAGAATACTTGACCCATACACTAAGGAGAAGCGGGGTAATTGAGTTGGAGTTGTATGTGTGTGGTATGACAAGAAACTAGTTGCTCAACCATTATCACTTGTTATCATCAGTGTCTTCTTTAGTATATGGATGAGAGTTTTGTTGAATGCTTCTACTAGGCCATTTGCCATAGGATAGTAGATGGTGGAGTATCTCCAATCTATACCATGTCTTTTGGCGAAGCTGTTGATCTTGGTGCTTTTGAATGCAGTACCATTATCAGATATAATTTGTTGAGGCACCCCAAACCTATATACAATATGGTTCCTGCAAAACTAGAGCACATCTTGGTATGACCTCTCACAGTGGGATTGCCTCACTTGGAAGTAGTCGATGGCGACTAAGATGAACGATGACCCTTGGAAGAAAGGATCGATGACCCACAATGTCGTACCCCAACAAATGGCCATGAGGCCAATGTAGGTGTAGAATGTTGGGTGGTTGATGTAGGACCACACCTTGTACGACATTGATGGCATCTCAGCTACATCCATGCGGTAGTAATCATCAAGGCCTAGTATCTAGTCTCTTGATCTTTGCTTTCATCTTTGGGGATTGATGCACTCATAAACCTCAATGTACTATGTCTAATATGGGCTTTGTGTTTTTCTAAAGTAACCACATTTGATCAAGGATGTCGGTATAAGGTGCCATGAGAGCATGAGAGCTCTACCTTCAATGGGCTGTGATTTCTCTTGAGGTAGTTTGCCTCTAATCAAGTAATCTATGAATGGTTGCCTCAATCAACTCTCATCTTTTTGGCGACAACCTCCCCTTCAAGAGAAAGTCTCTCGATGAGTTCCATCAATAAGGGATAGACTTGTCTATTTTGGACCCTTATTGGAATGGACTCATCTTGACATATGCCAATTCTTTGGCAAGTTTGGCCAAAGCATCTAATTGTTCTCTAGAAACCTTGTAGATGGTGACCTCATGGATTTGGGCCAACAACTTCATGGTACTCATGGTAGTGATGAAGCTTGTTTTTAGAACCTAGGACCAACAATCTGGTTGATGATGAATCCCCATAGATGTTGATGCTTTTGACACACTGCTTGTAATAGCTAACTCTAGACCAACAATCAAAGCCTCATACTCGGCTTCATTGTTGGTGCATGGATTGGAGAGATAGTATGAGAATCTCATCACATCATGTCAGAGTTAAGACTATTCCTACCCTGCCTTTCACAGAGTAGATGTTGTTCTTCTATGAAAGGAAGCCATCAAAATACATCTCCCATCGGTTTTGTCTAAGTTCATGATTTGTTCATTCGGGAGATCATCACTAAATCAAAATTGTCTTCTAAGAAATCCACTAGTGTTTGTCCTTTTCACGAGAGTATGAATGTAACATCAAACTAGAGAATCATGGACCATGTACCAGATACATTGTCATGTCGCGAGATATCTTGTGGATTGATTCTTGAAATCAAGTTCACCTTATGAAAGCATATAGTGTCGTAGCTTTTGGGATGCAAGATAGAAAAGCTGGAATAAATTTCTAGGTGGGTTGGGGCGAGCCGCTTCAAGATGTGAGCGTGTAAGGTCAATAGAGTTTGTAAAGCTGGCTTCACCAAATCTTTGCTTGATGTCTTCAAAGGCATCTTGGCACTTATCATCCCACTTGAACTTGGCATCCTTTTTGACAAGTGCTGATAATGGCTTGCATCTCCCCGATGGGTTGGAGATAAAGCATCTTAGATACCCAACCTCCTTGGAAGATCGAGTTGAGTTAAACTTTAGGGGTGGCATTTCTAAGATAGCTTTGATCTTTTTGGATCTATCTCTATTCCACTGACAACAAGGAACTTCCACGAAGCTACTCAATGCACACTTAGGATTCATTTTGAGGTTATATTATCTTAACCATTCGAAAACTACTCTCAAGTCAAAGAGATGGTCTTCCTTTTTTTTGCTTTTGACTACTAGATCATCAACATAGCATTCAACGATGATGAATGAGTTCATTGAAGATCCGAGTCATGGCCCGTTGGTATGTAGCACCAGCATTTTTAAGGATGAAAGGCATGACCTTGTACAATAGATTTTGATCGGGATTCAAAAATCAGTGTTTCTTTCATCCTCGGGGGCCATCTTGATTTGGTTGTAGCCAGATGACCCATCCATGAAGAGAATCGCATGAGATGAGGTGATGTCCACCATTAATTGGTATAGGAAGTGAAAATTCATCCTTAGGACATGTTTTAAGTCCGAAATTGAGCATATGTGAATTTGGCCATTCTTTTCTTAACTTTACGACAGCTAACTAGGTAGGTATTTTTTTTTTCCACGATGAAACTAACATCGAACAATTTCTTGACTTCATAAATGACCTTTTATTTGATTTCTAATCACATGCATTTAGGAGCTTGCTTGATAGGGTTAGCGTTAGGGTCTATTGCTAGTTTGTGGACTACTATAATAGGAGATAATCTAAGCATCTCTTCATAGTTCCATGCAAAGTAGCCCTTAAACTCAATCAATAGCCTAAGTCATTGGTTTCTTCATTCATTGCGATGTATGTAGGATGTGGATCTTCTTCTATCGAGGTTGATTTCTTTAAGCTTGTCAATATTGAATGGATTTCCTCTTCAAATTTTGGAGGTGCATCTTTGATTTGAATCATCTAGATCATCGAATTTCTAAACACACCTCCTCATAAGAGTTAGTTGGTTTGAAGAACATCATACTCAAATGATTGGTGGTAATTAGTAATCATCATCATTGACTGGACCACTTGTAAATCTAGTCACGATCTTGATTGTGCATCGCCTTTATTGTTCCATAGCTTCAAAATACTCGACTGTGCTTGGACCATGTATAAGGAATCAAACCTTTCTTTTGCAAGATTATGAACACAAGGCGAGTACCAATCAAAAGGTAATTCCATTAAATCTTTATATGAATTATCCTCCTTCTACATCAACTTGGACTTGAGGATGATGATCCCAATAGAATCTCTTTGGCTTGACATTCATGGAAGACTTAGGGGCTTCCTTACTACTAAACCTTTAACTTTTGAGAGAAAGTGAGGTTAGAGCTAAGGTTCCCAACTCTTAATAGTTTTTTACATAAACTGATTGAATACATTCATGCTTTGCTTGGAGGCTCTTTGTCCTCAGTGTCACCTCAATGAAACCCTGAGAGGGTTGGTGGTATGTTAATCACAGACTCATCCTCATGGATTCCAAGTCTATGTGAATAGGGGGTACTCATGAACTGAACAACCCTATTGGTTGGCCAACCGGGGTCTTCCACCTCTAGAACTTCTCTATGCCTTTGCCTCTACACGGTGGAGGTGAGTCATCTACCCATATGTCCATGGTGGAATGGTGTGGAATGTGATATGTGACTTACTTCTTCCTTTGTCCTTTTTGTTCACTTGTATTTTCTTTTTCTTTTTCTTTTTCTTTTCTTTTTTTTCTTTTTTTCTTTTGTATTTGAATTTTGACAAGTTCATGAGAAAAGGTGTTTTGAGGAAGATAGTAGGTCATCTTCATATATCTCAACCTCTAACTAAAATGGCTTTTCATCTCCTTTGACACAGTATTTGATTCCATCCTTTCAAAACTTGATGCATTGATGGAGGGAGGATGGAATCATCTTATTTATGTATCCAAGGCCTACCAAGCAAAGTAATGAAGTATTTGAATCAATTATAGAACTTGGCTTTTGTCTTCCTACCTATTTCCAAAGGTAACACTATGGAACCTAAAGCCCTTTCACTTGTTCATTGAATCCTCTCAACATCATCCAATCTCGAGTGTGAGATGTCAATCTTCAAATAGGCAAGGGTCTTTAGACTCATAATGTTCACCGATCTTGGATCAATAAAACTGAAAGTATCGCCCATATCCCTATGATGTAGAGATGGTTGTGCTCCATGTCCCAGAAGATGGTCTTCATCAGTGAATGTGACTCTCAGGGCTTCTCTTAATAATGTGCCTCCTCTCCAATAGTGGCCAGTTGAGCTAAGCATATCTCTAGATCAAGAAGAGCCTTGATTAATGATTCCCTCATCTCTTTGGATAAGACAAGGGAATCATATATGCTTAGTTTAATTAGCAACTTTCTTAGGTGAGAGGACATTGTATAATCACTTTGGGCGATCCTCCACAAGCATATCCATGGGTGGAGCATCTTGGGAGGGCTTCTTGCTCACTTACTAATGACTTATTTTCCCTTATCTTGAGGTGCTACACAGGAGGTAGAACCTTGCCACTATGGAGGTTGACGTGATCTCTTGGAGGATGGAAGATTCTACACTATTAGGCTCACTATAGCTTCTCCTATGGGACCCTATGAGATGATTCCAAGTCTATCTCAAGAGGTGAACCCATTATTGAGAGAAAATCCATCTAATAGAAGAGGAAGATCGAGTTGTTATAATTTATTTAGACTTGAAGAGTTTTCTATAAGAGTAGAATTAGATAACCCATCGAGTGAGATGTAATTCAAACTAGCTTTATTCTTAATTTCTTGGATTTGAAAGGTACATAGTAGAAATCTAGTAAAGTAAGTGGGGTGAGGGATTTGATGCCATCCATTGATATAAGATGTCTACTAGAAGAAGAGCTAAGTAAGTGTGAGGTAGTAGATGTGTGGTGGAATGGAGGCTGGGCTCGGTGTGGTTGTGCTACTTGGCTATCAGGGATGGTATGGACTCTGTTGCTGCTGCTGAGCTCCACTTCTCAAGTTATCTTTGGCAACTTACAAACCTTCCTTGATGTTGGAGGTTTGAGCTACCTCGAGCACACAAAAGTTTCTTGATTTTGAAAATAATCTTTTTAGAGGTTGGATAAGGAGATATCCCAACCTTCTTTGGTTTTGGAAGGATCACATGTATCCCCAAGGATTACCTAATGGAACTGGATGGTTGTTCACAGGTATTCCTTTAGATAACTATGCGACTTGTAGCTATGCTCAAGCCAGTCCTTAAATGTAAAGCAATCCTCCAAAACATGGCCTAGCATGTGTGGTAGAGCAAAGTTAGGATCATTACTCACTTCCTCTCTAGGCTGGTAGCTGAAAATTAGTTTCTTTAAGAGGTTCTTAAAGATCTTCCTGATTACCTCCCTCTTAAATGAATAAGGTTTGTTTGTTTATCCAAAGAGTAGGTGGATGGTAGCTACACGGGTATGTGTACACTATTGAGTATGATTGAGGAGGGAGGAGGCAAAGGCCATGGAGGCTTGTGGCGGTAGATGGATGGAGTGGTGTAAGGAGGTGGAAGTGATGGTGTGGAGCTGAGGTCTCTCAATCTCTTTGCTTCCCCTTGTTCATATTTTACCCACGGCTTCTTTTCATAATTTTTTTGTGACTTTGGCTTTATTGATGATCTTGAAAAAAACTTGGCTTCCTTGTAAAAGCTACCTTGTTGATTAATTTCTCAAATCTTGATGGTGAAACCTTTGAGCATGAAGTGGGCCATGAATATTCTTTAGTAGAATTTCAATGGAGTGTAGTTTAGACAACTACGGTTCACATTTCATACTCAAATTGAACCATCTAAGAATATAATCAATGAGGGACTCACTAGGGTGTTGTTGTGCTACAATGAGATTATACCCTTTGTTGAGCTCCCAAACCTCTTAATAAGAGTTGCTCCAACTCGAAAAGTCTTCATTGAACTAGAGTTCAACATACCAATCAAAGCTATGTTTGTTAAATCTAACAAAAGATATAATAGTAGCATTGCACCATTGCAGCACAAGTGTGCTATGCACTCTTCCATCAAAACTCTTGAAAGAAGGAGGCACAAAACCCTTAGGATATTGGATATCATTAAATTCCTCTGGGTAGGGTCTACCCTTTTACCGATGATCCTCTGGGCTTGTGCTTCTCACTCACTTTCAACCATGAGTTTAATATCTTTTCTTGTATGGAGGTACTATCCACTACCTTCTATACTAGTATTTGCCACCCTCGGAGGAAGTCTTGGCTTGATCCGACATGCACAACTTCGGTGACAGTCTCTAATAGTAGGATGCTCTTTGAGCTTGATTTTTGAGTGCCAAAATACTGCTAGCAAATCTTCAAGCCTCTTCTTATCTTGTCAATTTGTTCATCTTCTTTTGAGTTGTTGAGGGAGGTGTTGGGTTGTTATCATCTTGTTTGGCCACACCTTCAAACTATATTGATCTGAAGAGGAACCCGTATCACCATATGCACCTCACGAATCTTCCAATATCTTCAGGGATCAAATCAACCTTCTCTCTCTGACAATCATACCTAGATTTCCTTCTTCCAATATCTTGTGACAATATCATCTAAGAGTGATCCAATGTGCACAATGATGACTTATGTGGTGGGATCATGTTAATGGAATACATCCTCCCACTGAGATAACCTTGAGGGACTTACTCACTGGAGGATACATGCTCATGGCTATCATCTATATGGGTGGAGTACTACTCTAGGAGGATCTATCACCATGGGGACAATAGTACTATCTCCTTCCCCTCTGCTACTATCATGATCTGCTTGTGGTGGTGGTGATGATGCTTCAAGGTTTCCACTCCCTCTTCCTGGTGGAGGAAGGCGGAGAGCTTACCTCACCTCGGTGGTGGTGTAGATGAATGGGATCTTGGGCATGGCGGATCACTGGGGCTTTCTTTTCCCGATCTTCATGGCTTTTGGGTGGAATGGAAGATGGAACATGGAGATGGTGGATGGGTAGAAGCGGTGGGAGGCACCACCTCTCTCTGGAGCTCTCCTCATGGTGATGGTCGGTCAATGAATAATATGGATGGGTAGCACATGAGAAATCCATGAGGAGGAGGCGACTATCTATACATTTGCCTCTCCATGAGTAACATGAGCGATACGGGCCTCCAGCCTCTCATCGGATATACTCACCGCTTCTGAGGAATGATCAAAATCAAATTGGGCCCCAGACTTTGACCATCATAAGCCCAAACACAAAACTCAGGCATCTGACCTCCTCTCTGATAGAAGCCTCATATGAACTATGGTGGAGGTGACAATCCTCTAACATCTTCCTCTCCAAACCAGAGAGAGAGGATGAAACTTGCTTGTGTAGGAGAAACTAGGTAACTCTTCTGAACCCTAATCTTGTGGCTATCACACATGATGCCACTTGATCTTTTGGCCTGGTCTTGGGTCTTTGGAGGGCGGTATGAACTAGACTCAAGTAGGGGAGACTATCCACAGGAAGTAGCCTTGAGGAAGCCAGCAGAGAGTGCCCAGCTGTATGAACGATGTGGAATGAATATGCACTAGCAACAAGCTGCTATGAACTTCATGCCTTCCTCTTGAAATTAGAGAAATCATATCAACATGGATGACTACACTTGGTCCTGCTTCTCTGGCGGGTGGTTGCCCTCACAAGTGATCTGGCCCCTCAAATCCTCAATGAGATGGGAAAGTTAGTCATGGGAGGCTGGCTAATCGGCCAAATCCATCCCAAAAGGAAAAAATGAACATACTTTTGTGCATCCATTCTTGAGTTGGAATGGCTGAAACTATTGAAATTCTACAATTTTTTAAAAAATCAAATCGATTTATCTTTTACTATTTTTTTGAATTTTGATTTAGAATTTGAACCACACTCAAATTTGAAATATGTTAAGTGGGGCTCATTGATTTAGAGAGATTTTGAATGAATTGGAGATTTTTGAATTTAGAATCCATTTCAACAAATTTGTATATGTTGAAAATGGGTTCAAATATTTTGAAGAGATTTTGATGCTTCCATTGGTTCATATTTGAATTTGATTTTATGTTTGAGGACCCTTTATTTAACAAATTTGAGTATGTTAAAATAAAGGGTCAATTGATTTTGATTTGGGATTACTCTTAGCAAATTTGGGTATGCTAAATGAGTGTTTGAAAATAATTTTCTTCTTTTGCTTGTTTTATGATGTGAATCATGTGAATGGAATTTTTAAAAATGTGTATGCTAAATAAAGTCCAAAATATTTTGTTTATTTTGAAAAAGATCTTTATAGCAAATTTGTATGCTAAATAAATCCAAATGTTTTTTTTGATTTTTTTTTGAAAGGGATCTTTACTTAGCAAAGTATGCTAAATAAAGAATCCAAATGTGTTTGATTTTTTGATTTTTAAAAGTGGATCTTTACTTAGCAAATTTGGTATGCTAATAAAGGATCAAAATGTGTTTGATTTTATGATTTTGAAAGAGGATCTTTACTTAGCAAATTTGGGTATGCTAAATAAAATCCAAATGTGTTTGATTTTTGTGATTTTGAAAAGAGATCTTACTTAGCAAATTTGGGTATGCTAAATAAAATCCAAATGTGTTTGATTTTTGATTTTGAAAGAGGATCTTTCTTAAATTTGGGTATGCTAAATGAGTTCCAAATGTGTTTGATTTTATGATTTTGAAAATGGATCTTTACTTAAAATTTGGGCATAAATAAGAATCTAAATGTGTTTGATTTTTTGATTTTGAAAAGGGATTTTAGCAAATTTGGTATGCTAAATAAAATCCAAATGTGTTTGATTTTTATGATTTTGAAAAAGGATTTCAAATTTGGGTATACTAAATGAAGATCAATATTTGATTTTTGTGATTTTTGAGTAGATTATTTAACAATTTTGGATATATGAAAAGGAATCAATTATATATATTTTCAAGATGAAATGTGATTATTGCTTTTGAAAGATAAATTCTTCATTATGTGGGATGTGTTGGGTCAAATTTGTAATTTTGTTTGAAATGAAACCTCCATTCAATAAATTTGGGTATATTGAATGAAGAGGCTTATTTTAAATTTGTTTTTTTGAAAATGAAACTAATTTCAACATATGGATATATTGAATGGATTTCAATGATGTGTTTTTATTTGAAAATGAAATATTTATTTAATAAATTTGGGTAAATTGAATGAGGATGTTCATTGTTAAATATATGATTTTTGAAAAGGTGATTTTGATTTTATTTGAAAATAAAATCTTTCATTCAATAAATTTGGGTATATTAAATGAGGATGTTCATTTTATTGCTTTTGAAAATGATTTTTTTTTGATTTTTTGAAAGATCTACATATAACAATCTTGAAGATTGTTATATTGATTATGAAATTTTGTGCAAATATTTTATTATGTGAATTTTTGAAAAGTGCTTTTGAAAAGCGATATTTTTTTATAAAAGATTTGTTTTTTTCTTTTTTTTTTGGAATGAACCCTTACCATAGAAATGGTAAGGAGGAAGTCTTTAATTATCTTTTATTAAATTTTTTTATTTTCACCTATTGGGGGAACATAGGGGTTTTAAGACTACATGGGTGAGGTCCTAAAACCTAAAGGATGTTGGCTAGCTTAGCAAGAATGAAATGATAAGTGCCAATGGAAAGAAGGATAGTCTTGATTCATATAAATACAAATCCACTATCGACTTGGAGACAATGATCATTTACCAAAGATGGAGAGAGGAACCCTCCCCAGTGAGTTCTAGAAAAATTTGTGGTGTTTTATTTTCATCTTCTTGATAATGAAAATAAAAATATGCTAGTTGGACACCATTAGATCACCAAATATACTTATTAGGGTGATCGTGTGACATTGAGGAATGATGTACTATCTTGAGATAGAAGTCACCATCCAATGGACTAATCAAATAAGGACTCTAAGGATAATGGGTCTTTTGAATGTGCAGAGATTCTTTACATGGAAAAGTAAAGTAGGTTTATTTTAAATGGGTTCATTAAGTTCCTATGGAGGCAAGCCCCCATAGTTAATTACATCTTAAGGAATGAGATTCCTTAAGAATACTCTCGATTAAGGTAAATGATTATTGTCTCCAAAGATTTCAAAGGTAGGACTTTCAATCAAATTGGTTATTTTTAGAAAATCAACTAGGATTGATCAAAAGGAGGGAGTTATTATCAACCAAAGGAGATAAGTAGGGATGCTTATGATACTAGGAACCTAGTGAGCATCCCAAACTATCTATGGTTGGGCTTTATATTTTTTAAAATTGAGATTTATATGTTTGATTTGAATTTTTATTATAAATCTTGGGCATACAATTCCATAATATAAGATCATGAAAATGTCTAAGATCTGAGGATTTATGCTTATAGGCCACAAAGGAAAACAACCTACCTAAATCTAGGGAGCTTTGGTGAAAAGCATGACCTAAATCTAAAGGAAAATGGGTATATGGTTTACCTCCACAAGAGGATAAACCACCCATTGTTGGACTTACAACACTGGGGTGGTGCCAACTAACTCCTCCTATGATTTTACATGTAGGCAAGTCTTATGCTTTAGATAGCTAATGTTGTTTATTTAGAAAGAGACTAAGTCCTTAAACACTCACAGAGACTAGATCATGTAGGGCATGAATAATGACTTAAATCTAATGCAAATTTTGTTAAGTTTTATTTTAATTTTTGGACAATTTATTTGACATGGATAGATTTCATATGCCTAATGCATGAGAAATTGGTTATGGGCCAAAATCAGAAGAAGGAGGTGTATTTTCACCATGGCTCTCAAAGGTCAAGCCATTTTCTCAAAGGTGGAAGCCCTCCATAAAAAGTGAAGCAATATTTTTTTATGCATGATGTGAGATACAACATCCATAAGGGTTGCTAAATCTTTTTTATCTTGATTTATGTCTAGGCTTTAGGTGAGGTTATGAGTTATTAATTTTAATTTTGAGTTGATTAATTGGATAGAAAATTTATTTTTCCCAAGACTAATGTCAAAGCCATTCATCAATAATTAGAAAGAAAAAAAATGTCATCTTAATGCACAACAAACATCAAACAATTTTATAAAATTAAAAGAATAAAGGCGATGTGGTTCACTCCCAAACACAAAAAATGGGTAGCAAGCTCCTTTATACAACCTTATTACAAATGAATAATTATAATTAAAGAATTCATGTTATGGGGTCTTCATTCTTCATTTCTTTCATTTCTCTTTCTTTCTTTTCTTCACTTCTTTTCTTCTTTTGTTGGTTGGGATGTAGTTTGCTCCAAAGGCTTCACATGGTGCATAAGACTTGGTCTTATGACCAATGTTCATCCTAATCCCCATAACATTCATTCCAAATCTTAATTGCAAAATTACATGAAAATGGAAAAAAGTAAATCTAAAACCTATAAAATAAGATTAGCTAAACATACCACATCCCAATCAATGTATATGAATAATTTGGACTTAGCACCCCACACATGGGTAACCAAGTCCAAATTTTGGATTATGCTTAGGGTATTAGACAACAAAAAGTATTTATATTTTATTACTGGCCCCTTAAGCACAATCCCTACAAGACATGATTAGACTAAGATCATCTCATCTATTCTACATACACCTAACATTTAAAAATACATCACAAAATAAAATCAGCATCAAATGCATCACCTAACTAGAAATGGTGACTTAGCGTAATGTGTGTGCCATTTAAGGCTTATGTGGCATGTCTTAGCTAGGCTTTAAAGTCAAAATTTTCTAAGTGTGAAAGGATTCAACTTAGCGGGTGGTTTCATTTTCAGTGATTTAGTTGATTTGCCAATTTTATTTGATGATTTGATTTAGTTTGAATGAATCTACATTTATTAACTAATTGTTGTAAAGAGAAAAGAGAGAGAACTTCTTTCATCCCATAAGTAATTTCTAAGGTAGATTCATTAATGATTTTTCTTAGTGAATGTTTTATGTGTTTTAATTAACCTAAGTTTAGATTTTCTAAATAAATATTCATAAGAAAGGCATCTTTTAATTAAGGTGAATTACTATCACATAACACACAACCATTTATTTCTTTCCAACATGTATACCATGCATATGAATGATCTAAGCATACATCTATAATGCAAATCTTAGCACACCTTAATATGAATGCAAAGAGATGTGTTTAAGAAAATTTGGATGTTTCATGAATGCATGATTTTTATTAAGTAGAAAGAGATTCTTTTATCCATTAGATCAAATGCACATTTACATGTATAAAGACATAAGTGAGTATGTGCCATTATTTTTTAGGGGTGTAGGTACAACTTGGGGCTACTTAAAACCTCTAACCGGATGTCAGTAATATACCACTTTTCTTAAATACATGTGCATGTACAAAAAAAAGAATAAATGGATGAAGAATCATGCAAAAAAATTTGTTTGATTTGGTTATAAATTTACATGTGTAAATGTGAAGATCTTCTTAAGTCATAATATGAAAATAGGAATAGATTTAAGCAAGTGTTATGTTCTTTTCAAATGAACTATACACTTTTACAAATCTATTCCATGTTAAGAAAAGAGAAGAAAAATACATAAAACACATCTTTATATAATCACACAAGCTTATAATTTATAAGTAGCATACCTTCATTTATAATCTTTGATTTATAGAGTTTTGAAAATAATTTTTTTTTATTTAATAGTGATAATACTCATATTCTTACTTTAGCCAACATGCAATTTGACATAAAGAAATATTTCATTTAATTTGATTTTAAAAGAAATGAATGATTTCATATGGCATACAACATTTAGCATGCTTGGAAAGAAATAAAGTGATGTAAGCATGTAATTTCATTCACCAATTAATTCTAAGGACAATCCTATAAGATAAGATTATTAAAGAATCAAAATTCTTTAAAGAGATTTTTATTTTTTATTTTGATGATTTGAAAAATATGTGAAAGGGTTTTGGTCTAAATTTCCCCATGTGTGAATTAGTTTAGTTTAATTTTAGAACAATTAGATTGATTTTATATTTTGTTTAGGTTAAGGTGTAATTAAATCCATTAATTACTTACATACCACTTTAACATAATTAACCAAATGAGCCAACATGATATGCAACCACATGAATTTAAATCAGCAATGCACCTAAGAAAGAAGGGGCCTAATTGCAATTATTGATTAATTAAGCTAAAGGGTTTAATTAAGTACTTTCATAACCTTCCTACATGTAGTTGGATTATGATTTCCTTAAACTTACTTAGGTTTTGAACACCTAAGATCTACCCAAGATTGAGATTGATTAAGTTTAGATTGGTTTTGAAAATTTGATTAGATTAATTAAGTAGATCATTAGTGTATTAATCTTAATTAGGTTTGGATTAAGAAGAAGGGGTTTAGGAAAAAGGAAAATATATAAAACCCATTCCATAAACCTCCTTTTCATAAACAATGTTTAATTATATCAATTAATTAAATCATTGTTCACATGCTTAATTAATCTTAATTAATTAAGGGTGATTAGGGGTTAAGATTAATTTTCCTAATTAACTCATTAATAAATTCCAAGAAAATTTAGAGGAAGTCATCCCACTAACATATGAAATTTGGAATTAATTAATGAATAATTAGGAGTAATTAAGGATAATTTTTTAATTAAACCAATTAGGAAAATCTATTCAAAATCAATTAAACAATTTTATTATTCCTAATTATCTTTTAAATGAACATAAGTTTGCATTTTTAGATTTTTCTACATTTAGTTATGAATTTATGAAGTTTTTATGATTAATCAATAATTAAATAAGCTAATTATATAACTAATCCCATTGGCGCCACGTGGACTGCTGACACGGCATGTGCTTTCCATGTGGCATGACGGGATTGGTTATTTAAGTTATCATATCGCACATCACATCTGCGGCGATGTGCTTTCTCCACAGGTCATCGATCAGGATCATATGGCAGATCAAACTCATAGTTATAAAGGATTAAATGGATCTACATGTTTTTGTCAGGCCATCCATCAAAAACAGCGGGATGGATGGCCATGATTCATCCCCTAAGCTGAGGGAGGCTCGTCATCTCCATGGCTTGATCAGCTCACTTGAGCTTGGATTAGGTGAGATTCAACCCACACCATCTAGAAGCATGGGAGAAACATCCAATGGTTGAATTTTAATGGGATTACAATTTCCTTCACAAGGACCAAGCATTTTCAAATTAAGTCATTTGAGCATACCTCTGGAGGCTATCACGGCTTCCCAGGAGGTAGCTTCATAGTGGAGATGAAGCTCTTGAAGGTTTGAGGTTCAATTTGAAGTGGTTGATTTTCCAAGCTCCCTCCAATGACTTGCGGCTTTGGTCTAGTCTCCCCCTTGGATGCTTGGAAAACACCTTGTTGAGCTTGGTGGTGCCTTGATGGTGCTTGCAGAAATTGGTTTGGTGGAGTGAGTGAAGTGGAATTTCTTGGGCCTCCTATTTTGTTTGAAGGAAAAGAAGGAGGAAATGGAGCTTGAGCTTGGAATGCTTGGGAAGAAACTTGGAGCTTTCCTTTGATCCAGCTCAAATGAATGGAAGGTGGTTTGAGTGAAAGTGAGGGGGAGTATATCTCCCCTCCTTGGATCGGATGGAAACTTGCTCTTCCATTTTGATCAATTGGATTGAATGGGTTGTTTAGGTTGTTGATCATGTGCTTGATTTTGGCGAGTGGAATGAGGAGGTGCACATGTGTTAAATGAGTGTGGAGGTGATCCAAGTGAGAATTTTGATTGGAGGGGTCGGTTTGGCCTTGGGTTGGGTCATGGCTGACCCAAAATTAGTCATGTTCACCACCTCTTGGTGTCCAAATGGTCCACTAGGAGGATGCCAAGTGGCCATGAAAGAATTGACCAAATTCTAGTGAATTTGGTCATAGGTTACCTTTGACCAAAAGGTAAAATGGTCATTTGGCTTGATTTGATTTGGGCATTTTGAATAATTAAAAAATGGTTGTACCAATTTTCAATGAATTTGGAGTTTATTTGATATGATTTGGCTGTTGACCCATTTAGGTCAAATGGGTCAACTTGGGTCAAGTTCAATTGGTCAATTGGGTCAAACCATGGGTTAGGTCAAGTTCAAATGATTGAGCTATATGGGTATTTTTGGTTTGGTTCAATTTGATTTATATTTGGTTTGGTTCATTTGAGTTCATTTAGGTCAAATGGGTCAAGTTGACCAATTTGACCCATTTGACTAATTGGGTTAGGTCATGGGTTGGTTTAGGCTTGATCATTTGAAATGTATTATAAGCTTTGGTTTCAATCAATTTTGGTTTATTTGATTTCAAGTTGATTTGACCTTTTAGGTCAAGTTGGGTTCATGGTCAATTGGGCTAGGTTGGGTCTAGTTGGAGTGCTTTGGTCAAGTTAACAAGTGATTTAGAATGAATTTGACCCATTGGTTGCAATCAATTTGGCTTAGATCAAGATTTGACCCATTTTGACTTTTAGGTCAACTTGGGTCAAGTCAAGGCTAGCTGGTTTGGCTCAATTGATGGCTTGATCATGTTCAATCATTGATGATGGATTGGTTTAGATCAATGGTTTCAATCAATTTGGCCTATGGGATTTTGGCTAGTTTGGGTTTCATTTGGGCTAAATGTTGACTTGGTCAAGGTTAGGTTTGACTTGGTTTGACCCAATTTGAGTGATTGATCATGATGATTGTTGCTCACAATGTGAGGCTTAGATGCTTAGTTCAATTCAATTTGGGTTGGATTAGAGTTTGGCTCAAAAGGTACTTTAGGTCACTTTGGGTCAGGTGAGTCTAAGTTCAATTGGCTCGATCAGGGCTTGATTCAAGTTTAGTTGAACTCACATATAGACTTATGATTAAAATATAAATCCATTTGCAAGTGATTTGAGTCAAATGGGTTTTGATTCATTTGACAATTTCAAGTCAAAATGAACATAGGTTTGACTTGGGTTAGTTTGATTTTGGTTTGATGATTGAAGTTGTGTTTATATTTGGTTTGTGATTGAAGATTGATTATTTGAAGAAAATCAAGGTTTGAATTGATTTGAGAATGATTTGCTAAGTTCAAGAATTTGACTTGAAAGGAATAGGTTGGATTTAGGTTAGATTTGGGTTTGAGTTTTGAATTTAGTTTGGTATTTGAATTTATATTTCATTTATATTTGTGTAAATTAGAATATAAATGGGTTATGAGAAAACTTTTGAATTTGAGTGATTTGGATTTTGTTTCATTGAGTTTTAAGATCAAAGAGTTTAAGTTTTGGATTTGATTTTTAGTTTTGATTTATTTTGGTTATTTGAATTTATATTTCATTTATATTGTGAATATAAATGGGAATATAAATGGGTTATGAAAATCTTTTGAATTTAGTGATTTGAATTTGATTTGAGCTAAGTCTTAAGATGAAATCAAAAATTTAGGAAAGATTTTGGATTTGATTAGTTTTGGTTTGAATTTGAAGTTGATTTGATTTGATTTGACTAAATAGAATATAAAGGCATGAAATTTGGGTTTGGATTTCAATCATGGGTTTCAATCATTTGACTTGGTTGATTCATGATTTAGATCTTGAATTTGAATTTGAAATCAATTTTATGATTTTTGAATTTGATTTGAATTTGATTTGAATTTGAAGTTGGACTTGAAAGAAGGAAGTAATTTGGTTCAAGCTAAAGGGTGCAGTTTTCTAATACCCAAGGCATAACCATTTTATGGCTAACTCTTCTAAGTCTCTAGGGTTGGGTTAAGTGTTCACCTAATCACTAGAAGTGTCTTAAGAAACTCTTATTATCTAGAGTCCATACTAGATGAGAAGTTGAAAGCTCACTCCAAAGGAGGTCAACATTTATTTAGATGAACCAAACATAAAATCATGATCTACATTAGGGTTTATGCAAAGACATCAATTTGGTCCAAAGATGAAAAGAGATCAAGAGACTAATAATATTAGTCTTATCACATCTGCATGGATGAGCTAAATGCCACCAATAATGGTACTTGGTCTTTAATATAACATTCACATGATTTCTACATTTTGAGTGTTAAATCCCATATAAGGTATGATTGATCCTCCTTCTTGTCATCATTCATTCTAGGATTTTTTTTCAAAGTGGGTAATCACTAGAGATAATTTCAATGTGCTTTAATTTTTAGATTATTATATAGGTTATCTATGAATTATATTAAATGGTATATAGAGCACCAAAAAAATCAATAGCTTTAAACAATAGATTAGAGATACTTTTACCATATAAGCAAATGTCTTAAAGCCTTTTACTCTCATTTTATATTAAAGAAGACACTTTCACAACAAAGTAATCATAGTTTTAAATTTATGGGAAAAACAATATACATAACTCCAACTCAATATTTCTCCTTAATTGCATGGGTGATTCTTTATAAGTAACTCATCACTGATACATAAGATCATACAGTAAACAAATTATAAGAAGAGCTAAGGTTTAAAGACACCTTGATCAAAACTCAAGTTTAGGCCAAATTCAAACTCAGACATTTGTCTAAATCCAAGTCTTGTTTTATTAAAAGAGACATTCATCAAAAGATAGTGTTGACCTCACTTTTTGGGAGTTCTCAACTTTCTCATCATAGATCTAGGACTCTAGTAGACACTAAGAGCTCTTTAGTCTTAAGACACTTATTAGGTGAACACTTAACTTGCTAGGGACTTAGAAGGGATAGCCATAGGAATAGGTTATGCCTTAGGGACTTAGGAAAACTTGCCTACCCTATAGCCTTAACCTAATCTATGCTTTCTTCCTCAAATCCAACTCAAATACCATATCTAAATCCAAATTCCAAATCAAATCATTGAAACCCATAATCAAATCCAAGATTAACTTTCTTCCAAAGCCTTTTAATTTCATCCTATGGACTTAGCCTCAAACAAATTCAAAATAATCCCAATTCATCTGATTTTCTCAAGATCAATTCAATCCCTCAATCATTTACTAAATTCAAATTTGAACTAAATGAAGATTAAAAAAATCAAAATTCTCCTTAGCATGATTTCTTAAAACAAATCTCCACCCAATTTATCCCAAAATTTGATTTCTTTATAAATCAATTATTCTTCATTTATATTCAAATATAAATAAATAAAAAAATGACAAATAAAATCAAACTAAATCAAACCAAGCCAATCCATACCAAATCTCTAAAATACCAAAATCAATTGGTTTCTTTATAAATCAATTACTATTCATTTATATTCATAAATATAAATGGAACCCTCAATCAAAAAAATATCAAACTAAATTCTTCTTCTTAAGCCCTTTTGACCTACCTCATAAGCTTGGTCAAATGCTCAAATCACTCAAACTCAAGTGATTTTCTTTAATCATTTATATCTTAATTTATATCCTATATAAATGAAATATAAATCAAATAGCAAAAATTAAATCAAAATTAACAAAATCAATTCAAGCCTTTTAGCTAATTCTTGACTTGAATCATATCTAATCAAGCCAAAACTAATGAATTTTTTCATGAATCAATCATTCCTTCAATCATTTAGCTAAATATAAATACAAACTACAATTATCAAACCAAACTCAAGTCAATCCCATGTTAGCCTTTTTTACTTGAAAATTTCAAATGAGCCAAAATCTATTAGACTCAAAATTGATTGTAGTTGGATTTATATTTCAATCCTAGGCTCATATATGAGTTCAACTAAACTTGAATCAAACCAGAACCAAACCAATTGACCCATTTAGGTCCACTTGACCAAGTTCTAATCTAACCAAAATTGGATTGAACCAAGGCCATCCAAACCTCATATGTCACAATCATGATGATCAATCTCAATTTGGGTCAAACCAAGCCAACTTGGTCCTTTGACCAAGTCAATTTTAAATGAAATAAACTAGCCAAAACCCACCATATACCAAATTGATTGAAACCATTGATTAAACCAACTCATAATCAATGATTGAATATGACCAAACCCTAAGGGTAAAAGTCCAATTATTCATTTATAAGTTGACCTAAATTGGCCTAAAAGTTAAAATGGGTCAAATCAATGACCCAAATTGATTTAACCAATGGCTCAAGTTCATTCTAAATTGATTATTAACTTGACCAAAGCCATAATTGAGCCCAATTTACCAATTGGTCAACTTGACTAGCTCAAATTGACCTAAAGGTCAAATTAGTCAAAATTCAAATTAAATCAAATCAAATCAAACCAAACCTATCATTTTTTTAATTAACCATTTGAATATGAACCAACACCAACCCAATTTTCAAATTGGTCAAATTTCAAATTGGTCAACTTGACCCATTTGACCCATTTGATTTCAAATGAGCCAAAATCAAACCTAAGCCAAAACCAACCAAATTTTTGAACCAAAACTCTTCAATCATCATTTGAACATCTAAGCATTGGTTTGACCCAATTTGACCAATTGGTCCAACCCTTGAACCCTATGAACCCATTTGACCAAATGAAGCTAACCCAAAAGCAACCCATGGGACTTTGATGGGCGACTAACCCAAATTGTCTTAGGTTAGTCGCCCTATGCCAGTGGCCCCATCAGAGGATTAGCCATTGGACAAATCTCTTTGCATTGGATTCCTTCCCCCACTTGGCAAAGTCCACTCTCCCATCACTTGGTCAGCCATCCAATTGCTAAATGAAGCATGCTTAACCTTCCTAGATCACCTAAGACTTGCCATGAACCAAGGGGAGGTGAGTTAACTCACCTCCCATACAAATCAAGCACCCCATGGACAAGGAAGGAAATCTCCCATATTAGACCTTGAGCCACCTCCCAAGCCTTCCCCCACTCGAGCCATGGACTGATGAGACAATTTTAGATCCCGGTATCGAGAAAATAATGAATCCCGTTGTCTACCCACAATTGAGGTATACCCCCCTTCAATGAACATGATTCATCTTTGTTTGAGCTTGAGAGAGAGAAGGAGAAACTCCTCAGCCATTTTCCAATGCTCCCAAGCTCCCCCGTTCCTCCCTTCCTCAATTTTACATCAAACTGAAATAGGGGAGAGCAATTCCAAATCCCATTTGCTCAATCCTCCACCATACTTCAATCAAATTTGCACACACCTTCCTAGGACCTAAATGAGCTATAATGAATCATTTCCCAAGCTCCAAAGCCACAGCTCAGTTGATCATCAAGCTCAAGTGCATGGATTAGTCGTCTGAGAGATCTACTCCAAATCAAGGTCCAAGCTTCTCAGCGGGGTTTTATCTCTAAAAGCTACCTCAGTCGATCCCACCACCGATCTTGAGCTCCGGTAAAGTAATTATTCAAAACTGATCTCCACCTTAAGTGTGGTTGGGCCTTTTCAAAGAAAATTTTTATTGCATGCAATCTAGACTACTGGATGTGTTTCTCTCCTTCCTTTGATGGTGTGAGATCATTTTGGAATCAATCAAGCTCGGATTGAGAAAGAGAGAAAGATGGGCGCATCTTTCATGAATGAGAAAAGATCATGGGTCATCTTTTCCACATGATCAAAAATGGACGGCCATGATTAAATCATGCTTAAATCCCCTGATTATTTCCTCTAAATCACGAGATTAGTCATTGCCATCCGATCTTAGATCAAACGATCCACGAGAAATCACGTCCCTTGGTTGACTCGGTCATGATATGACAACTTAATAAAATCCCATCACGATGGTGAAAGCATTGCATGCCACATTGTGAGGGATTAGGGATATAATTAGTGTTAATCCATTTTAATAAAACTTCCAAAATTGATAACTAATTGTAAAAAAAATCAAAATGTAAATGAGGGCTCATTTTAAAGGTATTTTAGAGAGAATTCATTAAAATTATCTTATTAATTTTGAGTAATAATTTCTTAGTAAGGTTTAATTAAAACTTAATTAGCTTAATTACTCCTTAATTATTCATCTAATTGATTTCAAACTTTTTGAGATTATATAGGGGGATGACCTCTGTCTACCCTATTTTTCTTGGAATTTATTGGTTGCTCAATTAAGAAAATTAATTGATTAAGCTCTAATTATCTTCTTAACTAAATTAAGTGATAATTAACTATGAAAAATAATTAATTAATTATTTGGACTCCTTAATTACTGTTGAATAGTAAGGAGGCTTAGAGAATTAGATTGGGGCTTCTCCCCTAATGTTCCCTCTCTTTTCTTCCAAAAATGCTAATTAGTGATTAATTAATTAATCAATGACTTAATTGACTAATTTAAAACTCAAATTATATGAATTCATGGTTGATTAAATGGATGACTTAAGGAATTAGGTTGGTATCTCATTTCCAACCTTTTTCTCTTATGTACATCTCATTTTCAAAAGATAATCAAATTTGATAATTAAGAAAGAGAAAAAATGAATTAATGGATTAATCCTTTGATCAATTAAATTAAAATTTTAATTAAATATGATTTCCCAAATTAATCCTTGGGTAGTTCTATGGGTGTTCAATAAATTAAAGAGAGCTAATAAAATTATGATTAGCTCACATGTATGAGAAAACCATAAAAAGTAATTAAGTGAGTTCTTTTAAGCTTAATTAATTAATGATTGTGAGCTAATTGCATTAGTCCCCTTTCATTTCATAGTAGCATTGCTATTTACTTTTAATTTATTCATATATATTAGCTCATAATTTTTAATTATTACCTTAATAACATAGGTAAGGGTTTAATTAATGATTTAATCCATGCTTAACCTTATTCCTAATTTCTTTCATTAAATCAAATTAATTACATATGGGAATGGGATTATTAGCAAATCTTTCTCGCATTTCTTAAATCAAATCAAACATGAAATTAAAAAATGGCATTAAGGAACTTTGGTTTGTTTTAAATGATCTTATTTAATATGATTGTCCTTAGTAGTTAATTGGATTGAATGAAAATATGTGCTTATGTTCTTTTATTTCCCTCCAATTATATTAAATGTTGTATGCCACTTGTAATCATGCATTCATCCTTTTAAAAATTAATTAAATGAAATGATTTTCTTTATGTCAAGTTGCATGTGTTGGCTTAAATTAAAAATATGTGTGGCATCACTATTAAATCTCAAATGTATTTTTAAAAGCTTATTAATGAATAATAATACATGTTATGATATTAGTTATACATACATAGGAGGTGCATGTGAATATAAGCTTAGTGTATGAAGTGAAGTTTCTTTCTTTCATTCATACGCTGATTTGCATAAGTATGAATGTTAGTGGGTATATTAGTGGACATTTTAGGGATGCAACTTTAAGTAGCCCCAGGAGGTCTTTACCTCTCCCAGTGCAAAATAATGGATGTACCCTTTGATTTCATTCTTATGCATTTTAAAATTAAAATTTGAAAGAACTTTAATTCATTCACACAAATAAATTAATTAAATTAAATCCAACTTTTGTATGGTTTTCTATTCTTATAGTTATGTGTGCATTCATATGTATATGAGAGTAGTGAGTATGTTAGTCTGGACATTCCGGGTATGCAAGGCTTTAAGTAACCCCAAGGAGGTCTTTACCTCACTCTCTTGGTGTGAACAATGGTGTCGTATCCACTTAGAACTTTTATACACTTGTGTGTACATTTAACTAATTGATGAAAATCCCATTTTCTATTAAAAAATGCATGCATTCATATTTCATTCAAGTGGTCGAATTAATTAGTTATATGATTTAGAGCTCTTTTGTTATGCTTTTGTATAAGAATTTGGATAGAGTTTTAAATTAATATGACAAAATAATTCAATCAAATAAAATATCTAAATTCCAAATGCATTTGTTTACATTCATCATGTAAGTGTGCTAAGATATATATTGTATGTGTAGGTATACTTAGGACATAATTAGATGCATGTCATATATGATGAAACGAAATGAATGAATATGTGTCATGTGATAGTAGTTCATTCCAATTAATCTTAAGATGCCTCTCTTATTGAATATGGTTATTTAAAGTGAACCTAAACTAAGGATTAATTAAAATATGTAATAAGCCATTCACTAAAAATAATTCATTTAATTAATTTGCTTTAGATGTGACTTAAGGTAGGGATAAAGGAGAGTGATCCTCTCTTTTCTTCTCTTTATAACACTTAGTTGCTAAGTGCAAACCAAGTAAAATAAATGAAAATATTAAGTAAAACTTACAAATCAATTAAGCAGCTTAAAGTGAAACCATCCTTCAAATTAAATCCTTTCTTACTTAGAAAATCATAACAAAGCCTAGTTAAGGCATACCACACAAGCCTTAATACATACACCTTAGAATTAAGTCATCACGTTTAGCTTTTTGTTAAGGGAGTGCATGGTTTGATGTATGCTTGGGTTTATGATGTATTATTGTAGATTGGATGTTTGGGTGTATGCTTCGTAGACTGGATGTTAGACTATGATTAGCCTAATCATATTTTTACAGGAGATTATGCTTAAGGCGTGCTTAAAAATAAATATAAATGCTCTCTTGTGCAGGTTGCTTAACCTCTAAGCATAATCTAAGCTAGGACAAGTAAACTAGGTTACCCATGTGTAGGTGTCAAGTCCAAATTAAATATATAACTGCTTGGGTTGTATGGTGTGTTTAGTTAACACTTATTTTGTAGGTGTAGTTGGATTTATTTTTCCTATTTTTAATGTAATTATGCATTAGGAATTATGACTAGTGTTATGGGGAATTAGAATGAGTGGTGGCTAAAAGGCTTTGTCCAGGAGGCCCACGTGATGTCTTTGGAGCAAACAAACCCAAATGAAGAAATGGAGGAGATATGAAGAAAGAAGATAACAAGATCCTCCATATAACATTTATTTAGTTGTAAATTTATAATTATTCTTTTATATACGGGTTATATAAGGGTGAGCTACTCCATTTCTCTTTTGGTTGTATGTGACCCATCATACCAACTTTATTATTCTTTTTTGTGTTTAATTTATAAATTGTTTGATGTTTTATTTATAATTGCGCAATAGAAATGGAATGTATTTTTCTAGTTTCTTCATATATGGTGATTTAATGTGTGGCCTAGATCTAGTTAGTCTCTTAGAGAAAAATAAATTTTCTACCCCAACTACAACTCATAACTAAATTTCCTAAATAACTCATAACCTCACATAAAGCCTAAGCATTAAATCAAGATAATTAAAATATTTAGCAACCTCTTAGCTAGATGTTGTATGCTTAATATCATGCATTTCATCTTGTTTCACTTTTGTTAATCGAGGGTTTCCATCCTTGCACGATAGGGGAAGACTTGACCTTTGAGGGTCTCCTCTATGGTGGAAAACACCTCTTTCTTTTTGATTTAGCCAATAACCTTATTTCATCATGTATTTAGCCTTTTGTTGAACTTACTTTTGGAGTGAGTTGTCAACTTCATGTAGATCTATGACTCTTATAAACAAGCTCCTTAGTCTTAAGACACTTCTTGATTAAATGAACACTTAACCTAAACTAAAGACTTAGAAGGGTAGCCATATGAATAGGTTATTCCTTGCATTTAGGAAAACTTGCACTCCTATAGAATCAAAACCAACAATTCCTCACAAACCTCCTCAACTCAAATCTAAATATAATTCCAAATTTCAAAACCAAATCATTGAAACCCCTTAATCAAATCCAAGATCAACATTCTAAGCCCTTTGATTTCATCTTATGGACTTAGCCTTAACCAAATCCAAATCAATCCCAATTCATTTGATTTTCTCAAATATCAATTCAATATTTCAATCAAACTATCAAATTTCAATTCAAATCCAATGATGAAATCCAAACTCAACCGAATTTCCTTCTAAGCCCTTTTGACCTACATCTATGAGCTTGGTCAAATTTGCTTCCAAATCACTCCAAACTCAAGTGATTTTATCATGAATTATTTATATCTTCATTTATATTCCCAAATATAAATGAAATTTAAATTCAAATAGCCAAAACCAAATCCAAAGTCAAACCAAAATCTAATTTATACCCTTTAAGATAATTCATTGAACTTATCCAAATCCTATCCAAATTAAATCAAAACCAATGGATTTTCTCTTGAATCAATTATTCCTTCAATCATCTATCCAAATATAAATGAAATCTACAATCATCAAGCTAAATCAAAATTAACTCAAGTCAAATCAAACCTAGCCCAATTGACTTGAAATATTCAATTGAACCAAAACTCATTTGAACCCAAACCAATTATAATTGAATTTATATGTCAATCTCAAATCCATATATAAACTCAACCAAATCTAACCCAACTCAAAATCATGCCAACTAAACCTAATTTGGCTCACTTGATCCAAAGTGGCTAATTTGGCCTACATGAACCAAAATCCAATTCAATTCAAATCAAAGTGAATTAAGACAATCCAAACTTTATGTCATGATTATTGATCATCCTAGGTTGACCAAGTCATGAATTATCATGAATTGGGTCAAACCAAGTCTAATTGACCAAGTCACCCATTAACCCTATGAACCCAAACTAGCCAAATTGTAACCTAAACTAATTGATTGCAAATGGACACAAGTTCATTCTAAATTGATTATTGAACTTGACCAAAGCCATAGTGCCAATTTGACCAATTGGTCAACCTAATTAGCAAATTGACCTTAAGGGTCAAATCAACCTAAAACATCAATCCAAATTGAACTTAACCAAATCCTATAATATATTCTAAATGATCAAGCAAACCCAAACCAAGCCACGATTCTAGCCAATTTGGTCAATTGGGTAAAATTGGTCAACTTAGCCCAAATTGACCTAAAGGATCAAATTGGCCAAAATCTAAATTAAATCTAAATTAAACCAAATTGATTGAAACTAATTGAACCAATATACTCCAAATGATCATTTGCACTTGACCCAACCCTTAGTTTGACCCAATTTGACCAATTGGTCAACCTAACCCAATTTGACTCAATTTGGCCCAAATGAGTCAAATTGACCCAAATTAAACTTAATGAACTCCAAATAACATGAAATTTGGTCCAACTCACTTTTGACTCATTTCAAATCAGTTCAAATCAAATTCAATACCAAATGACCACTTTGCCCAAGTGGTCATTTCTCTTACGTGGCCACTTGGCACTCATTCATTGGTCCACATAGACACCAAGGACACTGATCATCTGAACCAAGAGGTGGTTAGGGCAGCCATGACTCATGGAGAGGTCAATTCACCTCACCTCTCCCATTGAAACACTTAGTAAGCAAGGATTCCACTCTCTTTTCCTTGGCTGCATTCTCACACCCTCCTCCACTCAAATGAGCCACCTATGATGATTCCATTCCATTCCCAACAACCCCAAGCCATAGGACATCGACTAGAAGCCAAAAAAGGAGAATTAGAGGAAAATTTCAGCCAAAATCAAACACAAGTGAATAGAGGCTGAAGAAACTCTCACTTTACTCTCATTTCATTCCCTAGAGCTCCCAAAACCAACCAGCAGACATTCTCAATTCATTTTTGAGCAAAAGTAAGCAAAATCAAGTGAATTTCGGTGAGGAAGTGGCAACCACCGGTAGACACATTATTCTGAAGTGAAGGAAAAGGTCTAGGCTCATTCCAAGGCTTCTTCCCCCAATCAAGAGTGTGCTCGGATCATCACCACTGCCAGAAATCATCCCTAGTGAGGTAACTTTCAAGAGAACCCGTAGTCGGCCTTAGCATTTCTTATTTTGTGATGATTTTCGTGTGATTTTTGGAATTTTCCTTAGAAATACCTTATTCTTTATGTTACAATCTAATATGAATATAAAAGTTTTCGATGTGAATTGTTGTGAAAATGAGCCCATTCAGATGAAATTTTGTTTAGCTTTTGCATTTTTTATTTCCATTCTTTGACTATGATGCGACCGTCCGATCCTGCATTTCACGAGATCAGATGACTTAGATCGCACATCAATCCTACATTTTGGCTCATCATATCACTCAGATCAGATTCAGACCATCTGATCCATGATCGAAAGGATCAGATCATGCATCGATCATGTGTTTCCTCCTTTAGATCTCGCAGATTGGATTTGGACCGTCAATCAAATCAAGGTTGGAATCCCGCATCACTTTCTGTTCACTCACTTTCGCTCACCGCATCCACTGTGCGGTCTAGTCCTGTGCGCAGTTGCCCGTATTACCTGCAAGCTAACTAGGTTAAGTGGAAATTAGGGTATTTTCTTATTATAAAAATTATTTAAAACACTTGAAACTTCATAATTTTGTAGAAAATAAAATAATTAACTAAAATTTATAAATATGGGCTTGAGGGATTCATCTTTTTAAGAGGAATCCAATAAATCCAAAATCTCCAAATTTTACTGGATATTTTGAGCTTAATTTGAGTTTGAGTAAAAATTAAATTTCATCAATTAATCAAAAATTATACATTAGATTAAATTGAAATTTTCAGCGATTGAAATTGAAGGTAAAGTACATCTACTATAAAAATTTCAAGTCAAAAGGATTTCTGGTTTTGGAAATATTACATTCTTAAGCTCAGATGGTCTATTTTAACAAAAATAAATTAATGGACTTTATAAAAATCATGAAAGTTACTTAAATCAATTGAAACTTTGAAAAATCATAATAAATCAAAGAAAATCATAAAATTACAAATAAATGCTCATTTTAAAGATATTTAAGAGAATAATTTAATAAAAATATTCCTAATTGATTTTGAATAGTAATTAAGGCTTAATTTAAGTTTGATCAAAAACTTAATTAATTTAATTACTCCCTAATTACTCAATTAATTATTTCTAATCTTTCTGAGGTTGATTAATGGGATGGCTTCTGTCTTCCATAATTTTCATGGGATTTATTGCTTGGTTAATTAGGAAAATTGGTTGTCTTAACCTTAATTATTTTTCTTAATTAATTAGGTGATTAATTAAAATGCTAAACAGTGAGGAAACCATTAATTAAACTTGCTAATCATTATATAATAGTGAATGGACATGGGGAATGAGATTTGGACCTCTTTCCCATTCTTTTCCCTAAGTTCATATCGCTTGACATGGACACTTATTAACTTGGAACTAATTGATGGTTTGATTCATTAATTAAATGGCTTAATTAATCAAATTGAAATTATAATCATTCCAGAACTTATCTAATTAAGTTTCTTGGATAGATCTTTAGGTCCTTACTAACTTATAGCTATATAAGAAAATTATGGCTAACCTATATGTGTGGGGAAGCCATAAGAATACTTAATTAAGTTTCTTAACTTAATTAACCACTAATTGTGAGCCAACTGCATTAAGCCTTTTATTTCTTAGGGTCATTACTGATTTAAATTCCAATTCATGTACATACCATATTGGCTCATAATTAATTGGTTAATTACTTTAAGGTAACATAGGCAAAGTTTAATTAATTGATTTAATTCATATCACAACCTAATTAAATCATAAAATCAACTTAATTTTATTTTCATTCAACCAAATTAATTAATTAATATGGAAATGGGTTAGGAGCAACAAATGATTGAATGTCCTCTTTCATATCTCTTAAATCAAATCAAACATGAAATCAAAATGAATTTAAGAAACTTTGGTTTATTTTAACTAAACTTATTTAATTTGATTATGCTTAGGAATTAGTTGGATTGAATGAGATTATGTGCTTATATTTCTTTATTTCTTTCCAATCATATTAAAGTGTTGTTTATCACTTGATTTCATTAAAAGTCAAGTAAAAATAAATGATTTTCTTTATATCAATTTGCATGTGTTGACTTAATTAAAAATATGTGTGGCTATTATCACTATTAAATCTCAAATATATTTTCAAATGCTTCTTAATGAATAAGAATATATGTTATGACTTTAGTTATACATATATAAGAAGTATATATGAGTATAAGCTTAGTGTATGAAGTGAAGTTCCTTCTTTCATTCATATGCTAATTTGCATGAGTATGAATATTGATTGGTATATTAGTCTGGACATCCCAGGGATGCACCACTTTAAGTAGCCCCAAGGAGGTCTCTACCTTACTCCCCTAGTGCGAAACAATGGCGATGTACCTGTTTGATTTCATTCTTATGCATTTTGACATTAGAATTTAGATAGAGCTTTAATTCATTTACATAAATAAATCGATTAAATTGAATCCAACAGTTTGTATAGTTTTTTTTTTCATTTCTAAAACTACTTGCACATTAATATATATATATATATATAAGAGTAGTGGGTATATTAGTCAGACATCCAGGGATGCCGCACTTTAAGTAACCCAGGAGGTCTAACTCACTCCCATGGTGCGAAATAATGGTGTCGTACCTACTTTGAACTTTTATATATGTGTGTGTGTGGTGTAACTAGTGAATGAAAACAATAATTTAATTATATTGAATTCCACCTTTACATTGTTTCTCCATTCTTATAGTTCTTTGCACATTCATGGGTATATAAGAATAGTGGGTATATTAGTGTGGACATCCCGGGGATGCACGGCTTTAAGAAACCCTAAGGAGGTCTCTACCTCACTCCCTTGATGTGAAATAATGGTGTCGTACATACTTAAAACTTTTATACATTTGTGTTTACATTTCACTAATGAACGAAAATCCCTTTTCTATTAAAATGAAACATACATTCATATTTGGTTCAAGTGGTGGAATTGCTTAATCATATAATTTGAAGCTCTTTACTTATGCATTTGTATAAGAATTTAGATAGAATTTTAAATTAATATGACAAAATTCATTCAACCAAATGAAACATCAATTCCAAATTCATTTGCTTACATTCATCATTCAAGTATGCTAAAATATAAATTGCATGTGTAGGTATATTTAGGATTTAACCATATGCATGCTATATATGATGGAAAGAAATAAATAAACATATGTCATGTGATGGTAGTTCATTTCAATTAATCTTGAGATGCTTTTTTTATTGAATGAGTTTATTTAAAGTGAACCTAAGCCTAGGACTAATTAAAAATATATAATAAGTCATTCACTAAAGAGAATTGTTTGACTAATTGGCTTTAAGAATAACTTAAGGTATGGATAAAAGAGAGTGAACATCTCTTTCTTTCTTTTTATAATATTTAGTTGTTTGGTGTTGGTCAAATGAGATAAAAGAAAATATTAAGTAAAATTTACAAATCAATTAAACCACTTAAAGTGAAATCACCCTTTATGAAATGTTAAATGTTATGTTTAGCCTATGTATTAGAAATGGCATGCCTCTTCATAGTTTCTTTATGATTGGTGTTTATTGTATGACTTGGATGCCATTAGGCTCTTAGAAAAAAAAAAAATTTTTCTACCCAACTATAACTCATAATTAAACTTATAAATAACTCATAACCTCACATAAAGCTAAGGATATAATCAAGATTATTAAAAGATTTAGCAACCCCTTAGCTGAATGTTGTATGTTTTATAACATGCATATCATATTATTTTGCTCTTGAAAATAAGGGATTTTCATCCTTACATGATAGGGGAATGCTTGACCTTTGAGGGCATCCCTTATGATGGAAAACATCCCTTCTTGCTAATTTAGCCAATAATCTAATTTTATCATGCATATAGGCATACAAAATTTCAAAGCTTTTGTTAAAATAAAGTGTTAAATAAAAAATAAATTTTGAAAAGATTTACATTAGACTAAGTCATTACTCATACCACTCATGCTCTGGTCTCTTTAGGGAGTGGGTTTAAGGATTTTAGTCTCTTTCTAAATGATAATAACCTAACCATCTTGCAAACTATATGACTGGATCACATGAATTCAAAGTGTAGGATGAGTTAGTTAGTTGCCAATCTAGACAGTTATAAGTCCAGCAGTTAGGTGATTTATCCTCTCTTATGGAGGTAACCTATATACATATTCGCTTAGATTTAAGTTACGCTTTGGTTCTTACTAAAGCTCCCTAAATTTAGGATTTGGAATAGCTTTTTCCTCCGAGCTACTAGCATAATCCTCACTTCTTAGGCATTTTCACAATCTTGTGTTATGGGATTATAAGTCCTAGCTTTCTAATAAAATATCAACTTTAATAAAATCAATCTCTTCAATTTCAAATATATAAAGCTCAACTATATGATATATTGGAGTGCTCACTATGCCTCCTTATATCATGAGCATTCACTACTCATCTCCTTTGGCTCCTAAAAATAAGTCTCTCCTTTTGACCTATCTCATTTAATTTTTCCAAATATAACCAATCCTTTGATAGCCTTACCATTGAAATCTTTGGAGACAATAATTGCTTATTTTAATCGAGATTATTCCTAAGGAATTCACCTTCCTTAGGATGTAATTAAATATGGGGGCTTACCCCCATAGGAAACTTTAAAACCTAGTTAAAATAAACCCTTCTTTATTCATCCATTTAAAGTATGAATAAAAATCTCTAGTACATTCGAAGACCCATCATGTCTTAGGAGTTTTTATTAGATGATTAGGTCCATTATAGGGTGGTGATTTCTATCTTTCGAGATAGTGCACCATTCCTTGATGTCATACCCGATCACTTCGATAAGTACCCCCTAAGATCTACGTGGTGTCCCATCTCCAAAAATAAACACTACACCTTTGTCAAAAAAAAAGAGTCAAAACTAAATAAAAATTGATAAGATTTTCATTAGACTAAGTCATTGTTTATACCACTCATGCTCTAGTCTCTTGGGAGTGGTTTAGGATTTTAGTCTCTTTCTAAATAAATAATAGCATAATTATCTTGCAAACTCATAAGACTTGCCTACATGAATTTAAAGCATAGGAGGAGTTAGTTGGTGGCCACTCGAGACGGTTGTAAGCCCAATAGTGGGGTGGTTTATCCTCTCTTATGGAGGTAAACCTTATGCCCATCTTCGCTTAGATTTAAGTTGTGTTTTAGCTCTTACTAAAGTTCCCTAAATTTAGGATCTGAGGTTATTGTTTCCTTCGGGCAATAAGCATAAATCATTACTTCTTAGGCTTTTTCACAACCTTATATTAACAGACTATAAGCCATAGTAATCTAAAAAAATTTCAACTCTAACAAAATAATTCTCTTTATTTTCAAATATATAAAACCTAATTATAAGATAAATTTGAATGCTCATTAGATTTCCTAGTATCATGAGCATTTCCTCCTTATTCTCCTTGGCTTCCAAAATAAGTATTTTCCTTGATCTTTCCTAATTGATTTTCCAAAATAGACAATCCTTTGATAGTCTTAACCTTTAAATCTTTGGAGATAATAATTGCTTACTTTAATCGAAAGTATTCCTAAGGAACTCACCTTCTTTATGATGTAATTAACTATGGGGGCTTGCCCTCGTAGCAAATTTTAGAACCTGGTTTAATATAAACCATGCTTTATTCATCCATATAAGGAGGGGAAAAATCTATGGTACATTCAAAGACCCATCATGCCTTAGAAGTCCTTATTAAGTGATTAAGTCCATTGAAGGGTGATGCCTATCTTTCGAGATAGTACATCATACCTCAATATGTACATGATCACTTCAATGAGTACTATGATCTGCGTGGTGTCCACTCAAGAGAGTTAATGTTGAGCTTGGTTTCCAAAAGGCAAAGGAAATCTAATTGAAAATCTTTGATAAGTCTGGGCAATCATTGGAGCATCCCCCTGCTTGAATACTCTAGACATTTCAACTTCCTAGGATTAGGAATCGCATGAGGATGAGCAGAGGTTGAAGGCTTCTTGTCTTTCTTGGCTTTGTTTATTTTGAGGACTAAATTGCCTTTATTGGATGGGGATTTGTGTACTGCATTTAGGAGTGTGAAATCGGTCAATTTGGACGGATCAGTTTCTCAATTTTCTAAATAGTTTTGTTTTGAAATCAAAATTCAAAAAATCAATCCATTTAAAATTTTACATAAACAAATCCAATTCAAAATTTTGATTTTGGTTCGATTAAAAAACCAAAAATTTATGTTAAGTTTAAAGAAGGGTAAACAACAAAAATGATTGAAAAGATGCACCGAGAAGAAAATTAGTAGAAGGAAGTTAAAAGCAAAAAAAGAAGAGTTCAACAACATAGGAAACTAGCAAATCAGCCCCAAAATAAGGCATGCAGCATGGCCAAACCAACAAACTAAAGAACCACCACCTGTAGCAGAAAACTAAGATTCAAAGTATAAGGCAAAGAAGACTCAGGCTCAGACCAAGCGAAACATCAAGTGAAATCATTTCAACAAATTGGGCAACAAAATATGTGAGCATCCAACTTCCAAGAAGGATTACAATCACATAAGATGCTACCAGTCAAAGAAAAGAGCTATATGAACATCATAGTCATCATAGCCAATATATGCAACAAAGTTAGCAACAAAGAACAAAAATTATGAGCATCCAACATCCATGAAGGCATACAATCACATAAGATGCACTAGCCATAAAAAAAAAAGCTATATGAACATCATAACCGTTAGAGCCAACATAAGCATCATGGGTAACAACAAAGCCAAAAAAGCACCAAAGAAGTCTACACACCAACCAAAGAAGAAACCAAGAAGATAAAGTCACCCAGAGAAAAAGACCATCCGGCAAAAGAACAAAGAAGATCATAACAAAACATCAAAAGCATTCAACCAACAATGGGAAACAAACACAATAACGAAACAATACCACACTCTTCAAAGAACACCAACATACCAATACAAAACCCGAGGATCAAATATAGGAGCCACCAATAGCCAACCAACAAAAGATCCAAAAGATGCACCGAGATGAAAATCACAGGAAGGGAAGCTAATAGTAGAAGAAGAGGTCAACAACACGGAAACCAAAAACCGAAGTCGAGAAGTCGAAGCGAAGTCGAAAGCCAAAAAAAGCGAGAAGAGAAAAAAAAAGAGAATAGGGATTAAGCGACAGTGGCGACCAGAGTGTTAGGCGCTTCGATAAAATTAAGAGAATAGGTCTAGCAATGAATTGTGAGCAGGATTGGTTTTGTTTTTTACGCAAGTCACGGACTCCACTAGCGACACTCGACCCTTGACGTCGCGGACCACGGACACGTCAATTTGAAATTTGGTTTAATCAATTTTTTGAATTTAAAAAATTCTGAACCGATCCACAAACCAAGAATCGAAAATAGGTAAAATTAAAACCGAAATCCATATAAAAATATTAAACTTATCCAAATTAGAAGATTCAGCTTGGTTTGATTTGGATTTTTATCGAAGACCCCAAACTGCATTTGTAGAGTCCTGAGAAGCATTGCAGAGAAGGTGAGAATTCTCAAGATCCTTGTATAGGCGTTGTCGGGTCGGAGAAGCGCCAGCTAAACAGGTATTTTTAATGAAAGATCTAAGCACATTGATTTTAAATTACACTTTATCAGAGACATCATAGCAACCAGAAGCATAAAAGTAAAGAAGAGTCCAACACAATGTAATCCGACAGATATGTTGACGAAATGTTTACCATTAGTCAAATTCAAATAATATTTGAATCTCATAAATTGTTATGATGATGATGGATAATTAAAGCCGGATCAAGGTGGAGATTGTTATAATATTATCTAGTTTTAATTAGTTGCTACTTTTATTCGTCATTTCTGTTTTGGTATTTCTATATTTTTTGTGATTTTGTAGCTTGATATACATCAGCCTTATGTCTATATAAGGAAGCATTATTATAATAGAATGTGGATTTTCACTCACAACAAAAGTTTATATTAAAGCCTTGAGTGTTCAAGTTTTCTACTTGTACTTTGTTTCTGTTAGCTTTTCTTGTTTTCTTAGTTGCAGCAACAATGCTCTATTTTTGTCAAATCTAATACCTAAATCTTTAATTTCACATCCAAAATATCACTTTCACTATTTTTTAAAGTAAAATATATCCTTTTATATATAATAAAAGTGATATATATATATATATATATATATATATATATATATATATATATATATATATATATATATATATATATATATATATATATATATATATATATATATATATATATATATATATATTTAAAAGTAAAATTTTAAACACACTTTAAAAAGCTAGTTCATATCTTACATCCAAAAAAAATAAAAAGACAAGTTGGCTCCAATCTCTTAGCTGGAGCACCAAAACAGATCAAACTTGTGCTTAAACCTAACTTTATCAAGCCAATTTACTTGTGCTAGCCCTAATTCGGCCCGACCAACCATTACCTACATCTTATCACGCATTAAAATTATTTAAATTATAAAATATCATCATCATTTATGAAAGCAACTTTTCTGATATAATAGTTTGAGAAGAAAATCAGTTTTTAGAAAAAAAAAAACAAAAAATTTAAGTCCTTATTTTTGTCCTAATTGGATTTATAAATAAAAATTAGGTAAAAATATTTTAACTAAAATTCAATTATTTATTATAAAGGCATTATTATATTAAATTATTTATTTTAAAGTAGATTTTTTTTTGAATTTCATTGTAATTAAATTATTTTCAGAACTTTTGTTATAGCATGATTTTAAAATGTCATTTATCAGCCCCTTGAATTCAAAGAACAGCCTTTCGTCAGTTACGGCGTCTAAAAATAAGTCTTTGTATTCAAAGAAAATCAACGTTTTTTTTTTTCGGGAAAAAGAAAATCAACGTTCGCTGCGACTTTTTTTCGCATGAATTTCATGGTCAAAGAACAAGTCAAAGTCAAGTTTCTTACCAAAGTGCTAATATATATATATATATATATAATTTTTTAAAAAATCATAGCCTATGAGCTTGTTTGGGATCAATTTTATTTTTTATTTTTGATTTTATTTTGATATTATTTTAAAATATATATTTATTTAACATATTTTTTTTTTTCGTATGAATTTTATTGTTTGATTTCAAAGCACAAGCCGAAGTCAAGTTTATGTCCAAAGCACCACTGCAAATTTTAAAAAAAAAATATATAAATATTAATATATATGTATATATATTATCTACAAATAAAATAAATTTATTTAAAAAAAATCATAGCCTATGAATCTATGATCTTGTTTGGGATCAATTTTGTTTTATATTTTTATTTTTTATTTTTTAAAAATAAATCATAATATTTTTGAAAGTGCTCAAACTAATTCTTAACTATTTTGATTATTTTTAAAAACATCTATTACTATTAAATATATTTTAAATTAAAATATAAATTAAATAAAATGAAATTTTAAAAATTAAAAGTGATCCTAAACAGTTATGGGCAGAACTAACTCATTTTTTCATAGTGGACAATATTTTAAATAATAAAATAATATAATAATTAAATAATAATCATACAACAACAACAACAACAACAACAACAACAACAAGCCTTAATCCCACTAGGTGGGGTCGGCTACATGAATCCTTGTCTCCATTGTGTCCTATTATGTATCAAATTCTCATTAATAATTAAATAATAATCATAATAAGTATAATTAAATAAATAAAATTATATAATATTTTAAATTTTAGAAAAATACAAATAATTAGTAAGATAAAATCATCAAATTATAAATAGATAAAATATGAAAATTATAGCTTATAATTTATAGTTTACTCACCTTCTTAAGATTAAATATATAAATTTGTTCGTCTTGAAAACCATTCGCGATGATAAAGTTTACTTAACTTTTGTGAAATCTAGCACACAGTATTTAAAGTGACAATAAAACTTCAAAATTTTACGTGGAAAATCTCGAAAGAGGAAAAATCAACTGCAGGTAAAGCTTCCACTTTGTATTTGTTTAATACAAGATCTTCCGAATATCGGGATTACAATTGTATATGAAAGAACTGATTCGTGAGTCAGGTTGCATTCTTGTAATAACGATATTGGCACGATGTTAATGACGATATTAGCCACGGCGATTAATTCTGATGATGGCCGCACAATGGTCGGCCGAGAATCACGGTGGCGTGATACGTGGCCGGCAGCGGTGGTTGGCGTCAGTGGCGGCATTGTCTTGGAGGATCTTTAGAGCTCTCTCTTCTCTCTCTTGCGTCCTTCTCCTTCACTTGGACTCTCCTCATATGAGGAATGAGCTATTTATGATGGAGGAGTAGCGTCTCAGAATACGCAAAATCCTACTCCACTTCATGACGGCTCAAAATGATCCCCTTGATCATATGATGTATTTTGTGCATTTGAATGCTCAAATAAAGTAGTGTAAGATCTTTGGCTTGTTGAACCGGCTTTCGAGGCCTTCGATTTAAACTCTATATTTGAGAGATATTTAGGGATTTAACCGATATCCCAAAGTTTTGATATTTTAAGAATTGATCTCAGTTTCAACTTGGATCAGCTTGCTTTTAACATCAAGATTCATGCTGATTAATAGTATTTTAAGTGTCATCAATCAAAATTAATTTTATCTAAGATTTATAGATTAAATTATTTGATGACTACAAAAGTTAATAAAATATCAAAATTCTCTTTATCTATTTTTGAAATACTAAGTACAAAATATTTTTTTTAAATTTATATGAAGTAGATTAATTTAAATAATTTATGAATTTAATTAATATTAATATTAATTAATATTAATTAATATGTGGATGTTAAATGTTTTAAGAAAATTGTAATATTAATATATAAATATAAATATAATTTATAAGAAAAATATAACTAACAAAACAAAAAAATTTAAAAAAAAATTTATGATTTAAAATTATTATAAAATTATAAAATATAGTCTATAACTAGATTATATGAGTTAAAAATATTGATTACATGAGATTATAATAAGTTAAAATGAAATTCATTTTAAGATATGTATATAATACTATTTGCTAATATTCATCTCAAAATTATTTTTAAGATCAGAATTATTTTGAGGATGGGCAAGATTATAAAATTCTCCATCTAATTGAATAAAATTAATATTTTTAGGCTCAGCAAATATACAAATTACAAAATTTTTCATCTTATTATATAAATTTAATATTTTCAGGTGGGCATTTGCCCACCCTCAACATTACTTGAGTCCGCCCCCTGCAAACAGCCGCTATACTTCTCCTCCCAACTTCTTTGTATAATGGTCGAATTCAAGGCAACTGCCATCGCTACTTAGGATTAATCGAAGCACATCAATGTTAGAACAACCACCGTGTAAAGGAAAGGAGAAAAAAAATTGGCTTAGATATATTGATTAAATGTTTTATTAAATTGAATCTTAAAATTATATTTAAATTAATATAAGATAATTTTTAATTCATCTTTTTAGATATTATAGCCATCCCAAAATAAAGAGAAATTTACATAGAAATCAAATAATTGTTATTCATTTACCTATCTAATATTAAAATTTTAATATTTATATTATATAGTACTTTTTTATGTATGAACAAATATTTTTTATTTAAGAAAACTTAAAGATAATGATATTTTTATATGATATTAAAGAGCTATATGTTATTTACTTAAATATTAGGGTTTAGATTATAAATATGTCAATACATAACACAATATGGCTAACATGATTTAATTTTGAGAGAAATTTTGGGTTAGAATATTGGCTCGAATTTAATGTATGAGTTTTATTCTAATTAAATATATTTAAAATTTTCATAATATAACAAATAGTCGGTTAGCTGTGCATTTCACATACATTGCAATAAATTTAATTGATAAAAGTTTCTTTTAATAACTTGAAATGAATATATTTTTAAACAAAAAAATTCCAAGTCCTCTTTGAGTTGTCATGTGCGTTACATATAATAGACAATGGAGGCACAGAAGTATTTTTTTGAGAGGTGTTAGTAATTTTTATATATAACATATTAATCTTAAATATCATAATAAAAATATTATTAATATTTATTTTTTAAAACTGAAATATATATTTTTTAAGCATATAAAAATATTAAATAAATAAATATTTAATTTTAGATATAAGATATATAAATATAAGAATTGTGTGTGATATGCATATAATTTTTTTATTTTTTGCAAAAAATAATTTATGCGGGCAACAATTAGTTGGCACATGCGCCGTCGCTGCTAGGTAGGCATGGAATTTTACGCACATTCTAGAGCGAAGCTGCTTTCGAAAATGCCGGAAAGAGTCGGCAGCTGTAAGAATAATATATTATCTTGACTTTAAATGAGTCAAAAAAAATAATTAAGTAGATAAGTATATCATCATGATGCAATCATCAAATTTGAATTTTTTTTTCTAAAGTATATATGATTTTACATATTTGCGATATAAACGTTAGTTAATTTTGAACTACGTATATTTGACTTAAGAATAATATATTATCTTGACTTTTTTTTGTGACCCAAAATTCATATTGACTTTTTTTGTATTTAATATAGTTTTTAGGACTTTGATTTATAGGTCATTTAAAATAGAAGATTATTTTGATAGAAATGAATATTTCTATATCAATATTTTATTTATCATAATCATAATCAAAAGATCTATGAATATTTTTTAAGTTATTCTAGTCAATTTGACTATTAAATTCTCAATCCATTGGCTCCATTGGATTCATCATGGCAAGAGCTTCAAAATAGTGCTATCTACTTGTCGAGCATCAATCAATGACATTAACATTGATAACTATTGCATCATCATGCCATCGTAGGGTCTAGATAGGCCTTTTATCTAGGCGAGCTCATCAACCTATTCATGGGGAAAGATAATTTTCTTATTTGCCCATTGAATTCAATAATTCATTTCTCATTTTTATAGCTTTTTGAATTCTATCTCATCTTTATAGCCAATCAACTCAAACTATTGCTCTATTTTAGACAACCCAATCTATCCCTCCATTTTGGTATAGTTTATTTGGCTAAATAAAATATACAATAAAAGATTTGCAATGTAATTGATATATAGTGTATTTAAAATATTTTTGAGTTATTTAGTTAGTTATAAAATAAATATAAGGGATTATTTTTTATTTGATATGAAGTAAAAAATGAAATTAATGTAAAACACTAAAGTGGGTAATCATGCATAGCATGAGGTGATTATAGATAGTTGATAGTGGAAGTCGATTAGTAGCGCAGCAATTGTGTGGCTTGTCGAAGCAATAACAATGTCCATAATAAGCCAAAAGATTATTGGTACAATAATTGTTGAAAATGAGGTGATTATAGCGGTAGTTGATAGTGGAAGTTGATAGTAGTAGCCTAGATTAGTGTTATTAATGTGTAGCCACAATGTCGATGATAGTGAAAGCCAACAAAGATTATTGGTAGCAATAATGGTTGAAGATTGTACATGAGGTGATTATAGCAGTAGTTGATAGTGGAAGTCGATAGTAGTAGCCTGTAGCAATTAGTGTGTGGCTTGTCGGAAGCAATAACAATGTCCATGATAGTGAAAGCCAACAAAGATTATTGGTAGCAATAATGGTTGAAGATTGTATTATTTTTGAAACTCAATTAAATTTAACAAGTTTGAAATATGCTAAAAATGAACTAGAATATGAGTTTGAAATTCTCTTAAATCCTCAAACTAAACACCATAATTCCTAAAACTCATATGTTCCAAAGGCATTGCACTTATTTTGCATAAAACCAAATGGCCCCTTAATTGATGTTTGGTATTTCCTCAATTTAATATTTATTTTACTTCTTCAAAGGTATATTAAAAATATTTATTTGAGAGATTATATTCAAAATTCATTAAAATCTATATTAGAACCTTTAATAAAAAAATATAATAAAACTAATTTAAAAAATAAAACAATATTTAAATATTTGGGTATGGGTATTGTTTAATTTCAATTTTATTTAATATTTGATATCACCTAAATTGATTTTAGTTTGATAATTTAAATGCAATTTTAGTATAAATTAATTTATTTATCTATTTGCTCATTTATTGTAGATTAACACTTTATGTTCTGAATAAACTATTTATTTTTGCATCTTTCTTCATATTTATTCATTAATTAAAGATTATATACATTGAACTTTAAAATTCTTAGCTGTATATATATATATATATATATATATATAATATATATATTATTATATATAACGGATAAATAAATTATATATACATTCTTTACTATTTATAACATGAATTAAATTAAATATCAATATAATGCAAAACTCAAAATAAATCATAAATTTTTATATAATTCTATGTTTTATTTTAATAGTATTTAAATGTATATAGTGATTTTTTTAAATATCCAATCTAATTGAATTTATATCATAATCAAAGTATTTTATAATTATAATAATTAATTTAAGCAAATTAACTCAATGACTAAAATAATAAAAAAATTCTGAAATTGTCAGAGTTTAGTAGTCTCCAAATCTTCATTTAATAAAAGATGACATTATGATTAAAATTTTTACTCTCGTATTTTTATTTAACTACACTGACAATATAACAAAATAATATTAATGTATTGTTAATTTTAAAATTGATGCGATCTTTCTTCTATTATTATTTATAATTTATTTAAAATATATAGAAACTTTTTCTTGATTACACTGAATTATTTATTTATTTGGATAAATTAAATAGAACGTATAATAATTAGTATGCTACAAGTATTTAGTTTTTAATTTGACATCATAGAATACTCGAATATACAATGTCATTTTAGAATATACTATTCAAAATAAAATAGTATTAAATAAATTATTTTAATTAATCTTATTGTGATGAAAATAAAAAATCGATATATGCAGTTAGAACACATAGCTATTTAGTTGTATTAATATTTGAATAATTATTAATTATTAATTAATTAATTTTTTAATAAAATATATATTCTCACTACATTAAAGCACTCAAAATTAGCTAAGATTTTCTATATAGAATTTCTATAATAAATAACATGTAAATAAAATTAGCACTCTAATTATTGTAATAAAATTCTTCTAGAGTATAATTTTAGCTGCAGAAGATCAAATTGCGAGGTTATGAAAAGCTAAAAGAGTGAACATTTAGGCATGTCGAGTCTATTCTTCAAAGTGATGATGAAATAGATGTGAATGTTATTAGTATAACTTGAGTTATACGATTAAAGTGGAGGAATGCACAAGCCTTTTGTGTGATCGAAAAGTAAGAAAATTTTTTATAAAATAGTGGTGAAACTTACATGCTTTATGATTCACAATGTTGGTCAATAGATGAGAATGCTTAGCTGGATAAGTAATTTTACACTTAGAGATGAAATATTAAATGAATATATACTCAAAAGGTTGGAGTAACTCTAATGACAAATAATATTACAGAGAATTATCTTAGATGTTTTGGTTGCATAAAATATCAATCATCCAACGATTCAATTAGGAGAGTAGATGTATTAAATTTTATTTTTGTTAAGAAATATAGAGGTAAACCTAAAAGATTTAGTTAAGAAGTATAGAAATGATCTTATTTTATTAAAATTAAATAAAAATTCGATATTTAATAAAAATATAATGGAGAAGAATGATTCATATAGCCAGGGGCAGACCTACCTTGGTTGAGGGTGGGCAAACCACCCTCAAATTATTTTCTCTTTAAAAAAAATACTTTTGACCTTTTGCTCACTCTCAATTTATATTTTATGCAATCAACCCTCCATAAAATCAATTTAACCTATTACTCTCACATAATTAATTAAAATAAAATCTATAAGTTTTGATATGACACTTAAAATACTACTAGTCAAAGCACGATGTCAAGCAAGTTGATCTTAAGTTGAAAGCCAAGATCAAGCACTTAAAATATCATTATAAACTTTGGGATATCGGTTAAATCCCTAAATAGCTCTTAAACATGAAGTGTTTATAGTCAAATCCGTCTTGGCGATCCGATCTAACAAGCCCAAGATCTCATAATTCGACTTTATTTGAGCTAGGGCTACAAAACAAGCGTTCAACAAATTTCTCGTGACTCGACATTAGAGCTCGTTTATGTTCGTTCATTTAATTAATCGAGCGAGCTTGAATACTTTTTGTAAATCGAATGTTAAATGAACAAGCTTGAACAAGTTATTGTTGATTATGTTAAGTGAAACGATCATTTAAAGCTGAACGAAACGTTAAAGCTCGATAATGGCTCGATTAAGGCTCGATTAAGGCTTGTTCATAAACTATACTGTATAAGGCTCGATTAAAGCTCGATAATGGCTCGATTAAGGCTTGATTAAGGCTTGTTCATAAACGATACTACATAAGGCTCGATTAAGGCTTGATAATGGCTCGATTAAGGCTCGTTTATTTCATTAAACGAGTTGCTTGTTAATAGGCTCGATAAGCCTAATATGAACCGAGCTCGCGAACAAACTCGAGCCGAGGTTGAACACAATTTTTTTAAACGAGCTCGAGCTCGAACACCATCCTAAAAGCTCTAATCGAGGAGCTCGAGGCTCAATCGGCAAACAAGCTTGACCTCGAGCAGGCTCTCGTTCGGTTTGTTCTTGGTTTCTAATTGAGCATTCAAATACACAAAATACATCAGATAATCAAGAGAATCATCATGAGCCATCCGATAGAGTGGTTTGGATTTTGCACGTATTTACGGAAATGTCTTATCACTAATCTATAAATAGCCCCTCATTCTTCACATTGGAAGAAGAGAGAGCTAAAGCTTGAAAATCCTCAAGCATAATCTTGCCACCACTCGGCGATTGTGACCACGCCGTGATCGCCACCATCGCCGGTCGTGCCGTGGCCATCGCGGTCGCCCGTGTCGACCATCGTCGCGGTCATCCGCGAATTGGTCCGCATTCGTCGGGTTCTTCTTCTACCGTACCAGCCGTTGATCATGAATCAATCATCATTGTTACCGTCCCATCATTCATCATCGCGTCTGCCAACATCGCGCCATCTCCTTATCATATTGGTTTGACCGATTCTCCGTCATCTATTCATTTAACTAACCTATATATGCATTTGTTGTTCGACTCGGGATTGTTGCTTTTCATATAATTAATCCATATTGGAAAAATTTGTAGAAACGGATACATAGTGTGAAAATTTTTTAGGTGGAATTTTTTCCCTCTTTTGAGGTTTTCCATAAAATTAAGTTTTCTTATTAATTCTTCAATATCTCTATTGTCTTTGGATTCCTTACAAAGTGAAACTTTTATTCTATGTGGTTTTAGCACATAACAAGTTTAATAATCTTGCTCACATATATTTTTTTTCTTATAAATTTAGTTATATTATTTTATTAATTAATTATTTTTTTCTAAATATTAATTTTAATTATTATTTATTTATCTAATTATTATATTAATTAATTATTTAAAATTTTATCCACCTTAAAATAATGAACTAATTTGGAACATATAGCCGATCTCATATAATAAGATAAAAGACTTATTTATCGTTGCATTTGTTGGCTAGCATTTCAAATGTTAGTAAGCTGCTACAATATTGTTCAATAAAATAAATTATTTTCTTTAGTAATCATTTCTAGTGAATAGATATTCAATTAAAATAATTATGTTAACTATTGTGATTACGTCTGAATAATAAATTATTTATATTTCTTCTATTAAATAATTATTCCAGTAAGTTCAATCATTTTTTTGTAATAATATTTATGATATTGATTTGCGTTGCAAAATTTGTGATCTATTGCTATCAATTAAAAATAGAGAATTAAGAAGAAAAATGGAGGTCGTTTTAATAATTTTAGTCTTGAATCTCTCGACGACTTACCTACTTGTGATCCGCCGGCTCCCATAAATCTAGAGCTGAATGTTCCGAAGCCACACGCTCAATTTTCATTTGGCGCTTGGGTGATCTGAAGCGGCGGAGAAAGGGAAAATAAACGAAGCTCCTTCTGGTAGCCTCATTTCTGCATAAAGTTTCAACTCCATAATTGTTATGATTTTTGATTTGGAATCTGAAGTGCTCCATTCGTTGTCTTAGGGATGGGTGAAGAATTTGGCGATCAGAAACTGTATCACTTTGATGATGTTTCGAAGCACAGCGCCACCAAGGATTGCTGGCTCATTATCCATGGAAAGGTCGGTCTTTTTCCACCCCAGGATCTTGTTTCTTGGAATTCTGATCATTGGATATCGCTTGCTCTTGATTACGCTCTTTGTGGTTTTTTTTGCAATAGTAAGCTTAAACTGGATTGAAAGAAACATGTTAATTTGGATTTCCTCAGTTTTGTTTTCTAATTTTAAGTTCGTCATATAGGATTTTGATTTTATTTTCGAATTCTGAGAACGTCGTGAAAAAATGCTATTCATACATTGGTCAAAATTTGTCTATGTTGACATTTGTGTTAAGTACATGGGATTTTCCAACTATGTTACTTCAGATCTGAAATTGACTTGATCTTTGAGTTAGTTAAGGAGGAGATTATTGAGAAAAAATACTGTACATGTTATAGGTCGCGTGAGGAACAGATGACTGCTCTATTTCGTTATTTATGTATAGAATTAACTATTATAACTCAAACAGGGCATATCTTGTTTCCACGCTGGTGCAGGCTATTGGATTCTAAACCATAGTCTTAATTCCGAACCAATAAGGATTAGCAGTGGTCATATTAGTTGCTTTTGATTGGGGGCAAATTTTTGTCAGCTTAAAATTTAGGATTTCAGTCTATTTCGGCTGATGATTTTTTTTTTTTTTTTTTGTGTGTGTCGTATAACATCAGCTTGGTTAGCGATGTTTAACATACATGAGATGGGTTAAATGAGCCGAGCTTTCATAGGTGTAGATTGCGCGTGAGTAGGGGTTTAAATGAGCCGAGCTTGAGCGAGCCGAACTCTTGTTCGTGTTTGGCTCGTGTTCGAAATGACTTGAAATTTCAGTGTTCGTGTTTGGCTCGAATTGTTCGAAATGGCTCGTGTTCAGCTCGTTTATAAATTGAGCTTGAAATATTTGTTTGTGTTCGGCTTGCTTAGTTAACGAATGAGCCAATTACGAGCTATTCGCGAACAACGAGCTCTTTTGACAACCCTACATGTGAGGACATGGAGTATTGGATTATGCTTGAGATGGGTTGAGGCAATCGGATTGACTTAATTTGCAATTTGTGTTGACACAAGTGCAAATGGATCAAGCACAGTTCAAGCATCATTATGCCACAGTTAAAATGTTCAGTCTCACTTTAGGAAGACATTTGATTGCATTTTTATGCATAAAAAATTTAAAAAAAAAAAAAATAGAAGAGGAGGGGATATGACTAGGGACCTTTAAGATGTTAATCTAGCAACTTTTAACCCAAGAAGCCTGCTTATTTTTATGTATTCAAGCAAGCATGTGCATGTTATACTCACATGCATATATATTTAAAGTGAATGATCAAAATGATCTCTAGACTTTTTAGATGTGTTTATTTTAGTCTTACATTTTTCTAAATGTTTAATTTTATCATCAACTCACCAAATTTGAACTAATATGTCCGTATTATCAGCGTTGCCATTTCTTTAGATGAAAAGTAGTAGAAAAGTTTCCATGAGGGCATTTTGGACTTCTTAGGGTCAATCACATTAATTTGAGCTGGTATTAACTAGTTCGATTAATTCTAGAAAGTTTAAAATGCCCTCATGACAAGCTTTATTCCACTGATTTTTGTCTAAGGAGATGACTAAATTGAAGATAGGACATAATTAGTTTATTGAGGTCAGGGACTTCATTGAAAATTTATGATAATCTTAAAAAATTCTACAAATCATCTTGATAATTTATCACAACATATATTTATATTGTATTCTACTTATCTTTATATCCATTGATCAAATCTATCATAAATATAATTAATGTTTTAATCTTCAATATCAAGTTATTCTTTATGCATTCAAAACCATCAGAAAATTATGATCCAATGAAACTATCAAAAGTAATATTAGGGAAGTGGTTCATAAAGAAACCTACTTTCAAAATCTTGGTTTAAATAAAAGGATAATTTCATTGCTTTCAAGAAAATTATATTGAAATGTCTTAATGTCTAAAATTTTTTTAAAAAAATTGCTTGAAATCTAGCGTTGCACCTTTCAGAAGTTGTGCAGTTGTTAGAAGATAGATAATTGGTAGGCGATTACGTGGGGAGAAAGTGTCATGAGATGTGTAGTTTGTCTCTTTGATATTGTTAGTATTGTAAATAAATTTATGGGAATTATTACAACTATTAACTTTCCTATATGTTCCCATACATAGGGTGTTGTTGATGATGCTAATGTTTAATTGTTGATAATAATTAATATTATTTTCTTAAAGAATGAGTAAGAAAGCCCAACCTTTCTTTCATTTGTTTTGTTGTTTGAGGTTCTGATAAGATTTGAATTCTGCTGTATAATTTTTTATTCTCAATGAGGTCTTAGATATTTTGGTCAAAAGTTCTTTTGGTTCAATAAACGATTTCCTTACTAATGAACATTGTGGCCATTTTACTTTACTATATTTTTTTTTATTGATCAAAGTTAAAACAGTAGACAACTAAATATTCTGATTGACTGCTTTTCATTCAAATGATTTTGTGATTGCTTAATACTGCATGAGTATTTATCATATTTATTTATTCTACATAAATCTTGTTACCTCCTAATGGCATTGAAAGCCTTTTTTTTTTTGTATTTAATTGTGTTAATATCTTTGCCGTACACTATTTTATCTTATCTAAAGTTACGAAACACTTTAGAATATAAGGAATTTATTGGATTTCATCATTTGATTTAGATTATTTATGAATCAATATTGGTTTTAAACTCTAAAATCACCTTCAAAATCTCTTAAAAACATTGATTTTGTTTTCACATTTAAAATTAGTGAAAATGAAATAATCATTTTCTAAAATATATTTTCTATCTATACGAATCAAAATAAACTCTCAGATTTCATAAATTGGAGAATAGTGCTTTAGGATTTAGGGGCTATTTGGTTGGCAACATTTATAGTATAAAGTAAAGCAAATTTATGCATTTAGAAATATAGATGTTTGACCTATTGCATTTCAAATGTAATGTGTTTTACCAATAAATTTCAAATTTACTGTCTAATTTATTTTTGATGTATTTAAAATTCATTCAAATTGTGTGATTTTTAAGTACATTGTAAATTCTCCTCTATTATTGCTTCCCACCCTTGTTGCCCATTACCATCCCCCGCTCGCCTTCACTATAGTTGGCTTTCCACCATTTTTAGTTGTCATCAGCCTGCCAATGCCTGGTATCGCCATTTGCCACTATTGTCATTGTCTGCCCGCCTCGACTCCCCATTGCTAGCCACCATCGACTGCCGCTAATTGCCAATCATTGCTATTTTACTTTGCATAATTTTACTTTCCAAATAAGGAAAAGTAAATTTTGCATTTGTAGTATTTTATATAAATTACCTAAAAATTATTATAAATACATTGTTTTGACTTTACACTACATTCTTTTTTTAGCCAATCAAACAACCATTTAAGAAGGGTTAGTTTTTCATGTAATATGTAGATCAACTAGTGTTTTTCAATTTATTGGAAAAAAATTCTCATTAGAAGTTTTTTTAAAGGGAGTTTGTTGAAAAATAAATGTAGTGTTTGAGATAAAAAAAAAACTAACGTAAAACTCAAAAAGCGTGTGGTGACACCATGAGGCGATCGTGAGCGGCAGCTTATGGTGGTGGCTTATGGTGGGGACTACTATGGATGGCTACAATAGTCATGGCTTTAAAAATGGACAATTTTGAAATACATCTAGAATGAACTATAAGATGAATTTGGAATTAATTGAAATTTTACAATGCTTTCTAAATTCTTCAAATTAAATATCAAAATTCTTAAAATTTTTTACGTTCCAATTACTTTACACTCTTTTTCTTTAAACCTTGGTAAAATCAATGCCCATGTAAAGTGAAAAGAGCCAGTAATTAGAAAACTTTTGAAAGATATGTATGTATGTATGTATGTACGCACATACATACATGTACGTATGTACATACGTAATTATGTATGTCTGTTTGTTTGTTTTAAGAATGATTATTTGAATTTTCATATCTTCCGTACTCATGTATGATCTATGTGCCTTTTTGGGAAAAGATAGACTATAAATAAAATCAGCCTAAAGAGGTGCAAAGAACTGCTTTAATTGTATCCTCAAATGTGTAATGAAAAGGATTTTACTGAGTTATTTTCATTTTCATTATTTCGTGATGAAAGTCAGGTACATGATGTTCACATATATTAATGTCCTTGAATTTGAGCTAGAACCATGAAGTTGACAATATTAAGTGAAAGTATATTATGATGATGTTGGTCTTCAAGCTGTAAGCAAAAGGTTTTCATCTGCCAATGTTGTGTGGGAAGGATTGATAATGGTACATGGTGGATTCATATAGCGAATTTTAGTCGAGGCATACTAGCAATGCAACATTTAGATCTTTTGTTCTTTCTAAGAGGATCAATGAAAGGGGAGGGAGGTATTGCGTGTGTTGAGGAGAGGCCAAAGAAGCATGGTAGAAGGAAAGAGAGAGAGAGAGAGACGAGGAAGTGGATTGTTTATGACTTATCACATTAGCAAGTAACTCTTCCTATACGTAGCAGTGTATGATTCATAATGATTGGCACGTAGCATCCCTCTAGTATAGCCTAACACCTATTTCTTAATGTCACATCAATCTTCCCCAACAGTCTTTATGGCCCACTTGTTTTTTACGTATCATGCACAATCACTTATTGCCAATGTTGTTGGTTTATAGGATTTTGACACGTGCCACCTATTGGTCACTAGTCTCAATATTTGTTCATCATATTCTAGGTGCCTCAACCCTTATGAACACATAATCGTCTGTCGCATCAACCTAGAGATAACTTATTGCATCACCTTTATGTATAAGCATGTTTTGTGCAGGCCTATACAAGGGTCCATATTTTCATTTCCAAATTCATAAAAAAAAGTTTATTTGAAATTAACATGCTTTTAAAGTTTGGAAGCTTTTATTCATGTGCTTCACATTAGGCTAGAGTTGACTACTAATAAGATAATTATCCTTTATCATATAATAGAATATTACTTAACCATTCCATTGGTTGGGGGCAAGTGTAAACTGAAAACATTGTTTTAAGGATAATAAGGATAAAACTGGCGACTTGCATTGTCTCAAATTATATATTTTTTTATGTTCATTTGAGAAATAAAACTTATCATAAGGCGAAAGATTGAGACATTAAATTCTTGTTATTCTTGAACAGCTTGTAGCTGGGCTTTGTTGTCACATTATTATAATGTATGGCATTGATGCTGAAAATCAACTTATTCACTAGTGATATTCTTTTTTCATGCCTGCACTGTATCTTTGAATACCGAAGCTAGAATTTTTGTTTAGATTTAAATATATTCTGAGCCATAATCATATCCCCGTCACAAGTTTCCTTAACTTAGCCGGTTAATTGTCCATTCAACCAGTTAGAATTGCAAGAGGTTACTATGGAATCATTTTTCTTAAGATTCAATAGTGAGACTGTGCCTTGATCATCATTTGTGCTTTATGATTTTTGTAAAATAATTCAATTATGTGTAGGAAATATCAGATGTCTAATCAGGCTCGCAAATTCAATTATAATTGAGTGCTTTTGTAATTGCTTGCTTCAAGACGTTACATTTCTATTATACGATATCACTTTAAAAGTTATCTCAGGAAATCATTTTATTTATGAAAGAGATTTTATTTATGAAAGAGATCAAGAATAGAAGTATTGTTTTTTGCCTTTATAGCATTTATTTGTATTGAAAAAGTTAGATAAGAATAAATTATTTCTCCCTACTTTAATGAGGTGATCACCATCACAACCAAATGTAGATGATATATTTCTTGGGTGATTATTGTGTGGAGAAACATATAACGAATCAAGATTATAATTATTAGAAGTGAAGTTACAAACTCATAACATAAATATGAACACGAATATTGAATTTGCATGAACTCAAATGAGCAAAATCAATTAAATATTGAGATGACTCTATTTGATGTTAAATGTAATAAGAACCTTAATTGTACACAGCATGAATAAGACTTTGCAAGCATCCAGATAATATTGCATATTAAAGGAACTAGAATGATTCAAACTCAGAATAAATGATTACAAGTGAAGTTACAAACTAATAACATAAACATGAACACGAATATTGAATTTGCATGAACTCAAATGAGCAAAATCAATTAAATATTGAGATGACTCTATTTGATGTTAAATGTAATAAGAACCTTAATTGTACACATAGTAAGAAGTCGTTGTTGATGAATTTGAAAGTTTGAGCAAGCATGAATAAGACTTTGCAAGCATCCAGATAATATTGCATATTAAAGGAACTAGAATGATTCAAACTCAGAATAAATGATTATAAAAGATTCAATGGTTTGCTCACAAGCATAACTTGATGACTTGTCGATAGTCATGAATGCTACACTTTTAAGTCTACCTGAGTTTGCATTTCAATGCAAATCTAAAATCATAGGAAATTTGTTGAGTGTCATGTTTATGCTAAAGAAAAAAAAAAGGAGATAAAATCGAATGAGATTTATAAGAGACTTATGGTGAAGCTAAGTAACATGTTGGCAAGCATAGCTAAAGCTCCTTAATGAATGATTGGATTATGTTATATCTTATGCAATAAAGATCTATTATGGAGCCAAGTAGTTTATAAATGAGCATAAGCAAGGCTTTCAGATGTGCACATACATCATGTTTTATAACCCATATTACACAATAAAAAAAAAAGCAGTTGAGAAAATTTAAATGAGACTCACACGTAAATTAACAGCTCGTCAATAAACTTGGGTACATCTCCTATAATATCTCACTCTAAATGATATAAAGAGAAATTCAGTTAAACATACAATTGGATCATAGGAAGCTTTTAACAAGCTTGAAAGCTAGCATTCTGATATGAAAGCGAGTTGAATAGCAGTTGCATGACGTTTGCAGCAAACTCAATCTTTCTTTCTTGAGTGCAAGCTAAATAACTATCTTGCTTACATTTAGCTCATTAATAATTTAAATTCAAGCAAGAATGCAATGATTTGAATTGCAATATAAGTCTAAAAACATCTTCTGCCAATCACGATTTTTTGTCTGGCGACAAGGCGATCTTAAATTAAATACTATACTAAATTAAATTCTGCACGAATGAAGGAGCTTCATTCGATCCAAAAAAATTAAAAATTCTCATTCTAATTATGATTTTCAAAATCAATGATTTCATTAATTAGATGAAATTATTTAAGTAAAAATACCTACATGTGCTCAGACATGAAAATTCAGAGTGCAAATTTTAATGTCTGAAAAGGCCGTGCCGGTTAAGTTGGACTTAAATGAAAATATGAAATTAATCTCATGATTTAGAAATAAAATTATCTAAATTATTAAATACCCGCATTGGTCCCGATACTACGTTGAATGTTTAAACTTAGTGCGAGGATCTTTGCGGGGTTCTCTGGTTTGGTCTTGGGAAGTCAGTTAACAAAACAAAATCTAATTATTATAGAATTTTATTAAAATATCTAAGAGTAATTACGTATATGATAGTATATCCGATCTATTATAAACTAATAGATGAGGATCAAATAATAAATTAAATGATCAAGCAAACTCAACTACACCGATGATGGCTGTGTTGAATAGAGATTTCAACCGGAGGGGATACTACTATTAACATTTGTTTAAAATTTCAAATTAAGTTAATATAAATTAAGTATCAATTCAAATGCAAAATCTAACATATTATTAAGCGTTAAATGCTTAAATGAAATTCAATCTTTAAAGACTTAAAACAAAGTTAAAATTCAATCCACCTTCCTTAACTATTTGTCAAAGGTGATGAATTAATAATACTCTAGCTCAAAAATGAGACAATGTCAAATCAAATATATTTCTATATTCACTCATCGATCTAAATGCTAGTAGGGCGACGGTATCTGCATTATTTGATAAGTATACTCATATATGATTTACGGTAGTCCTCGATTGGTGCCAAATGAATCTGATATATTATTATTTATGTCAGTATGCTCCCGATGGCTCATCTTGAGATGTGAATATAGAAGATGCAAAACCTTCGTCTAAGACGACTTAAACTTATCTTCTGACAAACATCACCCAGATTTAGAATTACTTGACGACGCAACCCACTCTGATAAGGATCCCTAATTGGGTTATTCCTCCTCCTAGTAGGAATGACGAGGGATGATGAACCATAGGATCTAGATCGAGTGCGTCATCATTCCCCCAACCATCTACTTTAAGTTAAGATGATGAATTTCATAAATTTATAAATTCCAAAACTCCACGTCTAGCTTCTATACATTTTAGCGATCTAACCAGCATTGTCAGTTCTCTCGATAGAAGAGTAATTAACTATAGATGCTTGCACCTGAAATCTGGAACCCGGTTATAAAGTTCTGAAAGCGGTAAATCTCTGGGTAGTGTCTTATCTACTATTCCATCTGCCTTCTGAAAATTTTATCGACACTTAAATCAAACTCTCTTCAATGTGAGAGGTCGGGGGCGAATTTTCGGAGCCCACACTCATGTGTTCCTTTGCAAGTTCTTGCTAGAATAGAATACCATATATTCTTGGTTTTCTAGAGTCCAAAATTCTTTAGCTTTAAAATTCTCAATCTCAAATTTCATCATCATTATATTCTTTATAACTCCACTCGGATATCGGTTGTTAGGGAAAGCATATAACTTCTATTAAAATGATAATTTAGGAACAAATATGATGAACTAGAAAGCAAACACAAAAGTGATCGAGCTCTAAAATAGAGACTCTAAGATTTGTGTACTCTAGTGTAAGCATACCCACGTTCACCAGTCATGGTGATTTCCACTAAATCAACAAGTGCAACAAGTGAAGTTCAGTAAGATTGTTCTCTAGATTTCTTCCAAATTTTTTTCTTGATTTTTCTCCCTCAAATAGCCAAATTGGCATTGCAAATTTATGACACAATAAGTAAACAAAATTAACACTTTATATATGTATATGTATATATATATATATATATATATATATATATATATATATATATGTATGTATGTATGTATGTAAATTATAACATCATTTTTTCCTTTTACTTCCATGTTGTTTACTGGAGTCTGGATTCCAACACGACACTAAGCTCCCTTTGAAGTTTGACATCTCCCTTCTTGTACTGGCCTTCAACTTGCTGGTTGCAAGGCTAACCATTGTCCTTGTGCAAGAACCTGCCTCAAGATTTGCAAAGAGCTCCCAGCCAACTGTTTAGTCTACTAGTTACTTGTGGGGAAGATAGAGAGCTGAGGGGGACTCAAAAGACATTTTTTAATCCTTCAAGCACAAGTTTGTGGGTATTAAATAGTGTTAATGGGTAACAAATTATCAGCAGGTTTTCATGAAAGTTTGTTGAAGCCTAGATAGATCTTATGAAGTCAAAGCTATTGGAATTTGCTCCAGATTGATGTAAAACAGATCTTACTGAAACAGAATTTCAAGCGGACTGAGCAGGTGACAGGGGAGCTCTTTGCAAGTCCTGAGGCAGTTTCTTGGAGAAGGTCAATGGTTGGCCTTGGAGCCAACGAGTTTAAGGCGTGCACAGGAAGATAAGGAGCTGTCAAGCCTGGAATTTAGCTTAGCGTTGTGGTTGAAGTCTTGTTAGCATGGAGATCTAAATGGAAAACTCGACAGCTGAGGAAGAAATCAAAAGGCAGTTTTTTTTTTTTAACTTTCAGTCGCAAGTTTGAGGTGATTAAATAGAGTTAATGGGTAACAAATTATCAGCAGGTTTTCAAGAGATAGTTTGTGGAAGTTTAGCTAGATCCTACGAAGTCAAAGCTGTTGGGATCTGATTCCGATTGCATAAAATATATCTTGTTGAGAAACTTGAAAGCTCAAATTATTGGAGAAAAAAAAATCCTGAATTTTATCTTCAAATACTTAAACAATTTCCTTCTCTTCTTCCACACATGCTTCTGCAACGTCAAGCGCACCTTTGATCCATAAAGGATGCTTTGAATTATTCGATGTCGGCCTCATAATTTCAGTGGCTTGTTCAGTAAACCATGTGCCAAAAATTTTAGGACGTCAACACCGGCATTAGGGCCTGTCCATAGGTAGCTCGGATGAAAAAGGACAAATGCCTCTTTTTGACTTTTATTTTTCTGAGAACTTAAGGAAGCGAATGCAGTGTACCTACTGCATGTGTATTAGTAGTCGTAACTTAACTACGATTACTTTGAAGACTGGTGATTGTTCTGAGACCCCAAACATCAGTCTTCCCAAACAGTAAGATGGCCACTTCTTATTTTTATGTCCAACCTGATCAGAATTGCATATTTACACACTAACTTCTCTTCTTTTTGGCTTTGTTGTTTCTGTTTAGGTTTATGATGTGACTCCATTTATGGACGAGCACCCTGGCGGTGATGAAGTCCTGTTAGCGGCAACAAGTAAGATCCCTGTTAATTTACATTTTATTATGCATTTAGGCGTTGAGCTTAATATCTGCACCCCACTCTAGCATATTTGTTGGGGACTAAAATTTTCAAGTAAGAGGTCTTGAGTTTGTGGCCTTGCATGTGCAATCTGTGTTAAGTTTGCAGTTCAATTTACTATATAGTTGCCAAAACAATTCATACATAATTTTCATTATTATTCTTTTGAACAGTGTTTTAAAATTTAGATCTAATGTAAGTTGTAAAACAAACTTTAGCAATTAACGAGTACTCTGCATGCATTACAATGATATAAATAACTAAAACATTTGTATGATTCTTTCATGTTTCTAATGATTTATGTAATGAAGCTCCTGATCCTGGAGAATTATGAAACTTTTGCTTGTAAAACACCTGTTTTCATTCACTTAAAGTTCTATCATGATATTCCTAAAGAAGTTTTCAATTACATCCTGTATTAAAAAGCTTGAAGATTCTGATCCATGCTTGAAATCCTCATCTGGGATTATTTTGCAGGGAAAGATGCAACCAATGATTTTGAAGATGTAGGCCACAGTGACTCTGCAAGGGATATGATGGATAAATATTGCATCGGAAAGATCGATGCGTCGACGATTCCGGCGAAGCGCGCATTTGTTCCGCTGGAGCAAACTTCTCCGCCTTACAATCCAGACAAAACCTCAGACTTCGTCATCAAGATTTTGCAGTTCCTGGTACCTATCCTGATACTTGGCCTCGCCTTTACAGTCAGATACTACACCAAAGCAGAGTAAAAGCTTGTTCCAGGATGAGAAGCAGTTCCAGGAGTTCAACTATAACTAGCCGTTACTATAGATTTTGTCATTGATTTGTGGCTGTTTTCTTCCACGTTTGAAGCCCCTTTAAAGTTAGACTTGATGTGTCAAAAGAGTGTGTGCTTCCAATAATTATTACAGCAGCAAATGGAATCTTTAAGGTAATAAAAATCCAAGGGACGTGATTAAATAAATGGATTTTATTTGGTATTTTCAGCTGTTTTAAAATTTTTTTTTTCTTGTGCTAATGCGTTACCTGTTCATTTTTTGCTGGAAGGAAAGACAGTTACTAAGTTCAACTGCTCCAACTAAACCATTCTTAATCCAGATGGCCAAATATTTTATTTTGCAAGAACGCCTTGAATGAATATTTTATATATATTGCTTTATTTAATTGTTTAACTTACAATTAAAATCAATTAATGTATCATAAATTATATGAACAATACATGTTTTGGTTCTTATTCATTTTAATAATAAATTGTATAAAAAATTGTCATCTTAACAGGGAGGTTTGTGGGCTTCGAAAATTCAGTATCGATCTCTTGCATTGAAGAGAATTTGATTTGATGTGTCAGTGAAATTTTCAGAAGGCAGATGAGATAATAGATAAGACACTAATAAGAGTTTTCATCCTCATTTGGTGATAATTTTAGATCTGGTTCCAGGTTTCCTATACGTGCAAGCACTTATAGTTAATTATCCCTCTCAATATTGAGAGAGAACTTTCGATTGAGATTAGTCGTTAGATTGCTAAATATGTAGCGTATAGTAGTAGTATGTAGAGTTTAAAATTTGGGGTTTTGAATTTATAAAATTCATCATTATTAGCTAAAGCGGATGATTGGAGGAATGATGATGTGCTCGTGGTTTTGTCATCTCAGACTATCGTGATCCCTAATCTACTTAGTGGAGGATGGTCTTGTCGAAGGATCCTTGTGCAGTGTCAACGTCAAAGAATCTTTGTAGACTTGGGGTGATGTTTGTTTAAGGAGATAAAGCAGTCATCTTGGATTGACAGATGGTTTTTATCCTTCAATGTACCATGATTCACCTCAAGAGAGTCATTGGAGCATCTGATTCTGATCGTGATAAATATATAATGGTGTCATTTGGCGATCACGTCAATCGTAATAATTGCATTATATGTGGAGTCTCTTTAAATCACGTAAATAGTCGCGTCATGTTAGCATGAGATTGATTGAGAGTGAATATAGAAATACATTTGATTTGATATTAGCTCCATTATGAGTTATAATTTTCTTAATTCATCACCTTTAATAAATAGTTGCGAAAAGTGGATTGAATTGAGTTTGCTTTAAGTATTTAAGAATTGAATTCCATTTAGCCATTAATAGCTTAGTGATATATTAGATTTCGCATTTGGATTGATACTCAATTTGAGTTAATTTAATCTGAAATTAAAATCACATTTTGATGGAAGTATCATCTCTAGTTGAAATCTCCATTCAACATAACCATCATTAGGGTTCATGAGTTTGCTTTATCATTTAATTTATTATTTGATCTTTACATTCATTAGTTCTAATGTATGAGATCTCTTGTCATATAGTTGAAATTCTTATAATAATTAGATTTTAGGTTTTATTAACCCGAACTCGGTCCTAAGACCAAACCGATAAGCAATATAGCATCCTCAGACACTAAATATAAGCATTCAACATAGTGTCCATACCCATGCGGGTGTTTAACAATTCAGATAATTTTATTTCTAAATCATGAGATTGATTTTATATTTTCATTTAATTCCAACGTAGCTTTTTATATAAAAATTTGCACTCAATTTTTTCGTTAGCATGCAAGTATTTTTTAGCTTAGATAATTTTATCTAATTAATAAAATCCTTGATTTTAAAAATTATAACTATAATGAGAATTTTTCTAATTTTTGGATTGAAGAAAGCTCTAATTTGTGCAAAATTTAATTTAGTATCACGTTCTATCTTCTTGTACGAATAATTATAGATTCAGTGGCATTTATGGAGCATAATTAGATTTATATTTGCACTCAAAATATTGTATCCTTGCTTGCATTAAACTTGTTTGTTGAATATCTAAATTTGGATAGTTGATTCATGCTCATTAATGAACAATCAAAATTTTGTGAGATTTACTTAAACCGCTTATCTATTTTAACTTGTTCGATACAAGTCAAAGCATAACTCATTCGTTCATTGAAAAATCTTTCTTATATTGGTTAACAAGTTATTTGGGTTTACCAAAAATCTTTGTTCGTACTTAATTAAAATGTGCTATGAGTTTTACTTTAAATCTCTCTTTTTATGACTTTTACCCATTAGATGTGCTATATGTCAATTTCACAATTATGTGGATTAGATATAGTGTAAGTCCTCAGTGTAAGTCCTCTTATGAACTTCATCTGGATTTATTAATTTTGAAGATAAACATTTAGATATATCACAAATCTCATTGTGTTTCAATTTTAATTTTAAATACATGATCCAAATGGTTTTTTTAGAGGTCACATTCATGAGTGATCATGAGTTGCCTAATTGAATTTCTACTTATAAGAAAGCTACTAAATTTCTTATATACTTTTGTTCTCAATTTGGAATTAGACATTTAGATTTATTATCAATCATTTATCGTTTAGTATTCAATTGAGATCTTTACTTCATTTCACATCAAATGTGATTATTCTAAGTGTTCAATTGATATTATTCATATTGATTATTTGCTCATGAATTTAACACTTTGAATATTCAAAGAGAAGCTTTATTCACATAAAAAGTCTTCAAATTCAATATGGATTTATTCTTAACTCCGTATCAAGTTTCATATTTATTTAATAACAAGACTTCAAATTTATCATGAGTCTCTTGTGAGTTTAGTATTAGTTTCCTCAAATTTAAATTAGAGTTTGTTTAGTTTTGAGGATTTTGAGAGAAAGAACTCACTTTACCATGAAATTTATATTTGTTATTCTGCTTCAACTTAAAGCCATAGAAAATTATAGTTGCAGGGAAAAGCATTGTCACATATAATTATCATTTGTGATAAGTATCCATCTAACTCTAGTGAGAATAAAAATGAAATTGTGTTGGATCGTCACTATTATTCATATAATCCTTCCTAACAAAGATCAAATATGTGGAATAAAGTGGTTGTGACATATTTCACACATGTCGTACCGTCGTCGTACTTAATTATTTGATTTAAACAAGAATGGGTCCAACATTAACTCTTTACATCCCTATAAATGAAGCTAAGGGGAGGATCCTTGCATTTCATATAATTTGCTTGAGTTTAGAAGACTTAGAAAGAGAGGGAGAAGGTTCTGGCTCAAAGATTGGGTAGACATGAGCACTCTTCCTTTTCTTCTTTTTAATTTAATGTTTATTTTCATATTTATCATATATCTTTTTTATTTCATTTGAGTTTATATGATTTTCATTTAAATTTGTTTAAATTTTCATATTTGTTCAAATTTTGATGACATTTTGATATAGTGTCACATAATAATTTTGCTTCTCGATTCTATTGAGCGTAGTGGTGTTTCTTTATGATATAATAGCATCTCTTTTCACACACTATCCTTATTGGGCGTTAGAGTCTTGAAACTTATAAAGAGAAGTATATATATATATATATATATATATATATATATATATATATATAGATATATATATATATATATATCCTACACACATTCACACGCTTCTATACATGCAAAATCAGTAACCATGATAAATTTGCATGCCAACAGGACTAATTTGTAACTTGGGATCGCAATTTTGCTGGATGGGATAGAGGAAGGATCCGAAAGGTTAAAGACACATCGTTGTGGGTAGGAAGGGATCGATCTTAGAAGTAGGTTGAAAGGGAAATTAGGAAGGGTAGTTCGGTTGGGTCGGTTGGCTTTGGTTAGGCTTCAGTCCAGACGAGGAGTTCGGCCAGGTTACTCGTATGCGTAGAGTTCAGACCGAGAGAGGGAGAAGCAGATGGGGGAAATGCGAGAGAGTTGGGCTGCTGCGTGGATTTCGAATCAAGGGAAAGAGAAGAGGGGTTCGGTTGGAGAACTGTACCGCGCAGAGGGGATGCGAGAGGGCAAACCGAGAGAGAAGCTGACGGGAATAGGGTCTATTCTACTGCAGTGGAGACGAACGGGAGAAGAGGGAGATCGGATGGGTAGGGAGAAGTGAATGTCTTTTGATGGAGCGTGCGAACCAGAAAAAAGAAGGGGACAAGGCCTGCGGTTGAGGGAAAAGTTGGAGGGAGCGGTTGCTCGAGTAGGAGGAGGCGAGAGCGGTTCTTCGACTGGGAAGAACCGAGTGTGTGATTTGCAGTTGAAGGAAACCGAACGAGAGAATGGGGAAGAGAGGAAGCCTCGCATGCGATCCGGCTCAAGTCGACCGTGAATAGGGGATTTAGGGCTGATTTGGGCATAAATAAGATTTTTAATTAATTTTCTAAGTATTTAATCAATCTTAATATGAATTTTATGCCGATATCATTATATGGTTAATATATATGTTATCTCAAGGTTATTGATGTTCAGAACGGTACCGCTTGCTATCGGAGCCGGAAGTCGTCAAATCGGATCAGCTTCAAAATAGATTATCGCTCGACCGCTGACGCTTGTAAGCTCGTCCGAATCAATCGCGGATAGTCTCATTTGATAGATTTCGACATTTCGAAGCTAACGACAATCAATTTTATGAACAGGCATCGCAGCCTCCGACTGATACGCGACCGCATATGGCATCGACATTGCTAGGTTGATCGTTAGATTGTGCAAGATTTATTTTGATCATTTTGACGCTCAATGTAATGATAAAGTCGTTCGATCGGATCATTTCCGATTTTTGGAAGTATTTTAGCTTCGATTTAAGCACTATTGCATCCGAAGATAATCGAATTCATCTTATAGGCTTGATTCGACTCATTCGCCTCCTCCTACTCGAGAGGAAGCCTCGCATGCGATCCGGCTCAAGTCGACCGTGAATAGGGGATTTAGGGTTGATTTGGGTTATTAGGCATAAATAAGATTTTTAATTAATTTTCTAAGTATTTAATCAATCTTAATATGAATTTTATGCCGATATCATTATATGGTTAATATATATGTTATCTGTTATTATTTCGATGACGAACGACACGCCTGCTTCATCTGAGCTTGTCAAGTTTGTCAGGATCAATTTCGCTCAAAATACGCATTATCGCTCCCGACCGCTGACGCTATGTAAGCTCGACCAATCATGGATAGTCTCATTTGATAGATTTCGACATTTCGCTAACGACAATCAATTTTAAACGAGGGCATCGCCACGCCTCCCGACTTCGATATGCGATTCATTCGACATTGACGACATTGCGTTGATCGTTAGATTGTGCAAGATTTATATTTTGATCAATTTTGACGTTCTGAATGTAATGATAAAGTCTGTTCGTCGATCAGAGATCATTTTGACTGATTTTTGGTGCCGTTTAGTATATTTTAGCTTCGATTTAAGCACTATTGCATCCGAAGATAATCGAATTCATCTTATAGGCTTGATTCGACTCATGTAGCAGCATATGTGAAGGTCAACAAATGCCCCCCCACCCTCAACAACAACAAAAAATATGATACGTGCATGACGTGAATCGTATTTGTTGTGAACTAATTAACCTCATTATTTTTTTTTTTTTATTGCTTCCTAGTGTAGCTCGTTATTTGCTTCTTGCTTATGTCTCGTCATGCTGTCATTTGCATTCTTATATGAGTTTTCTCTGATCACTTGACAGGAGGATGTTTAGTTGGAGGAGACCCGATGATTTGTCATCTACTGAGCCTAGCGAGGAGGCTATTTGATTGGAGATTGACAGACATGATCCTCGTGGAGATGCTGATATTAGGGATAAGATTGAGTAGCACGCCGATATGTTGAGAGGATGTGATCTTTACCAAGGTTTCTTTGCACATCATCCATACTTCCTAACTGTACTTTAAACTCTTTTGCTTTTGAGGATCCCTCAGATTAGGTGGCTACCATCAAGTTGAAATGCAAGGACTGCAATCCTCTAGATAGCATAATAGTGTCGTGATATTGTGATATTTTATACCGAAAAGATTGAGCAACAAGACAGTCTAGACTTCTGAGCCACCATCAGTTACAGTAGAGCTCATCAGATTTTCTTTGAGATTCATCCGTTGGCAGGCTCCCTAGTCTTCCACATGGATATGTCACATGGTCTATGTATGTCTTGCAAGTTTGCAGAGACACTTTATGGACAACTAACATTTATGAGGTAATATATGTGTCTTTATTTGATTTTGAAGGTATGCCTTCTTCTTGAGCTCGCAGAGCAGTAGAGTTCTAGGATGCTAGTAGTAACACTTGTTGGGTTGGCCCGGAGGAGTTGACAGTTACACTTTGGGACTTATAGGCCATTTCAGGCTTTCTAGTGTTTGGTTATTGCTACGAGGATTGCATTCCGCTTGATGAGGAGTTATTTCCTAGATAGCCTTCAGATGATAGTGATCGAAGATGTGGGTTAGCCATGCCACTAGTCTATATTGATCTTTTGAGCCACTATGACCAGACTTTCAGGGCATTAAGACGTTCTAGATGATCATGAGCTACACTACCTGTGAGTGCATGGATCCAGAGTTTCTTACAAGTTTACGCTTTATCTGAGGAGATTGTAGTACTACATGATCTTTTTTGATTGGGTGTGTCCATGAGCTTGTTTATCCGAGGCGAGCTATTCTACTAATAGGGAATTTTCTTGCCTATACTGTGGATCGATGAGAATTTGTTCTTAGCAGGATTTATAGTGGCATGGCATTGCATTTTTCTACTCCCCATTATAGGGAATCAGCTCGCCCTGGTGCTTTATTAGCAGCAAGGAGGATCTCTTAAGGTGAGCGAGTTTCTCTGGCCCCAACAGTGTTAGCCAGGATTTACAAGATATTATGGGTGATTTCTAGGGTAGATTCTCTAGAATTATGAGATGTGATTCTACCTTGGCAGTACTTGTACGCTTGAGTTCACCTTCACATACATGATGCATTTTCTTATTTCGAATATCCAACATTCTTGTTAGAGCGATGATATCCTATAGTATTGTAGTTATACCAAGCATCATCTACTTTGGAGATGGAGTGGATTCACATGTTCTTCTTTACTCCTTATTTGGTTAGAGATCAATTTTTGTTAGTTCACCAGCCAGACATATTTGGTCTACCATCTAACTTGATAGAGGTTGATCTCATTGATAGTTTTGATGAGAATGATAGATATTCATTGCTTCATGGCCGACGAACATTGAGAGTAGCTGATTACTTTTTTAGGATACATCTAGGATAGTTATGTTATCGATTTGGTTAGTCAGTTATTATAGAGGGCTATCAGCCCAACCAGGTTGCACGACAGTTTGGTTTTTTCCAGTCGACTACTCAATATGGTAGGCCATTCATCCCTAGTGTAGTGGATATTAGGAAGATCAGGATGATTCTCCTTGACACACGTTACTTTACTGCTTCTGTTATTTGGTTACATTTATTGAGATTTGGTACTTGCTCTCATTTTCGAATAGCTCCTCCATAGAGTCACACATAGGTTATTTATACCCACCTCACTTGGGTTTGGATGTTCTTCAATCCTTTCTTAAAGCGTGGTGCCAAAAAATATGAACATAATGTGATATCTTTAGGAGTTCCTCGAAGTCAGAAGCCTCATCGTCAACCACCACTGATAGGAGATAATAGTGCTAGAGGTATAATCACTATCTTTCTCTTTTTCAATACTTATGCTATCTCTCTTTGTTATATGTTTAGCATGTCTGATATGTTAATTTGATGTGCAATAGATGCATCAGTTGAAGAGCAGGTCAGGGCTGAGGACACCACTTCTCATAGTAGAGTTAGAGCTAGGGATTTTGCTCGTAGCTATACTGGGGTTCCTTCACCAGCTCATAGACATAGATACAATCAGCCTACAGAGCCTATTCGAGCTTTAGTTGATTGTTCAATGAGTCCACTTCCACAGTGACTTCTAACTCCTGAGGAGGTTCCACATGTGTCAGCTAGTACTAGATATGTTACTGAGGACTTTGAAGTTAGGCCATCGAGTGTGCCTGCCTTCAATACTACTGCCTCAGATTTTACTACTTTTGTGGAGTCACTTTTTCCTACCTAGCCTTACTCTGTTCATTGTCATAGGGAGACTTCTAAGGTAAGAGACCTCATACCTATGGAGTTGTTGAGCCGCCAAAGACATAGCCTGCTTATCGAGAGTGAGGGTCTTCGAGGACTATGTTGCTTACGCGCAATGCTCATGATCCATGTTCGTACTTTACTTCCTCTCTTTATTTTTCAGTCACACTTCTTTACATTTACTGCTATGCTTTATGTTGATTATTTTCATTTATTTCTTTTAGTGCTTGAGGTGGGTTACGAGTCTGAGATCTACCACCGATATCCATCTACATCAGATCCACGTGACAAAGACATGCAGGATTACAGCTTGATGTTTTTGAGAGATGTGATTTCTAAGCTTACTCTAGGCTCACCAGAGTCACTAGACCGCTTCACATCATATGCAAACATTGTTCTGGATCTTCTAGCTCACACTAGTTTGGAGGAGCAGGTTCTCAGGTACTGGGAGGCTCTTTGTAGAGATGCAGAGTTTTTGCTCCACCAGATGAGATCACTTAGTATCATCCGCTCTAGCACTTTACTAGCAGAGCTTCAGGAGTGTGGTGTTTATTTTTTGGTTGTGTGTTGTGTATGTGGACACCACATAGATTTGAGGATGTACTTATTGAGGTGATCGGGTACGATATTAAAGAATAGTGTACTATATCGAAAGATAGAAGTCATTACCCTACAATAGACCTAAGCACCTAATAAGGACTCCTAAGACATGATGGGTCTTCAGATATACCATAGATTTTCTTCTACTTTATATGGAAAAGTAAAGTATGATTTATTTAAATTGAGTTTGTTAAGTTTTCTATGGAGACAAGCTTCCATAGTTAATTACATCTTAAGGAAAATGAATCCCTTAATAATACTCTTGATTAAAGTAGGTGATTATTGTCTCCAAAGAATTCAAAGATAGGACTATCAATAAATTAGTTGTATTTTAGAAGATTAAGTAGGATGGATCAAAAGGGAATAGTTATTATCAAAACCAAAGGAGATGAGTAGGGAGTGCTCATGATACTAGGAAACCTAGTGAGCACTCCAATATGTCCTATGGTTGGGCTTTATATATTTGAAATTAAGAAGATTTATTTATTTAAGTTGAAATTTTATTGGAAATCTAGGACTTATAATTCCACAATACAAGATTATGAAAATGCTAAGAGGTGAGGATTTATGCTTGTAGCCCACAAAGAGAAACAACAATCTCATATCATAAATCTAGAAAGCTTTGGCGAGTGCCAAAGTACGACCTAAATCTAAGGCAAAGTGGGTATTTGGTTTACCTCTACAAGAGAGAGTAAATCACCCGACTGCTGGGCTTATCACCGCCTAGAGTGGCAGCTAGTCGACTCCTCCTACATTTTTAAACCGTGTAGGCAAGTCATATTCTTTGTAAGATGGTTAGGCTATTATTTATTTAGAAAAGAAACTAAGTCCTTACACACACTCTAAGAGACTAAAGCACGATGGGTATGAATAATGACTTAATATAATGCAAATTTTTATCAAATTTTATTTGATCTGGACTCTTTATTTTGACACAGGCTATAAGATTTTATATGCCTAAATGCATAAGAAGTTCATTATGGGTCAAATCAAAAGAGAGAGAGATGTGGTCTTCCATCATAGGATCTAAAAGGTTAAGTCCATTTCTATCTAGCAAAGATGGAAGCCCTCTCTTAACAAGAGTGAAATAAGATAGTTATGCATGATATTTCACCATACAACATCCAGCTGAGGGGTTGCTAAATATTTTATTATCTTGATTTAATACCTCAGCTTTTATGTGAGATTATGAGTTATTTTAAAAGTTTAGTTATGAGCTATTAATGACATAAAATATATTTTATCCTAGGAGCCTAATCGCATCCAGGCCATACAATCATTAATCATAAATAAATTATGAAGAGACATGCTTTTTCTAATACACAAGTTAAACAAAATATCAAATAATTTTATAAAGTTATCGCAAAAGAATAGAAGACCGATGCGTCAGGTACCGTAATACAGCCCAAAAATAAATGTGAGTAGTCAAGCTTTACCCTTATATATTCCGGCATAATTGTTGACCTCATTTTTAGAATGAGCTCTCAACCTCCACATCTTAGACATAAGACTCCTCTTGGACACTAAGAGTTTCCTTAGTCTTAAGACACTTCTAGTGATTAGGTGAGCACTCAATCTAATCCTAGAGTCTTAGAAGAGTTATCAGGGTGTTAGGAAAATTTTCCTACCCTATAGCTTAAACTAAATCCTCATTTCCTTCCTTCAAGTCAAATTTCAAAATTCCAAATTCAAATCAACTTCAAATTAAATCAATTTCAAATCAAATCTCAAATCAATTCCAACTTAATTGATTTTCTCATACCTTAAATCAATTTTAATGGATTTTCTTAAATCAATCAATTCCCAATGATTGAAACCCATGATTGAAATCCATGATTAAATTCCAAATCCTAAAAATCTTTCATAAGCCCTTTGATTCCATCTCATGGACTTAGCCTAAATAAAATTCAAATCAAATCAAATTCAAAAGATTTTCTCATAACCCATTTATATTCTCATTTAATTTCAAAAATATAAATGAAATATAAATTCAAATACTCAAAATCAATTCAAAACTCAAATCCAAATTCAACCAAAATTCAACCTAAGCCTTTCAAGTCAAATTCTTGAACTTGCTCAAATCAAACTCAAATCAAAACAAACCCTTGATTTTTTCTTCATGATTCAATCAATCCTTCAATCATGAAGCCAAATATAAACATAAACTTCAATCATCAAACCAAAACTAAATTCAAAAATCAAACCCAAATCAAACTCATATTCACCATTTGAACTTGAAATTATCAAATGAATCAAAACCCATTTGACTTCAAATCACTTGCAAATGGATCTATATTTCAATCATAAGTCCATATGTGAGTTCAACCAAACTTGATTCAAGCCTTGATCAAGTCAATTGGCCCACTTAGGCTCACTTGACCCAAAGTGACTAAAGTATCTTTTTGAGCCAAATCATAATCCTACCTGATTTGGATTGAACTAAGCCCATCTAAGCCTCACATTATGAGCAACAATCTTCATGAGATGATCAATCACTCAAATTGGGTCAAACTAAATCAAACTTAAGGGTTGACCAAGTCAACACTTAGCCAAAGTGAAATCCAAACTAGTCAAAATCCATCATAGTCCAAATTAATTGAAACCATTGATCAAAACTAATTCATGATCAATGTTTAAACTTGACCAAAGCCTTAATTGGCCAACTAGACCCAACCTAGCCCAATTGACCATAAACCCAACTTAACCTAAAAGGTCAAATCAAGCCAAAATCAAACTAAACCAAAATTGATTGAAACAAAAGCTTGCAAAATATTTCAAATGACCAATGAAACATAAACCAACCCATGGCCTAACCCAATTAGGTCAAATGGATCAAATTGGTCAACTTGACCCATTTGACTTAAATGAATTCAAATGAACCAAAATCAAATAAAAATTGAATTGAACCAAACCAATGATGCCAAAATATTTCAAATGGTCATATGAACTTGACCCAACCCTTGGTTTGACCCAATTTGACCAATTGGTCAACTTGACCCATGTTGACCCATTTTGATCTAAATGGGTCAACATGAGCCAAATGACATCAAATCAACTCCAAATAGCTTGAAATTTGGACCAATCTAATTTCAAACTATTCCAAATCTGCCTAGATTGAAATCAAAGCTAAATGACCATTTTACCCCTATGTCAAGGGGTAACCTATGACCAATTCTACTTGGAATTTAGTCATATCCTTTTCATGGCCACTTGGCACCCTCTTAGTGGACCAAATGGACACTAATGGAGGTGGTGCACATGACCCTATTGGTTTGGGTCAGCAAACCCAACCCAAGACCAAAATCGACCCTCTTTAAAAATTTCTCCACATGGAATCACTCCTCCACTCAAATGAGCACATGGAAAGTTCACCACTCTAATCCTCTGCCAAAATCGAATCACATGGCATCCAAAATGGCCTAACCAATCTAATCAATCAAGTCAATTTGATCAAAATAGCAAAGCCAAGTTTGACCATCCGATCTTTGTGGGGAGATATACTCCCCCTAATTCCACTTCATTCCACATCACTTGCTGTCGATTGAGCCATAGGAACCTAGAGCAAGCATTCCCAAGCTTCTCTAAGCATCCTCTAGCTTTTGCATTTCTCCATTTCTCAGTTTGCTAAAATCAAAAATAGGGGATGTAGTAAGAAATTCCAACTTACTCAATACCCAACTTCAAGCCAATTGCTCTTGCAAGCACCCTCAGAGGACCCAATTGAGTTCATCCAAAGCTTCTTCCAAGCTTCCAAGGCACGGGAGGAGGGAGCTAGACCAAAGTCGCAAGCCTAGGATGAGGAGTTTGGCCAATTGGAAGATCTACTCAACCTCAAACCTTCAAACCTTCAACATGGCTTCATCTCTACTAGACGAAGCTACCTCTACGATTGGGAGCATCGGTGATAGCCTCCGAGGTACTATTCAAAACTGAGCTTGCATTGAACTTTCTTTGGTCCTTTTTGAAGGGAATTGTAATCCCAAGTGATTTCCACCGTTAGATCTTCATCTCCTTATATGTTGATGGTGTGTGATCAATCCTAGCTCAATCCAAGCTCAATCGAGCTCGAATCAAGCCTTAAGGGACGGACGGTCGCCGTCTCCCACAGGAGAGCGCAGTGATGAATCATGGACCATTCATCCCACATATTTTGGATGGACGGTCCTGATTAAAATACGTGATATCCCATGATTAATCTTATTAGAACCGCAGGTTTAATCCTGACCGTCCGATCTTTGAACGATACGTGGAGAAATCGTAGCATCGAAGATAGGATGTGACAACTTCAATGATGAATCCGTCGCACACATAGAAGTGCACATCCCACGATTAGTTATATAATTAGGGATAATTTAATTATCCTTAATAACTCAAACTTCAAAAATACATAATTAATTGTAGAAAAATAAAAAAAATACAAACTCAAATGCATTTTGAAGATAATTCAAAGGGGAATAATCTAAAATTAAGTTTAATTGATTTTAAACACTAAATTTTCTATAATTTAAGTTTTATTGGGAATGTATTTATGTTAATTATTCCCTAATTATTTCAACAATTAATTCCAAACTTTCTAGGGTTGATTAATGGGATAACCTCTGCCTCCCATGATTTTCTTGGAATTTAGTGTTGGCTTAATTAGGGTAATTACTTGATTCACTCCTAATTACTCTCTTAATTAATTAAATGATTATTTAACCCATTAAATAGTGATAAATTCATTAATTAAGTTTTTTAATTACCTTAGAACAGTGAATGGACTTAGGGAATGAGATTTAGAGTTCTTTCCCAAATCTTTTCCCCTAAGTTTATTTCATTGGGATAAAAATCTAATTAAGGTGCAAATTAATTAAATAGTTTAATCACTTTATTAAATGGCTTAATTAATAAAAATTTTAAAATCAAATCAATTTGAATTTAATCAATTCCTTCTTAGGTAGATACTTAGGTGTTCAATAACCTAAGTAGCTTAAGGAAATCATATCTAACCCATATGTGTAGGAAGGGTTATGAAAATACTTAAATTAAACCTTTAGCTTAATTAATCATTAATTGTAAGCCAAATGCATTAGACCCCTTTCTTTCTTAGGTGCATTATTGATTTAAATTATTCTGGTTTTATGTCATACATTGGCTCATAATTACTTGGTTAAATATGTTAAAGTGATGTATGTAAGGGGTAATTAATATACTTAATGTACACCTTAACCTAAATAAAATATAAAATCAATCTAATGGTTCTAAAAATTAAACTAAAATAACATACACATGTGGGAGATGGGTTAGGACTAGCAAATCTTTTCACATTTCTTAAATTCAAATCAAACTCAAAACAAAATCAAAATTTCTTTAAGAAAGTTTGATTCACTTTAAATAATCTTATTCCATAGGATTGTCATTAGAAATTAATTAGGGTGAATGAATTTACATGCTTTCATCACTTTATTTCTTTCCTAGCATGCTAAATGTGTATGTCATATGAAAATTATGCATTCATGTCCTTTTGAAAAATCAAATTAAAATGAAATGTTTCCTTTATGTCAAATTGCATGTTTTGGCTAAAGTAAGAATATGAATGGCTATTATCACTACTAAATCCAAAGTTATTTTCAAAACTTATAAATCAAAGATGACAAATGAAAGATATGCTACTTATAATTACTTATGAGCTTGCATGTGAGTATAATATAAGATGTGCATTATGTGACTTTCCTTCAACACATAAATAGATTTGCAGAAAAAAAAAAAGAACACAACACTTGCTTAAATCCATTCCTATTCATTCCTATGTTATCATTTAAGAGGATATTTACACTTGCACATATAAATTCAACCAAATCAAACAAACAAACATTTTTTTTGCATTCCTCTTTTCCATTCATGTCTTTTGTACATACACATGTATTTAAGAAAAGTGGTATATTAGTCTGGACATCCAGTGGTTTCGAGGCTTTAAGTAGCCCCAAGTAGGTCTTGTACTTTGCACCCCTAGTGTAAAAAATAATGGCGACGTACTCACTTATGTTTTTCATACATGTAAATGTGCATATGAATAATGAATAAAAAAAATCCTTTTTTTCTACTTAACAAAACATGCATACATGAAACATTCCAAATTTTTCTTAAATTAACTCTCTTAGCATTCATAATTAAGGTGTGCTAATATTTCCATTTGCATGTATAGATATGCTTAGGATTCATGCATATACATGTTACACATGTTGGAAAGAAATAAAGTGTTGTGTATTTTGTGATAGTAATTCACTTTACTTAATCTTAAAATACCTTTCTCTCTTAAAATGCCTTTCTCTTTGAATAGGTTTGTTTAGGAAAAATATAAACTTAGATTAATTAAAAGACATAATAACATATTCACTAAACAAAAATCAATAATGAATCTACCTTAGAAATTACTTAAGGTAGGGAGGAAAGAGAAGTTCTCTTCTCTTTTTCTCTCTTTACAACACTTAGTAATTAATTGTAGGCTCATTCAAACCAAAATAAATCATCAAATAAAATAAACCAAATCAACAAAATCACTTAAATGAAACCACCCTCGAAGTTGAACTCTTTCACACTTAGAAAACTCTAACCTTAAATCCTAGCTAAGGCGTACCACAAAAACTTTAAATGACACACATATTAGCTAAGTCACCACTTCTAGTCCTATGTTAGGGCGGGCCATGGTTCAATGTTTATCTTTATTTTGTGATGTATTATTTTAGTATGGATGTTAGGGTTTATGTGTGTAGGTTGAATGGTAGGGTGATCTTAATTTAACCATTGTCTTCTGTAGGGGATTGTGCTTAAGGGGCTCTATAATAAAAATATAAATTCTTTTGCTATGCAGGTTGCTTATACCCCTAAGCATAATGCAAAATAGGCCAAGTGGACTTGGTTACCCATGTGTGGGGTGCTAAGTCCAATTTATTCATATACATGCTTGGAATTGTGTGGATTATTTAGCTAATCTCTATTTTACAGGTTTTAGTTAGATTTGCATTTCCCTTTTTCATGTAATTTTGCAATTAGGATTTGGAATGATTGTTATGGGGGATTAAGATGAACATTGATTATAAGACTATGTCTTATGTACCATATGAAGCCTTTGGAGCAACCATATTCCAACCAACCAAAAGAAGGAAGAAGGAAGAAGAAAGAAGAAAGAAGAAAGAAGAATGAAGAAATGAAGAATGAAGACCCATAACATGAATTCCTCCTTGATTGTATTTAATTCATTTGTAATCTAGGTTGTATAAGGGTAGAGCTCAGCTACACAATTTATTTTTGAGTTTGTGCAGTGGAGTCCGACCACAAATGGCCTCTTATTCTTTTGCACTAGTTTTATAAATTATTTGATGTTTATTTAACTTGTGCATTAAGATGACATCTTTTCCTAGTTTCTTTCTTGTTTTGATGTATGGCCTGGATGACGATTAGTCTCTTAGAAAAAATAAATTTTCTATTTAACTAATCAATTCAAATTAAAAATAAATAACTCATAACCTCACCTAAAGCCTAGGTTATAAAACAAGATAAAAGATTTAGCAACCACTTAACTAGATGTTGTATGTTTTCACATCATGCATAAAAAAACATCTTGTCTCACTGCTATGGAGGGCTTCCACCTTTGTTAGAGAGCTTGGCTTGACCTTTGAGAGCCATGGTGAAACACACCTCCTTTCTTACTGATTTTGGCCCATATTCTAATTTCTCATGCATTGGGCATATGAATCCTAAAGCATGTATCAAATTGATTGTCCAAAATGAAAATAAAATATAACAAAAAATTGCATTATATTTAATTCATTAATCATGCCCTACATGATCTAGTCTCTTAGGAAGTGTGTTTAAGGACTTAGTCTCTTCCTAAATAAATAATAGCTTAGCTATCTTGCAAAAGCATATAACTTGCCTACATGTATTTAAAATCAGATGAGTTAGTTACCACCCCGGTTGTAAGTCCAACAGTCGGGTGATTTATCCTCTCTTGTGGAGGTAAACCAAATACCCATTTTCGCCTTAGATTTAGGTCATGCTTTGGCTCTCGTCAAAGCTTACTAGATTTAGGTTCAGAGGTTGCTACTTTTCTGTGCGGGCTATAAGCATAAATCCTCATCTCTTAGGCATTTCATGACCTTGTAGCATGGAATTGTAAGCCCTAGATTCGTAATAAAAATTCAACTCAAATAAATAAATCATTTCAATTTTAAAAATATAAAGCTTAATCATAGGATAGTTTGGGATGCTTACTAGGCTTCTTAGTATCTTAAGTATTCCCTACTTATCTTCATTTATCTTCGATAATAACTCCCTCCTCTTGATCAATCCCACTTGATCTTCTAAAAATAAACCAATTGATTGATAGTCCTATCTTTGAAATCTTTGGAGACAACGATCATTTATCTTAATCGAGTATTCCTAAGGAATCATATTCCTTATGATGTAATTAACTATGTTGGCTTGCCTCAGGAACTTAATGGACCCGGTTTAAAATAAACCAAGCTTTACTTTTCCATGTATAGTAGAGGAAGAATTTTGGTATATTTCGAAGACCCATAGTCCTTCGGAGTCCTTATTAAGGTGATTAGGTCCATTTGTAGGATAGCGACTTCTATCTCTCGAGATAGTACATCATTCCTCAATGTCATACTCGATCACCCTAATAAGAACATCTATGAATCTGTGTGGTGTTCAACACAAGAAGTGTTTGAGAATATTTTTGGTTCTTCATTTATTTCTTTTCTCCTTCAAAAGGATTAGATGAAGAATTCAAAAAATTTTCACCACAATAATGAAAGAATAATTATAATTATAAATAATGAATGTTATGGGGGTCTTCATTCTTCATTCTTTCTTCTTTCTTCTTTCATTTCTTCATTTGATCTGCTCCATTTCTTTCTTCATTTTGTCTTGATTTGGATGTTCTTGCTCCAAAGGCATCACATGATACATAAGACTTGGTCTTATAACCAATGCTCATCCTAATCCCCTATAACACTTATCATAATCTTGATGCAAAATTACATTAAAAAGGTAAGTAAATCTAGCTACACCTGCAAAATAAATATTAGCTAAACACACCATACAATCCAAGCAATTAAATGAATAATTTAGACTTAACACCCCACACATGGTAACCAAGCCCACCTGTCCTAACTTGGGCTATGCTTAGGGGCATAAGCAACCTACATAATAAAAGCATTTATATTTTTATTTTATTACAACAACCCCTTTAGCACAACCCCCTGCAGAAAGATATGATTAGGCTAATATTGACCTAACATCCAGACTACACACATACACAATAACATCCAGTCTACAACAGAACATCACAAATCAAGCATACATCAAACCATACACCGCCCTAACATAAAGATAGAAGTGGTGACTTAGTCTAAAGTATGTAAATCAAAGGATTGTGTGGTATGTCCTAACTAGGCTTTAGAATTGTAATTTGTTAAGTGTGAGAGATTTAATTTCTAAAGATGGTTAATTTCTCTTTAAGTGATTTAATTGATTTGAAGATTTTTTTACTTAGTATTTTCCTTTGGTTCATATGGCCTACATAAAATAACTAAGTATTATAAAGAGAAGAAAGAGAGGAGACCCCTCCTTCATCCCTACCTTAAGTCACTTCTAAAGTAAATTAATGAATCAATTTCCTTTAGTGAATGACTTATTACTTATTTTTTACCTCAATTTTGGAGTCAGCTTTCAACTTCTTCATCTTAGATATAGGACTCCTCTAGACACTAAGAGTTCCTTAGTCTTAAGACACTTCTAGTAATTAGGTGAACACATAACCTAACTCTAGAGACTTAGAGGAGTTAGCCATAAGAATATGTTATGCCTTAGGGGTATTAAGGGGACTTGCCTACCCTATAGCTTGAGCCCAATCTTTGCTTCCCTCTTCAAACCAATCCAAATCAAATCTTAAATTAATTCCAACTTAATTCAATTTTTCAAATAATAAATCATTTTCAAAACCCAAACCTTAAATAAATTCCAACTCAATTGACTTTCTTAAATCATAAATCATTTTCAAAACTCAAATCTTAAATCAATTCCAACTCAATTGATTTTCTCAAATCATAAATCAATTCCAAAACCAAATCTTAAATCAATTCTAACTCAATTGATTTTCAAATCATAAATCAATTCAAAAATCCAAATCTTAAATCAATTCTAACTCAATTAATTTTCTCAAATCATAAATTAATTTTAAAATCCAAATCATAAATCAATTCCAAATCAAATGATTGAAACCCATGATTGAATTCAAATCCCAAAGTCTTTCCTAAGCCCTTTGATTCCATCTTATGGACTTAGCTCAAACCAAACCCAAATCACTCCAAACTTAAAAGATTTCCTTATAACCCATTTATATTCACAAATATAAATGAAATATAAAATAACCAAAATTCAAAACTCAAATCAAAATCTTTATATTCTTTAAGTTTCTTGATTTAGCTAAATCATTCTCAAATCAATCAAACCCTTGGATTTCTCTTCAAACAATCACTCCTTCAATCACATGCCCAAATATAAACATAAACTACAATCATCAAACCAAAATCAAACTAATACAAATTAAACATTATCAAATGAATCAAATAAATTTGACTCCAAATCACTTGTAATTGAATTTATATTTCAATCATAAGTCCATATGTGAGTTCAATCAAACTTGAATCAAGCCTTGATCAAGTCAATTGACCCATTTAGGCTCACTTGACCCAAAGTGACCTAAAGCACCATTTTGAGCTAAATTTTAATCCAACCCAAATTGGATTGAACTAATCCCATCCAAACCTCACATTGTGATCAACAATCATCCTAGGATGATCAATCACTCAAATTGGGTCAAACCAAGTCAAACTTAGTCTTTGACCAAGTCAACATTTAACCCAAATGAAACCTAAATAAGCCAAAATTCACTATATGCCAAATTGATTGAAATCATTGATCTAAACCAATCCATAATCAATGATTGAACTTGACCAAGCCATCAATTGAGCCAAACCAAGCCTAATTGGCCACTTGACTAAGTTGACCCAAATTGATCTAAAAAGTCAAAATAGGGCAAATCTTGATCTAAACCAAATTGATTGCAACCAATGGCTCATTTTTTTTTCTAAATCACTTGTTGAACTTGACCAAAGCTTCAATTGACCAATTAGACTCTACCTAGCCCAAATGACCATGAACCCAACTTGACCTAAAAAGGTAAATCAACTTGAAATCAAACCAAACCAAAATTAATTGAAACCAAAGCTTACAAAACATTTTAAATGATCAACAAAGCCTAAACCAACCCATGACCTAACCCAATTGGGACAAATGGGTCAAATTAGTCAACTTGACCCATTTTACCTAAATGAACCAAAACCAAATCTAAACTAAATTTAACCAAACCAATGACACCCATAGGCTCCAAATGATCATTTGAACTTGACCTAATCCATGGTTTGACCCAATTTGACCAATTGGTCAACCTAACCAAATTGACCCAAGTTGACCTAAATGAGTGAAATTGAACTAATTCAGATCAAATAAACTTCAAATCACTTGAAATTTGGCCTAACCCATTTTCAAATCACTTTAAATCTGCCCAAATCAAAATCATGGCCAAATGACCACTTTGCCCTTAGGTCAAAGGGTATCCTATGACCAAATTCACTTAAAGTTTGGTCATTTCTATCTCAAGACCACTTAACATCCTTCTAGTGGTCCACATGGACATCAAAGAGGGTGGTGAACATGACCCAATAAGCTTAGGTCGGCCATGGCTCAAGCCAAGGCCAAACCGACCTCTCTAATGGAAATTGAACACTTGGACTGCCAAATGCACTCATCTAGTACATGGACATCACTCTTCTTCTCCCCACTACACAAAATGACTCACATGGGGTGTTTAACAACTCAAACCGTGCCTCCAATCCTTGCCATTGATCGAAAATGGCAAAATAACCCATCACTATCTAATCCAAGGAGGGGATACTCCCCCTCATTCCCACTCAAACAACAAGCATTTATTTCCACAGAGCTAAGGAGGTTGAGTTGAAGCTTCTCCAAGCCTTTGGAAGCCATTCCTGAGCTCTCCCATTTCTCCTTCTCAGTTTTGCTCAAACCCAAAATAGGGGATGTGAATTGAAAATCCAACTCACTTAATTCTCCATCAAAACCAAATTAACCTTACACACACCATGAAAATTCAACCAAGTCATTTCAAGTCTCAAGCCAGGAAGCATCACTTAATCAAAGATGATCACCATTGAAGGGGAGCTTTGTCAACTATCCACTTCAAATTAATACCTTCAACCTTCATCTCTACTATTTACTTCCTCCATTAAGCAAATAAATTTAAAACCGTAGCCATAGGAAAAATTGCTTGGTCCTTTTGAAGCAAATATCACATGAAATCTTGACCTTTGGATGTGCATCCCTCCTTCCTCAAGTGATCATTTTGATCTCAAATCTCATCAATGAATCGAGATGAATAGTGTTCATCTCTCATTACTCATGAAGGAGAAGGATCACACACCATCCATTCCACTTGATTGAATGGACAACTGTGATTAAATCATGCTAGATCCCCTTTGATTTAAGCTAAACCACAGTAATTAATATCTTAGATCAATGACCATATCACCGACTTAACCGGATGTGACAATTTAAATAACCTATCTTGTCATGCCACATAAAAGATCCCCAATTAGGGGTTAATTGGGCTTAATTAATCTAATTTTAATTATAAAACTTTCAAAAATCATAACTAATTATAGAAAAATTTAAAAAAATACAAACTCAGGCTCATTTTAAAGATAATTTAGAGAAGAATAATATAAAATTAAAATCAATTGATTTTGAATAGTGATTTTCACTCAATTTAGGTTTTATTAGAAATGTAATGGCTAATTACTCACTACTTGAATTAATTTCAAACTCACGAGGTTGATTGGTGGAATGATGTGACCTCATTTTTAATGAGCTCAACCCCTCCATCTTGATTAGGACTCTTCTTAGATATTAAGAGATCTTTAGTCTTAAGACACATCTAGTGATTAGGTGGACACTCAACCTAACCCTAGATACTTAGAAGAGTTAGCCACAAGAATGGGTCATGCCTTAGGGGTGTTAGAAAAATTTGACTACCCTATAGCTTGAACCACATTCGTTACTTCCTTCCTTCAAGTCAAACTCCAAATCAAATCAATATCAAACTTAAATCAATTCCAGCTTAATTTATTTTCTCCAAACTCAAATCAATGCCACCTGATTGAAACTTATGATTGAAATCCAAAATTCAATTCCAAGTTCAAAATATTTCCTAAGTCCTTTGATCCCCTCTCATGGACTTAGCCTAAATCAAATCTAAATCAATTAAAATTCATAAAATTTTCTTATAACTCATCTATATTCTCATTTATATTCACATATATAAATGAAATATAAATTCAAATTAATCAAACTAAATCTAAAATTCAATTCCAAGTTCAAAATCTTTCATAAGTCCTTTATTTCCCTCTTAATGACTTAGCTTAAATCATATTCAAACCAATTCAAACTCATAAAATTTTCTCACAACTCATTTATATTCTCATTTATATTCACATATATAAATGAAATATATATTCAAATCAATCAAATCAAATTCCAAGTGGAAATTTCAAATTCCAAGTGGAAATTTCAAATTCCAAATCTTGCCTAAGTCCTTTTGATTTCCCTTCATGGACTTAGCCTAAATCATGTTCAAATCACTTCAAATCTTTGAAATTTTCCCATAACTCATTTATATTCTCATATATAAATGAAATATAAATTCAAACAACCAAACCAACTCCAAAATTAAACTTAAATTCAATAAAAACCCAAGCCTTTCAAGTCAAATTCTTAAGCTTTAAATCAACTGAGCAAACTCTTGATTTTATTCATGATTCAATCAATCCTCAATCATGAATCCAAAGGAGGGGATATACTCTCCCTAATTCAAGTGAACCTTGACTCTCCCTAATTTGATTGAAGCATAAGAACTCAAAGCAAGCTCTACTCTTCCCAAGCTTCCTAGAGAGAGTTTGAACTTCCCATTTCTTAGTTTCTCTAGCTGAAAATAGGGGAAGAAAACCAAAATCCAATCTCATTCCACACTTGAATTAAGTCAATTTCCTTTGCAAGCTCCCTCAGGGACCCCAATCAACTGCCAAGCTCATTCCTAAGCTCCAAAGGTAAGAGGGGTCCTAGTTCTATCAAAGTCGCAAGAAGTTCAAGGTGGAGTTGGCCTTTAGAAGCAACCACCCAATCTCAATACCTCAAACTCTCAACAAAGCTTTGTCTCCACTAGACGAAGCTTATCTAAGGGAATCAAGCGCTGATGATCACCTCAGGTGAGGTAAACCTTTTTTTCGAGCTTAATCTAGCCATAATGTGGAGCTTTGTGAAAGAAATTTTATTACATGATAAACTAGCTGTTGGATGAGATCTACATTGCATGATAAAGGCGTGGGCTAAATTTTAGCCCAATCCGAGCTCAATCGAGCTTAGATCTTGCCTTAGAACATGGACGGTCTCCATTGCTCACAAGTGAATTACATAAAATCAATCTTAGCCTTCCATCGCATTTTGGATGGAAGACCGAGATTAAAACACATAGCACCCATGGATTTACCCATTAGAATCATGACTTTAATCTCAGCCGTCAAATCTTTGATCGGACGATTGAGGAGAAATCACGTAGCACCACCACTGATGCGATGCTATGATGTGACAAGTTAAAGACCTAGTGCCATCATGCCACATGGAAAGCACATGTCGCGTCAGCAGCCCACGTGGTGCCTATGGGATTAAAACTTAATTAGGCTATTTAAATATTCTAATTAATTATGGAAACTTCTAAAATTCATTTATAAGCCTAAAAAAATCAAAAAAATATGAAATAAATTATTTTGGATAGATAATTGAAGATAAAATATTCTAAAATTAATTTCAATAAATTTTGAATAGTCTTCTTCTCTGAATCTGGGTTTTATTGGAATATTATTTTGCTAATTACCCTCTAATTACTCCATTGATTAATTCCAAACTTTTTCTGCTTAATTAATGGGATGACTCCTACCTCCCCTAATTTTCTTGGGATTTATTGATGGCTTAATTAGGGGAATTACTAATTCATTCTTTAATCACTCCTTTAATATAATTAAGCTTAATTAAGGGCATAATTAGTGGGTTAACATCTAATTGAGTCAATTAAGTTTTTATTGAGTGAGTATGAGGTTTAGGGAATAATTTTGGGATACGTTCCTTGAGATATTTCTAAAACCCTTTGTCTTCCTTAATCCATCCTTAATTAAGGGTTAATTCACTAATTATCCTCTTAATTAATTTCATAAAATTCTAAAACTTTCCAGAACTCAATTAATCTATCTTGGGTAGATGCTTAGGTGTTTAAGAGCCTAAGTACATTAAGGAAATCAAAATCTAACTCACATGTGTGAGGAGGGTTATGAAATTACTTAAGTTAAATCCCTTAATTTAATTAATCAGTAATCATGAGCCAAATGCATTAGACCCTTTTCTTACTAAGTGCATTGCTAATTTAAATTCCTTGTGTGGTTTTATGTCATCTCATTGGCACATAATTATTTGATTAACTATGCTAAGGTGGTATTGGTAAGGGGTAATTAACATGCTCAATTCATACCTTAACCTAAGTAACACATAAAAAATTATCTAATCACCTAAAAATTAAACTAAAATAACCAACATATGTGGGAATGGGTTAGGAACAACAAACTCACCTCACATTTCTCAAATTAAATCAAACTCAAAAAAAAAATCAAACCTTCTTTAAAAATAATTTGTTTTACTTTAAGTTATCTTATTTCATAAGATTTTCTTTAAGAATTAAGTCGGGTGGATGTGTTTACATGCTTTCATCACTTTAGTTCTTTCCTAACATGCTAAATGTGTATGTCATATGAATTTCATACATTCATGCTTTTCAAAAATCAAATTCAAAAATAAAATATTTTCTTTAAGTCAAATTGCATGTTTTGGTTAAAGTAAAATATGAATGGCTATTATCACTATTAAATTAAAAAACTATTTTTCAAAAATATATAAATTAAATACCTAAAATTGAAAGTGTTCTACTTATAGTTTATTTATAAGCTTGCATGTGAATATAAAAATGTGTCTTATGTTTGCTTCCTTTCTTTCCTCTTGATATGGATTTGAATAAGATTTGCAAAGTGTATAGTTCTTTTAAAGGAACATAACACTTGCTTAATCCTATTCTTATCCTCTTCCATGTTATGACTGAAGAAAGATCCTTGCACTTACACATATAACTTGCATAACCAAGTTCAAACATAAGTACAAACTTTTGCATCTTTCTTACCCTTCATTTCTTTTGTACATATACTTATATTTTAAAAAAAAGTGGTATATTAGTCTAGACAACCCGGGGTTACGAGGCTTTAAGTTGCCCTAAGTAGGTCTTGTACCTTACACCCCTGGTTAACAATGGTGTTGTACTCACTTATGCCTTTCATACATATATGTGTGCATGTGAAAAATAGATAAGAAAATATCTTTTCTACTTAATGAAAATCATGCATCATAAAGCATTCAAACTTTCTTAAGTAACACACTTAGCATTCATCATAAAGTGTATCAAACATTCTCATTTATATATATAGATATGCTTAGATGCATTCCATATGCATGTTATACATGTTGGGAAAGAAATGAAGTGATGTGTGTTTTGTTAATTTAGTTCACTTTACTTAATCTTAAAATGCATTTCTTTTTGAATAGGTTTGTTTAGAAAAAAATTTTAATTTAAGATTAATTAAAACACATAATAAAACATTCACTACTAAACATGAATTCACTTGAGAAATTACTTAAGGTAGGGAAGGAAAGAGAAGTTCTCTTCTCTTTCCCTCTTTAAAATCTAGTAATTAATTGTATGATTCATTTAAACTAAATCAAAATACAAAAATAAAATCAACCCAAATCAACTAAACACTTAAATGAAACCACTTATCTAAGATGAACATCTTCGCACTTAGAAAATCCAAACCTTAAAACCATAGCTAAGCATACCACATAAACCTTCTAAAGCACACACATTAGGCTAAGTCACAACTTCTAGCTTTAGGTTAGGGTGATGCATGGCTTGATGTTTGCTTTTGTTTTGTAATATTTTGTTTTAGTTTGGATGTTAGGATGAATATGTGTAGAATGAATGACAAGATGATTTAGTCTAATCATTATTTTCTAGGGATTGTACTTAAGGGGTGCTATAATAAAAATATAATTGCTTTTGTTTTGCAGGTGCTCATACCCCTAAGCATAATCCAATAGGCCAGGTGGACTTGGTTACCCATGTGTGGGGTGCTAAGTCCAATATACATGCTTGGGATTTGTATGGTTTATTTAGCTAATATGTATTTTGTAGATGTTAGTTAGATTTACTTTTCCTTTTCAAGTTATTTTTGCAATTAAGATTTTGAAATGATTATTATGGAGGATTAAGATAAGCATTGGTCATAAGATTACATCTTATGTATCATGTGAAGACTTTGGAAAAACCACCTTCTAACCATCCAAAAGAAGGAACCAAAAGAAGGAAGAAAAGAAGTAAGAAGAAAAGAAGAAAGAAGAAAAGAAGAAAGAAGGCCCCCATAACATGAATTTTTTTGCTTAATTGTAAATTAATTTGTTTGTAATACGTGTTGTATAAGGGTAAAGCTCACTACCCAATTTGTTTTTAGATTTGTGCGGTGGTGCCCGACCATAAATGGCCTTTTATTCTTGTGCATTAGTTTTATAAAATGTTTGATATTTTGTTTAGCTTGTGCATTAAGATGACATGTTTTCCTAGTTTCTTCCTTGCTTTGATGTATGGCCTGGATGACGATTAAGCTCTTAGGAGAAAATAAATCTTCTACCAAATTAATCAATTCAAAATTAAAATAAATAACTCATAACCTCATTTAAAGCCTAAGTTAAAATCAAGATAAAAGAATTATCAACCTCTTAGCTGGATGAGTATTTCTTTTATAATATCATGCATAAAAGCATCTTATTCCAGTTTGATTGGAGGGCTTTCACCTTTGCTAGAGAAACTTAGCTTGACCTTTGCGAGCCATGGTGGAAACACACCTCCACCCTTCCGCTGATTTTGGCCAATAATCTTATCTCTCATGCGTTAGGCATATGAATCTTATAAGCCTGAGTCAAATGATTGTCCAAAATTAAAATAATATGTAATATGTTTTGCATTAGATCTAGGTCATTTCTCATGCCCTTACATGATCTAGTCTCTTAGGGAGTGAGTTTAAGGACTTAGTCTCTTTCTAAATAAATAACAGCCTAGTTATCTTGCATAAAGCATATGACTTGCCTACATGAATTTAAAATCGTAGGAGGAGTTAGTTGGCGGCCACCCCCAGGCGGTTGTAAGTCTAAGTAGTTGGGTGATTTGACCTCTCTGTGGAGGCAAACCAAATACCCATTTTCACCTTAGATTTTGGTTGTGCTTTTGGTCGTCACCAAAGCTCCCTAGATTTAGGTTTTGAGGTCGTTTCTCTCTTCTATGGGTCATAAGCATAAATCCTCACCTCTTAGGCATTTTCATAACCTTGTATTGTGGAATTATAAGCCCTAAAATTTTAATAAAAAGTCAACTCAAATGAATAATTCAATTTCAAAAATGTAAAGCCCAACCATAGGATAATTTGAGATGCTCGCTAGGTTTCCTAGTATCGTGAGCATCTCCTACTTATTTTTTGCTTCAATAATAACTCCCTCTTTTTGATCAATCTCATTTGATATTCCAAAACAAACTAATCGATTGATAGTCCCACCTATTAAAATCTTTGGAGAGAATGATCATTTACCTTAATCGGGAGTATTCCTAAGGCATCTCATTCCTTAGGATGTAATTAACTATGGGGCTTGCTCATAACTTAATGAACCTAGTTTAAAATAAACCCTACTTTACTTTTCATGTAAAGTGGGGAAAATCTTTGGTACATACAAACCCATTGTCCTTAGGAGTCCTTGTTTGAGGTGATTAGGTCCATTGTAGGGTGGTGACTTCTATCTTGAGATAGTACACCTCTCCTCAATGTCATACCGATCACCCTAAAGAATATCATATGGTAAAAATGCATAAAAATAAGAGAAGTATATTTCTATCTTCATTTTATCCTGCATAGTGAAGAAGATGGAAGTATTTTTCTTAGAAATCTATAAAATTTCACCACAAATTTTCTAGACTCACTGGGATGGTTCCTCTCCATCTTTGGTAAATGATTGTCTCCAAGTATCGATAGTTTGTGTATGAATCCAAGACTATCTTTTGTTTCCATGGCACTTAGCTTATTTCATCCTTAAGTTAAGCTAGAACATCTTTAGGTTTTAGGACCTCACCTCATGTTGGTCTTAAAAATTGGTTCCAATAAAAAATAAAAAAAATTAAATAAAGAAATTAATTTAAAGACTTCCTCCTTATTTCATATGGAAAGGTTCATTCTAAAATAATAAAGACAAAATAAATCCTTCATAAAATCTTGCTTTTCAAAAGCACTCTTTCAAAATGCACATAATAAATTTTTTTTGTACAAATTTTCCTAAATCACCTTCATCTAACAATCTTCATGATTGTTATATGTAGGATCATCTTTAAAAAAATAAAATTCCAACAATTACAAAATAACAAGTGAGTTTCTTCACTCAATTCATTTTTTGGTGAAGACCTCATTTTCAAAAATAAAAAATTCCAACAATCATATTTTGAAAAGCATAAAATTTGAAGATGGGCCTTTCCATTCAATACATCCAAATGTGTTGAATGGATATTACCTCTTCAAGCAAAATCATAACTTTGAAATTCCACTTAGCACATTCCACATGCGTTAGGTTGGGATTTTCATATTTTCAAAAAGCACATATGAAACCTATCCATTCAATATACTCACATTTATTGGGTGGAGGTTTCATTTTCAAACAAAATCAAAAATAAATTTTCAAAAAGCACATATGAATATCTCCATTCAATATACCCAAATTTATTGAATGGAAATTTCATTTTCAAATAAAGTAACATTATTTTGAAATGCCACTAACATATTTCATATATGATTAAGCTAGGATTTCCTCTTTCAAAAAGCAAAATAATCACATACAAAGTATATTCCTTTGAAAAATGAAACATAATTGATTTCCATCTTGCATACCCAAATTTGTTAAATGGAAATCTCCCTTTTCAAAAAATCAACAAAAACAAAAATTTTCAAAAATACATTTGAAACTTCATTCTAGCATATCCCATTTGCTAAAATGAAGTCTCTCTTTCCCAAAAATAAAATTTGAAACACACTTTTGAAATTTTATTTAGCACACTCAAATTTGCTAAGTGAAATATCCATTCCACAAAAATTTTCAAAACATATTTGGAACTTCAATATTAGCACACCCCATTTGCTAAAATGAAGTCTCCCTTTTTCAAAATCCAAAACAAAAAATTTGAAACATCCTTTTTGGAAATTCATCTAGCATACTCAAATTTGCTAAGTGAAATTTCCATTTCCACAAATTTTCAAAAACACTTTTGAACTTCATTCTTTAGCATACCATATTTTGCTAAAGTGAAGTCCATTTTGAAATAAAATCAAAACACAAATATTTTGAACACATCTTTTGGAATTCCATTTTGGCATACTCAAATTTGCTAAGTGAAATTTCCATTTTATAAAATTAAATGAAACTTCATTTTAGCATACCATATTTGCTAAAGTGAAGTCTCCATTCTCAACCAAAAATCAAGTCAAACTCAAAAGAGAAACACATTAGGATTCCCTTAGCATACCTAAATTTGCTAAGGATCCTACTTTTCAAAATCAAATTAAAATCAAAAGAAACACATTAGGATTTTCTTAGCATACTTAAATTTGCTAAGAATCCTATTTTCAAATATTTCCAAAAATAAAGTACACTTGGATTTCCTCATTTTAGCATACCTAAATTTGTTAAATGGGAAATTCCATTTCTCTTTTCAAAATCACAAAAAGATTCACTAAACAAAGCAAAGAAAGAATCAAAAAGAAGGAATTATTTTCAAACACCTCACTTAGCATACCCAAATTTGCTAAGTGAATTCAAAATATCAAATCAAAATAAACCAATTGATACTACTTAGCAAATTTGTTAAAAGGAAGGGTTCTCAAATCAAAATCTAATTTCAAATATGAACCTATGGAATTATCTTTCTAAAAATATTTGGACTCATTTTCAACATACCCAAATTTGTTGAAAGTGGATTCCATATTCAAAAATTCCTATTTCCTATCAAATCTCTAAATCTTTTCTAAATCCATTTGAACCCCACTTAACACTTCTAAGATGTTGAATGTTGGTTCAAATTTTAAATTCAAATTCAAAAATCAACAAGATAGAAATCTAATCCAAGTTTGTTTTCAATATTGCAGACTCTCATTCAACATAGATGTTTAGTTCGCCTAGTTACACTTGATTGTTATGGCTTCTCAGAAGAATGTGTTTACCTTTCCTTATGGGATGGAATTGGCCCTGGATTAGGCTAGCCTTCCTCATGCTAATTACGCCCGCTTCATTCATTTCGGGTGAGGCTTTGATGGGGCGAGGATTACCTGTGAGGGCATTCCCCTCACAACTGTTAGCAGGACCACAGTGGCTGGGCAAAAGCCGATCATTTAGATTGACCATCGATCATGTCCCTCACTGAGGAAGGTAGTACAGTTTCTACGAAGCAAGTGCCAACATCGGTGCCATGCACTCGGTTGTTTCTCATGTTGTCCTAGTAAGGGCTAACACCCACTCATTAGCACCCTCGAAGGGTAAGGCTCCTCTGATCCTAGAGATTGCCTCCCCAGCTTTTGAGGTTGGGTCTAGTTCTTACTCCACTCGCCCTACCAAGACTCAGAGGAGGAATAAAAATTGCATGATCAAGCGATACCATACACGCATCACCAAGGAGATGGAGGCCGCTACACAGTCAGTTGTGGAGGAGTTGCCCACTCTGATTTCTCTGCTGGTTACAGCGAACCCATTTCATCCTCTCCTAACAGAGAGGATGCTAGGAGGATCCCCACTTCACCTCCACCGGGTTGACACCCACGTTAAGTAGAAGGTGTATGCCCTCCTCCTCAGTTCTACACCGTGCGGGCTATGATGATGAGTCGGGGCTCAATTTGAATTGAGATCACATCCCCATAGTGGGGAAACATCTATGTGGAAGAGGGCGGAGGCCCATACTCGCTCATATCACTGTCGAGAGAGGTGGAGGTTTGGCAGCCTCCACACTCATTGATTTTCGATCACGCTCTACCCGCATCGCATTACATAGTATTCTTCTGCTGTGACCCATCATAGGAGTCTCCTATTCCAAGAGAGTTGGTGGTGTGTCCACCACACCACTCCCCTCCCACTATCACCGGTTCATGTTCGCATCTCCAGTTCTACCCAAGGCCATGAAGGCCACATCCGGGGAGAAGAGGACCCGTTGGTGATCTGCTGTCCAAGGATCCCATTCTATCTACACCACTATTATGGTCGAGCTCTCGCCGACCTTACCAGTTGTGGTGTGAAAGGAATGGTGACTCTGAAGCATAGTGGTCATCCCTTCACCAACACCACCAGTTCATCAAGACATAGAGATGGTTGCAGCAATTGTAGAGGGAGGAGATGATAGCCCAATTACACTCATGATAGTAGAGCCTCTAGGAGTGTCACCCTTTAGAGTCGATGTGAGTGCATTTCTTCTGAGTACAATCCTCATGATTGATTCTCCAGTGGGGAGGTCCTGCCTCACGTACATGATGTGATCCCACCAATCGAAATCATTTATGTGCTTTTGATGATAGATCTTTGATATAGCTCACTATTTCATGAAAAGAAGGATATTCTAGGATACTGGTTTGATGAGGAGAAGATCATTTTGATCCCAATGAAGATGATTTGTTGGGAGACTCAGGGTTTGCATGGTAGATAAAGGATCCTCCTCGAGAGCAAAGTTATGGAAGGTGATGAGGTTGAGCAGAAGACAACAATCACCCAACACCTTGATTAAAAATAGAAAGATGAACAAATAAATAGATGGCAAGGATTGAGGACTTGTTAGCAGCTCATACTTCAAAAATAAAGCAAGAGTTCATCCTACTACGAGACTAGTAGGAGTTGGTGCATGTCTTGGACCCAGCCAAGACTTTACCTCCATTAGAGCAAGGTAGCACCAGCATGTATAGGAAGGTAGTGGAAAGTACCTCCATACAGGAGAAAGATATTAATTATATGGTTAAGCAGTAGGTGAAGGAAGTGTTGGCTCAAGCCCAGGAAGGATCATCAGTTCCAAAAGGTAGACCCTACCTAGAGAAATTTGATGCAATCCAATATCCCAAGGGTTTTGTGACACCTTCCTTCAAGAGTTTTGATGGCAGTGGAAACCCTTGGTAGCATATTGCACACTTCAGGGCTAGTTGTTGCAATGCTGGTGGCAATGATGCTCTACTATTTAGCCTCTTCATCAGTAACCTAGTAGGGATAGCTTTTGATTGGTAGAACTTCCCAATAGTTGAAAGACATTTTGAGTTAGAGCAACTCTTTATCAAGAGGTTTCTGAGCTCGAAAGGGTTACGATCTCACTGTAGCACAACAACACCCAAGTGAGTCCCTTATTGACTACATTCTTAGATGGCATAACCTGAGTATGAAATGCGAGCCACAGCTGTCTGAACATCATGCCATTAAGATTTTTCTAAAGAACATCCATGGCTGTCACCTTCATACTTAAGGGCTTCACCATCAAAACCTTTGAGAAGTTAATCAACAAGGTAACTAGTCTAAGGAGAGGCCAAACAGTTGCCTTTATAAGACTAGTTGCTCAAAGCAAAGCCGTAGAAGGTATACGAGAAGAAGCTTGGGGCAGTGATAGCAGTGGATAAGGGGAAGAACTAGCAGATCAGAGATCAGACCTTAGCCTTCACTTCCACCTCCTCACCACCCCAGGTAGCCTCTACCGCCACACAGAGCCTCCATGGCCTACCTCAGTCATATATCATTAGCGTACACATACCGCTATGGTCCACCTACTCTTTTGGATAAACTCAAGAAGCCTTTATTCATTTAAGAGGGAGATAATCAGGAAGATCTTTAAGAATCTCTTAAAGAAGTATGATTTTCAGCTACCCAAACCTAGACTGGAGGAAGTGGGCAAAAGCCATGATCCTAACTTTTACCCCTACCACCATATGCTAGGTCATATTTGGAGGATTGCTTCACATTTAAGGGATGGCTTGAACATAGCTTCAAGGCCAGTGCTATAGTTATCTCGAAAGAATACCTTGTGGAACAACCATCCACTTCCATTAGGGTAATCCTTGGGATACTTGTGATCCTTCCTAAACTAAAGAAGGTTGGGATATCTCTTTATCCAAAACCTCTAAAAAGATTATTCAGAAGATCAAGAAACTTTCCTTGTAGGTGCCTGAGTCAGCTCAAACCTCCAACATCAAGAAAGGTTTGTAAGTTGCTAGAGCCAACTCAAGGAAAGGGGGAGCTCAAATAGTAATAGCGATGTGCCAACCCAAGATAGCAGTAGCAAACCACCGATCGAGTCCACCTCCGCCTCTGCCAGAGCTACCACTACTTCAATTAGTTCTTCTTCTTATAGTAGACATCTTGTATCGACGGATGAGGGCTTCAAATCCCTCACCCCTCTTACTTTACTTGATTTCTACTTTGTACCTCCTATCAAATCCAAGAAATTGAAGAATAAAGCTAGCTTGAATTACATCTGTGTCACTTCTGATGGGTTGTCTACTTCTATTCTTAATGATAACTCTTCAAGTTAAAATAACTATAACAATTTGATCTTCCTCTTTTGATTCGAGTTGACTTTCCTACTCAATGCTATGGGTTCACCTCTTGAGATAGACTTGGAATCATTTGAGAGGGTCCCATAGGAGAAGCGTAGGTGAGCTTGATGTGTAGAACCTTCCATTACCTTACCACAAGAGATCACCGAAGTCAACCTCTGTAGTGGCAAGGTTCTACCTCCTAGGGAAGCACCTCAAGATAGAGGGAAATAAGTCATTGGTATAGAGGATCGAGAAGCCCCTCCATAGGATGCTCCACCCTTGGATATGCTTGTGGAGGATCAACCCAAGGTGGACTACAATGTCCTCTCTCATCTAAGAAAGTTGTCATCTAAGCTAAGCATATATGATGCCCTTGTCTTATCCAAAGAGATGAGAAAATTGTTAATCAAGGCTCTCCTGATCGAGATATGCTTAGCTCAACCGCTATTGAGGAGGCACATTAAAAAAAGAAGCTCGGGATCACTGATGAAGACCTTCTTCTGGGGACAAGCCCCCTCTACATCACAATTGACATGGGCAGATTCAGACTTGCCAGTTCTCATCAATCCAGGTGCATCAGTGAACATTATGAGTCTAAAGACCCTTACCTATTTGAGGATCGACATCTCCACACTCTGAGGAGATCGAATGATGTTGAGAGGATTCAATGAACAAGGTGAGTAGGCTTTAGGTTCCATAGTGTTACCTTGGAGATAGTGACTCAAAGATGAAGCCAAGTTTTACATCATTGATTCAAATACTTCATTCACTACTTTTTGTATGGCCTTGGATACATCGAATAAGATAATTCCATCCTCCCTCCATCAAGGCATCAAGATCAAGGATGGGATTGAATACCGTCAATGGAGATGAAAAGCCATTTTCGTTAGAGAGGTTGAGATTTATGAGGATGCGACCTACTATCTTCCTCAAAACACCCTTTCTCATGAACTTGGACAAAACTCAAATTCAAAAGAAAAAGAAAATGAAAAAAAGAAAGAGCAAAAGAAAAAGAAAAGAAAAATGAAAATCCAAGTGAACAAGAAAGGGGAATTGAAGAAGAATAGAACCGCATATCACATTCCACCCATAGTTCATTCTTTCATATAGACATGCGGGTAGGATGACTCAACCTCCACTGCATAGGCAGAGGCAAAACAGAGGTTCTAGAGGTGGAAGACCCCCTGCATCACCAACAGGTTATGTTCAAGTTCATGAGTACCCCTACTATTCACATAGACTTGGAATCCAGTGAGGATGAGTCTAATGTGATTAGCATACCACCAACCCCTCTGGGTTCCATTGGAGGTGACAATCGATCCACAGATGAAGACCTCCGCAAAGAAAAGTATTCAATTAGTTTATGTATAACTACTAGGCGAGTGGGAACCTTAGCTCTAACCTCACTTTCATCTCAAAAGTTGAAGGTTTAGTTAAGGAAGCCCTAAGTCTTCCAAAGGATATGAAGCTAAAGAGATTCTTTTTGGGATCATCATCCTCAAGTCCTGAAGTTGATGTAGAACTTGAGGAGGATTCATTTAAAGGATTAATGGAATTACCATTTGACTTTTACTCGCCTTATGTTCATAATCTTATACTGGAAGGTTTGGTTTCTCACACAAAGTCTAGGCACAGGTCAGAGTACTTTGAAAAGCTATGGAACAATACAGGCAGGGAAGCATAATCAAGAGAAAGACTAGGATTTGGTACAGTGGGTCTAGTCGATGATGATGATTACCGCTTAGTTGTTACCAATCATTTGGTGTCTGATATGTTATTTTCACACAACACCAACTCTCATGAGAATATGTGTTTAGAAATCTCGATGATCTGATGATCTCCAAATCAAAGATGCACCGTAATTTGAAGAGGAGATTCATTCAACAATTGACAAGCTTAAAGAAATCAACCTCGTGGATAGAAGAAAATCCATCCATACTTCATTATCAATGAAGAAGAAACCAATGAATTAGTTAGGCTATTGATTGAGTTTAAATTGCTTCGCATGGAGTTATGAAGAAATGCCTGGATTATCTCCTAACATAATAGTCCACAAGCTAGCAATTGATCCTAGCGCTAACCCTATCAAGAAAGCTCCCAGATGCATGCGATTAGAAATCAAACAATAGGTCATTTAAAGTCAAGCGATTACTTTTTATCGAGGAAGAAAAATATCCTACCTAGTTAGCCAGTGTCGTCCTAGTTAAGAAGAAGAATGACAAAATTTACATATGCATCAATTTCAGGGAATTAAATAAGGCATGTCTTAAGGATGAGTTTTCTCTTCCTATACCTAAATTGATGGTGGACATCACCTCATCTCATGCAATTTTCTCTTTCATGGATGGGTCATCTGGCTACAACCAAATCAAGATGTCTCCTGAAGATGAAAGAATCACTGCTTTTTGAACCTTGATCGGAATTTTTGTTATAGGCCATGCCTTTCAGCCTTAAAAATACTAGTGCTACATACCAACGGGCCATGACTCAAATCTTCAATGAACTCATCCATCATCAGGTTGAGTTTGTTGATGATCTAGTAGTTAAGAGAGAAAAGGAAGACCATCTCTTTGACTTGAGTAGTTTTGAATAGTTAAGATAATATAACCTCAAAATGAATCCCACAGTGTGCATTGAGTAGCTTAGAAATTCCTTGGGTTTGTTGTCGACACTAGGGAATAGAAATAGATCCAGAAAAAAATTAAAGCTATCTTAGAAATGCCTCCTCCTAAGAGTTTAACTCAACTCAGATCCTTCCAAGGACAACTAGCATATCTAAGATGCTTTATTTTAAACCTATCGAGGAGATGCAAACCATTCTCAGCACTTGTCAAAAAGGATGCCAAGTTCAAGTGGGATGACAAGTGTCAGCATGCCTTTGAAGACATCAAGCAGTATTTGGTCAAGTTAGTTCGGCTATCTCGGCTACTCATTCTCTACCTTCATTGGATGACTCTCTCTGCTCTGTTGGCCCAAGCCAATGAAGGGAAGGAAGCTCTACTACCTCAACATTTGATTCTGGAAGCAAACTACCGACCTATTGAGAAACATTGCTTAGCTTTGATCTTTGCCTCTAAGAAGCTATGACACTATATGCTTTCTCATAAGGTGAACTTGATCTCTAGAACTAATCCACTGCGGTATCTCATGACATGTGCAATGCTATCTAGATGTTTGGCATGATGGTCCATGATCCTCTCGTAGTTTTATCACATTGTACCTAGTAAAGGACAAGCACTAGCGATATCTTAGTACACCCACTTCTATTCTCCTCAGTGATGATCTCCGATGAACAAATCATGAACTTAGGGAGGTTGAAAATCACTGATGGGAGATGTATTTTGATGGTGCAACGTCTTTTCATAAAGGGGAAGCACCACGATCTACTCTTCCGGGATAGGCAGGGGTAGGACTAGTTCTCCTAACTCCAGACCGTGATATGATGAGATTCTCATACTATCTTTCCAACTCCTATACCAACAATGAAGTTGAGTATGAGGCTTTGATTTTTGTTCTGGAGTTAGCCATCACAATCAGTGTCAAGAGCATCAACATCTTTGGGGATTCTCAGTTGGTCATCAACTAGATTGTCGGGTCCTATAAGGTTCTCAAACCCAAGCTTCATCATTACCACAAATATACCATGAAATTGTTGGCCCAGATTCCTAAAGTCACCTTCTACAAGGTTCCTCAGCAGAGAACATAGTAGCAGATGCTTTGGCAAACTTGCCAAAGAATTGGCATGTCTGGAAGATGAGTCCATTTCAATAAGGGTTTAAAATAGACAAGTCTCATCCTTTGACCATATGTGGTTACATTGTTTAGACAAACACGAAGCCCGTGGCATTAAAACTGAGGTACATTCAAATCTATACAAAGCGCATCAATCCAGTTTGAAGATGAAGATGAAGATCAAGAGACTAGAATACTACTGGCCTTCGATAATTACATACTGCATGGATGTAGCAAGGAGATGCCATTAGTGTCAGGTACACGGTGTGGTCCTCCACCAACCACCCAACATTCTACACCCTACATTGGCTTCATGGCCATTCGAGTGTTGGGGTACTGACATTGTGGGTCCGATTGATCCTCCTTCTTCCAAGGGTGATCGGTTCATCTTAGCTGCCACTGAATACTTTTCCAAGTGGGCGGAGGTAATCCCACTCAGAGAGGTCACAGCTCAACATGAGCTTTAATTTTTCAGGAATCATATCGTATATATGTTTGGGGTGCCTCGATGAATTATATTGATAATGGTACTACATTCAAAAATACCAAAATCAATAGCATCGCCAACAGACATGGTATAGATTAGAGATACTCCACCATCTATTATGCTAGAGCAAATAGCTTAGCAGAAGCATTCAACAAAACTCTCATTCAAATACTAAAGAGGACTCTTAATGATAACAAATGATAGTGGAATAAGCAGTGGTTGAAGCCTTGTGAACCTACCGCACCACATACGGAACTCCAACTGAATCTACCCCATTTTCCTTAATGTATGGGTCCAAAGTTGTTCTACCTTTAGAAGCTCAACTCCCATCACTAAGGATAGCTTAGGTAGCAAGATCACTATAAAGCATAATGCTAAGTTGTGGTTACAAGTACTTGAATGTTTGGAGGAGAGTTGCTTACGGGCATGCCAGAACCTCAAGTTGTACAAGGCTAAAATGATTCAAGCTCACAATACGCTGGTCCGCCCTAGGTCTTTCCAAGTAGAAAAACTTGTGTTAGTCCTAAGGAGACCAATTGTTTCCCATCGAAGATGGGAGGCAAGTTTGAACCCACTTGGGAAGGCCCATATGTCATAAAGAAGGCCTACCAAGGAAGATCTTATCAGCTTATTGATTGTAAAGGGGAACACCCGATGCTTCCAATTAATGGGCTCTATTTGAAGAAATATTATCCATAAAAACCATGTTTGAAAATAATTCTATCAATCAACAAAAATATAATTCCATTTCATCAAAATCTTCTCTTCTTTCGAAGCATTGCTTGCTTGTTCTGCGAATCCATCATGACGTATTTAGGGTAGGTGTAAGTGTCCCCAAACGGTATCCTATTTCTCTTTCACAACACAAACACAATCTCCTGGTGCTATTAGAACAAGTGTGAGAGAACCCAAGATGCATCTTATTTCAATTAGCACAACTAAGTTAGGTGTAAGAGAACCCAAGTGGCATCCTTTCTTAGTGGGAATCCTGACTGCCATCCATGGAACCATTTCAACAAAATCCCCAAGCGTGTTTAAGGTATGTGTAAGAGTCCCCCAGAGGCATCATATTTCCTTTTAATACATGCACAAAAATAAACACATATCTTTTATCTCAAGCTATATTGATGTGGGAGCAAGCCCCCTGTGGCACTCACTCATTAGCTGCTTTAGGTCGGGTCTACTTGCTACCTCGCTAGCCTGTCACCCCAATGGTCACTTTTTTTTTTGGAAAATGTAAGTCCCTACGCTTTCTTTCTGACTTGACCATTACAAACCAATAAGTGCCTTGTTAGTTGGTAGGCTTCACTGCCTAGCCAGTAAGCTACCTCATGTTGACTTTGTTCAAGAAGATGTGAGTCCCCGAGCTTTCTTCTTAAACTAGCCATCATGCACCGAGTAGGTTGAGTATATTCAAGGTTTAGGATAAGTCTCCCAGAGATGCCTTTCCTCTTGACTACATTGAGTTGATATAAGTCCTCCATTGTGATTCACTGAGTCGCCTAGGTGGATGGCTCGAGTGAGAGACTATCCTAGCAATCAGTTCTATTATAGAAGGATGTGAGTCACCAACCTTTCTTCTTAGGCTGATTATTGCAAACTGATGGGCACCTTAGGTTGGTTGATGTTCGCTATCGAGGCGACCCAGATGAATACCACTCTTGGCAGATGTGAGTCCTCGTGCTTTCTCCTTAAGTTGGCCACCGAATACTTATTTGATATATGACTAGCCATGTCATCTTCTCCAGGGTTTTGGATTAATCCTTTAGCGGCCCCATCCCCTATGGGTACTCTATTTGGATCACATCCTTTGTGACCCCATTTAGACACTACTCAGTTTACTTTTGGATTAAATAGTCCCCCTTTCTAATTAGCCACCCCTGTGGTTGGAGAACTTGTTCAGCGGATGCACAGATCCTCCCTTAGTTCAGTAAATTTGAGATAGGTCTAGGATGATATAAGCTCCTTCTCAGTTTGATCCCTCGCAAACTAACAAGGTCCATGATAAATAAAAAAATAAAATAAATTAATTAATTCTTGTGGATTAGAAATTCAAGCATTCCCTTTTGCGATCCTATCTTTAGGAAGTGTCGTGAGAACTCCCTAGAATTGCACGACAACGGTTGAGATAAATCCCTGAGTTGGTACTCACTCTGTAGTCCCCCTTAGGCTGGGTTCAATCTATTTGTGATAGCAGGTTACCCCAATAATCATTTTGCTTTGGAAGATGTAAGACTATGATGCATTCTTTCTAGCATGATTGGCACAAATCGACGGGCAACCCTAGGTCGGGTTCAATTTATTGTCCAAAGCAACTAATCACCCCAGTGGTCTTTTATAGTGGAAGATGTGAGTCCCTGAGCTTTCGTCCCTTAAATTGATCATTACAAACTGAAAGGCACTCCTTTGGTCAGATAGCTCTCCCATCAGTCGGGTAGCTACTCTCCTTGGTTCAGTAAATCTGAGATAAGTCTAAGCTAATATAAGATCCTTCTCAGGGTGATCCATTGTAAACCAACAAAATCCATCAAAATAAACTAAGAAATTATTGAGCTCATTTTTAGGATGAGCTCTCAACCCCTCCATCTTAGCCATAGGACTTCTCTTAGACTTTAAGAGTTCCTTAGTCTTAAGACACTTCTAGTGATTAGGTGAACACTTTTAACCCAGAGACTTAGAAGAGTTAGCCATAGGAATACATCATGCCTTATGTTAGAAAATCTACCCTATAACCAACTTCCTCACTTCCTCCCTCAAGTCAAACTCATATCAACTCCAACTCTAACTCAAACCTTGAACCAATTCAATGAATTTTCTCAAATCATGAATCAATTCCAAATAATTGAAACTTATGATTGAAGCCCATGATTGGATTCCAAACTCTAAAATATTTTCTAAGTCCTTTAATTTCCCTTCATGGACTTAGCCAAAATCATCTTTAAATCAATTCAAATTCATAAAATTTTCTCATAACTCATTTATATTCACATATATAAATGAAATATAAATTCAAATCAAATCCAAAATTCAAATTCCTAATTCAAAATCCTTCTTAAGTCCTTAATCCCCTCTTAAGGACTTAGCCTAAATCATCTTTAAATCAATTCAAATTCATAAAATTTTCTCACAACTCATTTATATTCTCATTTATATTCACATATATAAATGAAATATAAATTCAAATCAATCAAACTAAATTCAAAATTCAAGTTCAATTCACAAATCTTTCCTAAGTCCTTAATTTCCCTCTTAAGGACTTAGCCTAGATCATCTTCAAATCACTTGAAACTCATGAAATTTTCTCATGACTCATTTATATTTACATATATAAATGAAATTTAAATTCAAATCAATCAAACCAACTCTAAAATTGAATTTTAAATTCAATCAAAATCCAACCTAAGCCTTTCAAGTCAAATTCTTGAACTTAACTAAATCAACTTCAAATCAAGCCAAAATCTTGATTTTCCTTCATGATTCAATCATTCCTTCAATCATGAATCCAAATATAAATACAAACTTCAATCACTTAACCAAAACTCAATTCAAAAATCAAGCCAAAATCTATTTCAAGTTCACCCTTTGAACTTGAAATTATCAAATAAATCAAAATCCATTTGACTTCAAATCACTTGTAAATGGATTTATATTTCAATCATAAGTCCGTATGTATGTTCAATCAAACTCAAAATAAGCTTTGACCAAGCCATTGACTCACTTGAGTGATAAAAGTCCTTCGCCAAATTCTAATCCTAACCAAATTAGATTGAATCAAACTCACCTAAGCTTCTCATCATGATCAACAATCATCATGAGATGATTAATCACTCAAAGTGGGTCAAACCAAGTCAAACTTAAGGGTTGACCAAGTCAATACTTAGCCAAAATGAAACCCAACATAGCCAAAATTCATCATAGGCAAAATTGATTGAAACCAATGATCTAAGTTCATCCATGATCAATGTTTCAACTTGACCAAGTCAACAATTGAGCCTAACCTAGCCCAATTTACCACTTGACCCTTGACCTAAAAGTTAAATATATCAAAACTTGATCTAAGCCAAATTAATTAAAACTAATGGGTCAAGTTCATTCTAAATCACTTATTGAACTTGACCAAAGCCTCAATTGGCCAACTAGACCTAACCTAGCCCAATTGACCTTGAACCCAACTTGACCTAAAGGGTCATATTGAGAGAAATTCAAAATTAACCAAAATTGATTGAAACAAAGATACAAATCCACTTCATGTGCCTAACCAAACCTAAACCTACCCACGACCTAGCTCAAATAGGTTAAATGGGTCAAATTGGTCAACTTGACCCATTTGACCTAAATGAAGTCATATGAACCAAATTCAAACCTAAACCAATTTGAATCAAACCAAAGCCAACAAAATATTTCAAATGGTCATATGAACTTGACCCAACCCTTGGTTTGACCCAAGTTGACCCATTTTCATCTAAATGGGTCAACATGATCCAAATCATATCAAATCAACTCCAAATCCATTGAAATTGGCCAAACCTATTTTCTCAACATACCAAACATACCCAAATTCAAAAATCAGCCAAATGATCATTTTATCCCTAGGCGATAGAGTAAATTTTGGCTAATCCACTTAGAATTTGGTCAAATCTTCTTCATACCCACTTGACACTCTCCTAGTGGATCAAGTGAATACTAGGGAAGGTGGCGCACCCAACCCAATGGGTTTGGGTCAATAAACCAACCAAAATCGACCATGTGCATGGAAATGGACATGACAAACCTTCCCACTCAATTGAAGTACATGGGAATTCACCATTCCTCCCACCAAACTCAAGGACACTCCTAATAGCCTAACAAACCCACTCCTTGTGGACAATTGGATCAAAATGGCATGGCAAGCTTCGGTCGTCCGATTTCCAAAGGGGGAGATATACTCCCCTAATTCATTTGAATTTTCACTTCCTCTCTGTCGATTGAAGCATAGGAACTCAAAGCAAGCTTTAGAGAGTCTTCTCAAGCTTCCTAGAGAGGATTTGAAATCTCCATTCTCAATTTTCATCCCTTGAAAATAGGGGAACTCTACTAATTCAATAGCTTAAATTCAATAGCCATCCACTCAACCTTAAGAGCCCAAACTTTCAGCAAACTTCATCTCAACCAGACAAAGCTTCTAAAATCGAGCACTGGTGATCACCTTCAACGAGGTTAGCCATTTTCCTAGCTTAAATTCAATATGGTTTGGAGCTTTATGAAAAAAATTTTCATGGCATAGTCCATTTTTTGGCCGTTAGATGTGATCTAGGATGCATGATGAAGGTGTGGATCAAATTCTAGCCCTATCTGAGCTCAATCGAGCTCGAATCATGGCCTAGCAGATGGACAAATCCCCTTTACCGCAAAGATTTACAGGGATGGATCTCTGGCCATCCATCCGTGCATTTTGGATGGATAGTCGAGATTAAAATGCGTAATATCTTTATTTTTCTCCCTCAGATTCATGGCTTTAATCTCATCCGTTCAAACCGACGGTGAGAAAATGCATAATTCACTTATCACATCACGATGTGATGGGTTAATGCCCAACCCAACAGTGACACATGTAAAGAGCATGCTACGTCAGCAACATGCATGGCGTCAGTGGGATTAATGATATAATTATGGATTTAAATAATTCTAATTAATCACCTAAACTTCTAAAATTCATATCTCAACATAGAAAAATCAAAAAAATATGAAGTAAATTGCATTAGAAAGATAATTTAACATAAAATATTCTAAAATTGATTTTGATTGACTTTAAATAGTTATTTTCTCTGAATTTAAGTTTTTTTTGGAATGTTAATTTAATAATTACTCTCTAATTAATCAACTGATTAATCCCAAATTTCTTGGTGTAATTAGAGGGATGATTTCTACCTCCCCTAATTTTCTTGGGATTTATTGGTGGTTTAATTAGGGGAATTGCTAGTTCATTCCTTAATCACTCCCTTAATATAATTAGACTTAAGTAAGGGTATAATTAGTGATTCAACCCTCCGATTAAGCCAATTAAGTTTTGATTAAGTGAATGTGAGGTTTTAAAAATAAATTTGGGATACTCTCCATAAGATATTCCTTAAACCCCATTTATTCCTTAATCTTACCTTAATTAAAGGTTAATTTACTAATTATCCTCATAATTAATTTCATAAAATTCTAAAACTTTCTAGAAATTAATTAATTCTTCTTGAGTAGATGCTCAGGTGTTCAAGATCCTAAGCACAATTAAGAAAATCAAAATTTAACTCATATGTTTGAGGGGTGTTTTGAAATTACTTAAGTTGAACCCCTTACTTAATTAATCATTAATCATGAGTCAAATTGCATTAGGCCCTTTTCCTCCTAAGTGCATTGCTGATTTAAATTCCTTGTGTGGTTTTATGTCATCTCATTGGCTAATAATTATTTGATTGATTGTGCTAAGGTGGCATAGGTAAGAGGTAATTAACATGCTTAATTCATACCTTAACCTAATCAAAATATAAAATAAATGTAATCACCTAAAAATTGAACAAAAATATCAAATTCATGTGGGAATGGGTTAGGAACAAAAACTCACCTCACATTTTCTAAATTAAATCAAACTCAAAATCAAACAAAAATCACATTAAACAAACTTTGATTTGCTTTAAGCTTTCTTATTTCATAAGATTGTCTTTAGGAATTAATTAAGGTGAATGTGTTGACAAGCTTTCATTACTTTAGTTCTTTCCTAACATGCCAAATGTGTGTGTCATATGATTTCATATATTCCTGCTTTTCAAAAATCAAATTTAAAATGAAAATATTTCCTTTATGTCAAATTGCATGTTTTGGCTAAAGTAAGAATATGAATGGCTATTATCACTATTAAATCCAAATTATTTTTAAAATATATGAATCAATTACCAAAAATGAAAGTGTGTTACTTATATTCTAATTATGAGCTTGCATATGAGTAAAATATAAGGATGTGCTTAGTGTAGTTTTCCTTCTCCTCTCTTTTAGTATAGTTTTGAATAGGATTTGATAAAGTGTTTAGTTCATTTGAAAAGAACCTAACACTTGCCTAATTCTATCTCCTATTCATTCCTATGATATTACTTAATAAGGATACCTACATCTATACATATAAACTGCATAAACAAAAATAAATCAACTAACACAAACTTTTGCATTCTTTCTTTTCATTTATTTCTTGCCTACATATGCTTATATTTAAGGAAAATGGTATATTATTCTGGACAACCCCAGGGTTGTGAGGATTTAAGTAGCCCTAAGTACATCTTGTACCTTACACCCCTGGTTAACAATGGCATCATACTCACTTATGCCTTTCATACATTCATATGTGTATGTGAAAATTGGATAAGAAACCCCTTTGCTACTTAATAAAATTCTTGCATCATAAATATTTAAATTTTCTTAAGAAACTTATTTAGCATGCATCATAAAGTGTGCTAAATATTCCCATTTGGTATGTATAGATATGCTTAGGATTCATTCATATGCATGTTATACATGTTGGGAAAGAAATGAAGTGATGTGTATTTTGTGATCTTAACTCACTTTATTTAATCTTAAAATGCTTTTTTTGAATAGATTTGTTTAGAGTTCATCTACACTTAGGATTAATTAAAACACATAATAAAACATTCACTAAACAAAACTAAAACATGAATCCACTTTAGAAATTACTTAGGTTAGGGAAGGAAAGAGAAGTTCTTATCTTTCCCTCTCATAACAGTAATTAATTGTAGGATTCACTTGAACCCAATTAAAATATAAAATAAAATAAACCCAAAACAACTAAACCACTTAAATGAAACCCTCCTCTAAGTTGAACATTCTTCACACTTAGAAAATTCTAACTTAAAGCCATAGCTAAGCATACCACACAAACCTTAAAAGCACACACTTAAGACTAAGTCACCACTTCTAGCTTTAGGTTAGGGCGGTGCATGGTTTGATGTTTGCTTTTGTTTTATGATATATATTTTAGTCCTAATGTTAGGGTGAATGTGCATAAAATGAATGATAGGATGATTTAGTCTAATCATTATTTTATAGGGGGAGCATGCGGTGTTTATACCCCTAAGCATAATCCAATAGGCCAGGTAGACTTAGTCACCCATGTGTGGGGTGATAAGTCCAATATACATGCTTGAGATTTGTGTGGTTTGTTTAGCTAATCTCTATTTTGCATGTGTTAGCTAGATTTACTTTTCCTTTTCATGTAAGTTTTGTAATTATAATTTTGGAATGATTATTATGGTGATTAGGATGAGCATTGGTCATAAGATCTCATCTTATGGAGCTTCTAATTTGTTTTTGGGTTTCTGTTGTGCCCACCACAAATGGCCTCTTATTCTTTGTAGCTTTATAAACTGATTGAAGATTTGTTTAGCTTGTGCATTAAGATGACATCTTTTTCCTAGTTTCTTCCTTGCTTGATGTATGGCCTCGATGTGGATTAGGCTCTTAGGAAAAAATAAATCTTCTACCAAATTTAAAAATTCAAACTTAAAAATAAAGAAATCATAACCTCACCTAAAGCTTAGGCTAAAATCAAGATAAAAGAATTAGCAACCCCTTAGCTGGATGATTACTTCTTTTGTAACATCATGTATAAATGCATATTATTTTTACTCTTGATTGGAGGGCTTCCACCTTTGCCATAGAAACTTGGCTTGACCTTTAAGAGCCATGGTGGAAATACACCTCCTCCCTTCTCACTGATTTTGGCCAATAATCTTACTTCTCATGCATTAGGCATACAAATCTTATAAGCCTAAGTCAAATGATTGTCCAAAAATGAAAATAAAATGTAATATGATTTGCATTAGATTGAGGTAATTTGAAACATACCCTTGCATGATCTAGTCTCTTTAGGGAGTGAGTTTAAGGACTTAGTCTCTTTCTAAATAAATAACAACCTAGCTATCTTGCATAAAGCATATGACTTGCCTACATGAATTTAAAACTGTAAGAGGAGTTAGTTGGCGGCCACCCTCAGGCAGTTGTAATTCCAAGCGGTGTGTTTGTCCTCTCTTATGGAGGAAAACCAAATATCCATTTTTTTTCTTAGATATAAATTGTGCTTTTGGACCTCACCAAGCTCCCTAGATTTAGGTTTGAGGTTGCTTCTCCCTTCCATGGGTCATAAGCATAAATCCTCACCTCTTAGGCATTTTCATAATCTTGTGTTATGGAATCATAAGTCCACTTCTAATAAAAAGTCAACTCAAATGAATAATTAAATTTTTAAAATATAAAGCTCAATCCATAAGATAATTTGAGATGCTCGCTAGATTTCCTAACATCGTGAACATCTCCTACTTATCTTCTTTGGCTTCGACAATAACTCCCTCTCTTTGATCAATCATATTTGATATTCAAAATAACTAATCGATTGATAGTCCTACTATTGAAATCTTTGGAGACAATGATCATTTACCTTAATTGAGATTCTTGAGGATCTCATTCCTTAAGATGTATTAACTATGGGGGCCTATAGAACAATGAATTAGATTTAAAATAAACCCTACTTTACTTTTTCATGTAAAGTAGGGGAAGAATCTTTGGTACACATGCATACCTATTGTCCTTAGGAGTCTTTATTGAGGTGATTAAGTCCATTGTAGGGTGGTGACTTCTATCTTTAGGGATAGTACACCTTTCCTCAATGTCATACCCAATCACTCTTAATAAGAACATCTGTGGATCTACATGGTGTCAAAAATGCATAAAAAGAAAAGAAGTATATTTTGATCTTCATTTTGTCCTACATAGAGTGAAGATGGAAGTATATTTCTATTCTTTAGAAATTCTTACATCATATAAAATTTTACCACTAAAATGAAATTAACCTTGACTATCTTTGAATTGATCTAAGTCCCCTAGCGGCATTCACTCATTAGTCAGCCCTATGTTGGGTTCAATCTATTATCATGCCAATTGATCACCCTAGCAATTGGTCCATACTTTGGAGGATGTAAGTCTGCTATGCTTCTTCCTAGTACAACTACTGCATATCGAAGGGCATCCCTTTGGTTGGCTAGCCCTAGTAAGTGTTTAGTGGTCTGCCCCTTTGGATTGGTAAATCTGAGTTAGGTCTAGTCCTCCATGGCTCCTACTCAGTGCAGTCCATCGCAAACCAACAGGGTAAATCTAAAAATCTAAAACAAATTCAACCTTCCTCCTTCCGTGGAGTAAAATAAACAAAACAAAAATGATCAATCAATCCAAATCAAAAAATTTTACTTCTCCTCAGTGAGATGTCAATCTTTCTAGCTCCCCAGCAGATCTAGAATTCTAATCCCTCAGTGGATTTCATAACCTTTCTTCACTTAGTGGATGACTAGGACTTGCTTCCCCGGTAGAGTTCACTTGTCTATCCCCGATGGAGTCAAATAAACACAACTAAATAAATAACAAATTAAAACAAATTCAACCTTATGCCCTAGCAGGACTTAATTAATCAAATCAAATTTCTCCGTAGAGAAACTCAAAATCAAATCAAACCCCTTGTCCCTTTATGGATGACTTGAACCTACTTCCCTAGTGGAAGGTTCACATACTCTATCCCTAGTGGATTCCTCTTCCCCTCTCTTATGTCCTTGACATAAGTAGAGTACTAAGCTCACGATTCCTTCTACACCTTGGGTTGGGGTATATCTTGATGTTGTTGATCATTTCAATCAACCAATACATCTTGTGTTCTTTTGGTCACACCATTGGGCCCTTGTTGACCTCATTTTAGGAATGAGCTCTCAACCCCTCTATCTTAGAAATAGGACTCCTCTTAGACATTAAGAGATCCTTAGTATTAAGACACATCTAGTGATTAGGTGGACACTCAACCTAACCCTAGAGACTTAGAAGAGTTAGCCATAGGAATAGGTCATGCCTTAGGGGTGTTAGAAAAATTTGACTACCCTATAGCTTGAACCACATTCTTTACTTCCTTCCTTCAAGTCAAACTCCAAATCAAATCAACATCAAACTTAAATCAATTATAGCTTAATTGATTTTCTCCAAACTCAAATCAATGCCACATGATTGAAACCCATGATTGACTTATGATTGAAATCCAAAATTCAATTCCAAGTTCAAAATATTTCCTAAGTCCTTTGATCCCTCTCATAGACTTAGCCTAAATCAAATCTAAATTAATTCAAATTCATGAAATTTTCTCATAACTTTTATATTCTCATTTATATTCATATATATAAATGAAATATAAATTCAAATCAATCAGACTAAATCTAAAATTCAATTCCAAGTTCAAAATCTTTCCTAAGTCCTTTATTTCCCTCTTAAGGACTTAGCCTAAATCATATTCAAATCAATTCAAACTCATGAAATTTTTCTCACAACTCATTTATATTCACATATATAAATGAAATATAAATTCAAATCAATCAAATCAAATTCCAATTGAAATTCCAAATTCCAAATCTTGCCTAAGTCATTTGATTTCCCTTCATGGACTTAGCTTAAATCATGTTCAAATCACTTCAAATCTATGAAATTTTCCCATAACCCATTTATATTCTCATATATAAATGAAATATAAATTCAAACAACCAAAGCTAGCTCCAAAAATCAAACTCAAATTCAATCAAAATCCAACCTAAGCCTTTCAAGTCAAATTCTTGAGCTTAGCCAAATCAACTTCAAATCAAGCCAAACTCTTGATTTTTCTTCATGATTCAATCAATCCTTCAATCATGAATCCACATATAAATACAAACTTCATTTCCTTAACCAAAACTCAATTCAAAAATCAAACCCAAGTCAAACTCATGTTCACCCTTTGAACTTGAAATTATCAAATGAATCAAAACATATTTGACTTCAAACCACTTGCAAATGAATTTATATTTCAATGATAAATCCATATGTGAGTCCAGCCAAACTCAAATCAAGCTTTGACCAAGCCATTTGACCCACTTAGTTCACTTGACTCAAAGTGATCTAAAGTACCCTTATGAGCCAAATTCTAATCCTAACCAAATTGGATTGACCTAAGCCCACCTAAGCCTCTCATCATGATCAACAATCATCATGAATGATCAATCACTCAAATTGGGTCAAACAAAGTCAAACCTTGGCTTGACCATGTCAACACTTAGCCAAAATGAAACCCAACATAGCCAACATCCATCATAGGCCAAATTGATTGAAACCAATGATCTAAGTTCATTCATATCAATGTTTGAACTTGACCAAGTCAACATTTGAGCCTAACCTAGCCCAATCGGTCACTTGACCCAAGTTGACCCAACTTAACCTAAAAAGTCAAAATGTGTCAAAACTTGATCTAAGCCAAATTGATTGAAACAAATTGGTCAAGTTCAACCCAAAATGATTGTTGAACTTGACCAAAGCCTCAATTGGCCAACTAGACCTAACCTAGCCCAATTGACTTTGAACCCAACTTGACCTAAAGGGTCATATTGAGAGAAATTCAAAATTAACCAAAATTAATTGGAAAAAAAGATACAAATCCACTTCTTATGACTAACCAAACCTAAACCTACCCACGACCTAGCTCAAATAGGTTAAATGGGTCAAATTGGTCAACTTGACCCATTTGACCTAAATGAAGTCATATGAACCAAATTCAAACCTAAACCAATTTGAATCAAACCAAAGCCACCAAAACATTTCAAAGGGTCATATGAACTTGACCAAACCCTTGGTTTGACCAAATTTGACCAATTGGTCAACTTGACCCAAAGTGACCCATTTTGACCTAAATGGGTCAACATGAGCCAATCACATCAAACCAACTCCAAATTTAATGAAACTTGACCAAACCTATTTTCTAATCATACCAAATATGTTCAAACTAAAATCAAGGTCAAATGACCATTTTACCCCTAGGCCATAGGGTAACCCAAAATCAAAACTACTTGGAATTTGGTCAATTCCTTTTCATGGACACTTGGCATCCTCTTAGTGGACCAAATGGTCAGTAATGGATCTAGTGCACATGACCCAATAAGTTTGGGTCAGCCAATCCCAACCCAAACTCAAAACTAACCACATGCCTTGAAATGGAGTGCATGGGATCCTCCTTCCACTTGAATTAAGCACATGGAAGTTCACCATACCACTCCTTAGGCCAAACTGAATGCAAGGACATCCAAAATAGCCTAACAAACTCATGGCATAAGCTCAATTGGATCAAAATTGCAAGGAGGCTTACGGTCGTCTGATCTGTCAAGGGGGAGATATACTCCCCCTAATTCAATTGAACCTTGACTCTCCCTAATTGATTGAAGCATAAGAACTCAGAGCAAGCCCTAGCTACTCTTCCCAAGCTTCTTAGAGAGAGTTTGAACTTCCCATTTCTCAATTTCTTAAGTTGAAAATAAGGGAAGAAAACCAAAATCCAATCTCACTCCACACTTAGAATCAAGTCAATTCCCTTTGCAAGCTCCCTCAGGGACCCCAATCGAACTTGCCCAAGCTCTTTTCCAAGCTCTAAAGGCAAGAGGAGTGTGAGTTTGATCAAAGCTAAGGAGTTCAAGGTGGAGTTATCCTCTAGAAGCACCCACCCAATCTCAAGACCTCAAACTCTCAGCAAAGCTTCGTCTCCACTAGACGAAGCTTCTCTAAGGAAATCGAGCATCGATGATCACCTCCAGTGAGGTAAACCATTTTTTCAAGCTTAATCTAGCCATAATGTGGAACTTTATGAAAGAAATTTTCATCACATGATAAATTAGCTGTTGGATGTGATCTACATTGCATGATGAAGGTGTGGGCTAAATTTTAGCCCAATCTGAGCTCAATCGTGCTTGGATCTTGCCTTAGAACATGGTCGGTCTCCATTGCTCACAGGGAATTACAGCAATTAATCTCTAGTCGTCCATCTGCACATTTTGGATGGACCACCGAGATTAAAACACATAGCACCCATGGATTTATCCTTTAGAACCACGACTTTAATCACCGATCTTTGATTGGGAGAGGAAAACATGTAGCACCACCGTAATGCGACGCTATGATGTGACAAGAGAATTGCCATGCCACAGCGTGCGATTGGTGTGAATATTATGGGATTAAAACTTAATTAGGCTATTTAAATATTCTAATTAATTATGGAAACTTCTAAAATTTATATCTAAACTTAGAAAAATCAAAAAAATATGAAATAAATTACATTGGATAGATAATTAAATATAGAATATTATAAAATTGATTTCAATGGATTTTTAATATTTTTTTTCTAAATTTAGGTTTTATTGGAATGTTATTTTACTAATTACTCTAATTACTCTACTGATTAATCCCAAACTTTTTGTACTTAATTAGTTGGATAACTCCTACCTCCCCTAATTTTCTTGGGATTTATTGGTGGATTAATTAGGAGAATTTTCAATTCATTCCTTAATCACTCCCTTAATGTAATTGAGCATAATTAAGAGCATAATTAGTGGTTTAACCCTCTAATTGAGTCAATTAAGTTCTGATTAAGTGAGTATGAGGTTTAGGGAATAATTTTGGGATACTTTCCTTGAGATATTCCCTAAACCATTTTTTATTCCTTAATCTATTCTTAATTAAGGGTTAATTCACTAATTATCCCCTTAATTAATTTAATAAAATTCAAAAAAAATTTAAAATTCAATTAATCTATCTTGGGTAGATGCTTAGGTGTTTAAGAGCCTAAGTACATTAAGGAAATCAAAATCCAACTCACATGTGTGAGAGGGGTTATTGAATTACTTAAGTTAAACCCCTAGTTTAATTAATCATTAATCATGAGCCAAATGCATTAGGCCCCTTTTCTTATTAAGTGCATTACTGATTTAAATTTCTTGTGTGGTTTTATGTCATCTCATTGGCTCATAATTATTTGATTAGTTATGCTAAGGTGGTATAGGTAAGGGATAATTAACATGCTCAATTCATACCTTAACCTAAGTAACACATAAAAAAATATCTAATCACCTAAAAAAAAACTAGAACAACCAACATATGTGAGAATTGGTTAGGAACAGCAAACTCACCTCACATTTCTCAAATTAAATCAAACTCAAAATAGAATCAAACCTTCTTTTAAAATAATTTGATTTACTTTAAGCTTTCTTATTTCATAAGATGTTCTTTAAAAATTAATTAGGGTGGATGTTTTTACATGCCTTCATTACTTTAGTTCTTTCCTAACATGCTAAATGTGTATGTCATATGAATTTCATACATTCATGCTTTTCAAAAATCAAATTCAAAAATGAAATGTTTTCTTTATGTCAAATTGCATGTTTTGGTTAAAGTAAAATATGAATGGCTATTATCACTATTAAATTAAAAACTATTTTTTAAAAATCTATAAATCAAATACCTAAAACTAAAAGTGTTCTACTTATTGTTTATTTATTAGCTTACATGTGAATATAAAAATGTGTCTTATGTTTGCTTCCTTTCTTTCCTCTTAATATGGATTTGAATAAGATTTGCAAAGTGTATAGTTCTTTTAAAGGAACATAACACTTGCTTAAATCTATTCTTATCCTCTTCCATGTTATAACTTAAGAAAGATCCTACTTACACACATATAAATTGCATAACCAAGTCCAAACATAAGTACAAACTTTTGCATCTTTCTTCCCTTCATTTCTTTTGAACATATACTTGTATTTAAGGAAAGTGGTATATTAGTCTGGAGAACCCTGGGGTTGTGAGGCTTAAGTAGCCCTAAGTAGGTCTTGTACCTTATACCCCTGGTTAACAATGGTGTCGTACTCACTTATGCCTTTCAACATATATATTTGCATGTGAAAAATGGATAAGAAAACCTCTTTTCTACTTAATGAAAACCATGCATCATAAAGAATTCAAACTTTCTTCACTTAGCATTCCTCATAAAGTGTGCCAAACATTCTCATTTATATGTATATATATGCTTAGGATGCATCCATATGCATGTTATATATGTTGGGAAAGAAATGAAGTGATGTGTGTTTTGTGAATTTAGTTCACTTTACTTAATCTTAAAATGCCTTTCTTTTTTAATAGGTTTGTTTAAGAAAAGTCTAAACTTAGGATTAATTAAAACACATAATAAAATATTCACTAAATAAAACTAAACATGAATTCACTTTAAAAATTACTTAAGGTAGGGAAGGAAAGAGAAGTTCTCTTCTCCCTCTCTTTAAAACCTAGTAATTAATTGTAAAATTCATTTAAACTAAATAAAATAAAAAAATAAAATCAATCCAAATCAAATAAACACTTAAATGAATACACCTATATAAGTTGAACATCTTCACACTTAGAAAATCCAAACCTTAAAATCATAGCTAAGCATACCACACAAATCTTCTAAAGCACACACATTAGGCTAAGTCACCACTTCTAGCTTTAGGTTAGGGCAATGCATGGCTTGATGTTTGCTTTTCTTTTGTGATGTTTTAATTTAGTCTGGATGTTAGGATGAATGTGTATAGAATGAATGGTAGGATGATTTAGTCTAATCATTATTTTCTATAAGGGATTGTCCTTAAGGGGCAATGTAATAAAATTATAACTGCTTTTGTTGTGCAGGTGCTATACCCCTAAGCATAATCCAATAGGCCAGGTGGCCTTGGTTACCTTTGTGTGAGGTGTTAAGTCCAATATACATGCTTGTGATTTGTATGATTTATTTAGCTAATCTTTATTTTACAGGTGTTAGTTAGATTTACTTTTCCTTTTCATGTAATTTTTGCAAATAGAATTTTGGAATGATTGTTATGGGGGATTAGGATGAGCATTGGTCATAAGATTACATCTTACGTACCATGTGAAGCCTTTGGAGCAACCACCTTTAAACCATCCAAAGGAAGGAACCAAAAGAAGGAAGAAAAGAATAAAGAAGAAAAATAGAAAGAAGACCCCCATAACATGAATTTCCTTGCTTAATTATAAATTAATTCATTTGTAATTCAGGTTGTATAAGAGCAGAGCTCGGCTACCTAATTTATTTTTGGGTTTGTGCGGTGGTGCCCAACCACAAATGGCCTTTTATTCTTGTATGTTAGCTTTATAAAATGTGTGATATTTTATTTAGCTTGTGCATTAAGATGACATATTTTCTTAGTTTCTTCTTTGCTTTAATGTATGGCCTGGATGATGATTAGTCTCTTAGGAGAAAATAAATCTTCTACCAAATTAATCAATTTAAAATTAAAATAAATAACTCCTAACCTCATTTAAAGCCTAAGTTAAAATCAAGATAAAAGAATTAGCAACCTCTTAGCTGGATGAGTATTTTTTATAACATCATGCATAAAAGCATCTTATTTCACTCTTGGTTGGAGGGCTTCCACCTTTGCTAGAGAAACTTGGCTTGACCCTTGAATGCCATGGTGGAAACACACCTCCTCCCTTCTTATTGATTTTGGCAAATAATCTTACTTCTCATGCATTAGGCATATGAATCCTATAAGCCTGAGTCAAATGATTGTCCAAAAATGAAAATAATATGTAATATATTTTGCATTAGATCTAGGTCATTTTGCATGCCCTTACATGATCTAGTCTCTTAAGGAGTGAGTTTAAGGGCTTAGTCTCTTTCTAAAATAAATAACAGCCTAGCTATCTTGCATAAAGCATATGACTTGCCCACATGAATTTAAAATCATAGGAAGAGTTAGTTGGCGGCCACCCCTAGGTGGTTGTAAGTCCAAGTAGTCGGGTGATTTATCCTCTCTTATGGAGGCAAACCAAATACCTATTTTTGCCTTAGATTTAGGTCATGCTTTTAGCCCTCTCCAAAGCTCCCTAGATTTATGTTTTGAGGTCATTTCTCCCTTCTATGGGTCATAAGCATAAATTCTCACTTCTTAGGCATTTTCATAACCTTGTATTATGGAATTATAAGCTCTAAACTTCTAATAAAAGTCAACTCAGATAAATAATTCAATTTCAAAAATGTAAAGCCCAACCATAGGATAATTTAAGATGCTCGCTTGGTTTCCTAACATCGTGAGCATCTCCTGCTTATCTTTCTTTGGCTTCGATAATAACTCCCTCTCTTTGATCAATCCCATTTTATCTTCCAAAATAAACTAATCTATTGATAGTCATACCTATTGAAATCTTTGGAGTCAATGATCATTTACATTATTCGAGAGTATTCCTAAGGGATCTTATTCTTTAGGATGTAATTAACTATAGGGGCTTGCTCCTGTAGGAAACTTATTGAACCCAATTTAAAATAAAACCTACTTTACTTTTTTATGTAAAGTGGGGAAGAATCTTTGGTACACATGCAGACCCATTGTCATTAGGAGTCCTAGTTGAGGTGATTAGGTCCATTTTAGGTGGTGACTTCTATCTTAAGAGATAGTACACCTCTCCTCAATTCTCACCCAATTGAAGTATATACCTCCCTTTTCATTTTTAGAAATCTCCCTCATAAAATTTCACCACAATGACCTCTGCCTCCCATGATTTTCTTGGAATTTATTGCTTGACTTAGGGGATTTGCTTATTTCATCTCTAATCACTTTCTTATTAATAAAATGATTAATTAACATGTTAATAAGTGATAAATTCATTAATTGAACTTGTTAATCATCATGAAATAATGAATGGACTTAGGGAATGAGATTAGGATTTCTTTTCCAATCTTTTCCCCTAAGTTTATTTCATTTGGATAAACACTTAATTAATTTACAAATTAATTAATGACTTAATCACTTCATTAATTAGTTCAATTAATCAAACTCAAAACGAAATTGTTCTAGAGCTTAATCATTTAATTCTTGGGTAGATTCTTAGGTGATCAATAACCTAAGAGAATTCCAAAGGAAATCATAATCAAACTACATGTGTAGGATTGTTATGAAAGTACTTAAGTAAATCCTTTAGCTTAATTAATCAATAATTGTGAGCCAATTACATTAGGCCCCTTCATTTCTTAGGTGCATTGCTAATTTAATTCCCATGTGATTGCATATCATATGTTGGCTCATAAATATTTGGATAATTATGCTAAAGTGGTATAGAAAAGAGATAACTAATTGATTTAATTCATACATTAACCTAAACAAAATATAAAATCAATCTAATTATTCTAAAATTAAACTAAACCAATTCACACATGGGGGAAATGGGTTGGGACCAGCAAACCCTTTTCATATTTCCTAAATCAAATCAAATCCAAAAATAAAAATCTCTTTAAAGAATTTTGAATCATTTTAAATAATCTCATTTTATATGATTATCCTTATGAAATAATTAGGGTGAATGAAGTCATGTGCTTACATCCCTTTATTTCTTTCTAAGCATGTTAAATATTGTTTGCCATATGAAATCATCCATTCATTTCTTTTGAAAAATCAATGAAATAAAATGTTTTCTTTTATGTCAAATTGCATGTTTTGGCTAAAGGTAAGAATATGAGTGGCTATTATCACTATTAAACCAAAAATTATTTTCAAAACTTATAAATCAAATATTATGATTGAAGTGATGTTACTTATAAGTACTTATAAGCTTGCATGTGATTATAGCATAAGTTGTGTATTATGTTTTTTTTTTCTCTTAATATGGATTTTCAGAGTGTATAGTTCAATTAAAAAGAACACAACACTTACTTAAATCTATTCCTATGCATTTATATGTTATGACTTAAGAAGGATCTTCACATTTACACATGTAAATTATACAACCAAATCAAACATAATCTCTTGCATGATTCTTCATCCATTTGTTTTTTTTTTTGTACATTTACATGTATTTAAGAAAAGTAGTATATTAGTCTGAACATCCCTAGGCTGTGAGGCTTTAAGTAGCTCTAAGTAGGTCTTGTACCTTATGCCCCTGGTGTAGAATATAATGGCACCATACTCACTTATATCCTTTATACATGTGGATGTGCATTTAATTAATGGATGAGAAATCCCTCTTTTCTACATAATAAAGACATGCATCAATAGAATATCCAAATTTTTAAATCATATCTCTTAGCATTCATCATCAAGGTGTGCTAAAATTTGCATTGCATGTATAACTATGCTTAGGATTATTCATCTGCATGGTATACATGCTGGAAAGAAATAAATGGGTGTGTGTTATGTGATAATAATCCACCCTAACTAATCCTAAGATGTCTTTCTTATTGAATAGGACTATTTAGAGCAAATATAAACTTAAGATCAGTTAAAACACATAATAAAACATTCACTAAAGAAAAATTATTAATGAATCTACCTTAGAATGCTTTAAGGTAGGAATGAAAGAGAAGTTCTCTTCTCTTTTCTTCTCTTAATAACATTTAGTCATTAAGTGTAGGTTCATTCAAACCAAATCAAATCATCAACTAAAATTGAAAAAAAAACTAAACCACTTGAAATGAAACCACCCTCTAAATTTAATTTTTCACACTTAGAAAATTCCAACTTAAAGCCTAGTTAAGACATGCCACATAAGTCTTAAATGGCACATAAATTAGGCTAAGCCACCATTTCTAGCTCTATATTAAGGAAGTGCATGGTTTGATGCCTGATTTTGTTTTGTAATGTAATGTTTTTAAACTAGATGTTAGGATGTATGTGCGTAGACTAGATGATAGGGTGATCTTAGCCTAATCATATTTTCTATAGAGGGTTGTGCTTAAGGAGTGCTGTAATAAAAATTATAAATATTTTTGCTGTGCAGGTTGATTATCCTCTAAGCATAACCCAAATTAGGATAAAACTTGGTTACCCATGTGTGGGTGCTAAGTCCAAATTATTCATATAACTGCTTGGGTTGTGTTGTATGTTTAGCTAATCTATGTTTTACAAGTTTAGTTAGATTTATCTTTTCCATTTTGACGTAAATTTTGCAATTAAGATTTGGAATGAATGTTATGGGGAATTAGGATCAACATTGGCTATAAGACCATGTCTTATATACCATGTGAAGCCTTGGAGCAAACAATATCCCAAGTCAAACCAAAAGAAAGAAAGAAATAAAGAATGAAGAATGAAGACCCTAATAACATTAATTTCTTCTAATTATAATTATTCATTTTTAATCTAGGTTATATAAGGGTAGAGCTCAGCTACCCACATTTATTTTTGGGTTGTGTAGTGGAACCCGACCACATCGACCTCTTATTCTTTTGCACTAATTTTATAAATTGATTGATGTTATGTTTATAATTGCACAAATAGGATGATATGATTTTTCTAGTTTCTTAATTTCTTCATGGTTGTTGAATGGTCTGGATGTGATTAGACTCTTAGGGAAAAATAAATTTTCTATCCAATTAATCAACTCAAAAATTAAATTAAATAATTCATAACCTCACTTAAAGCCTAAGACATAAATCAGGATAATAAAAGATTTAGCAACCCCTTAGCTAGATGTTCTATGTCTCATATCATGCATAATCATATTATCTCACTCTTACTAATCGAGGGCTTCCACCCTTGCCAAAGAAAATGGCTTGACCTTTGAGAGCCTTGGTGGAAACACACCTCCTTCTTTTTGATTTTGGCCCAAAACCAATTTTCTCATGCATTAGGCATATGAAATCCCATAGCCCATGTCAAATAAAATGTCCAAATAAACATAAAACTTAACAAAATTTGTATTAGATTTAAATCATTATTCATTCCCTTCATGATCTAGTCTCTTAAAGAGTGTATTTAAGGACTTAGTCCTTCTTTCTAAACAAACAACAGCTTAGCCATCTTGCAAAGCATAAGACTTGTCTACATGTATTTAAAATCGTAGGAGGAGTTAGTTGGCGGCCACTCCAAGCGATTATAAGTCCAACAGTCGGGTGATTTATCCTCTTTTGTGGAGGTAAACCATATACCCATTTTTTTCTTAGATTTTGGTCGTTCTTTGGCCCTCGCCAAAGCTCCATAGATTTAGGATCTAGATTAATGATTCCCTTTGCATGTTATAAGCATAAATCCTCACCTCTTAGGAATTTTTATGATCTTGTATTGTGGAATTGTAAGCCTTAGATTTTTAATAAAAATTCAACTCAAACATATAATCCTCTTAAAATTTCAAAAATATAAAGCCCAACCATAGGATAGTGTGGGATGCTTACTAGGTTTCCTAGTATCATGAGCATCCCCTACTCATCTCCCTTTGGTTTTGATAATAACTCCCTCCTTTTGATCAAACCCACTTGATTTTCCAAAAATAACTAAATTGTTGATTGTCCTATCTTTAAAATCTTTGAAGATAATGATCATTTACCTTAATCGAGAGTATTCTTAAGGAATCTCATTCCTTGAGATGTAATTAACTATAGAGGCTTGCTTGTATAGGAAACTTAACGAACTCAGTTTAAATAAATCCTACTTTACTTTTCCATGTAAAGTAGGGGAAAGATCTCTAGTACATTCGAAGACCCATCATGTCTTAAGAGTCCTCACTAGGTGATTAGGTCTATTGTAGGATGATAACTTCTATCTCTCGAGATAGTACATCATTCCTCAATATAGTATTTGATCACCCTAATTACATCTACAGATCTGCATGGTGTCCCTTAACACACTTAATAATCAACTCCAACATAAAAAAAATAAAACACCACATATTTTTCGGCAACCCTGCTGGGGATGGTTTCTTTTTCCATCTTTGATAAATGATCATTGTCTCCAAGTATCGATAGTGGATTTGTATTTCATATGAATCAGAGACTATCCTTCTTTTTCTTTGGCACTTAGCTCATTTCATTTTTAAGCTAATCTAGCCAACATCCTTTTGGTTTTAGGACCTCACTCTATGTAGGTCTTAAAACCCTTGTTAGGTCCCCCAATAGGTGAAAATAAAATAAAACCAAAAGATATGACTAAAACCTTATTGAACCTCCTTACCATTTCTATGATAAGGTAGGGTTCATTCCACAACTAAGAAAAATAAATCCTTCATAAAAATATTAATTTTCAAAAGCACTTTCAAAAATTCATGCAATAAAGTACTTGCACAAAAAAGTTTTACAAAATATATAACTCAACCCCATCTAACAATCCTCATGATTGTTATATGTAGGTTCTTTTCAAAATCAAAATCATCTTTCAAAAGGCACATATTTGAAAATGAACATCCTCATTCAATATACCCAATTTTATTGAATAAAGATTTCATTTTCAAATAAAATCAAAATCATCTTTCAAAAAGAACATATAAACATCCTCATTCAATATACCCAAATTTATTGAATGAAGATTTCATTTCCAAATAAAATTAAAATCATCTTTCAAAAAGCACAAATCTAATTAATATCCTCATTCAATATACCCAAATATATTGAATGAAGATTTTATTTCCAAATAAAATCATATCATAAAAAAAATTGAACCTCCATTCAATATATCTCACATATGTTGAAGTTGGACTTTCTTTCTTTCAAAAGGCACAAATTTAAAAATAAGCATCTTCATTCAATATATCCAAATTTGTTGAATGGAGTTTTCATTTTTCAAACAAAATCACACAATTTGAAATTCCACTCAACACATTCCACATGGGTTAAGTTGGAATTTCTATCTTTTCAAAAAGCAATAATCACACACAAAAATTTCATTTTTGAAAAATAAAACATGATTGACTTCCATTTTACATACCCAAATTTGTTAAATGGAAATCTCCTTTGCAAAAATCATAAAAATCAAAATACATTAGAATTCCATTTGACATACCCAAATTTGTCAAATGAGAGTTTCATTTTTCAAAAAAAATAAAATTGAAAATAAATTGGATTCTATTGAACACACCCCTTTTTCAAAATAATTTTGGACTTTATTTAGCATACACAAATTTTCTAAGTAAAGATCTCATTTTAAAAAATCAAAATAAAAATCAAACACATTTAAACTTTATTTAGCATACACAAATTTGCTAAGTAAAGACATCATTTTCAAAAAAAAATCAAAACAAAAAATGCATACACAAATTTGCTAAGTAAAGACCTCATTTTCAAAAAATCAAAATAAAAATAAAACATATTCAAACTTTATTTAGCATACACAAATTTGCTAAGTAAGATCTCATTTTCAAAATCAAAATAAAAATCAAACACATTTGAGCTTTATTTAGCATACACAAATTTGCTAAGTAAAGATCCCATTTTCAAAATTAAATAAGCAAATCAAATACATTTGGAGTTTATTCAGCATACATAAATTTTCTAAGTAAAGATTTCATTTCTAAATTCCCACATGATACACATTATGGGCAGATAAGCAAAAGAAGAAAATTATTTTCAAACAACTCATTTAACATACCTAAATTTGCTAAATGAGTAATCCAAAACAAAATCAATTGACCTTCTATTTAACATACTCAAATTTTTTAAATAAAGGGACCCAAACATAAAAAATCAAATTCAAATATGAACTAATGGAAGCATCAAAAATCTCTTCAAAATATTTGAACCCATTTTCAACATACGCAATTTTGTTGAAAGTGGATTCTAAACTCAAAATCTCTTCTCCAATTCATTTAAAATATCTCTCCTAAAATCAATGAGCCCCACTTAACATGTTCAAATTATTGAGTGTGGGTTCAAACTCTAAATCAAATTCTAAAAAAAATTAGTAGAATATTAAGGTAGAAATTCTGATTTGAGGTTGTTCAACAATTGTAGAGTTCCAATTCAATCTTAGTCAGCTTTTTCTCAGTTCAGTTCAGAACAAATGGACTCCCATAAGTATGTGTTCACCTTCCCCTTTGGGATGGATTTGGCCTTGGATCGAGCTAGCCTCCCCCAAATTGATTTCGCTCATCTGATACACTTTGGTTGAGGATTTGAGGGGGCCAAGATTACTTGTGAGGAGGCAACCCTCACCACTATCAGCAGGAATGTGAATGTGGTGATTGGGTAGAAGACAGTCATCCATATTGAGATGCCCTCAGATTCTGAGTTTTCCTCACTGAAGAGGAAGGCAGTAGAGGTTCCCATAGCAACCACGCCCAGCATTCATGCGTTGTTCCCATCACTACCCCGGTGTGCACCCATTCAGGATTCCTCTAAGGGGAAGGCTATCGTGGCTTGTGGATAGTCTCCCTACCTGGTAGCCTAGCTCCGCATCGCCCACTTAGCAGAACTCAATGCGACAATAGGAGCAGCAAGATTAAGCGGCACCACGTGTGCATCACCGAGGAGATCGAAGCAGTCTCTTACATTGTAGAAGAGGGGTCACCTTAGTAGTTTCTCCTTTGCTCACTTAGAACAAGTTCCATCCCCTTTCCAGTTATGAAGGAGAGGAAGATGTTAGGAGGATTACAGTAGCACCACTCCACCTCTAGTTCAGTATGAGACACCTACCAGAGAGAGGAGAAGGTCATATGCTAGCTTAGGACAATTCTACCCCAAGTTGGCGAGGCCTATGGATGGTTTGAGTCTGATGCCCAATTTGATTTATGATCGATTATCCCTCGTAGTGTAGGCAAGCATATCCATCAGGAGAGAGCTAGAGAGGCATGTGTATCAGTTCATGTTACTAGTAGATAGAGGCAAAGGTATGTCAAGTCAACAGCCTCCACCTTGTAGATTTCCCTGATCGGTGTGCTACCCACGTCGGTCACACTGATAGTATTCTATTGACTGGTGCCACCCATCATATGAGGGGAGCCCCTGCACAAAGGGAGTCAGTGTTGTCTCCATCACACCGCTCTACTCCACGTTTTCCATCGCTAGTGCAGGTTCCATCTTATTTAGTTCCATCTAAATCCATGGAAGCAGCATCAGATGAAAAGAAAGCCCCATTTATGATCCAGCTATGACCAAGGGATCCTGCTTCATCTACACCCTCGACTGAGGTGAGGCCAAGCTCTCCTGCTCGACCTCCTACTTCAGTTGTGATGAAGATTAGTGGCGATATTGTAGTATCGTAGTCATGCCATCACCACCAGCACCTCAGTAGATCATGGATATAGTAGTGGCAGAGGGAGAAGGAGATAATTTTATTGTCCCCATGATAGTAGATTCCCCCATGGGTAGCACTCCACCTAGAGCAGTTGACAGTCAGGAGCATGTATCCTCCAGTGAGCGTATCCCTCATAGGTTTAGCTCTCTAGTAATAGGGGAGGTCAGGTGCATCTCTGTTAATGAACATGATCCCACCACCAGTCAGCCATGAACATTTTTGCCTGTATAGTTGGACCACTCCTTAGATGATATCGTAGCACAGTATCTCACTGAGAAGAGAGAAATTCTATGGTATGATTGGTCTGATGACAAAGAGGAGAAGGTTAGCTTTGATCCCAATGAAGATGATTTGTTGGAAGACTCAACAGAGGTGCATATAATTGATACTAGAGGTTTCCTCTTTGAATCAGCATAGTTTGGAAGGTGTTGCGGTCAAACAAGATGATACAAGCCATTTGACCCAACACCTCCTTCAACAACTCAAACAAAAAGATGAGCAGATTGATAGGATGGGTAAGAGACTTAAGGATTTATTAGTGATAGTTCTAGCACTTTAGAATCAAGCCCTAGCAACACATCCTACCATTATGGAGACTGGTCAACCAAAGTTATTACATGTCTTGGATCAACCCAAGAGTTCACCTCTAGTAGAGTATGGTGGTACTAGCTTGTATAGGAAGGTAGTGGATAGTACCTCCATACAAGAAAAATATATCAAACTGATGGCTGAATAACAAGTGAGAGAAGCACTAGCGCAAGCCCGAGGTGGTTCCTCAGTTCCAAAGGGTAGACCTTACCCAGAGGAATTCGATGTTATCCAGTATCCTAAGATTTCTGTGTCTCCTTTCAAAAGTTTTAATGGCAGCGAGAACCCTTACTGGCATATAGCACACTTCAAGGTCAGTTGTTGTAATGCTAGTGGCAGTGATGCATTATTATTTCATCTCTTTTTAGCAGCCTAGCTGGTATATTTTTTGATTGGTATGTTGAACTCTCAATGATTTAGTGAAGACTTTTACTGAGTTGGAGCAATTATTTGTTAAGAGGTTTGTTGGAGCTCAGCAAAGGGTAACTATGGGTGATCTCGTTGTGGCTCAACAACACCCCAGCAAGTCCTTATTGATTATATTCTTAGATGGTATAATTTAAGCATGAAATGTGAACCACAACTATCTGAATAATATGTTATTGAAATTCTATTAAAGAATATTCATGGCTCGGTTGTCTTCATGCTTAAAGGTTCCACCATTAAGACATTTGATAAGCTAATCAATAAGGCAGCTAGCCTATAAAACGAGGCCAAATAGTTGCCTTTTCAAGATCAATCATTAAATCCAAAGCTGTAGAAAGCCTATAAAAAAGAAGGGGGCGTGCGATTGGACAAGGGAAGCAACCGCCGTGGATCGATGAAAGACCTAGAGCTCCACAACCCTCACTGCAGCCTCCTTTACCACCATCTCAGCCATCATATCAACCACCACAGTAGCCTCCATAACCTTCGCCACCTCCTCCTTATCCATACTCTCAGCAGCAGTACACATACTCGCCCCTAAGTAGCTATCATCCACCTACTCTTTTAGATAAATTAAACAAACCTTATTCATTTAAGAGGATGGTAGTCAGGAAAATCTTTAAGAACCTCTTAAAAACCCTGATTTTTAGCTACCCTAGCCTAGGAAGCCGAAGGAAATGGGCAGGAGTAATGATCCTAACCTTTGCCCCTACCATCGCATGTCAAGTCATGTTTTGGAGGACTGCTTTACATTTAAAAACTAACTTGAGCATAGCTACAAGTCAGGCGCTATAGTTATCCCTAAGGAATATCTAGTAGAAAAACCATCCAGTTCTGTTAGGGTAATCCTTGGAGATACATGTTATCCTCTCAAAATAAAATAAGATTGGGATATCTCTTTATCTCGAACCTCTAAAAAGATTATTTTAAAAATCAAGAAACTTTCCTTATAGGTGTATGAGCAACAACCTCAACATCTGCAAGTTGCCAAAGATAACTTGGGGAAGTGGGAGTTAATAGTAGCAGGCCATACTTGCTCGAGATAGCCAAGTAACCACGACCAGCCCAACCTCCATTCCACCGATTGCCTACTACTTCAGACAAAGATTCTTACTTAGTTCTTCTTCTAGTAGGCATCTTGTATCAGCAGATGAGGGCATCAAATCTCTCACCCCACTTACTTTACTAGATTTCTACTATGTACCTCCTTTTAAATCTAAAAAATTGAGAAATAAAGCTAATTTGAATTACATATGTGCCACTTTTGATGGGTTATCTAATTTTACTCCTTTAGAAAACTCTTCAAGTCTTAATAATTATAATAACTCTGATCATCCTCTTTCTGATTCAGAGTTGGACTTTCCTTCTCTGAATAATACGGGTTCACTTCTTGAGATAGACTTGGAATCATCTGATTTTGAGGGTCCTATGGGAGAAGATAGGTGAACCTGATGAGCAAGTACAACTTTCCATTAAACTATCTCACGAAGTCACCAAACTCAACCTTCGTAGTGGCAAAGTTCTACCTCCTAGGGTAGCACTTCAAGATAAGGGTAAACAACTCATTAGTTCCAGTGATCAAGAAGCCCCTCCACAGGATGCTCCACCCATGGATATGCTTGTGAAGGATCAACCCAGAGTTAACTATAATGTCCTTGCTCACCTAAGAAACTTGCCAACTAAGCTAAGCATATATGATTCCCTTATCTTATCCAAATAAATGATGGAATCATTAATCAAGTCCCTCCTTGATCCAGAAATATGCTTAGCTCAGTTGATGGCTGTGGAGAGGAGTCATATTATTCAAGAGAAGCCCAGGGAGTCACATTCACCGACGAAGACCTTTTGGGGGATATGGAGCACAACCGTCCTCTCTGCATTATAGTAGATATGGGAAGATTCAGACTTTCTAGGGTGTTGGTTGATCCAAGTGCATCGATAAACATTATGAGCCTAAAAACCCATGCCTATTTGAGGATTGAGATCTCGAAGCTCTGAAGAGATTGGATGATGTTGAGAGGATTAAATGAATAGGGTGAGAAGGCTTTAGGCTCCATAGTGTTACTTTTACAAATAGGAGACTGAAAGACTTAAGCCAAGTTCTATATAAATAATTTGAATACATCATTTATTGCTTTGCTCGATAGGCCTTGGATACACCAGAATAAGATGGTTCCATCCTCGTTTCATCAGTGTATCAAGTTTCAAAGAGATGGAATCAAAAACTGTGTCAAAGGAGATAAAAGCCATTCTCAGTTAGAGAGGTTGAGATATATGAGGATGCGACCTACTATCTTCCTCAAAATCAATACTCTTTTTTTCATGAACTTGGCCAAAATTCAAATACAAAAGAAAAAAGAAGAAAAAGAAAAAGAAAAAGAAGAAGATAGCAAGTACAAGGGAGCGAGAAAGGGACACCGAGGAAGAGGTAGAGCCGCATGTCACATTCCACCCAGTGTTCCACCATACCTGACATATGGGTAGATGACTCAACCTCCACCGTAAAGGGTTAGATAAAGGCGCTTCTAGAAGACCCTTGGTTGGCTGACCAACATGGGTTCTAGTTCGGGAGTACTCGTGGGTGAAAAATTTCTATAAAGTCGCCTTCCAAATCTGTGGAAAGAAAAGGAGGCAACAATATAGAAATTCATCTTTTTGGGATGCCACGTAGATCCACAGATGTGCTAATTCAGGAGATTGAGTACGTCATCAAGGAATAGTATACTATCTCGAGAGATAGAAGTCACTACCCTTTAATGGACCTAATCACCTCAATAAGGACTCCTAAAAATGATGGGTCTACATATATACAAGAGATTCTTCCCCAACTTTATATGAAAAAGTAAAGCAGGGTTTATTTTAAACTGTGTTTGTTAAGTTCCCGACAGGGGTAATCCCCCATAGTTAATTACATCTTAAGGGATAGGATCCCTCAAGAAAACTCTCAATTAAGGTAAATGATCATTATCTTCAAAGATTTCAATAGGAAAGGACTATTAATCGATTGGTTCATTTTTGAAGATCAAATGGGATTGATCAAAAGAGAGAGAGTTATATCAAAACCAAAAGAAAGATAAGTAAGAGATGCCCATGATGCTAGGAAACCTAGCGAGCATCTCAAACTAACATATAGTTGAGCTTTACATTTTTTGAAATTGATTTAATTTATTTGAGCTGTATTTTTTATTAGAAATTTAAGACTTATGATTCCTTAATACAAGATTAAGAAATGCCTAAGAGATGAGGAATTATGCTTATGGTCCCAAATGGGAGAAGCAATCTCAGTACTTAAATCTAGAGAGCTTTGGTGAGGACCGAAAGCACAACCTAAATATAAGAATAAAAATTGGTAATTGGTTTGCCTCCATAAGAGAGGACAAACCACCACTACTGGACTTACAATTGTTTGGGGGTGACCACCAACTAACTCCTCCTACTATTTTAAATATATGTAGGTAAGTCTTTATGCTTATGCAAGATAGCTGGGCTGTTATTTATTTAGAAAGAGACTAAGTCCTTAAACTCGCTCAAAAGAGACTAGATCATGTAGGGACATGCTTCAAATGACCTAAATCTAATGCAATTCAAATTTCATTTTATTTTCATTTTTGGACAATTATTTTTACTTAGACTAATAGGATTTGTATGCCTAATGCATGAAAAATAAAGTTATTGGCCAAAATTAGCGAGAAGGGAGGAGGTGTATTTTCACCATGACTCTCAAAGGTCAAGCTAAGTTTCTTTGGCAAAGGTGGAAGCCCTCCAATCAAGAGTGAAATAAGATGCATTTGTGCATGATATTATAAAAGAAATACTCATCCTGCTAATGGGTTGCTAATTCTTTTATCTTGATTTTAAACCTAAGCTTTAGATGAGGTTATGAGTTCTTTATTTTAATTTTGAGTTGTTAAGTTTGGTAAAAGATTTATTTTTCCCTAAAGAGCCTAATTCACACCCAGGCCATACATAAAATAAGGAAGAAATTATGAAAAATAAGCCACTTAATGCACAAGCTAAATAAATCATCAATCAATTGGGTAGCCAAGCTCTACCCTTATACAACTCCGATTACAAATGAATTAAGTTACAATTAAGCAAGGAATTCATTATTATGGGGGTCTTCAACCTTCATTTCTTCTTTCCTATTTTCTTCTTTCTTCTTTTCTTCTTTCTTTCTTCTTCTTCTTCTTCTTCTTCTTCTTCTTTGGTTCCCTATTTTGGATGGTTGGAAGGTAGATGCTCCAAGGCTTCATGTGGTGCATAAGATGAGATCTTATGACCAATGCTCATCATAATCCCCATAACAATCATTTCAAAATCCTAATTGCACAAATTTACATGAAAAGAAAAAGAATGAAAATCTAACTAACACTTGCAAAATAGAGATTAGCTAAAATAAATCACACAAATTCTAAGCATGTATATTGACTTATCACCCCACATATGGGTGACTAAGTCCACCTGGCCTATTGGATTATGCTTAGGGGTATAAAGCACCTGCAAGCAAAAGCATTTATATTTTTATTTATGTTAGTGCCCTTTAAGCACAATCCCCTGCTAAAAATAATGATTAGACAGAGACCATCCTACCATTCATTCTATGAGCATACACCCTAACATCCAGTCTAAAACATATATCATAAAATAAAATAAACATCAAATCATACACCACCCTAACCTATAGCTAAAAGTGGTGACTTAGGCTAAGGTGTGTGCTTTGAAGGTTTGTGTGGTATGCTTAGCTATGGCTTTAAGTTAGAATTTTCAAGTGTGAAAACATGTTCATTAGAGGAGGGTTTCATTTAAGTTGTTTAATTATTTTAAGATTGATTTTATTTCATATTTTGATTTGGTTCAAATGAAACATATAATTAATTACTAAGTTATAAAGAGAGGGAAAGAGAAGAGAACTTCTCTTTCCTTCCCTAACCTAAGTAATATCTAAAGTAGGTTCACATTTTAGTTTTATTTAGTGAATGTTTTGATTAAGTCTTTTAATTAATCCTAAGTTTATATGAACTCTAAACAAACATATTCAAAAAGAAAGGCATTTTAAGATTAAATAAAATGAACCAAATTCACAAAACACACATTACTTCATTTCTTTCCCGACATGTATAACATACATATGAATGAATCCTAAGCATATCTATACATACAAATAAGAATATTTAACACACTTGGTGATACATGCTAAGTAATTTATTTAAGGAAATTTAGAAGTTTAAAATGCATGATTTGTCTTAAGTAGAAAAGGGTTTCTTTATCCAACTTTTCACATGCGCACATGAAAGTAAGAAAGGCATAAGTGAGTACAATGCCATTGTTAACCAGAGGTGTAAGGTACAAGACCTTCCTAGGGCTACTTAAAGCCTCACAACCTCGGGGTTGTCTAGACTAATATACCACTTTCCTTAAATACAAACATGTGTACAAAAGAAATAAATTGGAAAGGAAGAATGCAAAAGTTGTATTAATTGGTTCATTTTGTTTATGCCATTTATGTATACAAATAGAGGTAACCCTTCTTAAGTAGGAATGAATAGGATATGGAATTAGGTAAGTTTTAGGTTCTTTTCAAATGAACCATGCATCTTACCAACTCTTATTCAAAACTATACTAACATAAAAAGAGAAGGGAAATCTATGCTAAGCACATCCTTATATTTTCTTCACATGCAAGCTTATAATTAAAATATAAGTAGCACACTTTCAGATTTGATAATTCATTTATATGTTTTGAAATTAATTTGAATTTAGTAGTGATAATAGCCACTCATATTTCTACTTCAGCCAACACATGCAAATTTGACATAAAGTAAACAATTTCATTTTTTAAAAAATTTGAATTTGAAATATATGGATGCATGAAACCACATGACATACAAATTTAACATGTTGGGGAAAGAATCAAAGCAATGAAAGCATGTAAGCACATTCACTTTAATTAAATCCTAAAGACATTCTTATGGAATAAGAAGGCTTAACATAAATCAAAGTTTATTCCATGTGATTTTTGTTTGATCTTAAGTTTCATTTAATTTTGAAAATGTGAGTCAAGTTTGCTATTCCTAACCCATTTCCACATGTGTTTGATATTTTTATTTAATTTTTAGATGATTAGATTCATTTTTATATGTGAATTAGGATAAGGTATGAATCATGCAAGTTAAATAACCCTTACTTACACCACCTTAACATAGTTAACCAAGTAATTATGAGCTAATGAGATGACATAAAAACTCACAAGAAATTTAAATTTGCAATGCACCTAGGAAGAAAAGGGCTTAATGCAATTTGGCTCATGATTAATGGTTAATTAAGTTAAGGGGTTTAACTTAAGTAATTTCAAAACCACCCTTCATACATATGAATTAGATTTTGATTTTCTTAATTGAACTTAGGCTCTTAAACACCTAAGAATCTACCCAAAGTAGATTAATTAAGTTTTGGAAGGTTTTAAAATCTTTAGAAATTAATTAAGGGCATAATTAATGAATTAACCCTTAATTAAGGGAGGATTAAGGAAGAAAAAGGGATTTAGGGAATAGCTTAGGGGGAATACCCCAAAATTATTCCTTAAATCTCCTATCCACTAAAATAATCTTAATCAACCTTAATAATGGATTAAAATACTAATCCAAACCTTAATTATCCTTAATTAAATTAAGGGGAAATTAAAAAACACACTTGCAATTCCCAATAAGCCTTCAAAGAAAACTAGAGGTAGGGTCATCCCCAAAACCTCAAGTTTGGAATTCAGGTTTAATAAAAGGTAATTGGAAAAATGATATTTCAATAAAACAAAATCGATAAAGCATAGTTCAAAATCTATTGAAATTATTTTAAAAGATTAGGTTGAATTATCTTTCCATAAAGTTTTATCTCATATTTTTTTGAATTTTATTGAAGGAGATATGAATTTTTGAAGATCAGATTAATTAACATCAATTAAATCCCTAACTTCCTACTCATGGCTGCAGGGCGGTGACGCTTTACACGCGTCATGCGATGAGCTTATTACTTAAATGTCATATCCAAATCGTAGTGCGGTAGCAAGATGCGCTTTGATCCATGCCATTTGATCAAGGATCAAATGGCAGATCATCATGATCTAAGGATAATAATAAAATGTGAATATTTACCGTCCATCCAAAATCGTGGATGGGCAGATCTCCAGTTCTTCCCCTCAATAGTGGTTGTCCATGATCTTGAAGATCCGATTGAGCTCATTGAATAAGACTACCCATCTAAAGCTAAATAGAAGTCTATCAGGTGGATTTCTCATGATATGAAAATTACTTTGAAAGACCAACACCCCTAAGCTAAGTGGTCAAAATTCCATACCTCAGTCAAGCTTCGATGTCATTAGTGGACGAGCCTTGAAAGTTTCAAGCCTTGTGATTGAGTGGATCTACCTATGGACCAACACCACTTGATCTCCTTTGTTTCTGTGATCCAATTCCTCCTCTCCTTGCTTTGGAAACTCAAATGAGAGCTTGGGTGCACTCGAATTGATCCTCTGACAGAGTATGCAAGAGGAATTGGGATGGGTTTGAGTATAGATGAAGTTGAGGATTGAACTGAGCTCCCCTATTTTTCAATGGAGAAAATCGAGAAGTAGATATTTTAAATCCCTCTTAGAAAGCTTAGGATGGCTCTCTGATCTTTCATAACACTCTTTAGGCTTCAATCGAATGTGGAATGATAATTTCAAATTGAATTTGGGGGAGTATATCTTCCCCTATGGCAATCAGATGGCAGACACTTCCCTTATCATTTTGATCCAATAGACCACATTGGAGGGGTTGTTTGATCTGTTAGCTCTTTACACATGGTCGGTTTGAGGTCTTGAGTGGATTGCCAATTTCCCATGTGCATCAAATTGAGTGGAAGGAGGATTTTGAATTGGATAAATTGAGTAATGGGGTTGGTTTTGGCCTTGGGTCCATTTGGGTTGACCCAAACCCATTGGGTTGGGTGCACCACTCTTCATTAAGTCCACTTTAGCTATTAGAAAGGCATCAAGTTGATATGAAGAGGGTATGACCAAATTACCCATGGATTAGTCCATAATTTATTCTATGGACTAGGGATAGATAGTCATTTTGCTAATTTTTCAATTTAGATATGTTGGGCATGTGGAGAAACTAGGTTTGGCCAAGTTTCATGAGATTTGGAATTCATTTGATAAGGTTTGGCTCATGTTGACCCATTTAGGTTAAAATGGGTCAAATTTGGTCAAACCAAGGGTTGGGTCAAGTTCATATGACCAATAGAAATGTTTTGGTGGCTTTGGTTTGGTTCAATTTGGATTAGTTTTGAATTTGGCTCATATGACTTCATTTAGGTTAAATTAGTCAAGTTGACCTATTTGACCCATTTGATCTATCTGAGGTAGCTCAAGGGTAGGTTTAGGTTTGGTTATTCATATGGAGTGGATTGTTATCTTTATTTCCAACCAATTTGGGTTAAGTTTGAATTTGGCTCAACATGACCCCCTTTAGGTCAAGTTATGTCTAAGGTCAATTGACTGTTGGATAGTTGGCTAGTGAGGCTTTGGTCAAGTTCCACAAGTGATTTAGAATGAACTTAACCCATTAGTTTCAATCAATTTGGCATAAATCAAGTTTTGATAGATTTTGACTTTTTGGGTCAAGTTGGGTCAACTTGGGTCAAGTGGCAATTGGGCTAGGTTAGGCTCAAATATTGGCTTGATCAAGTTCAAACATAGGTCATGAATGAACTTAGATCAATGATTTTAATCAATTTAGCCTGTGGTGAAATTTGGCTATGTTAGATTTCATTTTGGGCTAAGTGCTGACTTGGTCAACCCTTAGGTTTGACTTGGTTTGAACCAATTTGGTTGATTGATCATCCCATAATGATTGTTGATCATGATGAGAGGTATAGATGAGTTTGATTCAATCCAATTTGGTTAGGATTAGAATTTGGCTCATAAAGGTACTTTAGGTCACTTTGGGTCAAGTGAGCCTAAGTGGGTCAAATGGCTTGGTCAAAGCTTGATTTGAGTTTGATCGAACTTGTATATGGACTTATGATTGAAATATAAATCCATTTGCAAGTGGTTTGAAGTTAAAAGGGTTTTGATTTATTTGACAATTTCATATTCAAAGGAAGAATATGAATGAATTTAGGGTTTGATTTTTGAGTTCATTTTTGATTTGGTGGTTGTAGTTTGTATTTATATTTGAATTTATGATTGTAGGGTTGATTGAATCATGAAGGAAAATCAAAGTTTTGGCTTGATTTGAAGCTGATTTGACTAAGTTCAAGATTTTGATTTGAAAGGCTTATATTGGATTTTGAGTGTATTTGAGTTTGACTTTTGGAATAGGTTTTGATTGTTTGAATTTATGTTTCATTTATATATGCGAATATAAATGGATCATGAGAAAATTTCAAGGGTTTGAAGTGATTTGATCATGACTTAGGCTAAGTCCATTAAGAGGGATTTAAAGGACTTGGAAAAATTTTGGAGTAGGGATTTGAATTTTTGAATTTAATTTGATTTATTTATATTTATATTTTATTTATATATGTGAATATAAATGAGAATATAAATGAGTTATGAGAAAATCTCATGAGTTTGAATATGTCTAATCATGATTTAGGCTAAGTCCATGAATGGAAAATTAAGGACTTAAGAAAGATTTTAGATTTAGAATTTAATTTGAGGATTTGATTTGATTGATTTATATTTATATTTCATTTATATGAGAATATAAATGAGAATATAAATGAGAATATAAATGAGTTTTGAGAAAATCCCATGAGTTTGAATTGATTGAAATTTGATTTTGACTAAGTCCATGAAGGAAAACTTAAAAGACTAAGAAAATTTCATGAATTGATTTTGAATTTTGGATTTAGATTTGACTGGTTTGAATTCATTTTTTATTTTTATATGTGAATATAAATGAGAATATAATTGAATTATGAGAAAATCCCATGAGTTTGATTTGGTTTAGATCATGATTTTGGCTAAGTCTTTAAGAGAAGGTTAAAGACTTAGGAGCTTCATTTATGGATTTTGATTATGGATTTCAATCACATGGAATTGATTTGAGTTTGGAGAAAATCAAATAGAATTGATTTGGAGTTTGACTTTAAGGAAGAAAAGTAAGGAATGGTTCAAGCTAGGGTAGGAAAATTTTCTAACATTCCTAAGGCATGACCTTCCATGACTAACTCTTCTAAGTCTCTAGAGCTAGGTTGAGTGTCCACCTAATCACTAGATGTGTCTTAAGACTAAAGAACTCTTAAAGTCTAAGATAAGTCCTATGCCTAAGATGGAGGGGTTAAGAGCTCATTCTAAAAATGAGGTCAACACATCGCTATTCACATAGACCTACGATCCAGCTCAGAGGATGAGTCTCATGTGATTAGCATACCAGCCAACCCCTCTCAGTGAGTTTCATTGAAGGTGACACTCGAGCCAAACAGTGATGAAGATAAGTCCTCCAAGCAAAGAATGAATGTATTTGAATTAGGAATATGTAAAACCATAGGCAGCAGTTGGGAATCTTAGCTCTAACCCCACTTTCTTCTCAAAAATTGAGAGTTTGGTAGTTAAGGAAGCCCCTAGATCTTCCATGGATGTTAAACCGAAGATTTTCCCATTGGGATCATCATCCTCAAGTCCAGAAGTAGATGTAGAAATTAAGGATAATTTATATAAAGATTTAATGGAATTGCCTTTTTATTAGTGTGATGAATAAATTCCTATGAGGGGAGTCACCTTTCAAATATGTTGGTGAGAAATGAAAGAGGACAAGACCCTTACAAAAATTCATCTTTTTAAGATGTCACGCTGGATCTGTAGATGTATTTATTCAAATGATCGAGTACATCATTAAGGAAATAGTGTACTATCTTGAGAGACAGAAGTCACTACCCTTTAATGGACCTAATCACCTCAATAAGGACTCCTAAGGATGATGGATCTGCCTATGTACCAGATATTCTTTCCCTACTTTACATGAAAAAAGTAAAGTAGGGTTTATTTTAAATTGGTTCATTAAGTTCCCTACAGGGACAACCCCCATACTTAATTACATCCTAAGGGACGGGATCCCTTAGGAAAACTCTCGATTAAGGTAAATGATTGTTGTCTTTGAAGATTTCAATAGAAGGACTATCAATCGATTAGTTTATTTTTAGAAGATCAAATGGGATTGATCAAGAGAGGGAGTTATTATTGAAGCCAAAATGAAAGATAAGTAGGAGATGTCCACTATGTTAGGAAACCTAGCAGGCATCTCAAACTATCTTATAGTTGGGCTTAACAATTTTGAAATTGATTTAGTTTATTTATGTTAAATTTTCCATTAGAAATTTAGTACATAAGATTCCTTAATACAAGATTAAGAAAATCCCTAAGAGGTGAAGAATTATGCTTATGGCTCACAAAGAGGAGAAGCAACCTTGGAACCTAAGTCTAGGAGCCTGAGGCAACCAAAATCTAAAAAAATGGGTAATTGGTTTGCCTGCACAAGAGAGGACAAACCACCCGATAGCTTGGACTTACAACCGTCTGGGGGTGGCCTCCAACTAACTCCTCCTACGATTTTAAATATATGTAGGCAAGTCTTTATGCTTATGCAAGATAGCTAGGTTATTATTTGTTTAGAAAGTGACTAAATCCTTAAACTCACTCCCTAAAGAGACTAGATCATATAAAGGGTCATGCTTCAAATGACCTAAATCTAATGCAATTCAAATTTCATTTTTTATTTTTATTTTTGGACAATTATTTTGACTCAAGCTAATAGGATTCATATGACTAATGCATGAGAAAGAAGGTTATTGGCCAAAAAAAGCGAGAAGGGAGGAGGTGACTTTCCACCATGGCGCTTAAATGTCTAGCCAAGTTTCTCTAGCAAAGGTGGAAGCCCTCCAATCAAGAGTGAAATAAGATGTATTTGGGCATGATATTATGAAAAAAATGCTCATCCAGCTAAGGGGTTGCTAATTCTTTTATCTTGATGTTAAACCTAAGCTTTAGGTGAGGTTATGTGTTCTTTATTTTTAATTTGAGTTGTTAAGTTGGGTAAAATATTTATTTTTTCCTAAAGAGCCTAATCCACATCGAGGCCAAACATAAAGCAAGGAAAAAAACTAGGAAAAGCATGCCACTTAATGCGAAATCTACACAAATCATCAATCAATTTATAAAGCTAATCGTAAAAAGAATAAAAGGTTGTTGTGGTCGAGCACCACCGCACAAACTCAAAAATATCAAACGCGGGTAGCCGAGCTCTACCCTTATACAACCGAGATTACAAATGAATCAAATTACAATTAAGCAAGGAATTCATTGTTATGGGGATCTTCAAACTTTATTCTTCTTTCTTTCTTCTTCTTTACTTCTTTTCTTCTTTCTTCTTTCTTCTTTGGTTCCTTTTTTTGGATGGTTGGAAGGTAGATGCTCCAAGGCTTCACTTGGTGTATAAGATTGTATTTTATGACCAATGCTCATCCAAATCCCCATAACAATTATTCCAAAATCCTAATTGCACAAATTTACATGAAAAGGAAAAGAGGAAATATAACTAACACCTGCAAAATAAAGATTAGCTTAAACAAACCACACAAATCTCAAGCATGTATATTGGACTTATCACCCCACACATAGGTGACTAAGTCCACTGATTATGCTTGGGGTATAGAAGCAAGCTATTTATATTTTTTATTTATGATAGCTTAAGCACAATCCCTATAGAAAAGAATAGTTAGGCTAAAAACATCCTACCATTCATTCTACAAGCATAGACCCTAATATTCAATCTAAAAATATATCACAAAATAAAACAAATATCAAACCATGCACCGACCTAACCTAAGGCTAGAAGTGGTGACTTAGGCTAATGTGTGTGCTTTGAAAGGCTTGTGTGATATGCTTAGCTATGGCTTTAGGTTTAAATTTTCTAAGTGTGAAGAACATGTCCAACTTATAGGAGGGTTTCATTTAAATTGTTTAATTATTTTGGGTTTATTTTATTTCATGTTTTGATTTGGTTTAAGTGGATCCTACAATTAATTACTAAGTTATGAAGAGAGGGAAAGAGAAGAGAACTTCTCTTTCTTTCCCTAACCTAAGAATTTCTAAAATAGATTCACATTTTAGTTTCATTTAGGTGAATATTTTGATTAAATCTTTTAATTAATCCTAAGTTTAGATAATACTCTAAACAGACCTATTCAAAAAAAAGGCATTTTAAGATTAAATAAAATGAATCAAAATTCACATAACACACATTACTTCATTTCTTTCTCAACATATATAGCATGCATATGGATGGACCCTAAGCATATCTATACATACAAATGATAGTATTAGACACACTTTATGATGCATGCTAAGTAATCCATTTAAGAAATTTAGAAGTTTAATAAGTGAGTACAAGTGCCATTGTTAACTAGAGATGTAAGGTACAATACCTACTTAGGGCTACTTAAAGCCTCGCAACCTCAAGGTTGTCCAGACTAATATACACTTTCCTTAAATACAAACATATATATAAAAGAAATGAAATGCAAAAGGAGAATGAAAAAGTTATTTAATGGATTCACTTTTGTTTATGCAATTTACAAATTAAAATATAAGTAACCCTTCTTAAGAAGTAGCATAAATATGAATAGGATGTGGAATTAAGTGTTGGGTTCTTTTCAAATGAACCTTACATCTTACCAATTCCTATTCAAAAACTATACTAACATAAAAGAGAAAGGAAACCTATGCTAAGCATGTCATTATAATCTATCACATGCAAACTCATAATTAAAATATAAGTAGCATACTTTTAGATTTGGTATTTGATTTATATGTTTTGAAAATAATTTTGATTTAGTAGTGATAACAGCCACTCATATTTTTACTTTAGCCAACACATGCAAATTTGACATAAAGTAAACAATTTTATTTTAAGATTTGAATTTCAAAATTATGAATGCATGACATCACATGACATACAACTTAACATGTTGGGGAAAGATCCAAAGTAATGAAAGCATGTAAATAAACTCACTTCACTTAAATCCTAAAGACATTCTTATAGAATAAGAAAGTTTAAAATAAATCAAACTGAATTCAAAGTAATTTTTATTTAGTTTGACATTTGATTTAATTTTGAAAAGGTGAGATGGGTTTGCTATTCCTAACCCATTCCCACATGTGTTTGAAATTTTTGTTTAATTTTTAAATAATTAGATCCATTTCTATGCATTGATTAGGTTAAGGTGTGAATTAAGTAACTTAATTAACTCTTACCTACACCACCTTAAAAGAATTAACCAAATAATTATGAGCCAATGAGATGACATAAAACCCACAAGAAATTTAAACTTGCAATGCACCTAATAGGAAAGAGGCCTAATGAAATTTGGCTCACAATTAAAAGTTAATTAAGCTAAGGAGTTTAGCTTAAGTAATTTCAAAACACCCTTTCACACATGTGAATTGTGTTTTGATTTTCTTAATTGAACTTAGGCTATTAAACACCTAAGCATCTACCCAAAGTAGATTAATTAAGTTCTAAAACTTTTTTAGAATTTTTAGAAATTGATTAAGGGGATAATTAATGAATTAACCCTTAATTAAGAGGAGATTAAGGAGAGAGAGATGGGTTTAGGGAATAGCTTAAGGGCAATGCCCCAAAAATATTTCATAAACCTCCTACTTACTGGATCTGACCTTAATCAACCCTAATCATAGGTAAAAATCACTAATCATACCCTAATTATGCTTAATTACATAAAAAGGGTAATTAAGGAAACCATATGCAATTCTTCTAATTAAGCCTTCAACAAATTCCAAGAAAATTAAGAGAGGCAAAAGTCATCCCCTAAATCATACCCAAGAAATTTGGGATTGATCAGAGGCTTAATTAAAAAGTAATTGAAAAAATAAACTTTCTAATAAAACCCACATTCAGATAAAATCATAATTTAAAACCCATTGAAATTAATTTTAAAATATTCTAGGTTGAATTATCTTTCCATAGGATTTTATTTCACATTGTTTTGAATTTTCCAGAGGGAGTTATGAATTTTGGAAGATCCCTAAGTTAATTAAGAATTAATTAAAGCATTTTAAGTAATCTTAATCCCGCTCACGGTGATGCATGGCGTGCGGCGCTTACGTCGCACCATGAGGGATTACTTAAACATCACATCCCAAATGATGGCACATGCGGTTTAATCCTGCGTCGATCAAGAGATGACTAGGATCTCCTGCATTTTAAAATGGATAAAGGAATTTCTAAATGTGATTATATCACCGTCCATCTAAAATGCATGGATGGATGGTGATCTCCCAAGTTCTTCGACCATCCATGATCAAGGGGAAGATATAAGCTCGATCTAGCATGGATTCCAATCAAACTCAACCCACACCATCTAAAGACAGAGAGCGGCAAATCCAATAGTCAAAAATCGATGGGGTGAAAATTTGTTTCACAAAGCTCTACACCACATTGAGTTTAATGGTTAGAAAATCCCTCATGAGGATCACGCACTCGATTCCTTGGAGAAGCTTCGTCTGGTTGAGATGAAGCCTTGCTAAAGTTTTGAGCACTTGAGGTTGAGTGGATCCTCCTATGGGTCACCTCCTCCTTTGCTTAAGCTCGGCTTTGATCCAATTCAATCCTCCCTTACCTTTAGAGCTTGGGAATGAACTTAGGTAAGCTTGACTTGGTCACCTAAGAGTGCTTGAAGAGGGAATTGAGTGGAGTTTAATTATGGAGGAAGTTGGGCTGGATTGAGCTCCCCTATTTTCACTATTTGAAAATCGAGAAATGGGGAAATGGTAAGAGCTCTAGGATGCTTGCTATCACCCTCTGATGGCTCCTAAGTCTTACTAACACTCAATCGAATTCAGGAATGATGCATTTGAGTTTGTTTAGGGGAAGTATATCTCTCCCTTGAAGGATCAGACTGTCACAAGCTTGTGTGCCATTTTGATCCAATTGATCATATTTGGAGGGTCTTTTGATCAGTTAGGAGTGTGCACATGGTCAGTTTGAGCCAAGGAGTGGATTGCCAACCTCCCATGTGCTTGAATTTGAGATTGAGAGGGAGTTTGAATTTTCAATTTTGACCCATTTGATCGGGTTTGGTCTAGGGACAAAATGGGCTGACCCAAACCCATTGGGTTGGGTGCACCACTCTCCCTTAGGTCCCCTTGAGGTTTTAGGAAAGCCTCAAGTGAATATGAAGAGGGTATGACCAAATTACTCAAGGGTTAAGCTAAATTTGTTCTATGGCCTAGGGGTAGGATGGTCATTTTGTTATTTTCACTTTGGATATGTTAGGTATGTGGAGAAACTAGGTTTGGACAAGTTTCATGAGATTTGGAATTCATTTGATAAGGTTGGCTCATGTTGACCCATTTAGGTCAAAATGGGTCAACTTGGGTCACGTTGACCAATAGGTCAAATTGGGTCAAACCAAGGGTTGGGTCAAGTTCATATGACCATTTGAAATATTTTGGTGGTGTTGGTTTGGTTCAATATGGTATAGTTTTGAATATGGCTCATATGACTTCATTTAGGACAAATGGGTCAAGTTGACCTATTTGACCCATTTGACCTATTTGAGGTAGGTCAAGGATAAGTTTAGGTTAGGTTAGTCATATGGAGTGGATTGGTATCTTTGTTTCCAATCAATTTGGGTTAAGTTCAATTTTGGCTCAACATGACCCTTTTAGGTCATGTTTGGTCTAAAGTCAATTGGGCTAGGTTAGGTCTAGTTTGCCAATTGAGGCTTTGGTCAAGTTTCACAAGTGATTTGGGATGGACTTGAGCCATTGGTTTCAATCAATTTGGCTTAGATCAAGTTTTGACACATTTTGACCCTTTAGGTCAACATGGGTCAACTTGGGTCAAGTTGACTAATTGGGCTAGGTTAGGCTCAAATGTTGCTTGGTCAAGTTCAAACATAAGTCATGAGTGAACTTAGATCAAGGGTTTCAAATAATTTGTCCTATGGTGGAATTTGGCTATGTAAGGTTTCATTTTGGGTTAAAGTGTTCAAGTTTGACTTAGTTTGACCCTTTGATTGATTGATTCATTGATCGCATGATGAGTTGATGAATTTGGTTCAATCCAATTTAGTTTTGGCTTATAAGGGTACTTTAGGTCACTTTGGGTCAAGTGAGCCTAAGTGGGTCAAGGCTTAATTTGAGCTTATGCGATCTTGTATATGGACTCATGATTTAAATATAAATCCATTTACAAGTGGTTTGAAGTCCAATGGGTTTTGATCCATTTGACAGTTTCATATTCAAAGAAAGAATATGAAAGGGGGATTGGGTTTGATTTTTGACTTGGGTTTTGATTGTTTGATTGAAGTTTGGATTTATGTATGAGTTCATGATTGTAGGGTTGATTGAATCATGAGAGAAAATCAAGAGTTTGGCTTGATTTGAAATTGATTTGGCTAAGTTCAAGATTTTGACTTGAAAGGCTTAGATTAGATTTTGAGTTGATTTGAGTTTGATTTTTGGAATTGGTTTTGATTGTTTGAATTTATATTTCATTTATATATGTGAATATAAATGAGAATATAAATGGATCATGAGAAAATTTCAATGATTTGAAGTGGTTTAATCATGATTTGGATTAAGTCCATTAAGAAGGATTTAAAGGACCTAAGAAAATTTTAGAGTTCGGAGTTTGAATTTTTGAATTTAGTTTGATTGATTTATATTTATATTTCATTTATATATGAGAATAAAAATGAGAATATAAATAGGTTTTTGAGAAATCCCATGAGTTTGAATAGGTTTGATCATGATTTAGGTTAAATCCATTAAAGGGAATTTAAAGGATTTAAGGGAATTTTAAATTAGAATTTAATTTTTGGATTGGATTTGATTGATTTATATTTATATTTCATTTATATATGCGAATATAAATGAGAATATAAATGAGTTTTGAGAAAATCTCATGAATTTGAATTGATTTGATCATGATTTAGGCTAAGTCCATTAATGGAAAATTAAAGGGACTTAAGAAAATTTCATGAATTGATTTGGAATTTTGAGTTTAGTTGGATTGATTTCAATTTATATTTCATTTATAAATGTGAATATAAATGAGAATATAAATGAATTATGACATGATCTCAAAGATTTGATTGGTTTAGATTAAGATTTTGGATAAGTCTTTAAGGGAGGCTAAAGGACTTAGGCAAAATTTAGACTTAGGAATTTTTGATAGATTTTGGTCATGGCTTTCAATCATAGATTTCAATCATATGGAATTGATATAAGTTTGGAGAAAATCAAATAGGATTGATTTGGAGTTTGACTTGAAAGAAGGAAAGTAAGGAATGGTTTAAGCTAAAGGTAGGAAATTTTCCTAACACCCCTAAGGCATGACCTATTCCTATGGCTAAATCTTCTAAGTCTCTAGGGCTAGGTTGAGTGTCCTCCTAATCACTAGATGTATCTTAAGACTAAAGAATTCTTAAAGCCTAAGAGAAGTCCTATGTTTAAGATGGAGGGGTTGAGAGCTCATTATAAAAATGAGGTCAATAATTAGTACTCGCCTTGTGTTCATAATCTTGTAAAGAAATGTTTAATTCCTTACATATGGTCCGGTGAGTTGGAATTCAGTTGTGGACAACAAAGGCGGCATGCTCAATCAAGACCGGGCTAGGATTCATGCGGTGGGTCGGTCGAAGATGATTACTTCTTAGTTGTCACCAATCATCTATAGTCTGATTGGTTCTTCTCAAACCACACTAACTCCTATGAAGAAATGTGTTTGGAAACTTTAGATGATCCTGATGATCTTCAAATCAAAGATGCACTACCAGATTTGAAGAAGAAATCTATTCAACCATTGACAAGCTCAAAGAAATCAACCTCGGGATAGAAAAAGATCCACGCCCTACATTTATCAGTTCTCTATTGAATGAAGAAGAAACCAATGACATAGTTAGGCTATTGATTTAGTTTAAGGACTGCTTTGCATGGAATATAAAGAGATGCCGATTACCTCCTAACATAGTAGCCCACAAACTATCAATAGACCCTAACATTAACCATATCAAGCAAGCTCCTAGACGTATGTGATTAGAAATTGAACAACAGGTCATTTCTGAAGTCAAGAAACTAATTGATGCTGGATTTATCAGGGAAGAAAAATACCCTACATGGTTAGCCAGTGTTGTGCGAGTTAAGAAAAAGAATGGCTAAATTCGCATATGCGTCGATTTCAAGGACTTAAATAAGGCATGTCCTAAGGATGAATTTTCACTTTCTATACTAGAATTAATGGTGGACATTGTCGGATCTCATGCAATTTTCTCCTTTATGGATGGGTCATCTGGCTACAACCAAATCAAGACCCCGAGGATGAAAGAAACACTACTTTATAAACTCTGATCGAAATCTATTGTTAAAAGGTCATGTCTTTCGACCTTAAAAATGTCAGTGCTACATACCAGCGAGCCATGACTCAGATCTTCAACAAACTCATTCATCATCAAGTCGAATGCTATGTTAATGATCTAGTAATCAAAAGCAAGAAAATGATGACCATCTATTTGACTTGAGAGTAATTTTCAAACGGTTAAGCCAATTCAATTTCAAAATGAACCCCTTGAAGTGTACATTCGGAGTAGCTTCAGGGAAGTTCCTTGGGTTTGTTCTCTGACACCAGGGAATAGAGATAGACCCAGAAAAGATCAAAGTTATCTTAGAAATGCCACCCCCTAAAAGTCTAATTCAACTCAGAACATTTTAAGGGCGATTGGCATATCTAAGGTGCTTTATCTCCAATCTATCGGGAAGATGCAAGCCATTTTTAGCACTTGTCAAAAAGGATGCTAAGTTCAAGTGGGATGATAAGTGGCAGCATGCTTTTGAATACATCAAGCAGTATTTGGTGAAGCCACTAGTTCTAGCAACCCCTATCCCAGGCAAGCCACTTATTCTCTACACCACTGCATTGGATGACATCATTAGCACTTTATTGGCCCAAACCAATGATGAAGGGAAGGAGAATGCTCTCTACTTCCTCAGCCGTCGTCTAATCCATGCTAAAGCAAACTACCCTATTGAGAAACATTACTAGCTTTAATTTTTGCATCCCAAAATCTACGGCATTACATGCTCTCCCATAAGGTAAACTTGATTTCAAGAATCAATCCATTATAATATCTCATGACATGGCTGATGTTATTTGGATGATTGGCACGTTGGACCATGATTCTCTCACAATTTGACATCACATTCGTACCCCTCCGTGCAGTGAAAGAATAGGCACTAGTGAATTTCTTAGCAGCACACCCACTTTCTGCTGATTCTCCGCTTAGTGATAACCTTCCCAATGAACAAACCATGAACTTAGGGGACACTAGCATTCATCATTGGGAGATGTATTTTGATGGTGGCTTCCTTTCAAAAAGGAGAAGAACCACGATCTACTCTTCCAGTAAAAGCAGGGGTAGGAATCATCCTCTTAACTCTAGATCACAATGTGATGAGAATCTCATACTATCTCTCCAATCCATGCATCAATAATGAAGCTGAATATGAGGCTTTAATTATTGGTCTAGAGATAGCTATTATAGTGTGTGTCAAAAGCATCAACATTTATGGGGATTCTCAGTCGATCATCAACCAAATTGTTGGGTCTATAAGGTTCTAAAACCTAAGCTTCATCAATACCATGAAGTTGTTGGCCCAAATCCCTGAGGATACCATCTACAAGGTTCCTCGAGGAGAGAACGTAATAGTATATTCTTTGGCCAAACTTGCCAAAGAATTGGCATGTCCAGAAGATGAGTTCATTCCAATAAGGGTCCAAAATAGACAAGTCTTATATGTTATTAATGTTGAACTCATCGAGAGACTTTCTCTTGAAGGAGAGGTTGATGTTGCCAATAAGGACGAAGAGCTGGATTGAAGGCAACCATTCATATATTACTTGAACATAGGCAAATTACCTCAAGAGAAATCACAAGCCCATAAGATAAGCAGAGAGCTCTCTCTTATGCTCTCATGGATGGCACCTTGTACCGAGGGTCTTTTGATCAAATATGGTTATGCTGTTTAGACAAACACGAAGCTCATAAGATTATGATCGAGATACATTCAAGTCTGTGCGGAGGGCATCAATCCAATCCGAAGATGAAAGCCAAGATCAAAAGACTAAGATACTATTGGCCCTTAATGATTATAGACTACATGGATGTAGCTAAGAGATGCCACCAATGTCAATTACATGGTGTAGTCTTGCACTAACCACCTAACATTCTACATTCTACATTGGCCTCATGGCCATTCGAGTGTTGGGGTACTGACATAGTGGGTCTGATTGATCCCCCTTCTTCTAAGGGTCATCATTTCATCCTAGCTGCCACCTACTATTTTTCCAAGTGGGTGGAGGCAATCCCACTTAGAGAGGTCACAACTCAGCATGTGCTCTAGTTTTTCAGGAACCATATCGTATATAGGTTCGGGGTGCCTCGATGAATTATATCTGATAATTATGATGCATTCAAAAGCACCAAGATCAACCTCTTCGCAAGAAGATATAGTATAGATTGGAGATACTCCACCATCTACTATCACATAATAAATGGACTAGCAGAAGCATTCAACAAAACTCTCATCCATATATTAAAATAGATACTCGATGACAATAAGTGATAGTGGCATGAGCAACTAGTTGAAGCTTCGTGAGCATACCACACCACATAGAGAACTACAACCCAATCTACTCGTTCTTCTTAGTGTATGGGTCCAAAGCCATTCTACCATTAGAAGTTCAACTCCCATCACCAAGGATAGCAATGGGTAGTTAGATCACTACATAGCGGAATGCTAAGTTGCAGTTAGAAGAGCTCGAAGGTTTGAGAGACATCTACGGGCATGCCAGAACCTCAAGTTATACAAAGCCAAAATGATTCAAGCTTACAACAAGCCAGTCTGCACTAGAGTTTTTCAAGTATGAGAGCTTATTTTAGTTCTAAGGAGATTAATTGTTGCCCGTTGAAAGATGGGAGGCAAGTTTGAATGCACTTGGGAAGGCCCTTTTATCATAGAGAAGGCCTACCAAGGAGGATCTTATCAGCTTATAAACTGTAAAGGGGGACACCCGATGCTTCCAATCAATGGGCACTATTCAAAAAAATACTACCCATAAAATCATGTTTGAAAATAATTATTTTCAAAATTTCATTCCAATTCATCAAAATATTCTCTTCATTTGAAGCATTGTTTGCATGTTTACAAATCTGCCATGATGTGTTTAGGGTAGGTGTAAGAGAACCCAAGAGGCATCCTATCCTTCTTTCACAACACGAACACAAATTAAAAAATGATTCTGCAGTGCTACTAGAGTAGGTGTAAGATAACCCAAGAGGCATCCTATTTTGACTAGCATGGATAAGTTAGGTGTAAGAGAACCCAAGTTTTCTTGGTGGGATTACAACTGCCATTCGTGGCACCATTTCATCAACTTTTAGGCATGTTTTAGGATAGGTGTAAGAGAACCCAAGAGGCATCCTATCCTCCTTTTACAAAATAAACACAAACACAAGCACAAAACATATCTTTTGTCTCGGGCTATTTTGATGTGGGAGCAATCCCCCTATGGCACTCACTCATTAGCTACTTTAGGTTGGACTAACATGCTACCTTGCTAGTGTGTCACCCCAGTGATCATTTATTTAATGATGTGAGTCCCTGTACTTTCTTCCTAACTTGACCATTTCAAACTGATGAGCGCATTGTTAGTTTGGTAGGCTTCACTGCGCAGCCAGTAATCTACCTCATGTTGACTTTGATTTAAGAGGATGTAAGCCTACACTCTTTCTTCTTGAACTATCCATCATGCACTGACTAGGTCGAGTATATTTATGGCTTAGGATAAGTCCCCTAGTGGCATTCACTCAATAGTCGCCCTAGATCGGATAGCACATGTCGAGCCGAAGATAGACTATCCCAATAATTTATTCCATTGTAGGAGGATGTGAGTCCCCGATGCTTTCTTCCTAGGCTGATTATTGCAAACGTTGGGCACCTTACGTTCGTTGATGTTCACTATACTAACAGTGACTCACCTAGTGGATACACAACTCTTGGCAGATGTGAGTCCCCGCACTTTCTCCTTGAGCTGGCCACTAAATACCTACAGACATTATCTTCTTCAGGGTTCTTGGATAAAGCCCTTAGTGGCCCCACCCTTGCGGGCACTCTATTTGGATCACATCTTTAGCGACCCCATTTAGACACTACCCGAGTTACTCTTGGATTGGACAGTCCCCTTTCCGACCACACTGGTTGGAGAATTTATTGATGGATGCTTCTCTGGACCTAAATTTGAGATAAGTCTAGGCTAATATAAGCTCATTCTCAGTGTGGTCCCTCACAAACCAATATGGTCCACAACTAACAAATAAATAAATAAACAAAACAAATAAATTTATTCTCTTGTGGATTAATAATTCAAGTCCCCAATGGCCCCTTTCCTAAGCAGACATCATATCTTTAGGGCAGTATCAATAAAACTCCCTATAGGAATTGCCTGACTACACATAAGTTGAGATAAGTCCCAGTTAGCACTCTCTCGGAAGTCATCCTTAGGTTGAGTTCGATCTATTTCCATGAACAGGTTGCCCCGGCAGTTCTTTCGAAAGATGTAAGTCTACTATGCATTCTTCTAGCATGACTGTCGTAAACCGACGGGTAGCCCTAGGTCGAGTTGACATGTTATCTCACTAGTATGTCACCCCAGTGGTCTTTTATAGTGAAAGATGTGAGTCCCCATACTTTCTTCCCTGAATTGGCTGCTGTAAACTAAAAGGCACACCTTTGGTTGGATAGTTCTCCCCTTATGCTGAGAAACTACCCCCTTTGGACTGGTAAATCTAAGGTAAGTCAAGGCCCACATGGCCCCTACTCAGTGCAGTCCATCGCAAACTAATGAGATCCATCAAATATAATTAAAAATAAAATTAATTTTGACTATCTTTGAGCTGATTTAAGTCCCCCAGCGGTGTTCACTCAGTAGTCATCCTAAGGTTGGATTTGATCATTTGCCTCATGTGATCATCCCAAAGATCCCTATTTGGAGGATGTAAGACTACGCTTTTCTTAGACGTCGCACACCTAAAGGCAACCCCTATGATTGGTTAGCCTTACCATGTGGTTGGTAGACTACCCCTTTGGATTGGTAAATCTAAAGTAAGCCCAGGCCAACATGGCCTCTACTCAATACGGTCCATAGCAAATCACAAGGTCCATCTTAAAATTCAAAATTTAAAATCTAAAATAAAACCAACCCTCCTCCCCAGTGGATCCAAATTAAACAATCAAATCAATTGGCTTCTTCTCAGTGAGATGCAAATCTTTCCAATCTCCCTAGTGGAGTCAATTTAATCCAACCCAACCTATTCCCCTAGTGGAAGGTTCACATCTCTTATCCCTAGTGGATTCCAAATTCTAATCCGTGGATTTCATAATTTTATCCCTAATGGATAACTTGAGCCTTTTCCCCTAGTGGAAGGCTCACATACTCAATCCCTAGTGGATTCCTCCTTCATTCTCTTATGTTTTTGACATAAGTAGAGTCTCATTGCACTAATATCATGATTCCATATGCACCACTAGTTTATGAGTAGATCATTTATGTTAGTGCTTGTGATCATTCAAATGTTGTTGGTCATCTCGATCAACACTAATATGTGTGATATGCCTTGTCAATTACACCACACCTATTGGGAACCCTTTGTTGACCTCACTTTTGGAGTGAGCTTTCAACTTCTCCATCTTAGACATAGGACTCCTCTAAATACTAAGAGTTTCTTAGTCTTAAGACACTTCTAGTGATTAGGTGAACACATAACCTAACCCTAGAGACTTAGAGGAGTTAGCCATAAGAATAGGTTATCCCTTAGAGGTATTAGGAGGACTTGCCTACTCTATCGCTTGAACCCAATCCTTGCTTCCCTCCTTCAAACCAATTGAAATCAAATCTTAAATCAATTCCAACTCAATAGATTTTCTCAAATCATAAATCATTTCCAAAACCCAAACCTTAAATAAATTCCAACTCAATTGACTTTCTCAAATCATAATTCATTTCCAAAACCCAAATCTTAAATCAATTCCAACTCAATTGATTTTCTCAAATCATAAATCAATTTGAAAATCTAAATCTTAAATCAATTCTAACTCAATTGATCTTCTCAAATAATAAATTAATTCTAAAATTCAAATCATAAATTAATTCTAAATCAAATGATTGAAACCATGATTGAATTCAAATCCCAAAATCTTTCCTAAGCCCTTTGATTCCATCTTTTGGACTTAGCTCAAACCAAACCCAAATCACTCCAAACTCAAAATATTTCCTCACAAATATAAATGAAATATAAATTCAAATAAACAAAATCAATTCAAAACTCAAATCAAAATCCAGCTTATATCCTTTAAGCCAATTTCTTGGATTTAGCCAAATCATTCTCAAATCAATCCAAACCTTTGGATTCTCTCTTCAAACAATCAATCCTTCAATCACATGTCCAAATATAAACATAAACTACAATCATCAAACCAAAATCAAACTAACACAAATTAAACTCATGTTCATCCTTTGCACTTGAAATTGTCAAATGAACCAAAACCCATTTGACTCCAAATCACTTGCAATTGATTTATATTTCAATCATAAGTCCATATGTGAGTTCAATCAAACTTGAATTAAACCTTGATCAAGTCAATTGATCCATTTAGGCTCACTTGACCCAAAGTGACCTAAAGCACCATTTTTAACTAAATTCTAGTCCAACCCAAATTAGATTGAACTAAGCCTATCGAAACCTCACATTGTGATCAACAATCATCCTAGGATGATCAATCACTCAAATTAGGTCAAACTAAGTCAAACTTAGCCTTTGACCAAGTCAGCATTTAACCCAAATAAAACCTAAATAAGCCACAATTTACTATGAGCCAAATTGATTGAAACCATTGATCTAAACCAATCTATAATCAATGATTGAACATGCCCAAGCCATCAATTGAGCCAAAATAAGCCTAATTGGCCACTTGACCCAAGTTGACCCAAATTGATCTAAAAAATTCAAAATGGGTCAAATCTTGATCTAAGCCAAATTGATTGTAACCAATGGCTCAAGTTCATTACAAATCACTAGTTGAACTTAACCAAAGCTTCAATTGACCAATTTGACCCAACCTAGCCCAATTGACCATGAACTCAACTTGACCTAAAGGGTCAAATCAACTTGAAATCAAACCAAATCATAATTTATTAAAACTAAAGCTTGCAAAACATTTCAAATGATCAACCAAGCCTAAACCAACCCATTGACCTAACCAAATTGGGTCAAATTGGTCAAATTGGTCAACTTGAACCAATTGACCTAAATGAACCGAAATGAAATAAAACCAAATCTAAACCAAATTAAATCAAACCAATGATACCCATAGGCTCCAAATGATCATTTGAGCTTGACCTAACCCGTGGTTTGACCCAATTTGACCAATTGGTCAACCTAACCTAAATTGACCCAACATGACCTAAATGGGTCAAATTGAACCAATTCAAATCAAATGAACCCCAAATCACTTGAAATTTGGCCCAACCCATTTTCAAATCATTTCAAATTTTCCTAAATCAAAATAATGACCACTTTGCCCTTAGGTCAAGGTATCTTATGACCAAATTCACTTAGAATTTGGTCATTTCTTTCTCAATGCCACTTAGCATCCTTCTAGTGGTCCACATGGATACCAAGGAGGGTGGTGAACATGACCCAATAAGCTTGGTTTGGCCATGACTCAAGCCAAGGCCAAACTAACCTCTCTAATGGAAATTAAACACTTAGATCACCAAATGCACTAACCTAGCATGAGCATCCACTCTCCTTCCCTCCACTACCCAAAATGACTCACATGGGGTGTTTGGCAGCTCAAACCATGACTCAATCCTTGCCATTTATCAAAAATGGCAAAATAACCATCCCTCCAAGGAGGGGAGATATACTCCCCTCATTCCCACTAAGCATTCATTTTCCGAGGAGGAGGTTGAGTTGAAGCTTCTCCAAGCCTTTGCAAGCCATTCTTGAGCTCCCCCATTTCTCCTTCTTGATTTTGCTCAATGCCAAAATAGGGAAAGTGAATTGAAAGTCCAACTCACTTAATTCTCTATCAAAACCAAATTAACCTTGCACACACCATCAGTGGTTGTCGAGCTCAACCAAGTCATTTCCCAAGTCTCCAAGCCACGGGAAGCATCACTTTGATCAAAGTCGATCACCATTGAAGGGGAGCTTGGTCAACCAAACCATCCACTTCAAATCAAGACCTAATACCTTCAACAGGGCTTCATCTCTACTAGAAGAAGCTATATCTTCCATTGGAAGCACCGGTGATAGCCTCCGGTAGGTAATTTCTCAAAACCGTAGCCATAGGAAAAATTGCTTGGTCCTTTTTGAAGGAAATTCTCACCCCATAAAATATTGATCGTTCGATGTGCATCCCCTCCTTCTGAAGGTGTGGGATCATTTTGATCCCAATCTAAGCTCGGGTGAGCTTGAATTGAACGAAGAGAGACTAATGGTGTTCATCTCTCATCGCTCCCAGGAGAAGGATCACACGACGTCTGTTCTACATGCTTGGAATGGAATGATGTGATTAGATCACACTAGATCCCCTTTGATTTAAGCCTAAATCAAGGGATTAATTCCGGTTGTCGGATCTTAAATCGGATGGCCCATAGAGAAGAAGTGTCGCCGGTGACTTCGATGGATGACAACTTAAATAACCTATCCACCACATTAGCACCACGTGCCATGTGAATTAGGGGGTTAATTAATTAATTTTTAATGGTGAAACTTCCTGAAATCATTACTAATTATAGAAAATCTAAAAAATGCAAACTCGGACTTATTTTAAAGATAATTCAGAGGAGAATAATATAAAATTAAATCAACTGATTTTGAATAGTGATTTTAACTAAATTTGGGCTATATTAAAAATATAATTAGGCTAATTACTCTTTAATTCTTTCAGTAATTAATTCCAAACTTCCTAAGATTGATTAGTGGGATGACCTCTGCATCCCATGATTTTCTTGGAATTTATTGCCTGATTAATTAGGGGATTTGACTTATTTCATCCCTAATCACTTTCTTAATTATTAAAATAATTAATTAACATGTTAAACATTGATAAATTCATTAATTGAACTTATTAATCTTCATGAAATAATGAATGGACTTAGTGAATGAGATTAGGATTTCTTTTCTAATCTTTTTCCCTAAGTTTATTTCATTTTAATAAACACTTAATTAATTTGCAAATTAATTAATGAATTAATCACTTCATTAATTAGTTCAATTAATCAAACTCAAACTAAATCATTTCAAAGCTTAATCAATTAATTCTTGGGTAGATTCTTAGGTGTTCAATAACCTAAGAGAATTCTAAAGGAAATCATAATCAAACTACATGTGTAGGATGGTTATGAAAGTACTTAATTAAACCCTTTAGCTTAATTAATCAATAATTATGGGCTAATTGTGTTAGGCCCCTTCATTTTCTAGGTGCATTGCTGATTTAATTTTCATGTGGTTGCATATCATATGTTGGCTCATAATTATTTGGATAATTATATTAAAGTGGTACAGGAAATGAATAATTAATTAATTTAATTCATACCTTAACCTAAACAAAATATAAAATCAACCTAATTGTTCTAAAATTAAACTAAATCAATTCATACATGGGGAAAATTAGTTAGGACCAACAAACCCTTTTCATATTTCCTAAATCAAATCAAATCCAAAAATAAAAATCTCTTTAAAGAATTTTGATTCATTTTAAATAATCCCATTTTATATGATTGTCCTTAAGAAGTAATTAGGGTGAATGAAGTCATGTGCTTACATCCCTTTATTTCATTCCAAGCAGGTTAAATATTATTTGCCATATGAAATCATGCATTCATTTCTTTTGAAAAATCAATTAAATAAAATGTTTCTTTTTATGTCAAATTGCATGTTTTGGCTAAAGTTAAGAATATGAGTGGCTATTATTACTATTAAACCAAAAATTATTTTCAAAACCTATAAATCAAAGATTATGAATGAAGTGATGCTACTTATAAGTACTTATAAGCTTGCATGTGATTATAGTATAAGATGTGTATTATGTTATTTTCTTTTCTTCTCTTAACATGGATTTGAATAGGATTTGCAAAGTGTATAGTTCATTTGAAAAGAACACAACACTTGCTTAAATCTATTCTATGCATTTATATGTTATGACTTAAGAAGGATCTTCATATTTACACATGGAAATTATACAACCAAATCAAACATAATCTTTTCCATGATTCTTCATCCATTTGTTTCTTTTTGTACATTTACATGTATTTAAGAAAAGTGGTATATTAGTATGGACATCCCGAGACTGGGAGGATTCAAGTAGCCCTAAGTAGGTCTTGTACCTTACGCCCCTGGTGTAGAAAATAATGGCACTGTACTCACTTATATCTTTTATACATGTGGATGTGCATTTAATTAATGGATGAGAAATCTCTCTTTTCTACAAAATAAAGACATGCATCAATAGAATATCCAAATTTTCAAATCATATCTCTTAACATTCATCATGAAGGTGTGCTAAAATTTGCATTGCATGTATAGATATGCTTAGGATTATTCATATGCATGGTATACAAGGTGGAAAGAAATAAATGGGTGTTTATTATGTGATAATAATCCACCCTAACTAATCCTAAGATGCCTTTCTTATTGAATATGACTATTTTGAGCAAATCTAAACTTAGGATCAATTAAAACACATAATAAAACATTCACTAAATAAAAATCATTAATGAATCTACCTTAGAAATGCTTTAAGGTGGGGATGAAAGAGAAGTTCTCTTCTCTTCATAACATTTAGTCATTTAGTGTAGGTTCATTCAAACCAAATCAAATCATTAACTAAAATTGACAAATTAACTAAATCACTTAAAATGAAACCACCCTATAAATTGAATCTTTCACACTTAGAAAATTCCAACCTTAAATCCTAGCTAAGACATGCCACACAAGCCTTAAATGGCACACACATTAGGCTAAGTCACTATTTTTAGCTCTACATTAGGATGGTGTATGGTTTGATGCCTGATTTTATTTTGTGATGTAAAATTTTTAGACTGGATGTTAGAGTGTATATGCATAGACTAGATGATAGGGCAATCTTAGCCTAATCATGTTTTCTGCAAAAGGTTGTTCTTAAAGGGCAATGTAATAAAAAATATAAATACTTTTATTATGTAGGTTAATTAAACCCCTAAGCATAACCCAAATTAGGATAGGTGGACTTGGTTACCCATGTGTGAGGTGCAAAGCCCAAATTATTCATATAATTGCTTAGGTTGTGCGGTATGTTTAGCTAATCTTTATTTTACATATTTAGTTGGATTTATCTTTCCCATTTTGATGTAAATTTTATAATTAAGATTTAGAATGAATGTTATGGGGAATTAGGATGAACATTGGTTATAAGACCATGTCTTATATACCATGTGAAGCCTTGGAGCAAACTACATCTAAAGTCAAACCAAAAGAAAGAAAAAATTGAAGAAATAAAGAAATGAAGAATGAAAAATGAATAATGAAGACCCCCATAACATGAATTCCTTCTAATTGTAATTATTCATTTATAATCTGAGTTATATAAGGGTAGAGCTCGGCTACCCACATTTCTTTTCGGTTATGTGGTGGAACCCAACCACATCGGCCTCGTATTCTTTTTTGCTAATTTTATAAATTGATTGATGTCATATTTATGATTGTGCAATTAGTACGGTAGGATTTTTCTTATTTCTTAATTGCTTGATGGTTATTGAATGGCCTGGATGTGATTAGACTCTTAAAAAAAATAAATTTTTTATCCAATTAATCAACTCAAAAAATTAAATTAAATAATTCATAATCTCACTTAAAGCCTATGACATAAATCAAGATAATAAAAGATTTAGCAACCCCATAGCTGGATATTCTATGTCTCATGTCATGCATAAATCATATTGTCTCACTCTTACTAATGGAGGGCTTCCACCCTTGCCAAAGAAAATGGCTTGACCTTTAAGAGTCATGGTGGAAACACACCTCCTTCTTTTGATTTTAGCCCATAACCAATTTTCTCATGCATTAGGCATATAAAATCTCATAGCCTATGTCAAATAAAATATCTAAATCAACATAAAATTTAACAAAATTTGCATTATATTTAAGTCATTATTCATGCCCTTCATGATCTAGTCTCTTAGGGAGTGTGTTTAAGGACTAAGTCTCCTTTCTAAACAAATAACAGGTTATCCATCTTACAAAGCATAAGACTTTCCTATATGTATTTAAAATCATAGGAGTTAGTTGGCGGCCACTCTAGGCAGTTGTAAGTCCAACAGTCGGGTGATTTATCCTCTCTTGTGGAGGTAAACCACATACCTATTTTTTCACCTTAGATTTAGGTCATGCTTTGGCCCTTGCCAAAGCTCCCTAGATTTAGGATCTGATTGTTTCCCTTTACAGGCTACAAGCATAAATCATTACCTCTTAGGCATTTCCAAGATCTTGTATTGTTAAATTATAAGCCCTATATGTCTAATAAAAATTCAACACAAACATATAATCATCTTCAAATTTCAAAAATATAAAGCTCAACCATATGATAGTTTGGGATGCTCACTAGGTTTAGATTTTTGAGTATCATGAGCATCCCCTACTCATCTCCCTTTGGTTTTGATAATAACTCCTTCCTTTTGATCAATCCCACTTGATTTTCCAAAAATAACTTATTGATAGTCCTATCTTTGAAATCTTTGGAGATAATCATTTACCTTAATCAAGAGTATTCTTAAAGAATCTTATTCCTTATGATGTAATTAACTATGGAGGCTTGCCTCCATAGGGAACTTAATGAACCCAATTTAAATAAACCCTACTTTAATTTTCCATATAAAATAAGGGAAAGATCTCTGGTACATTCGAAGATCCATCATGCCATAGGAGTCATCATTAGGTGATTAGGTCCATTGTAGGATAGTGACTTCTGTCTCTCAAGATAGTACATCATTCCTCAATGTACTCGACCACCCTAATGAGTACATCTACAGATCTGTGTAGTGTCCCCTAACACACTTCATAATCAACTCCAACATAAAAAATTAAAACACCACACTTGTTTTAATTGACCCTAAGTTTAGGTTCACCCTAAATAACCTTATTCAATAAGAAAGACATCTTAAGATTAATTAGCATGAATTACTATCATAAAACATATATTCATTCATTTCTTTCCATTATGTTCATCATGCATATGAGTAAATCTTAGGCATACCTATACATGCAATTTATGTCTTAGCACACTTAAATGATGAATGCAAAGAAATGTGTTTGGAATTTAGATATTTCATTTGATTGAATTATGAATGCATATATTTGTAATAAGAAAAGAGGGATTTTTCTTTCATTAGTTAGATACACATTCACATGTATAAAAGTTTTAAGTGAGTATGTTGTCATTATTTTCTGCACCAAGGGCGTAAGGTACAAGACCTACTTAGGACTACTTAAAGTCTTGCAGCCCCGGGGTATCCAGAATAATATATCACTTTTTTTAGATACATGTAGATGTATAAGCAAATATAAGGATAGGAAAACCCATGCAAAAGTTGTGTTTGATTTATTTGATTTATGATTCTTATTCATTGGCCACATCATACATACATATGTATAATAGTTTTAAGTGAGTACAGTGTCATTATTTTCTACATCAAGGGCGTGAGGTACAAGACCTACTTAGAGCTACTTAAAGCCTCATAGTCCCGGGGTGTCTAGACTAATATAGCACTTTTCTTAGATACATATAAATGTACAAAAACACCACAAGAATAAGATGTCATGCAAGAAGTCATATTTAATTTGATTGTATGATTTCCATAGGTGATATGAAATTCTTCCTAAGTCTTAACATGGAGATGCATAGGAGTATATTTAGGCAAATGTTGTATTCTTTTCAAATGAACTATACACTTGTAAATCCTATGTGAATCCTTGTAAGATAAGGAAAGAGAACTTCATATTGCATATCTTATATTATCATCACATGCAAACTTATCGATATTTGTAATTAACATCACTTCATATTATGATTGACTTATGGGCTTTTAAAAATAGCTTTTGATTTAATAGTGATAATAGCCACACCTATTTTAATTTAAATCAACACATGCAATTTGACATAGAAAAAACTATTTTTCTTTAATTTTAAAAGAAATGAATGCATGATTTCACATGTAAGCAATATTTAGCATGATTGGAAAGAAATAAAGAATATAAGCACATGATCTCATTCATCCCAATTAATTTTTAAGGACAATCACATTAAATAAGGCTATTTAAAATAAACCAAAATATTTAAAAGACATTTTTAACCTTGACTTTGATTTAATTTAGGAAATATGAAAGAGGTTTGCTAATCCCAATCCAATTCCCCATGTGTGAATTAATTTGGTTTAATAAAGAATATTTAGGTTGCGTTTAAGTTTTAATTGGGCTAAGGTATGAATTAAGTGAATCAATTAACTGTTACCTTTATCACCTTAAGTTAATTAACTAATTAATAGTAAGCCAATATGATATGCAACCACATGAAAAGTAAATTTGCAATGCTCCTAAGAAATGAAATGGGTGTCTTATGATTAGTAGTTAAATAGGCTTAAGGGATCTCATTTAACTACTTTTATGATTTTCTCACACATGTGAGCTAACCATAATTTTATTATCTCTCACCTTTGGTTATTGAACACCCAAGGAGCTACCTAAGACTAATTAAAGGTTGCTTAAGTGTGAGGTGGATTTTTGATTGAGTTAAATCAAGCGTATTAATTAGTTGATTGAATTCTTTGATTATATTTTGATTAGGATGATGAAATTAATTTTAAAAGAGAGGATCAAGGACAAGGCCTCAATCCTCAATCTCTAAGTCATTTCAAACATTCAATTAGGCTCTAACTTTTATCTTGGAAATTAATTAATTAATTAATTAAGCAATTAATTACCTCATTAATCATCAATTAAGTTAATTCTAAAAAAAAGAAAATGAAATGAATATCTCAATCACACTCCCTAAGTTTTCTTACTATTCCACAAAGGTAATTAGGCTTAAATAATTAATTAGGTCATTGTTCATTCACTAATTATCACTAATTAAATTAAGAGAGTGATTAAGACTTAATCAATTGATTTCCCTAAAATTGGGAAGGCAACCTAGACATCCACATAAAATTTAGATTGGTTAATTAGCTAGTATAATTCTAAAATCACTATTTCTCTAGAATACCTTTAAAATGAGCCAAAGTTTGTATTTTTTTTCTTTTGGATTTTCTTACAATTAATTATAAATTTAGAAAGTTTCAGTCTTAAAAATTAATTAAAATAGCCTAATTAAAGCCTTAATTCCATCGGGCCACGTGGCGGCTGATGCAGCGTGCTTTTTATGTGGCGTGATGGGATTGGCTATTTAAGTTGTCACATTCGCACGCTGGCTCAGTTGGCGGTGGATGCGCTTTCCCGTTGACCGTTTGATTTAAGATCGACGTCCACGATTTGATTTGTTGTTTAGGAAGGGAATCAAAAGATCTAATGTCGGATATAATCATAGTTATTTATTCTAATCATGCAGAATGGATGGCTCACGAATTTATCCCGTTCACGAGTGGAAAAAGATGGATGTCATCCATCTTTCTCCATTTCATCCGAGCTCACCCGAGCTCAAATTGCCTCCAAATTGATCCCACACCTTTGGGGAGGGGAGGGGCACACATTTAACGGTCAAATTCTCATGATGTTCAAATTTACTTCATAAAAGACCAGCCCATTTTTGCATACAAGGCTCGGTTTGCAAAATTACCTCACCGGAGCTAATGTCCAGTGGTAGGTCATCGGTGGTAGCTTCGCCTTGTTGAGGTGAGGCCCTGTTGAGAAGCTTTGGGTTTAATTTGGGGTTGAGCACTCGGTCGATCAATCCACACGTGAAGACCTCGACTCCGATCGAAGTCACACCTCCGGCCACTTGGAAGCTTGGGAAATGACTCGTTTGGCTTTAATGGAGTATGGTGAGAGTGTGGGTAAGAGGAATTTGAGTTTGATTGCAAAATGAGGGAGTATTGCTTGAGATTATGGTGTCCTATTTTGACTATGCTCATGAATGGGCAATCCCGATTGAGGAGGGCTTAAGGATGCTTAGGATTGCTCTGAGGGGCTTCAAAATTGGCTTAAGAAGTCTTCGATTCAATTTGCATTGATTTCTACTCAAATTGAGGGGGTATACCCCTCAATTACTCATGATGGATGGATGGCAACGTGCACACGATTTATACTAGCTGGCCACCATCCAGCCATCAAACTTGTCTCCATCAAGTTTAGGTGGCACGCCAGGGATGGGAGAAGTGATGGGAGGCTGCCATGGATCCATTATGCAAAGGTTATAAGGTTTGGATCCATTGGGTGCTCAATTTAGGTTGGAGGTGAGTCAACTCACCTCCCAAAGGTCCTTGGCCGAACTAGAGTGGGTTAGCTGGTGGTCGTGAGAAGGTTCTATTGAGTGCTAAGGGCTATCATGGGATGGGAGAGTTGACTTGGCTTGGATCCATTGGTTTGAAGCTTAAATCCCATGGTTTGATGGCTAATCCCTTGGGTGGGGCCCACTTAGTTTTAGGGAGGTCTGACCAGGTGAGTTTGGTGAGTTAGATCAGCCCACAAGTTTTATAGATTTGAGTGATTTAGTTTAGATTGGCCAAATGGGTTCAATTTGGGCTATGTTGGGTTGGGTTGACCAATTGGTCAAATTGGGTCAAACCAAGGCTTGGATTAGGTTCATTTGATGATATGAGATGTTTTGGTTCAATTAGTTTGGATTGGTTTGGCCTAGGTTTGGATTTGAGTCATTTGGATTCAAAAGGGTCAAATTGGTCAAGTTGACTAATTTGACCAATTTGACCAAATTGGGTTGGGTTAAGGGTTGATTTAAGTTCAATTGGTCAATTAAAAAATTATCCTAGCTTTGGTTTGGTTTAATTTGGATTTAATTTGACTTTTGGCCAATTTGACATTTTAGGTCAATTTGGGCTAGGTTGGGTCAAGTTGACCAATTGGTCAACTTAGGCTCAGTTATGGCTTTGGTCAAGTTCAAAAAGTGATTTGGAATGAACTTGAGTCATTGGTTGCAATCAATTTGGATCAAATCATGATTTGACCTATTTTAGCCTTTTAGGCCAATTTGGGTCAACTTGGGTCAAATGGCCAATTAAGCTTGGTTTGACTCAATTGATAGTTTGGTCATGTTCAATCATTGATTATGAATGGGTTTGAGTCAATGGTTTTAATCAATTTGGAATATGGTGGATTTTGGCTAGTTTGGGTTCCATTTGGGTTAAATGTTGACTTGGTCAAAGGCTAAGTTTGACTTGATTTGACCCAATTCAATGCAATTGATCACCCTAGGGTTGTTGTTGGTTATGTTGTGAGATTTAAAAGGCTGAGTTCAATCCAATTTGGGTGGATTAGAACTTGGCTCAAAAGGTTCTTTAGGCCACTTTGAGTCAAGTGAGCCTAAATGGGTCAACTGGCTTGATCAAGGCTTGATTCAAGTTTAGTTGAACTCACACATGAGCCTAGGATTGAAATATAAATCCAGTTGTAATTGGTTTGGAGCCAAATGGGCTTTAGTTCATATGACAATTTCAAGTCAAAAGGGTTCATTTGGGTTTGATTTGGGTTGACTTGGGTTTGGTTTGATAATGGTGGTTTATGTTTATATTTGGGTCAATAATTATAGAATGATTGAATCATGAATAAATCCATGAGTTTTGAGTTGATTTGGGTTTCATTTAGCCAAGTTCAAGAATTTGGCTAAAAGGGCTAAAATTGAGAATTTGATTTAATTTGGATTTGGTTTGGACTATTTGAATTTATATTTTATTTATATTTGTGAATATAAATGAAGATATAATTGGGTTATGAGAAAATCACTTGAGTTTGGAGTGATTTGGAAGCAAATTTGATCAAATTAAGGGATGCAGGTCGAAAAGGGCTTAAGTAGAGAATTGGTTTGATTTGATCTATTTTGATTTGCTTTGAATGGTTTGAATTTTAATTTCATTTATATTTGTGAATATAAATGAATGAATGAATGATTTATAAAGAAATCAACCAAATTTGAGTTAGTTTGAAGGAGTTTTGACTAAGCATATGAAGGTAGTTCATATGGCTTAGGAAGAGATTTTGAAATTTGGACTTAATCATGGGTTTCAATCATTTGGAGTTTGAAATTGATTTATGATTTGGAATTTGATTTGAGATTGAATTTATAATTGAGAAAATCAATTGGATTGGGGTTGATTTGAATTTGGTTAAGGATAAGTTCATAAGATAAAATCAAAGGGCTTAGGAAGGGATTTGGAATTTGAATTTAGTCATGGGTTTCAATCATTTGATAGTTGGATTTGATTTTAGAATTTGGATTGGAAGAAGAAAGTAAGGATTTGGTTTAGGCTATGGGTAGGCAAGTCCTCCTAAGTCTCTAAGGCATAACCTATTCTTATGGCTAACTCGTCTAAGTCTCTAGGGTTATGTTAAGTATTCACTTAATCACTAGAAGTGTCTTAAGACTAAGGAACTCTTAGTGTCTATAAGAATCCTAGATCTATGAAGAGGAAGTTGAGAGCTCACTCCAAAAGTGAGGTCAACACACTTAAATTAAGAAGATCAGTTCCTTTTCTTCCAGCTTATTGAGTGCAAGAGAAATGACTTGGCCACATTTGGGCTTATTGAGTTCGACAGTCAGGATCCTCTTGAGTCTTAGACATAAGTTGTGAATAGACTTGTGCTTTCCTAACTTAACAATATCAAAGTTTACAAGTTTGAAATCCTCTCACTTGACTTTTAGAACTATTATAAGCATAGAAGATGAATCTTTCAACTGTAGAATCATCTTGTGTGCAGCTTGTTTAAAGATACATTTTCACTATTCAAGATAATCAACATTACCTTAAGGCACAATGTCAACCCATATGAAAATAAAGAAACACCCCCTATCTTGCATGGGAAATTCTAAAACATATTTGAAAGAATTTTAAGATGAAATTAAGCAAATACATCAATATTTGAGTTGATATATTTGCTCATAAGAGAGCTTAACACATAATATTGATTTCATCTATATATAAAATCTAAAAAAATGCCCCCTGTGTAATAGAGGGATTTTCACGGTGCTTCTTTTTTTTCTTTTTTTTTTATCATCTATTATCAAAGATTGTCTTCCTTTTCTCTTGATTATATATATTTATTTAGGGATCTCAGCAAGAAGCACGATATCAACCTAAATAAATAAATATGAATATATATATATATATATATATATATATATATATATATATATAATACCCCCTATCTTGTAGGGGAATTTCTATAGTATCTCGATAATGTATTTATCATGTATATGACTTTTTCAGGTATTGACTATTAATTGGTATTGGTCATTCGCCATTTAGGTCAATTAGTTGGTATGCCCCTCCTTGATACACCTTTTCGATGATAAAAGGGCCTTCCCAATTAGGCTAAAATTTGCCACCAATTCTTTGATTAGGAATAATGGGTATTCTCAGCACTAGAACCAATTCACCTTTCTGGAATGTCCGAGGATGCACTGTATGATCAAAATCCCTGGACATCTTTGCTTGATAAAGTTTCAAATTTTGATGAGCTTGCAATCTAACTTCATCAAGTGTGTTGAGTTTCATTCTCAAATGAGCATTTTGATCTTCAGTTAGGTTGTATTGGATGGCTACTCGAAGTGATAGCAACTCAACTTCAAGCTAAAGAACTGCTTAAGTTCCAAATACTAATGAATAAGGAGTAGCTTTAGTTGGTGTCTTATAGGTAGTCCGATACGCCCATAATGCCTCTATAAATTTGGTATGACATTCTCTTTTATTTTTAGTGAAGCTCTTCTTAAGTAGTTTGACCATGGTCTTGTTGAAAACTTCTGTCAAACCATTTGCCCTTGGATTATATATTAAAGAATATTGCCAATCAATTTTATGTCGATCAACGAATATATAAATATTTGTACTTTTGAAAGCTGTGTCATTATCAAAAATTATTTGGCATGACACTCTAAATCTGTAGACCACATTATGCATGAAGAAATTGATCACTCAATTAGCAATAACTTCTTTAAATGGGGTAGCTTCAGCCCACTTAAAAAAATAATCAATCGATGCTAGGATGAAGCGGTGACCAGCTAATGGCGGTGGATCAATTGGTCCAATTACATCTGTACCCCAACATTCAAATGGCCATGATGCTATTGTTGGGTGTAATAGATTTGGAGGTTGGTGGATTATATTCCCATGTACGTGACATTCATGGCACCTCTTGGCATAATTGATACAGTCTCTCACCATAGATGGCCAATAATAACCCATCCTTTTGATCTTTATTGTCATCTTGGGACCTCACTAATGTGCACCACAAAGCCCTTCATGAATTTCAATCATTACTTTGCTAGCTTCATCTATACCTAAGCATCGTAGCCATATTTGTTCAAAGGATCTTCGAAGTAAGGTGTTATTGACGAAAGCATAGCGCAATATTCTCTTCTCAATTTAAGCTATCAATGATTTATTACTCGGTAATTTGCTCTCTTTAAAGTAGTCGATGAAGGGTTACCTCCAATCATGTGGCTCTTCTACTATAAAGACTTCCCATTACTTTTCTTAAGCAATGTCATGCTTAGCTCTTCTTGGTATAACTCCTTGTTGATTTTGAGGAGTATAAGGAGCAATCTGAATTGCATCTTGTTGTGTCAAATTTGATAACCCTTCTACCTACAGAGATTGACACTTTTGCTGGCTTTAAAACTCGTTGAGTAAATATCCTGATCATGACATAATCACCATTTATACTTATCATCTCCTTAACTAATTTTGGTAAATAATCTACTTTGCTATTTTCGGATCGAGAGACTCGAGTTAGTGTGACATTTGGTATTTGCTTCATAATCTCAAGAACTTGCTTATGGTAAAAAGCTAACTCAAGCTTATCGATTTTATAGATACAAAGTACTTGATTTATAATAAGCTGAGAATCACCAAAATATGCAAGTTTTGAATGACTATGAAAATAGCTTCTTCAAGACACGTTATCAATGCTTCATACTCAGTTTCATTATTAGTTATTGGCTTGGTCAACCCATATGATCATCTCATTATTCCTTCCTCTAGTGTTATGAAGATGATGTCGATTCCTGCTCTTGCCCTTAGGAAATTTAGAGGTTGGACTTGTTTGATCGATGAGGCTCTATCAAAGTATATTTCCTAAATTTGTGATTTTTCTCTTTCATGAATGAGCATAATTTACTCATCAGGCAAATCATCGTTAAGAGAAGAGTCCACAGGAATGGGATGTGCAGCAAGAAAATCTGCTAAGATTTGCCCATTTACTGCTTTTTGCAGAACGTATGTGATATCAAATTGTAAAAGTAATACTGTCTATCTTGTCAAGCAACCTGTCAACATTGGTCTTGTCATCAAGTACTTCATTGGATCAATCCTTAAGATGAGGGTACTTTTATGAGATAACATATAATGACAGTGCTTTTGGACTACAAAGATTAATACTAAACAGTATTTCTCTAACGAAGAGTATCTCATTTCTGCTCCTATCAATCTCCGACTGATATAATAAAGAGCATTCTCTTTGCTTTTTCATTGTGTTGTGCCAATAATGCTCCAAGAGACTCTTCTAATGAAGTTGTGTATATAATTAAGGGCTTCCCAGGAGTAGGCACTACAAGGATTGGTGGATTTAACATGTAGTTTTTAATATTGTTGAAGGCTTCTTGGCACTCCTTGTCCCATTTGAATGGAGCATTCTTCTTCATCAACTTTGCAAATGGTTGACAATGTCTTGATAGGTTTGATATAAATCATCAAATAAATGCAAGTTATCCTTGTAAAGAACGGAGCTAACGCAAACTCTTCGATGGAGGCATCTCCACAATTGCCTTAATTTTAGCAGGATCTATCTCAATTCCTCTGTGACGTATAATATACCCAAGAAATTTTCTAGAGGACACCCTGAATGCACATTTTAGAGGATTCATCTTGAGATCATATTTTCTGATTCTCTCTAATATAATTCTCAAGTCTTCAAAGTGAGTTTCATGATTTAAGCTCTTCACCACCAAACCATCAACATAACATTCCACCTTTTGGGGAATCAACTCATCAAAAAAATGCATCATGGCTCTTTGGTATGTAGTTCTAGCATTCTTCAAACCAAAAGGCATGATTGTGTAGCAATAGATGCCAATAGGTGTTCTGAATGATGTATATCTTTCATCTTCAGGTGACATCTTGATTTGATTATATCCCAATGATCCATCCATAAAGGAAAACATATCATAGTTGGATGTATTATCAACTAACAATTCTAATATATGAAGCGGGAAGTCATCTTTCAAGTAAGCTTTATTAAGATCTTAGAAGTCGATACAGATACGAATTTGACCAATTTTCTTCTTCACGGACACTATATTAGCTATCCAATCAAGAAACTTTTTTTACGTATGAATCTTGCATCAATTAGCTTTTTAGTTTCAATGATCACATGTTCTTCAATTTCTAATATCATTCGCCTTGAGCTTGTTTAACATGTATTGTTTCTGGCTTGATTGTCAATTTGTGAACTACCACATCAGGGGATAAGCCTGACTTTTCAGCATATGTCCAAGCAAAGCAATCCTTGAATTTACAAAGTAGCACTTTTAGCTCTTCAACTTTCTCATCAGGTAGAAGGGTACTGATGAAAGTTGGATGGGGATCATCCTCAGCTCTTAGCTTGATTTCTTTGAGTTCATCCATAGTAGTTGTTTGTCCACCTTCTTCGAGTTCTTCAGGTGCAGGCTGGGCTTCTACTTATTCATCATTTGTAAGAAGAATTTCATAGAGATCATCTTCTTCATCACTATTAGTTTCGATCTCAGCTTCTATTACATTATAATAAACTTTATTTTGATGAGATTTATGGATGAACCCAAATCCTTCAGTGATAAACTTATCACTTCTTTGTGATGCTTGAGGACTTTTTGGGCTCCACATCTTATTAAAGATTTGATTTCTATGTTTAGTGATTCCAATATGAATTCTAAGCTTATGCATCATTCTGCGTAATTTCAATGGATAGTATATTGGTATTCTTATTGGCACCATCTCATCAGAATCTTCATGTTGAGTATGCTAATCAAAATTGTGAGGCTAAGACTCTTCAGATTTATATAATAAAATTTCAGTTCTGCCACTCTCTTTCAACGGTGGCACATAGAATGTTATCAATTATTCAATGTTATGAACCTCCATTGGAGTGATTTCTTTGAAGTGTTGCTGAGGGATGGGTATAATTTTGATGGAGTCATCTGACACTGTCAAGTGAGCTATCCTTCTTGATGCAACCCTCTAATCCTATTTTCATAAGTAGATTCAAATTCATAGTTTAAATCAGAATCACTTATTTTGTACTTTGCCTTTCTTGAAAGCATATAAGTTCCCTTAAGTTTGACAGGAATATTTTTTCTTCTTGTGCGACACTTCTCAAATGAGGAACTGATCTTCTTAATTTAGGTGTAGAATCAAGTGCTTTAGGAAGAGTTGGCATTGCCTTCTTTCTTCCTTTTTGCTTATGCTTTTTCACCTTATGAAGTTGCTTTTCAATTCCTAAAGTGGATGTTATCACCTCAAGAGGCTCTATTGGCTTAGGCTCTTTAGGGATGAAATATTTTGCATCTTCATAAATCTTTGCTTCATGGACGGAGAATGGTTGTAGGTTCCCAGGAATTCTAAACTCTTCTCCATCTCTTGGGTACTTCATACACTAATGCATAATTAATGGGATCATGCCATACTCATGCAGCCATGGTCACCCAAGAGAGCTCTAATTGATGTTTTAGCATCTATTACATAAAACTTGGCTTCTATATACAAATTTTGAAACTTGAGTAGGAGAATAAAAGAACCTAGGATTTTCTTCCCTTTCTCATTGAAATCATGAGCCATCAACTTATCCCTCCCAAGATGTTGGATATCAAGTGAACGAAGTTAGATCGAGACTGACTTCCTCTACAAAAGAAGTTGTAGAAGAAGATGTGGGAGAGCCATGCCCTTAGATCTCAAAGGCATCAAGGATGACAAGTCCCCATTTTTGCAACGCAACTGTTGATATCAAATAATCCTCTTAATATTTTTAGACTCATAAGATTGATAGAAGAACTTAGATTAATCAGTATTTGATTGATCAAGATTTCATCACTCTCTGTGCTAACATATAGAGGGCGGTTGTGCTCTGTTGTTCCCAACATAAGATCTTCTTCAGAAAATGTGATTATTAGGAGATCTTGAGCTTGCAATGATTCAGTCATACATTTTTTGACAAAGTATGCTTCATAACTCTTCAGATCATTGAGAGCATGTATCAAAGTTTCTCGAAAGTCTTTTGACATTAAGAGAGCCTCATACACACTAAATTGTACAGGGATCTTTCTCAAATGTGATAGAATATTATAATTTATCCTTTCACTTGATTTAGGCTTTATTTCAAGATTTTGGGAATGATATCTTCATTGACTTCAATTTGTTTATCTTTGTCTTTATTTGAATATCCCTTATTTGATGATGGTGGTAAGACTTTACCACTTCTCAACTGAACTTGAATCACCTTATCTTACTCAGATTCCTCTGAAGAAGTAGTTTCTTCAAATTCACTTTTTATTCTAGAGGATTGACCAAAAGAGTTAAACTCACTTTTCAACTTCATATATTTCATATGTGATGTTTTTGATAAGTCTGACTCTTCTCCATCAGGAAAACATAAATCTTCATCTAAACTACTATCTTTTTGTTGAGTCATTAGACAAAATTCAGATGTTAACTCCTCAGGCTTTTATTTCTTTTCTAAGAAGAATTTTGATGGGTTGGTCGGATCTATTTCACTACCATTATCATTTTAGAGTAACTGATGCTAAAAAACATCTGATATCACATAAATAATTCAGCATGTCTCTACTGGAAAAAATTCACCATTATCTTTTTCATCCAACTCAACAATATGGAGTTTAGACATGAATTTTACAAGCCTAAATGGTTGTCTTGTTGGCTGGTGATACTCCCCTAAATTATTAATAATCTTTTGAGTTGTAATCTTCTTCTTGATCTTCTTTTTCTTAGCCGGCTTCTTTGACTTATGAGGTATACATTTAATAGACTGCTCCTCGTGGTGTGATAAAGTATCCTTAACAAAATATTGCTAAGAAGCTAAAATGCTTGGTTTAGGAATTTCTTTTAAGTCCAATGTAGGTTCAAGTGGTTATTTCCACTTAATACTAGGGACATCTTTTAGCTGCTTCAACATTTTCACGGTCTTCTTAGAGACTATTATTTTCTATTCTTCAATCTAAATTGATTTTTTTCTTTTATCTTTAATGGATGATACGAAAGAGGACATAACCATCCTTGTAGACTCTCTTTTCGGGTTGACTAGAATACTATCGATAATTTAAATTCACCTCGATCGATACTTCCTTTCTAGCCAATCTTTGAAGACATAACAATCTTCAATAAGATGACTGATCACTTGATGATTGGGATAATAATTTAGATTATTGACTAAATCAACTTCTTCAGGCCTTTTAATTTCTCATAATTGCATACCAACTTTGACTGCTTGCCGAAATAATTTAGCCACACTATCCTTTCTAAAGAAATATTCTTTGTTCATCTTTTCCTTAAGAGATGGCTACATTCGCTCATCATCTCTTGGCTTTTGTTTTAGATGCTCTCCACCACCTGAAAAAAGTATGAGGTTTATCATTACCTCTTAATACTAATTTTGGTTATGGATTAGGATGAACAAACTTATTTTTTTATCATCATTGTACATTAGCTGCTTTCCTTTATCTACATTATTGATTACTGATTTTTCACCACTTGAAGTATAGGAAGCGGCATGAGTTTCATTTCTTCTTGAGTCTGAAGGCTTATTTTTCCTTAATTTATCTGTATATATTTCAAACTTAAGGTGATTTAACTTTTCAAATTTGGCCACCCTATCAAACAAGTCCTGAAATATTGTAATTGACATCATACATAAAAATGATGCCATTTTATCATCCATATTGCCCATTATCAGTTGGATCGCATGTTCTTCCTCTAATTATTGTTCACATTTCATGCTTAGGTTATGCCAATGAATTATGAATTTTATCACTGACTCATCTTTTCTCTTTTTTAGTAAGGCAAGGTCAGCGATCGTTATTTTCTCGATTGCAATGGCGAACCTTTTCACAAACATTGTCTTTAGTTCAGTGAAGATTTTGATCAAATCATTCAGCAATTTTGTATACCACTCGAAAGCAGTTGAGATCAGGCTACTGACAAACTGGCAAAAAGCAGTGCATCATTTCCTCCTGTTACTACAAATAGCCTTGAATTGGGCTAGATGTTATTTTGGATTACCATGCCCACTAAAAATTGGTACTGAGTAACTTTTGGGTATGGCACTTGATCAAATTCAAAGGTGACCCTCACTCACCGCTTTTCAAGCCTAAGCTATAATTGTCTTTATCTTTTCATTAATTATTATTTCTAGTTGATCAGTTGTTATTATTCCTGGTGCACTAGTCACATTCTGAATTATAGGTTGAAGAGCAATTGATTAACTTCACTACTCCCTTTAAGCGTAGCATGTACTGTAGGGGCTTGAGGTATTAGAGTAATTGGTGGTATAGAAGTTGTATTATTAGCTACCTATTGATTAGTAGATGAAACAAGTGTTACATTTGATGTGTTATTCTTCTCCAATATATTCATCATTATATTCATTTGTACCATCATGTCTTTCATCCTGGTACCAAGCTGTGAAATTTTTTTATCTTTGGCTTCCATTTGACGTTGCATTTGTCTTTGCTCACTAGCTAACGCCAGGGCATTAACAAGTATAGGCTCTTCTTCTTTCTCTATTTCTTTTTTTTTGTTCTCCTCCCTATTCATCTTCAGGGGAAGAACTTGATTTTCCTTCTCCTTAAGCGTTTACAGGGACAATTATGGTTGGGGCTGAATGACGACATGTTGATTATAAAATCGTGTACTAGGTTGATCATTTCCTGGTTCAACCATATAAACAGCTTCAACTCCCATGAGCTCTTTTCCATTTTGATGTTCTTCTTCTTCCTCTTCAGCAGAGATTGAAGATCCATTATCTACTCTCTTTTGTGATGACTCTCCTTCATAAGCATCAACTCTAGTTCAAGCTCATTGGATTCATGTTGTTGAGCAGAAAATTCATATATATGTCTCATCATATAAATAAATTCTACTTCCATAGTATCATGTTCATCATTTTCTTCTTGCACATGAAATTTTGATCGACGCTTCCAATGGATCTCTAGTTCATTATGAGGAACAGACATTTCATCCATTAGGAGACTGCGATCATAGTCAACTTTCTCCCACAGGGGTGAATCTAATTGATGACGTGATCCCCTAGAGGATTCTTCAGGGTGTCAACCATCATATATTTTATCAGTGACGTCCCTTCTTTTAGGTATCCACTTCTGATGAATTATTTTTTAGGTGCATTTCTAAATATATGCATCAAATGTTACACCTCTTTCTTTCTTTAGAATTTCATCAGAGAGCCTTGGCCTCCATATCTGTTTATCCTTTATCGGGACCTTTTAATAGTGGATTCTTGGACACGTAGTCCAAGTTTCATGCTCTGATGCTCACCGCATGAAGCATACTTGGTTTGATGACTAGTTACGATAAGAGATGGCAACCTTCTTGGTGGAATCTCAGTATCTTCAATTATCACAGGCCTCTGAAATTTTCTTTTCATTAAGCCTCTTTCCTTGGCTACTTTAAGGACGTTGTGTATTCTAGCGGACAGTATTTCAGTTGTTGTCTCTTCTGCAGTGGTGGAGCTTGACATTATTGAGTCTAAAAGGACTACTTCACCTAACCAGTAGAGTTATTCCTTTTTACCTATTTTAGATTATCAAAGTTATTATAGGTATGAATACTCACTTCTAGTGGCAGTATTTCTTGTTCATTGGATTGTTTAAATGGGATCTACTAAGCCCTCAACTCAACATTTCTTATTTTTCTTTTCCTTCTAGTTGATTTGCTTCCTAATGATGAAGCCTCAAAATCATGTCTTTCAGATACAAAGGTTTCAGTTGGCGAAGTAGTTGTACCATAAGGCATCAAAGATACAGTTTTCCCACTGACGGTTATTTTCATCACAAGGGCTTCACATTGACACAGTCTTTTAAAAATTGAAGTTCTATCTCGGGAGAACTCCTTAACAGGAGTTGGTTGAATAATTGAGCAAGATGAATAGAGCTTCAAGAAATTGAGGCCTTCCTGCATGACCCTATGAGTGCACCTCAGAGTTACCTATAATAGGAAAATTCACGTTACCAAATTGAATGATAGCTCTAACATCTTCTATGTTGATGACGGTGTTAGCTAAGTAGATGTTTGCACCACGACCTAGTTGAACGGTGAAATGAGTGCTCTGTAGATCCATTATGTGTAAGTGAAAGATGGGGATTAGTAATTAGTAATTGTTATCTCACCCCATACTTTCAAAATGCAGAGGTACTACATAACAAAATAATAGTGTAATAAGTATATACTATACGAAATAATTCATTCAACATAAAGTCTTATACATTAGTAATTTGAATTTATTACACATTTAAATCACCATTTTTTTTGAATTTTAAATATTTTGTTGCTACTATAACATATATATGACTAGCCAAAGTTGGAATGAGAATCATATCCCCATCGAGTCACTAAAAATTTATGGGAACTGAAAAGTCACCACCGACTTCTCTCATTGAAGAGAGTTTGATTTGATGTGTCAGTGAAATTTTCAGAAGGTAGATGAGATAGTAAATAAGACATTACCAAGAGATTTTACCCTGATTTGGTGAGGACTTTAGATCTGGTTCCAAGTTTCCTATAGGCGCAAGCACCTATAGTAAATTGGCTCCCTTCAATGCTTAGAGAGAACTTTCAATTAAAATTAATCGTTAGATCGCTAAATACGTAGTGTACAATAGGAGCATGTGGAGTTTAAAATTAGGGTTTAAAATTTATAAATTCATCATTATTAGCTTAAAGCAGGTGGTTGGGGGAATGATGACGTGCCCGATCTAGATCTCATGGTTCCTTCATTTCGGACTATCGTGATCCCTAGTCTACTTAGTCAAAGGAGGTAGTCGACCCAACCTGACCAAAGGATCCTTATCAACAGCCATGGGTTGCATCGTCTAAGGAATCCTTGTAGACTTGGGGTGGTGTTTGTCTAAGGAGATAAGCTTAAGTCTACCTTAGCTAACAGAGAGTTTTTTGTCCTATCAGCTGTACCCTATGATTCACCTCTTAAGGGACATAACCATTGGAGAGCATACGGGCTATAGTCGTGATCGTAATATAATGATGTCATCTCAACCACCCGATCAGAGGACTTTGGTCGTAACTACATCATATGTGGAGCCTACTGGCCAAACCACGTAGACAGAGGACACCGGCCACATCCTTGCTGGTATGAGATTGATTAAGAGTGAATATAGAAATATATTTGATTTGACATTAGCTATTTTGTGAGCTAGAGTTATCTTAATTCATCACCTTTAACAAATAATTACGGAAGATGGATTGAATGGAGTTTGTTTTAAATATCTAAGGATTGAATTTCATTTAACCATTAATAGCATAGTGACATATTAGATTTTGCATTTGGATTGACACTCAATTTGAGTTAATTTAATCTGAAATTAAAATCATATTTTGATGAAAATATCCCCTCCAATTGAAATTTTCATTCAACACAGCCATCATCGGGATTTATGAGTTTGCTTTATCATTTAATTTATTGTATCAAATCTTGTCGACTCTATTAGTTTAATAATAGACGATTAGATCTACTATCATTTGACAGAATTAGCTTCTTAGTTATTTTAATAAGTTGAAATTCTTATAATAATTGGATTTTAAGTTTTGTTAACCCACCCATCCTAAGACCAAACCGAAGCAACCGCACAAAGATCCTGACATTGTTTAAGCAAGCCAAAGCACTATCGGGGCCCATGTGGGTGTTTAACAATTCAAATATTTATATTTCTAAATCATGAGATTGATTTTATATTTTTATTTAATTCTAACTTAGCATGTGCAGCATTTTTAGACATTAAAATTTGCATTATGAATTTTCATGTCTAAGCACATGCAGGTATTTTTTTAGCTTAGATAATTTCATCTAATTAATAAAATCCTTGATTTTAAAAATTATAATTAGAATGAGAATTTTCTAATTTTTTTATTGAAGGAAGCTCCATAATTTGTGCAAGATTTAATTTAGTATTGCCTTCTATCTGCGTGTACTAAGAATTGCAGATTCAGTGGCATTTGTGGAGCATAATTAGATTTATATTTGCACTTAAAATATATATTGTTACTTTCATTAAACTTGTTTGTTGAATCTCTAAATTTGGATAGTTGATTCATGCTCATTAATGAACAATCAAAATTTTGTGAGATTTACTTAAGCCGCTTCACCTATTTTAACTTGTTTGATACAAGTCAAAGTATAACTCATTCGTTCATTGAAAACCCCTTCTTATATTGGTTAACAAGCTATTTGGGTTTACCAAAAATCTTTGTTCATACTTCTTAATTAAAATGTGCTATGTGTTTCACTTTAAATCTCTCTTTTTATGACTTTTACCCATTAGATGTGCTATATGTCAATTTCACAATTATGTGGATTAGATATAGTGTAAGTCCTCTTACGAACTTCCTCTGATCTTATTAGTTTTAAAGATAAACACTTAGATATATAACAAATCTCATTGTATTAAAAATTTAATTTTAAATTCATGATCTAAATGGTTCATTTAGAGGCCACATTCATGAGTAATCATGAGTTGCCTAATTGAATTTGTGCTTATAAGAAAGCTACTAAATTTCTTGTACACTTTTGTTCTCAATTTAGAATTGGACATTTAGATTTACTACCAATCGTTTGTCGTTTAGAATTCAATTGAGATCCATATTTCATTTGACATCAAGTGTGATTATTCAAGTGTTCAGTTGATATTGTTCATATTGATTACTTGCTCATGAATTTAACACTTTAAATATTCAAAGAGAAGCTTTATTCACATAAAAAGACTTCAAATTCAATATGAATTTATCCTTAACTCTACATCAAGTTTCATATTTATTTAATAACTAGACTTCAAATTTATCACGAGTCTCTTGTGAGTTTAGTATTAGCCTCCCAAATTTCTTAGAGTTTATTTAATTTTGAGGATTTGAGAGAAAGAACTCACTTTACCATGAAATTTGCATTTGTTGTTTTGCTTCAACTTAAGCCATAAAAAATTATATTTGTAGGGAAAAGTATTGTCAAATACAATTGTCATTTGTGATAATTATCCATCTAACCCTAATGAGAAAGATAAAAATGAAATTGTGTTGGATCGTCAATTTTATTCATATAATCCCTCCTAACAAAGATCAAAAATGTGGAATAAAGTGATTGTGACATGTTATACATATGTTGTATCTGTCGCCATACTTAATTATTTAATTTAAATAAGGATGGGTCCCGTATTGACTCTTTCCATCTCTATAAATGAATCTAAGGGGAGAATCCTTGCATTTCATATCATTTGCTTGGGTTTAGAAGACTTGAAAGAGAGGGAGAAGGATTCTAACTCAAAGGTTGGGTGGACTTTCAACTTGCTTAAATTTTTTTATGAGTACTCTTCATTTTCTTCTTTTTTATTTAATGTTTTTTTCATATTTATCATGTATATTTTTTATTTCATTTAGTGATTTTTTTATTTAAATGACGATCCAACATAATTACTCTTCTATCAACGAAATGAAAGATTGCACTCCACGTCTATTAGACATAAATCTTAAAACTTATAAAATTATATATATATATATATATATATATATATATATATATATATATATATATATATATATATATATATATATATATATATATATATATATATATATATATCCTACACACATTCACACGCTTCTTCGTATCCACGATCAGCAACCATGATAAATTTGCACGCCAACAGGACTGATTTGTAACTTGGGATTGCAATTTTTCTTGACGGAATTGAGGAAGGATCCGAATGGGGAAGACACACCGTTGGGGGTAGGAGGGGATCAATCTTAGAAGCAGGTTGAAAGGGGAATCAGGAAGGGTAGTTCGGTTGGGTCATTCGGCTTTGGTTAGGCTTCAGTCCAGAGGAGGAGTTCGGCTAGGTTACTCACGTGCGTAGAGCTCAGACCGAGAGCGAGGGAGAAGCAGATGGGGGAAATGCGAGAGTTCGGCTGCTACGTGGGTTTCGAATCAAGGGAAAGTTGGAGTACTGTACCCGCAAAGGGGATGCAAGGGGGAAAACCGAGAGAAAAGCGGACGGGAATAGGGTTTGTTCGACTGCAATGGAGACGAACGGGAGAAGAGGGAGATCGGACGGGTAGGGAGAAGTGAATGTCTTTTGATGGAGCGTGCGAACCAGAAAAAAGAAGGGGGCGAGGCCTGCGGTTGAAGGAAAAGTGAGAGGGAACGATTGCTCGACTAGGGGAGGCGAGAGCGGTTCTTCGGCTGGGAAGAGCCGATCGTACGATTTGCAGTTGAAGGAAATCGAACAAGAGAAAGGGAAAGAGAGGAAGCCTCACATGCGATCCAGCTCAAGTCGACCGTGAATAGGGAGATTTAGGGCCAGTTTGGATTATTAGTAATAAATAGGCTTTTAAATTGATTTTTTAAGTGTTTAATCAATCTTAATATGATTTTATGCCGACATCATTATATAAGAGTCGTTTGCGATCGGAGCTTTTGCGTTTCAAGCCAAAATTAATCAATTTCTCAAAAATACGCATCGCTATCGCCGACGCTCGATATTCGCCCAAATCGATCGTCGATCCTCATTTGATGATTTCTCATTTCGCCTAACGACGTAATCAATTTTAATAATATTGGGGCATCGCCACGCCTCGACTTCGCATCGAGCGACATCGATAACTCGATCGATATCTGCGCTCATCGTTATATTATGCAATATTTATATTTAGATTAATTTCAACGCTCAACGGATCGATAAATCAATACATATCAGACGTCTAAATTCTAAAAACTCTCAAATATGAAGTGTTTATATTTCATAGTTCAACGCAGATCTGAGCATTCAAATCAAAATATATCATATGATCGAATATCATGATCCGATGGAGATTTTTCTTATTTATATTATATAATATTTTATCCGAGAAATCTGAAAATCGTGTATTTTATATTGTCTATTATGTCATTATATATTGTTTTCAATATTTTTTTTTATTATTATTATTATTTTATATTAAATGTATCAATATAGGAAAATGATTTTTATTTTTGATTTGAAATATTTTATTATTATCTTTAAATATATGTGTGTGTGTTGGATTTCGTTAAATAATTATAATGTTTAGATGATGATAAAGTCTGAAATCATTTGATTGATTTTAGATATGTCATCTGCTCGTTTAAGCATTGTATCAAATTCGTGAATTAAATCTGCATTAGATATATATGTGAATATTGTCTTTTTTTTTTATTAAGAGAATTGTCTATATATATACCAATCCTATTAGAGGATTAGGAACATGTTATTCAATATTTGTTTGATTGAAATTTTACTTTTATAATAATTCATATAAAAGTTATTTTTAATTAGAATTAAATAATATAATGTGTATGTGAAATATTGCACGAATTATGGCTTGAGCTCGTGTTAGAGGTAAAGAATACTATCACTATATCAGAGTGGCTGCATTAGACCAATATTTAAGTAAAGCATGAAAATATCATGATGAATACTATTTGATTTTAGGAATATATATATATATATATATATATATATATATATATATATATATATATATATATATATATATATATATATATATATATATATTTTAATTTTATATTTAATACTTAAAATTTAATTTTTATATATATCTTTTTTTTCAAATATATTAAAAGATGTATTCACTTTAAAGAAGTTAGTGATAATAATATTTTGATGTGATATTAGAGATATAGATATTATTTATATAAATATTAAAATTTAGATCTTAAATATGTAAATATATAAAAATTGTGTGATATGTATATAAATAGCAAGATTTAGTTTTAGTTTCAAAATGATTTAAGTTTATATCATCCTTTTTTTAATCATAATTTTATACACATAATGCGTATGTAGAGATTTTATTTCAAGATCTTTTTAATGAAATTTTAAGCTCTCAACTACTATATTAAATTATCTAGTATTGTATTTACATCGTTGAATCTTAATTAAAATCAAGTTATAGCAGAAATCAGATCGATTATAACAGTTAATAATGTGGTTTAATTAGTCTGTCACAAGTTGGTCAAGGAATTGATGCGATGACCCCAAACATTTGGGTGCTAGTATCGTCTTATTAAACCATCGATTCGATCAGTTTACCCTTTTTTTTTTTAATCGAATAAATCGAACGGGAAGAACTTAGAATAATCGAACCAAGAAAAAATGGCGGAGATGTTGGATCGGGTCGATTGTCCAAATTCAGGTGAGATGGATTCCATGGCGTGCTTGGCGTCGGGAGAGCGGAGGGGAAGGGGATACAAAGAAGGTGAGTAGGTGACCTGGAGATTCGAACGCTCCCAGGTTTCCCGTTCTTCTCTGGCTCCAGGTATTAGTGCCTCTTATCCAGTTCTTTATGTTACTCTTTGCTGCTATTTTTTATCGAACCCTTCTTATATGCGAATTTATGCTCAGGACAATGAGCAGTTTTGCGCAAGCCGAGCCCATCCAGGATTGCTTTTGACCTTTTCTGCTACTAATGAACTCCTGGAGATGTTTTCCCTTTGACAGCATGAGGAGAAAGGATAGAAGGTAGAAATTTTTATTCTCTTTTCATTGTGTATTCAGCAACGGATATATATTACAAATTCAAAGAGAATGCAAAAATTAAAAAATAAATAAATAAATAAAGAAAGAAAGGGAAGGATTCATAAAACATTTACAATGCATTCTTGATTCTAACTGCTTTCCAAATCAGTAAATTTGAATTATGGGCTTTCCATATAGGCAACCAATCACGGATAATAGACTGACTAGATTTCTTTTTGAGGTTGTTGATCCACCTGTGCCAGCTGAGAGGGTCTGAATACCTCGCTGCCACAACTTATACTATCTTTGTTTATGAATTTCCTTCGTCATGCTCCCGTAGGATGGTGACTTGAGAGGATAGTCCATCTGGGCCAGTTACTCTATAGAAAAGTGAAGAGAAGGGCACTAAAACTTGTTGTTCAGTAAAGCACTAAGGCAAATATTGAAATACATAAAACATATATAATAGTTTGTATCACTCACATAAGTTTGATTGCTAGGTCGATCAACACTAAATTCACTATGAAAAGAACGGATCCAATGAAAGATCAGCTGTTGTGTTTGCAATAATAAGAAAAAGTGATAGTCAACCTCTATGGTGATTCTACATAGAAATAGGTGTGTTACTAAAGTAAATAAGATACTAGTGGTCACTATAGTTTATTTTTCATAATCATATATAGCACATAAAGGGTGAATAAGTGGTAGAAATTGTCAATAGATTGCTTTCTCAGATCAGTGGCACTATGTTAAATTGAGATAAGAGTGACATATGGTAAGGGGTGTAGAACTTGTTTTTTGCATCCTTATGGGGGTAAATTAAGCATTAAGAGTGAGGAATTACTTCAATTCCTAGAAAGTAAGTCAATGGCCTAAATCCTTGAGGGAGAATTTATGAGCAAGGATTTAGATGAACTTTTGCACAACCTCTTCATAATCACCTACAATAATAATATTATTAACATAGACCAAAAGGTAGACTATCATTATTGAAGATAAATAGAGAATTGTGCATTAGGGTTGTTGAAAATTGAGTTGATTTAGGCTCGAGGAGCTTATTTATGATCAAATATGGCCTTGTGAGTAAACATAATGAGGATCAATGAAGCCCTATAATTGTATCATAAATACATCCTCATAAAAGGTACTATGGAGAAAAATATTGATGACATCAATTACCAAAGAGTTCAACCATTGTTGACATCAAGGCTAAGAATGACTACTAAATAGAAAGTGTTATGATAGTCAACTTCAGATGTGTATGAAATCTCTTTGCAATTTGATAAGCCATGTAACTATCAATAGATTCATTCGATGAATGTTTCGTATGAAAACTCTACTTATAACCAATAAGGTTTTATGTTAGATTGATGAAACTGGTGTCATATCCAAGGAATCCAAACAAGTGTATCATAATACTTGTCCTTGATGGTCATCGTAAAGTTGGGATAAGGTTCGTGGAGGTACTAAGTTAGGTTGTTAGTTTCACTTTAGTGATTGGCTTATGGATATTGTTTTTGGATATGATGACAATAACAAAGATAGGAGAGGCGTTCAACTTGAAGGGAGTGAGTTTTATTTCATTTGAAGAAATTTTTATTGAAGGTGATAGAGTAGAGGGAGACAATATGGCACTAGCATTTGGGGTAGGCATAAGGATAAAGGATATAATAAACTTGGCTACTTTGGAGGGTAAACATCTATGATAGGACTAATAGTGAATATAGATGTTCGATACATACTATGGATGATGTACTTATGGCCAAAAAGTGGCCCTAGGGACACTAGTGAAATAATGTATTAGAGGAAGGGCTATCTTGCTGAGATTGAAGAGAAGTGCAAGGAAAAATGGTTTCTCTCTCTCTCTCTCTCTCTTCTTTCTTTCTATAATATGAGAGGTGGGTGCAACTCATAAGTAGGTGCCTTAAGTGGAAGATTAATTTAGGAGGATGCAAGCTGAGGAATGGGGTTCATTGTTGTATAAGTAATAGGGTTTGAGCCATGTATAAAACAATCAATTGAAACCATGAAGTTTGGAGTAATTGATAGGAGCATCAAGAAGGTTGGCATTTAGGAAGAGAAGATGAAGTGTGGGGTGGGGAACTATTGTTAAGATGTACAACAATGGTGAATGCATAGTACTAATAAGATATTATGCGTGAATGCATGGGAGAGAATAGATATGTTGCTACAAGAGGCAAATTGTAATGTATTAATTAACTAAATCTGGTGTGGATAAGATAACTAGTTCCATCGAGAGATTTCTATAGAAGTTTTATGAGAGTCTATAAATAAATCATATACATTAATAAAGAGACTTGTGGTAGAGTGAGGAGATACAAAGACAAAATATTTATAGAAGTCACAACAATTGATTTTTATTGAGGCTTATAATGATTATAAGGAAGCTACAAGCCTTGCAAGAGAGTGAGTAAAGTAGAAGCCATAACCTTTGATGATTTATATAGACTTGACATGTAGAAGTAGAAAATAAGATGTATAGCATATCTAAAATAAGAGATAACAGAGTTAAGGATTTTGAGCAGGTTAGATGCATTAAGAATGATGATAATAGGATATTAATAAAAGATGATGACATCAAGCAACTATATAAATATTACTTTGATAAATATTAAATGAGAGATTTAATGATGATATTTTTTTAAAAGAGCATAACAAATAATACAGGGAATTATATTATGGATTGATTTAAAAATTGAAGTGAAGTTAGCTTTAAAAATATGTTAATGATGGATATTCTCGTGATTTGGGTAATAAGTATTTTTAATAAAAATTTGAAAACCAAATGACTAAAGAATAAATATTTTGGTGCTAAGATTTAATAAATGTTGACTAATTGTAGGTGAATTAAATTTAGAAGTCATGTAATGAAGCAATGAAAGCAATTTATGGAACATGGACTTAAAAATTATATCAATTTTAAAAATCAAGTTAGTTTCATGCTACTATAGAAGCAATTTTGTGTTAAGACATATAATGGAGAAGTGTAAAGAACCCATTTAGGTTTTTCATAAGATTTTTATTGATTTTAATAAGGCATATGATCAAATCTCACAAGAAATAATTTGTTCTACTTTATGACAAAAATTTATGTATTAAAAATATATTGACATTATTAAAACTATTTGCAATGTAGCACTAAGCAGTTTTTAAATTATTTGTGGAGCTGTCTAAGAGGTTTTAGTTGTTGTAAGTCTACATTAAAGATCAATATTTTGCTTATATATTTTTGTATTGATTATGAAGATGCTTACAAAAGATATTTAAATTAAGATGTTTTATTATATGCTTTTTTGCATGTGATATAGTTCTAATTGGTAAGACATTCATTCATATATGTGAAAATTTAGACCAATGAATACATTATTTTTAAGATTGAAGTCTTAGAATTATTAAAATAAAGATTTAAGTATATGATATTAAATTTAGTAGGTATTATATTAATATTTAGTAAGATTTGCATACATATCACAAAATTCTTATGTATTTACATATCTAATACCTAAAGTTTGATATTTACAAATATAATATTTTTTTTATACATGAAAAGATGCATTTCACTTTAAAAAGTTAATAATGATACTATTTTTGATGCAATTTTAAAGATTTGTTATATATGTTAATATTAAAGTTTAAATATATGTAAATATACAAGAATTGTACATTATGTATGTAAATGCCCCTAATTATCATTCAATATTATCTGAAGATAAGATGATTCCTAAGTGTGTTATGTTTAAATTACTTGGATTTATTAAATAGAATAAAGAAGATATAGATGAAGATATTACTTTTAGAGTTAAGATTGGTAATTAAAATGAAAAAGTGCCTTGAAGTTTTATATGATTATGGATTTTATGGAGGTTTAAAGATAAATTCTATAAAATTATTGTTAACTCATTTTTTGAATGAGATAAACATAACTCAAATAGAACTATAATTTTCTTAGGATTATCAATTTGAATAAATGAACCAAAATTGCATAAAATTATCAAAATGTTTCTCAAAATTAAAACTAATCTTTCAAAGCCTTCTCTTAAGCCCATATAACCTTTTAGATTATTCTGGACTTAATTTGGACCATGGTCAGATCACTTTGACCAATTAGACCTAATTTAATTCTAATTCAAAATTGAACCCACTATGATATTAATTACGAGAGATTTTTTTCATAATTTTTGAAATTATTTAATGTATGTTTTAAAAATTTAACTTAAAAATAAGTAAAAAATTCACAAAAATTACAAGTTAATTTAAAATAATTTTAAAACTTATGAGAATCATAGTTTGATTCAGAAAGATTGAAGATTCAAAGAAAAAAAATCTCAAGACTAACATCGATTATTAGTTTAGATTTTAAGATGAAAGGTTGTAAAGAGAAAAATAAACCAAATTATTGTCCTAATTACGGAGATATTTAAAGAACACAAATAAAATATTTTAAGAGCAAGCTACAAGAGATTAGAATTTGGGATGTTATAGTTAACATTATGGGAAAAAAATGTGGAAATTAAGCAGATAAAGATATGTTTGGAGAATCAAAAGGAAAAGCTTCTTTAATAAGAATAGTTGGTAGAAATGAGTCAAAAAAGATAAAAAATAAGAAGATTGAAAACTTAGTTTATATGAAAAAACTGAGAAGGAAAGATATAAAGTGATCATAGAGATTCTAAGAAAAGATTATATGATGAAAAAATTTAATTTTAGTGATTTATACAAATAGATTAGATACCAAAAAAAAGGTGAAAGATGTATGTATAAGTTAGCAACCAAAGAGATAGAAGAATACATACAAGAAGAGATAGAAAATAATAAAATACTTTTTTTATAAAATGATATTGAAAATAGGTGGATGAGGTATTTTGATAAACTTTTCAATGAAGGATCGAAAGATGATTGATTTTAAGAACCTTAATACCCTAAACAAAATAGAGAATTTCATTTTATCATCATATTAGTAACTGAAGTTAGTGAAGCTTTAAAGAAAATGAAATGTAGAAAAGCAAGAGACGATAATATCCAAAGTGTGGAAATGTTTAGGAGATCAAGGAATTTCTTGGTTTACAAATCTTTAATATCATTTTAAAGACAAAAGATGTCAAATGAGTGGAGAAAGAGTTTGTTGGTTCTATATTTAAGAATAAAGGTGATGCACAAGAGTGTGCAAATTATAGAGGAATTAAGTTAATGTGTCATACATTAAAATTATGGGAGAGAGTAATTGAGTGCATACGTAAGTTTCTCACAATCGGTTGGTTTCATGCTAGATAGATCTATGGATGTATACATTTGTTAAGGTTTGATGAAGAAGCATAGAAAGTAAGGAGGATTTGATATTTATTGATTTAGAAAGCATGATAAAGTTTCAAGAGATATTCTTTGGAGAGTTCTAAAAGGAAAGTTAATATTGGTTATATTCAAGTCATTAAGGATATGTATACTAGAGTATTACTTGTGTCCAAACTCAAGGAGGATTGACAAAATATTTTTCTATTTCAGGTTGGATTACATCAAGGATCAGCTTTAAGCCCTTATCTTTTACTTTAGTTATGGATGTTCTTACTAGGCATTTACAAGATGTACCTTGGTGTATGCTTTTGCGATGACATTCTTCTTGTTGATAAGATTAGAGAGAGTCCAACGTAAACTTGAATTATGGAGGTCAACTCTAGAGAGTCTAAAGGTTTTCATTTAAGTAGATCTAAAACTAAATATATGGAGTGTAATTTTAGTTGTAGAAGTAGTGATAGTGTTGTTGGGTGAACAAGTCATTAATAAGAGTGAGCGTTTCAAATATTTAGGCTTTATTGTTCAAAATGATATGAAATAGATGGAGATGTTATTAGTAGAATTCAAGTTGGATGGTTGAAGTGGAGGAATGCATCGCCTATTATGTGATAGAAAAGTTCCACTTAAACTTAAGGAAAATTTTATAAGATAGTGGTAAGACCTACAATGACTTATATAAAAATGTTGGCCAATAAAAGAGAAGCATAAGACTATGTTAAGTGTTACAGAGATGAGGATGCTTAGGTGGATGAGTGGCTTTACTCTTAGAGATAGAATGCAAAATGAGTATATTCGGGAAAAAAGTTGGAGTAGCTCAGTGGTAGATAAGATTAGGGAGAGTCGCTTAGATGGTTTGTCACATAAAGCTCGTCCAATGACCCATTAGGAGAGTAGATACATTAGATTTGCCTTTATTAAGAAAAGGTAGAGGTAGACCTAAAAGACTTGGTTAAGATGTATAAAAATGATCTTAGTATACTTGATTTAAATGAGAATTTGACACAATAAGGACACAATGGAGACGATGATTCATGTAGCCCCAGTGGGATTAAGGCTTGTTGTTATGAGAATCATAGTTTGATATTATCTGGTCACACAAAAATTTCATAAAATTTAGAAATCTTATTTGATATTTTTCATAATTTCTTTATAAATAATATAAAATCACAATCAAAATTAATTAATTAATTAATTAATAATAAAATACATAAAATATATCTTGGATAAGTTGAAAGTATTGTGAAATATATGTTCATTTCTTCTATGTAGGATATGTTTCATAATGCTGAAAATGTCTAGGTGGTGAGGTTTGGCTTCAGGATGAAATTTTACTTCACAAATTCTTGAAAATTCTTAAATAATCGAAACCTAGAGTAAACATAATTCAAATAAAATCTTCTAAACCATGAATCACTTAAATTGAAGTCATTCTTGGTTAAATTGAACTTCTAATAAAAACTTAGATAATGAAATGCACTGTGAAACCTAATAGATAAATATTCACACAATTTAACACATACTTGATGTTTGATAGGACATATTTCTTGGACCTTTAGATTAGAGATGATTTATTTTATTTGATTCATATGTTGTGATGTGTTCTGATATGATTCCTGTAAAATAATTTTTGGATGCATGTAGAATATTATTTAGGATTAGACTAATGTTATTTTCTAGAGGTGGTCGTACTTAAAGGGAGCAATGTTGTGTGCAAATAAATGGGAACAATGCTGGGTGAAAATAAATGGTTAAATATAACAATTTGGTTGTAGGTGTTGTTTATAAAATGCTTTTGAATGCTTAGAGCCTCTTAAGATAACCAATAGGACAGGTGGCTAGGTATTTGAATGTGTCAAACATTTTGTGATGTATTGAATGTTTGAATGATTATTTATTAGAAATATAACTATTAAACTAACCTCTATTTTGTTGGATCAAGATTGTGATTTTTATTTTAAAAAATGTAATATTATTTTTTAGAGTTCGAGGAAGTCTTATAAGCCTATGGGATTTCAAGTGAGTACAGAAAAGAAACAAAAATGAGTTCTCATAGGATGATGCCTTATAGTCTTTAAAGCTAGAAGAACCTAAAAATAAAGCAAGAAGATTCACATTGTTGGTTCTGTTTTTTAGTAAGGTTGAGTTGTATAAGTCTAGCTCAGTTGCCATTTCTTTTTATTTTTGGAGATTATATTTTATAGACCCAGTCATACCATCCTCTCTTTTATTGTTTTGTGAATTGTTTGATGTTTTGATGATGTGTTTCTTATGTTTGTGCACATTGAATGAAATGAATTATTTGTTTTATGTGTTCTCTGTGATTGTAATTTTTGCTTCTATGACTTGCATTAGACTTAGGTAAATTTTTTTATTGAACTAAATAAATAAATAACTGACATAGGTATAAAATAAAGTAGGCATACATAGGCTATATTATCATATTTGTATTCATGTTGCATTCTTCTCCTTTTTAGAGCGCTCCATTTTTCTTGCATAAATAGGGTCATCTAATCTTTGAGGGTGACAACCGCTTAAAGGAATATGTGTGTATTATGTAGGCCAAATTATTGAGGACATAACATTCGCATTGTATATTAGAGTCGTGTCTTAATGAATAAATAAAAATAAAATATTTAGCTTATAAACATTGCATACCATACATACCTTAGTTTTAATGGCTAAGCATAGGTTTTTTTTCTAATAAATATCAACCTTACCTACCTTGCATTTGCATGTGACTGAACATTATGATTTTAACAATTAAGTGGGTTAGTTGGTAGTCCTGTTTAGACAAAATTGTAAGTCCAATGGAGTTAGCCGTGTTTAAACTTTAGGTGAGGTTGAAATCTGTAAATTAAATTGCATATTGCTGAATTAACTCTGACCAATTATTTTGTTTGGTAGATCATAATTTCTCATCTCCCGAGCATATTCATAATCTTGTACTAGAGAATTATAAGTCTAAAATTTCTAATAAAATGAATAGCTCGAAATAAAATAAATTCATATACCAAAATTATAATGCCCAACTTTAAGATAGTTTGGAGCACCACTAAACTTCTCAGTATTATATGCTTTCTAATTTTCTTTTTTTGGCCTCTTAAAAATAACTATTCTAAATTTGAGCCAATTCTATTTGAAACTCCAAAGTCATCAATCCTTGAAATTAGCTTTGAAAAAATCATAAAATTCTTTACCACTACTTTAATCGAGAGTATACTTAAAATTTCACGCTTTTAAGATGAACTATGAAATATATATATATATATATATATATATATATATATATAAAAGAGAACTTGTACCTTAAAATAAAAATGAAAATTAAATTTAAACCAAAGAAAATTTTGGAAATGCAAACCAGACTAACTTTATAAATAGTTTATGTTATTGTATTTGAATCCATAGCTAAATGGTATTTCAATTTTTTGAGATAGTATATAATTTTCTATGTCATTTAAATACAACATCAACAAGTTTTATCCCACTACGTGTGGTCAGCTACATGAATCCTTCTTCTCCATTAAGTGTCAAATTCTCATTTAATTCTAATAAAATAAGATCATTTTTGGAAGTTTGTTGGTTTCTCTAAGTTTTCTCACAATTACAATTATGTCAATGGTGTTGTATGTATCTTAATGTTATATGTTAAAAAAATCATTCAAATTTAAGTTGCATGTGATAAAAATGAGAATGTAAAGATGAATGCATGATACTGTTAAGAATGATAAATAAATAAATGACTATATTGGAGAAATATTTGAGAATGAAGTAGAACCACGATGCTAGAATTGACAGTTTGTTTGGCAAGTTTGGCTTCATTGGTTATCATCTCAAAACTGTAAAATGGTATTTTCATGCCTAGCCGTTCCATGCATGGCAATTGGCAAGAAGGTTTCAAAATATTTTTGTATTTTTGTTTTCATCATACTGTTTTCCTTCATGTTTTAAACATTGGCATAAAAGTATGCAAATTATGTGTAATTCTAGCTTTGCCGAGCTAACAAGCCATGCAAAATTAAAATATTGATCTTCAATGCATTGTGGAGGTGTTTCAAGAAGGTTTTAATTGCATAAAGAAAGTGTTTTCAAGGAAACATTAATGCAGGAGAAATGGCCCCAAGGCAGAGAAGGAGACGTTCTATGAAGGAGGTGGCTGGTCTATACATATTTGGAATGCCAAAAGTCAAAAAAAACTGCTACTCAATTTGGTAATTTAATGATTCAAAGGCATTATTAAAACACGAAAGGAAGCATTTTCAAGTAGGTGTAGCCGGCTCATACTTGCATAAGTAGTCCAAAAGTCAATTGGAAAAACTATTGCAAATTAATTTTTTTTATTTTATTTTTTGGTCAGCCATGCATTAATGTAAATTTTTTTTTTTTTTTTTGTCATGTGAAGGCTATATAACCTGAGTCCATATTAGGAGTTAGTAGTGGTATATCTTGGAACATGAAGGTTCCAAGAAACAATACTATTATCTTTTTCTTCTATATGAATGAAATGTCTATTTCTCTTCTATATTTATCTATGAAATGTCTATTTCTCCTAAGTTTTATCACATCATTGTTCACTCAATTATCCTCTTGCTAGGCTTGGCTACCACCTCCTCATTTTCATGCATTGCCACACTAGTGTGTCCATCTTTTCATCAATTGGTATTAGAGCGTATGGTTCAACTTATAGGTTACATGTTGGATTTTTTTATAGGTGTTTTTTGTTCCTTGGTTTGGTGGTCAAGAACTCTTTCCTCTTAGTTAAGAAATCTTTCTTGGTCTCTTATAAAGCTTTGATCTTTATTTTTTTGCCAAAAATATTTCCAATCCTTGGCTTCGCTTTCATTAAGAGTCGTGATTATCTCATGTAGGTTTCATGCTTTTTATTTTCCTATAATTTGCATTAATGTCATTACGCATGATATTGCTTGCTGCCATTTGGTTTTCTTTTTTTACTTCCCCCGTGATTTTGAACTACAATTTCTTACTATCAAACTGAACTTTTCCGTAGAAGAGTTATTGAAAAAGAGAAAATTGATGTAGCACCGTGATGCAAGAATTGACAATGTTTGTATGGCAAGTTAGGTTTCATTTGCCTATCATTTTGAAGATTATAATGGTATTTTCATGCATGGGTAATCTATGTTTGGCTATTGGCAAGAAATGAAGGTTTCAAAATATGTTTATAGGTTTATATTTTTTATCGTAATATCTTTTTCATGCCATGAAAGTTGGCATAAAAATGATTGTGCAAATCATGTGGAATTATAGCTTAGCTGATCTTTATAAGCCATGCAAAATTAAACTATAGATTTTGAATGCATTGTGGAGGTGTTTCAAGAAGGCTTCAATTGCACAAAGAAAGTGTTTTCAAGGAAATATTGATGCAAGAGAAGCGGTCAGATCATGTATATTTAGAATATCAAAAGTCAAAATAAAAATGCAATTCAATATGGCCAGCTCACGAAGAATTTATTTAATGATTCCAAGGCATTACTAAAACACAAAAGGAAGAATTTGATATAATTTTTTATTTTATTATGCTTATTTTATTATTATTATTAAACTCAGGTGAAGGTTATAATATGATTCCATTTAAGGAGTTTGTCGTGGTGTGTTCTGGAAACTAAAGGTGGCCATGTAGGGTTTCTTTGAAAAGAACTGGGTGGTTTTTTATTGAAACATAATTTTATGAATTTATGACAATCTTATTAATAACATTCATCAGTTTTTTGTGTTGGTGAATAAAAAATCATGCATTTTTTTGGTTATAAGATAAATGGTGTAATACTTGTGTAAATTTAATAAAAAATTTGGTATGTAAAACTTAAATTAAATTAAATAATTTGATTTTGTTTGGACTTGTCTCTTTTGAGCCCCCTATCTCTTATATATATAAAGTATTAGAGGGGTTGAGTGCTTGTGGAAACCACTTGATTGTTGAAGATAGGAGCATTGTGGAAGAACGAGGAGTGTGGAAGTTTCATAAAAGTATCATTGGCAAGATGATTTTGTGTGTGTGTGTGTGTGTGTTCCTTTGTCCTCATTTTTCACCTTTTTTCATCTCATCTTCTTTCACTATTACTGTGATTGGCTTGCCATCAATGACCAAATTTCTAGTGAGGAGGTGATTGGATGACCGCTTGTTATGGAAATCTCCTCCACTTATTCCTCTGCTCTCAACATTAAGAACAATAGATGAAGATCATTGCTTCATTTACATCTTCTAATGCTTCACTTGAGATGAGTTCATTGAAATCATTGAGCTTCACCTTTGTAGACTCGAATGAACTCTTGATAGCTATCCTAATTCTAACCCAACTCTTTAAAAGTGGTGATAACAAGCTTTATGCAAGAACTTCTTTGTCAAAAAATGATATTTATCGTGTCAAAAAATGAACTCTTGATAGCTTGTAATTTGATAATTGATATGTATTACAGTGAAAGCCAAAAACTTTCTTATTAAATGTATCATATTTCTCACTAAGTTTCTTGAACTTATTTGATAAAGTTTTTATCACTCATTTTGTGACCTTTTCATGCAATATGTTGAATGCAACAATCCTCTTCAGTGACAGATATTTAGATCCTAATATCTAGCTGTCTAATATGTCCAAGTATTGTTGACTCATATAGGTGGGTCTAACTTAAAGAGAGGTAGATGTAATTTTCTTGGTATGGGTAATTTTTTATTTGCATTTTCCAATATCCAAAGTCCTTGCCATTGAACTGATTGATTATTTTGTTTAATATTTTTATGTCAGTGTTTCCATTTTTATTGTCCTAAGCTAGCATAGCTCTAATACCAGTTGTGGGGAAAGCATGCACTTAAGAGCAAATGATCACGATAATGAAAACTATCTACCAATAGAATACCTGAAAAACGAACACAAAAATTTATGTATTTTGGTGAGAACCATATACATTTATGATCACATACAGGGATAAATACCTATTAGTCCAAAGACAAATACAGGTAAATATTTGTTCACCCAAAAATTTATTTCATTTTTGTCTCTTCAGTATTTATCACTCTCTTATATTTCTATTTAAACATAAACATGATTACATTTTTTTTCTTTCCATTTGCTAGTTTGTTTTCAGAATTTCATTTTATTCTTAATACCTCAACCCCTATTTCTTTTTCATGTTGTATGAGGTTTCTTCATACTTCCGCATCACCAGTGGAGGTTCCATTTGGAGAGAACTCACAAATGGTGCAACATGTCAAATCTGCCATATCCATCCAGAATAATGGAAGAAACCATATGCTTGAGCCTACTTTAAAAACCTTTCCTTGCTTGCTCATGGAATCAAATAGGTGATAGCTTTTGTTAGCCATCAAGAGGTTGTGATGCTCCAACTTGGAGGTATCCTTTTAACTTCAATTGAAAAACCTGGTTCTCCTACACATTCCGAGATTTATCTCAGAATAGTTCCACTTTCTTTATTATTGTTACATCAATGAGTCTAAGGATTTGTGCAGGCCATGTGATCTGAGTTGTTTTATCAAGCGCTCTTATTGGTTGCCTTGTCATTGCCATGGGATACATCTTAGTCCCACTGCACCTGTATTTAGTTCCTAATCACTGGCTTTTCAAGTGACTAATATTGAAATTCTGTTCTTGAGACCAGACATATCGGATGCGATGAACCATTGGTTGATATCAAATCTTCATGTTATTTTGCAGAGTTTGTTGCTTGCTTTTTATTACAGATAACCTGTTGGATTCTGTAGTTCTGCTGTATCATTGTCTAAGCAGTTCAAGATAAAAGTATGTTCACATTGTTTTTCTGACAAAATGTACTCTCTGTTTAATGTGTTAGTGGACACGAGTGCTTCAATGAAATGGTTCAATGCTGTTCTGAGTAAAGTATTTGCCCTCCAGTGTCAGAAAGGCATGTATGCTGATGCAGCTCATAGTGACCGTTATGTCTTGTTTTGATAAATCAAAGAGCAAACTGGCATGTGAAAGTCAGTTCATTTCTAATTTTCACTCTTTTCTGTAGGGAGTGTTTTGTCTCCGTGAAATGGATTTTGCTAGGGAGGTCGGCCATATACCATCTGGGTCCCTTTCTGTGCGCTCTCTCATGAAACATTTGGTGAACTGCCACAGGTACTTATCTGTCTCTTTTTGCATTTTTTTTTTTTTAAATGTGTAAAATAGCCAAAGGTGATACTGATTTTCAATGCAAGTGTAGCCACATTTTAAAGTAGGTGATTGAATTGTACTATCTTTTATCTGTCCTGCTGGTTCTGATTATTGGTGCAGAACTTTATGATTAGAATTATTATTGAAGGTCGGTGCTAGTCCAAGTAGCTTATTTGTGTGGGGTAGGTGATCAGGTGTGTGCCTTTCACTTGCAATGTTCATTATTCAGTAGTTTTGTTGCTACACTCTTAAAGAATCTTAACAAAAATTTATTGGAGGTTAATTTTTTTCAGTGGATTGATCAAAATCGATAGTGCTGTGCACTTCTGTTTATTTGGAGAGCATATTTTGTTATGTATCCTAATTATGATTTGTGTTGGTTGAGTTTAAATATAGATTTTCTTTTAGGGAGTATAGATAGCATATCTCTGTTTTGAAATGTATTTATGAGTGTTGTGGAAGAAATGTTCAATTTTGGGCCCTACTTGTTACTGGCAAGTTGTCAGGGAGTGTTGAATTATGGCTAAAGGCTACAGCCTGAAAGGTCTCCTTTCAGTGGAACAGGTTTTATCGAATAGCTCTATTTCTGGAAACATTTAGGTGGAGGGGAAGGGGGAAGGGCCGAAGCTATTGGAGTGGGGTAAAAAAATTTATCAGAAAATCTTATATTTTAAATATATATATATATATATTTACATGCATATCACAGAATTTTTATGTATTTACATATCTTTCATCAAAATTTTGATATTTAAATTTTTAATACTTTATCTATGCATAAAACAATGTAATCCCATTGTTAGATGTATGTAAATATCAAAATTTAGATTTTAGATATGAGAATATATAAGAATTATGGTATGTATGTAAATACCCCTTTTTTTAATCAAAATGGGTTTAATTCATTGAATTTTTTTAGATTAGTGCATAATACATTTAAATTTATTATTTATATATTGCATTCATTTCAAAAAAAATTTAATATTATTAAGAGCCATTTTGATTTATTTTTTATCAAAATATTTTGATTCAAAATTAAATTCTTCCATTAGAGGGATTAGGGGCTGAATTAGATATAGCTGATGGGAGGCAATTGTACTCATTTTTGCCTTTACATAGTGCTAGTGTTACCAATTAACCAACTACTGTATATAGAACAGTTCTCATTACACTAATGCCTTTTTGCTTGTGTGGTTGTAGTGTGTTCTGCTTTATGTCAATGTTTTTGGTGGGCTCCACCAGTTTTCTACCGATTGATTACATCACGATTCGTGCAGATTGTTATGGATCGCGTTGACTCTCTAGTGCCAAGAGAATTAGCCATTTGTAAGGTAAAAAAGCTTCCAAGTTTTGGTTTAATTTATGTTTTTTTTTTAAATATTGATAGATAGTTTGTTAAAATCTTATGCTTTATTTGGTTGCCTATAAACAAAAGATATATTGTAGAAAATGATAGTTCTATTTTCCTCTAATCTTTACATGCAACCAAGCCATATGAGCACTTATTGGATCTATGAGAAATATTTGCTTAAATGATTTTAATTTGTACCATTTTTCAATATTTGTTATTATATAGGATAATTTACAAACATAGCATAAATTCTTATGCATTTACATATCTAATACCTAAAATTTGATATTTATACATGTAGCACTTTTCTTATGATTGAAAAGTGTAATTCACTTTAAATAAATTAATTATTATATTATATTTGATGTATCATTGAAGATTTGAATATTATTTATATAAATATGAATATTTAACTGTTAGATATATAAATATAGAAGAATTGTGTGTTTTGTATGTAAATGCCCCTATTATTTATTATGAGAAGTGAACTATGCATCTTAAATGCCCCTTTTTTTCACTCAATTCAGCACCTTATTGAGAACCCATTGAATTCAATAATTTTTGTTACAGGAGAACAGGTTTCCACTTCCCTAAACAGTTTATTGAAATATCAATGAATAGAAAGCAGTCAAGCACAAGATATTGTGCTGTCTAATAAGTTAATTTTGATGGGAAGCAATAAGATTTTGTTGAATAATGAATATATATTGTCTCTTTATGTGACAGACATCACATCTTATGATGTTAATAATATTTTTTAAAGTACTTATCCATCGAAATAATTGATAATCACAGTAATTATTGTTCATTTTAATGTTTATGTTGGTTGTAATATTTCATTCTATTTAAAAATATTGTAAAATATGTCGTTAAGACAGTTAATATTTATTATTTATATATTGAATTATACATATAATTAATGGAATTTGAGGAGAAATGCATATGTAAATTCTCCATTTAATTAGTAATGATATATGATATTGAGTGAAAAGTTAATGTATTAATGTTGTCCAATAAGAGATTTTTATTTATTTATTATTTAAAATGGACTATATCACTATTAAATAAATACAAATCTTGTAAAAAAAATCATTATAAATTTAGAAAATGTATAATTTATTTATTTATTTTTCAAGTCAGTTTATTCTTTATTCACAAGTTTAAAATGATATCGTTGAACCATAAATGAACCAACTGATAATTTGCTCCAATTTGTATTTTTAGAAATCGAGTATCTACAAAAATGTTTAAACTCGTTCGATTAGTTAATCATACGATCATGAACGAACTCTAATCGAAAGCTTAGCCATGAGTTATTTGTTAAACACTCAATTTATTTGCAGTTCTATTATTAAATCATAAGAATTCATCAGGATTGCTCAGACTGAATAAAAGAGAACTTACAAGTCTTTTCAGTTGAGAGCTCTATTTTTAATTTTAATTTTTAAACTGTTCAAATAGTCAATCTTATTCATAAAACTAAACCGATAGGTTAAAAAAATGGACTTATTAGTGATATTATTAAATCCGACTTAATTAATATTTGAATGAAAAATCTCACATGCCTAACTAATCGTTGAAATTAATCAGAACAATACAACAGAAGAATATTTTTTTAAGTCTAATATAAATGTATTATATATTCTTAATTTTGTAGTTGGAGACGAGAGATTTTGTGAGTATTTTATTTTATATGTTTACTGTTTTTTCGCTGCCCATTAGAAAGTTGCAAGGGTTGTTAATGATTAATGATTAGATGACGAGTTAAGAAGAACAACTAAGACAATAATTGAGGCAACAACAAGAAGATCATTAAATAGTTAGAGAAATTGAAATTATCATAGGAGAAAGTTAAGAGCTGAATTTAAGGGTTTGAAATCAACTATCATTATAATCATCGTTGACTATCACTGATAGGTATCATCAATAACTATTATTGATCACTAAAGATTATTATAATCTGACTATCATCATATAGTTGTTATGGCCTTATTCTTGGGAGGTTATGTCTTAATTTTTGTACTATAGAATGACGTATAAAAGTATTAAAAACTTTGTAATATCATGTTCTCCAAATAAAAAGAAGAGTGAAATTTTATAACTTTAGATATATATAGTGGATTATTCTAATTGGTTTGGGGTTGACATTTTTATTGAGCTAAGATCTGATTTATGCTTGACATCACCAATTTTTTAGCATGCGATAATTTAGTTTCATATGTCAAAAACATTCATATTATTCCCTCTTAATAGTTGGCAATTAATCTTTTAGTTAAGAACAACACCATCCATCTATTGAAGAGAATCATACTTTAAATTTGGAAGAACACATGCATGTAGGGGTGCAAATGAACCAAGCGTTCCACAAGCTACCGTTCTGCTCGATTAAAGTTTCGATGTTCGCTTGATTAACTAATCAAACGAAAGCCCAACACTTTTTTTAAATACTGATTGCAAATGAACAAGCTTGAACAAATTTTGTCGTTTATTTATGTTCATGAACATTATCATTTATTGCTCATGAACAAGCTCGTTAAAAAGCTCGATTATGGTTCAATTAAAGCTTGCCTGTGAACAATATTGTTCAAATTATTATTTTTTTAGGCTTAATAAACTTTATTTGATACGGCTCATATACATTTCTCAACAAGTCGCGAACAAGCTCGAAGCTTGATTAAAGCTCGCTTATTTTATTAAATGAGCTACTTAACAAGCTCGATAATCCAATTTTGAACCGAGCTCGTGAACAAACTCGAATCGAGGTCGATAATGATAAACAAGCTCAAGCTTGAACACTATTTTTAAAAGCTCGAATCGAGCTCGAACTCGATAATATTAAACAAGCTCAAGCTTGAACACATACATACTCGGCTCGGCTCGGTTCATTTGCATCCCTATATGCATGGAATGGGGAACATTAAGCTCAAATTCTCTAGCTCTTGTTGGAAGCTTCATAAGCAATAACCACATCTCAATTAAAAGGAAATCAATGACAATAAAATCAATGATATAATAGAATTGATCCCATTGAACCGCCCCTGCAATCATGTAGAAATTTTCACTACACATCAACTAAAAATAGCTTGATGATACAGCTAATTTAACTCATTCTTCTTATATTATTCGATCAACTCAAAATTTTCTTATAGCTTTAAAGGGCTAAACTCATCATTGTTTCATGGGCACACAACGTGAAATTGTTCAAGATGAGTTACAACACCTTGTTCATGAAGAATTCTTTTTTAAGAGATATTTTGTTTATTTCTCAACGAAGTATTTATGAATCTTCTAGCTTGCATGATGCAATCCTTCATCATCTCATTTCAATAAGATTTAAATTGCCCAATATAAACCATATGATATGACCTCATATCGCTATAAATATATCCCTCTAATTTATAAATCAAGCAATTTCAAATTAAAGCATATATTCAATCAAATTAAACAACTCAGTGAGATGAGTCTAATAATGCTAGAATCAAAATCGAAATTCAAATGCCAAATCGCTCAAAAGTTACATATGAATACTTCAAATATTGATGATGATCAAATGATTTTTGACGTTATAAATTCAGTGGCTCTACGAGATGAATCCAACAAGCCTAAAATTAGGGGTGTCAATTGGGTTTTTGGGTGATCGACCCAAACTCACTCACCAAAAATATTCAACCTGACTCGACCCGAATTTAAAAATGAGTTCAAATTTTTAACTCGAACCCGACTCGAATATTGATCGGGTTCAAATTTATCACCCGAACCTGACTCGAATATTAAACGGGTTCAACATTCTAACCCGAACCCGACTCGAACCCGAACTCGACCCATATAAACTTAATAATGACAAAATTTTGAAATAATTTATTTAATCAATTAGAGAAAAAATTTAACATTAAATATTATTACTCAATTTTATGATATACTATAATTTTTTTATGAGATAGTTCTAAATTCTAATAAGATTTTATAATGGCATATAACTTATTAATTATGAATCAAAATAAAATTAACATAAATAATACATCACAATCTCGAGTCTTTAGTCTAACATTATAAATAATTAACATTATAAATAATTAAAATAAAATAACAATAACATTTAATTAATCAAAATTACATCCACAACATTAATACATAAGCAACAAATATTTAAAAAAACTTCATCAAATCATCTTTAAAAGAGTAATAAAAAATTAACATAAAAATAATTAAAATAAAATAACAACAACATTTAATTAATCAAAATTACATCCACAACATTAATACACCCTAAGCAACAACATTTAAAAAAAAAACTTCATCACCAAGCGACTGCATCGATAGAAAAGAGTAAACCGATCCGCAAAGATGTAAAGGATAAAATTAGCACAATTAAAGTAATACAAACAAAGTGAAGGATAAAAGCATCATAAAGAGAAAAGAAGTATGTGAGAGAAGGCTCAAGCTCAATCACAAAAATGGGGCGATGCAAATATGAGCATCCAAACTTCATCCGGGGTTACATCACAAGAGCTACTACTAGCCAAAGAGGAGTGAAATCATCAAAATCACCGCAAACATGTGGAAAGATAGCATTGAAAGTTCTATGAGCCTTACACAAACCTAATCAAAGCCATATATTCTATAGGGGACAACAAAGAGCAGAATGGGAAAGGGATTATCCCATACAGGATAATTATCACCAACATATTCACCATATCATGAGAGTCCTTACCCATATGATAATGAAGCATCTTGGGACAAATAAGCCAGAAACCGACCACAAGTAATAATAGACAACTTGGGAAGTCAGCTGAAATCTTGCTAAACATATCAATAGCATGTAAATAACACCATCCCAATTCATATGAAACTTACAAGGAAAATAGTCCGTCAAAACAAATTCAGAATACACCAGTGAATATAGCCCATAAAATGGGATAACCAATCGATAAAGAATGTAGATGTCGTTAATAACCACATATTTAATAAGATAATCACAATAGATCTCGCACAAGTCAATGACACAAGATGGAAATGCAAAGATAGGATAGCCATGCGCGTGATAAGTCACTGCCACAAACAACAAAAAAAACCAAACAGAAATAACTCAGAGCACTTGCTTTCCGGAAAACACCCGAATAAACAATACAAATAATAACAATCATGTGTTTAATAGCGTAACACCTGCACAAGTATAATAGAACCAAGATGGAAATGCAGCAAAAACAGATAGATAAAATTGTGCTAAGTATGCAAATGCAGAATTCTTCAAATTGTCGAGCATAAAAATGTTGAAGGATCAATAAAGGTTCGGCTAGCAGAAAAAGGTAGACATTATTGCAAAAAAGCTAAATAACTAACAAGGCAACAAAAGTTAAAAGAAGCACAAGCACCATGAAGGTAACAACAGCACCTAACTATGTATAATTGTGCTTGAATTATTACACTCATCCATTAAATTCTTGCATAAAAATTTAAAAAAATACTCAAAGAGACTATTTAATTAAGTTAATTGTTAATTGATATATCACCATCATCCTTATTACTTTGATTAGAAGTGTACTTCATAATATCTCCTATGACTTCATCAAGATTAGAATCATTTAAATCTACAACAAAGAAAGACTTCAATTACAAATTAGAGATACATAAGTGATTTAAATGAAAATTGATTAAATTTATTAAAAGAAAGACTTCAAACATGTATCTTTATATAACCAATCCTTTGTGCATACTATTGATTTCACAATATCATGTTTTAGTGCACTCCGGTATTGATCAAGAATCCTCCCGCTATTACTAAATGCACTTTCAAATGCAAGGGTAGAAATTGGTATACACAAAATATCACGAGCCATTGCAGCAACTTCAGGAAACCTATATTGGTTGTCCCTCCAATAATGCAATATGTCTAAATCCATTTTTCTATCAATCCTAGGCTCATCTAAGTATAGTTGAAGCTCATATTTTTTTCGCCATACTATCTTCTTCATCAAAAGAATCAAAATTCTCAACAAAATAAAAGTATAATATAAAATGTCAACTAAATAAGCAAAAAAAATTTAACTAAAATAAAGTAAGTGTATCTACAAAAACTGTGATTTAGAAATTGTTGAAATTAATGCTCTTGAATTATCAATTTGTGATGTTCTAGTGATTTCTGAAGTTTGTAATGATGAACCTTGCATCCTTGATTTCAAATAATTTCTAAACAATGAAAATAACTTATCCCTCACATTTTCAACTTCTAACCCAATCACCTCCATAAAGTCTTTATAACACCATTCAACAAAATTAAATTTGTACCTTGGATCAAGGATAATTGCAAGTATTACACAAAAATTAGACCAGTATTTCTCAAATTTTGAAAGCATATTTAAATTCATCCTTCTGATGTAGTCATTATCACTTGAACTTTCATGTTTTAATGCTGCATATGCTGTTGAAATAGCTGGAAAATAGAGATTTGTTGTAGGATACCTTGTTAAAAAAATACACATGTAATTTCATAAAAGGTGCTAAGAAATTACATATCGATAATTTTTCCTATTCAATTGTTGATGGACAACTCAGTTCGAGTCACCCAATTCTAGATGCAAAAAAAGCATGTCTATAATAGACTATCAAGCATAATAAAAGTTGAATTCCACCAGGAACATCTTGCCTTAATCCCTTCTTTTCATCAATAAAATTTTGTTTAGCACATTCAAAATCTTTATTTTTTTGCTTGAGAACCTTTCACATATTTAATACTTTCACGAACCTTTGATATTGAGCTATCAATGTCTTTTAAACCTTCTTGAACAATCAAATTTATGATATGTGCATAACATCGTATGTGAAAGAATTCCTCATTGCAAAGTAAGGTCACCTCTCAAATTTAAATGATTTCTCATGAATTTAACAGATACATTATTAGCTGAAGCATTATCTAAAGTAATACTGAAAATCTTCTTTTCAATCTCCCAATCAAGTAAAAAAGTTTGAATTACTTCAAACAATGCAAGACCGTCATGCAGAGGTGCCATAAAATTGAAATTTAAATTTTTTTTGCAACTTCCAAGTATTATCAATGAAATGTGTTGTTAAACAAATAAATCCATCAGTATTGATGGAAGTCCATAAATCTGACTTCAAGCAAACTCGACTAGTGATACTTTGTAGCATTGTTCGGATTTGCCCCTTCTCTTTCATGAACATCTTTTTGCAATCTTTTCTAATAGTATTTCTTGAAACAAGTTACAAATCTCGATGCAAATAATATAAAAGTGCTCTAAAACCAGACCATTCAACGCATTGAAAAGGTAAATCATGCATAATAATGCAAGCGGTAAATAAGTCACGAAACTCTTGTTGGTTGAACTTAGCATTGCACATGAAAATAGATGAAGAAGAATTACTTTGCAAAATAAGTTGGCCTATATCACGTGTATCCCTTTTTTTGCAAGTTTGTAAGTGACGTTTCAAATTGCGGGTCAAATTTGTTATCACATATGTAGTTGCACGACTTTTACATTTTGCATCTTTGTTTCCCATCATTTTCAATAGGTAGTAAATCAAAATTCTTCAAACAAATGATAACATTCTTCTTCTTCCTAAAGTCTATTGACCGTCTCTTCATCAATTGTTTGAATTTCATTCTCACCAATATCTCCATCAAAAAAACTTCATTTTCTTAAGCATTACTAATAGTATTGAAATCCTCCATCTAAATTAAAACATTTATGATAAGAAATTTATAAATAATACATTACACATGTATTACACATTTACACCCTAATCAATAAATAGCTAAATGATACATAGTAAATAAATTCCTCAATTCTCCATACAATATTCATCTCAACTTCTCAAAATAACCAGCCTACAACAACATTTAAATGAGTAGATAAAAAAAATGATACATTGTAAACAAATTTCCATATAATATTGAATATTCATCTCAAGTCTCAACTTCTCAACAGTCAAAACAGCCGAATAAACAAATAACTAAACAAAGAAATTTCTCATACAATATTCATCTCAACTTCATCGCATATGTTAAACACTAACAACATGTCCATTAATATGTGCAATACAAACAAATAACCGGATAAACAATCACCATCATGCATGAGTGAGAACAATCAAACAAAGATGGTCATCGACTCATCCATACAATTACAAAGAAACGATCACCAAAACACGAATGACGTGATAATGATTGATTTAGATCTAGCATGACTCTCCAAAGATAAAGAATGAAGGATTACAAATTACCTCGATAAATGAGAGAAAGATTTGAAAGAAGAAGGGTGACGGAGAGTCGAGAGAAAGAAGACGCCGAGATGACAACGTCGGGAGGGATTCATCTTTTGGCCTTCACAGCTCACGAGGCCACACGCCAAAGCCACAAAAAATCAATCGAAGAGGTAGAACCGTCGCAAGAAAAGGAAAGGAAGTACTCAAGTATGAGAAGAGAAATTGGTTTACTTTCCTTTTCTTTTGACTAAAGAGTAAAGCTATAGGTTTTACTTAACGATATGCCGAAAATGATCGGATGGTTCAACTTGCTCTTTCCACGGACCGCCAGACGCTGAAGCCGAATGACGACGACCGAAAGAGTCATTCGGTTTTGGGTCAACCGACCGCAAATTAATTCATGTCATATATTGGACACTAACCGACTGAAAAATCATTTTATTGACCCAAACCCCATTTTTCGAAGGGTTCGCGGTCGAGTTGTCGAAGCCAATTTTGACACCCTACTAAATCACTCAAATCGAAGATCGTTGAATAGTCAAATCACCAAAAAACTATCTATGATCAAATGGAACGATACAAACTGTCCAATAGAGTATTTTTAGATTTTAGCTACAATGACCAAAATATCCCTCTTAGAATCCTATAAATAAGACCACATTCTTGCCATGATGGGGAGAGAGAGCTAGAAGCGAACTTGGGAGAAAGTTGAGAGCGAGATAGAAGTTCGAAGTTCATCATCACCACCGTTATCATCGATCACCGTCAATTGTCATCGCACCGCCACCAACAATCGTTACCAACTACCGCAGATAGCGAATTGATTCTGATTCTCATTATCAGGATTTCTCACATATAATCTTGTAATCTCACTATCGGGAAGACTTAAACTCTATACTCCAAAGTAGATATATAGTGGAGCATTTTTTCTATGCTAGGCCCCGAGATTTTTTCCCTCTCTTTCTGGGATTTTCTACATAAAAATTCTAGAGTTCCTTATTCTCTTTTCAACTATTTTTGTGTATGCTGAATTTTCATATAAATTAAGACATTAAATTTTATTTTATCGTAATTAATTTTATAGCACGCAACAGTTACGAATATATCAATCCTTATATAATTATTATTTATATTAACCAGCTTCTAATTTTTTACTTTATAAAATTTTTTATGTTACTCTCAGGGATATGCTCCTACATAATCCTACTCTCTCTCTCTTTCTCTCTCTCAAATTTATGATTAAAATTTCAACAAAAAAAAATATTCGACTGATTATTATTGGCCAAGTGAACAGGTCAACGACGAGCATATAAAAAGGAATCGATCAATTACAAAAACGTGTCGTGTGAGAAGGGAGCAATCAGTAGTGACGGTGCTGTTATTATTATTATTATTATTATTTTAATACCAACTTTAAAAGAATGATTAAATTAAAGAACACGATTCCTATCCAAAACTCTAGAGTCACTGGCGGATCCAAGAGTCATTAAGAGAACATTTTTAAATTAAAAAAATAAAATAAAACTGATTCCTCCCTAATGCCTATAACTAGCTCTAGCTAGCCACGGGAGCATCCTAGAGGAGAGAGCACCTCTTAAAGTTTGAAATCATGATGATGCAACAAAAGTGTTTTAATTTTTTTTTTATTTTTTTTTTTATTTTATTTTATTTTATTTTTTTTTTGTGGTATCCACCAACATTTGGGTGGAGATATCGTTATGACTAATCACTAGCATTAAATCTTCTTTATATTCTCCCATTTACCATATATGAGCTCCCGGTCAGGGGTTCCGGCGCTCGTCAACCGAGCTAAGAGGCGGTAGTGTTTTAATTATATTTTCTTTTTTTTTTTTACTCAAATCTTAAAATGATCAAATTAAATGATTAATTGTTGCTTTAAATATTTTGACTCCTTTAGATAGTTACAATTATATGAAATAATAATAATAAATTTGTTAAAAAAAAAGTTAGTATATGAAAAAGTTACAACAATCATATAACTTTTTTTTTATTTTATAAAAATTAATCACAGGCTGTAAAACTTAGCTTTCTTATAATAAATTTTTAAAAATGAAACTAAAATATTGACGAACACAATTCCCAATTAGCTCAATAGTATTTTAAAAAATCACATCACTCCCATAAAAGTAGCCTCAATAATCATTTTTATATATATATAATTTGATTTAAAATGATTTATTTGTGATAACCTTATAATGGAAGTCATATTTACAATCTCCAATGCTAAGTATAGCTGTAAACATATAGATGAGACCTGCATAGCGAAAAAGAGTCTAAATAGGGCCTATTATCGTGAAGGCTCCCAATGATGTTGACCATGAGGACATAATGACTTCTGCTTTTTATATATATATATATACATAATTTATTTCATTATTTGTTTTATTAAAATTGAAAATAGAATTTGTAGGAAAAAAAACATAATATTTAGAAAATAAATATTTTATATAACTTAATATATATTTTATATTATTGAAGAATTGATAAAGTTGAAATTGAGAAAATAATTAACATGAGCTGCAAATCTTTCTAAGTAAAATAAAAATTTTTATTCATCATTTTTTTCTTTGATAAGAATATTTTAAAATAAATTTATTTTAAAAGTGTAAATTAAAAGCATTGCTTTAAATTAGTCATGATGGAATGATCTCGGACAAATAAAGCTGCAGTAGAAGCTACACAGTTCCCCACTGCTGTTCCTTTTAAGAAAAAAAAAAGGATACGATCAAATAAATTATTATTTGAACAAATGTCGTCCGAGTTATTTAAGCAGGAATTCATGTGGCATCTCTTTCAGGGAGCGAATTAATATCAAATTATCTGTTTTCTACGGCGATTTGTCATTTCCCACCATTAACTTATCCGAACTAAGATATTTCATATGAATAAAATATATATTATGTTATTTTCAATTTAGAAGCTTGAGTAGTAAGTAAACAATATATGATAACTGGTAGTGATTTAAATGCATTTTGAATAGAGTATTTTATTTTGGTTTTACATAGATATAGGTACAGAGAGAGAGAGAGAGAGAGAGAGAGAAAGAGAGAGAGAGACTTCCTTATCTCTCTCGTCTTGTTCTCCTTGTTGTCTTCTACGTATGATCAGAATAAATTCAAAAGGAAATAGAGAATGGCTGAGGTTGGTGCATGCGAAGGGCATGGGCAGCTAGGGCTACAATTAAAGCCTAAGATGGTCGAGCAATAGATACGTAGGGTTACCTTCCTTCGCTTGAATCATGGTCCCAACTCAGCCAACCATCTCATCATGCACGCTTCATGCTTGAGCAGCTCTCTCTCTCTCTCTCTCTCCATATATAAGTAAGATCAATTCATTGTAATAGGAGGTAACTTGTGGATAAAGAAGAACAGTGATTGTAGGAATAAATTGAAGGGAGAAGATTTGATCGTGAATATCAACAATAATGGCATTACTATTGCTGAAAATCATTTTCCTTTTGGCTGGTTTAGTATTTGAAAATTGTTGAGTAGCATTTGATTCAGCAAGAACTCAAGTAAATGATGATCTAAACATAAAAATGGTTGGAGTCTGTATGAGTTATGGCTTGTCAAAAAAATAGTGAAAAGTAAAAAAGAAAACTTTGGTCAAAAGGTGGAGCACAAGGTGGCAAAATAATAATCAAATTAGATGAATATGCCATCCCTAAAAAAGTTGGTGAGATCATTAGTTATAGCATGAAATGTAAAGTGATTACTCTTAAATTGAAAAAAAAAAAAATTTATCCAATTGTAAGATGCAAGTTAATATTTTAAATATAATAATAATTTAGATAATATATTTTATTCAAAATAATAAAGTAGCATATAAAATAAAAGAATTAATGTTACAATTTATAAAGTGCATTAATTTCACTCTTAATATATAGCATGTTATGTCTTGATGTCTATCTTGAATTCTGATATGATGTTCTTTCTTTACGTCTGAAGATCTCGTATCTAAAGATAGATATCAATAGATAGTCTAGAAAGAAAGAAGCGGCGCTATATCGAGATTAAAAGAGAGTCACGAAGTAGCTCGACTCTTGTTTGAAGGAGAGCGATAGCTCGAAAAGCGAGATGATTGAGAGTCGTGAAAGCGAGAACCAAGACATCTGTGACAATAGATATAAGAAATGGATTGATTTGGGAGACAAGTCAGATGAATACAAGTGACAGAGGAGGGAGCAACTTCAAGGATAAGGATCTAGATTAGAATACCTGCTAGACTAACAGGATAGAAAGTCTTTTTCTTATATACGAAGACTGAACAGGAGAGGTAGCATATGTTTACATACTAGCATCACGGATGAAAGTCTTCTCCTCCAAGCAATTGATCCCTCATTCATGTCTCATATTAATTGCTAATAGTTAATATTTGAGATTATTCACTTACTAGCTCAAATAATCAATTGATCTCAATAATTATGTACCATAATAGACATTAAATTGATCCAATTATTAAATTATGTTCATGTTTCAAGACCTAGGAAAGGGATAATATAAATAGAAAGACAAAGGAGAGTCCAATCAATAAAAGGTAAAATTTTATGTATAAAGGAAGATAAATTCAAATTGAAGGAGACATGCAAGAAATTATTAATACAATTATTTTGATTTTAAAAAAAAAAATCTTGCACAATCACTAGACTACGAAAAAGTTAATCTTTGTATGAGTACTGATCTAATTTTGAAGTCTATCATCATCATTATAAGAAATAATAATAATTTGACTAATTTTAATTTAAATTTTAAAATATATTATGCTAACAAATTATGAAAATAAATAATCACATCAAGTAAAATTAAAATTTAATTGATTTTGATTTAGATCATCCTATCCTATGAAATCCAAAACATTTTATTATTTTTTAAATCTCTTAATAATAATAATTGCGAATCATGTCATCACAAAATTTAAATGATGAGAAGTCTCACTCACGGTCACAAGTATCACACAAAAGAGGCGAAATCGGTTTGAACCCCAGCCACACATCTTCCCCGGGCCGGGTCGGACCGACGGTGGTCCAACGTCCACCTGCAAAGTCTCCCGCGCACTCCAGCGCGCCCTTGGCTCCTTCCATCGCATGCGGTGCCACCCCCTGCCCGGCAATTGACAGATCACTTGCGCACGCGCGTTCGCGATCTTGCGGCTACCCGCAGTCGAAAGCGACGCGCCCGCCCGTTCAGTTTGGGTTGGGCCGGGCCGGGAAGAAAGCGAGAGTACAACCCGAATAGGAGCACGTTAATGATATGAAAGCGATGCTTAACGTCACATTAAGCACACGTCTTTGGGAATAAATACTCGTCACATGTTAAGCTTTCTTCTTCCGAATAAGAAGGAGAGAGTTTGTTAAAAGCTTCGGGATTTGAGCCCGTGGGCGCTCTAATGATCTGCTCGTATTAATGTTATTTTTCTCTCTCTGTGTGAGAGAGAGAGAGAGAGAGAGAAAGAGGAGAGAAAGAAAGGAGAAAGAGAGTCAACTCATGAGGAGGCAAGCGCTGGGCTCGAGGAGGAGGAGAGACAGGCAGGACACGTTCATTGGGAGACGGATACGCCATTGATTTCCTTACCAAATCGGCCCCATCGGCATGGTTGTGGACTTCTTTTATTTGCGAAGTAATTATGACGTAAAAGAGAAGTTTATCCACTAATAGGATGGATTATACGTGATTAATTACTTTGGTTTATTATTCTATTGTGTGCCTACAGATCCTTTGTTGTTACTGTTGCCGGCTATGATTAGTGAGTAATTTATACGATGAAGAGGAAGAGGACAAAGGGAAGAAGCTGTCATGTTTTTCAGTAGCTATAGACAGAGCCTCTCTACTTGTTTCTTTAGTATGTAGATGAAGAAAACTACATGCCCGTTGGACAGTTTGTTAATATAATTCATAAGTAGTATTAATGTGGAAGGGACATAAGACCGGAAAAACAGGGATTGAGAAAATGCAAGAATGAGAAAATTATGGGCCTTATGTTGGTACATGGCTTGATCTAACGTTAAAAGCCAAAGTAGTATCATCCTTTTATTTTATAAATAGAAAGATTAATTCAAATATAAAACAACAAGCTGGCACAGCTGTTTTAGTTGATGTATCTAGAATTTGTAGAAGATAATTATGATATAGATTTCATGAGCGATAATTACGCCATATTTTTAAGGGCATGATTATGTTACAATGCAACATCTTCGAAATTTTCTATGAAGAAAAAGTGATTTAAAGGTGGAAGTAAAATTTTGTTCGAATAAAATAATGAAATATTGTTTGGTTATCAAGTTCGACCTATGACCTAAATAGGTATTCCATCAATAAAATTGAGCTCAAGAAATTCATCATCCAACATATTTTTCATGCATTTAAATTAGGATAAGTTAGCATTTTGATGTTCTATTTTAATGGAATTTTGCTACCTCCATTATACCATTTAATGCATTTGAATTCATTTTGACTCATAAAATGAAAAGATCAAAATAAAATAAGCATTAAAATTAAAGGAAATGATTAAAATGAAATAAAGCTAATATAACATCATATTTTCTAAAATTATTATGATACTCTTGAGATCAAATTTATTTTAATTTGTTGCTTTTTTTATCTTATATTAACCTAACATAGGAATTCTATATTATATAAATGATATATTTAGTAGATTGATGATTAGAACAATAGTGACAAAATTAGAATGCATTCTAAGAATTTATAAAACTTGACATTAACTAAATTTAACAACTAACTTCAAAATAAAAGTCTACTTACTTTTTTTTATTAAAAAAAATGTACATTTTTTATCTTAGGTGAGACATATTACTTGTTTCTATAAATAAATGGGAGAGTATATTTTTTTTTTATAAAAAAAAACTATATAATTAGATTTAGGATAGGTTGAACTTCAAAACAAAAATGAATAAAAGAAGTTGTGCTATCTTTATCATAGTTTAATGAATAATGGACAAATTTTTTTTGAATAATTTTAATAAATATTTTATTAGAATATAACCTCCACCATAATGACCACGTTTATCCCTTGGCCAAAATTCTTAGTATCCATTTAGTCAATTGGAATTAATATCAAAGTATTAGCATTTCGATTCATATGATATCCCTTGAGCGAAAACATAATGCAACATCTAATTTCTCATTCAATAGTTATCACTTTTTCAAAATTCTAATTGCATGTTAAAATTTTTTTAAAATGAGAACAAGAATTTCTATCCTTAGTATTGCACAAAAACTTTTACACAATTGAGATATTATAGTTTTCATATCGAAAATTTGAGAAGAGAAAAAATAATGGGGTCTTGACCAAATAAAATAATAAATCATGTAAATAAAAACTATAGAGAGCTTCAGCTGAAGAAGGTGATAATAGAAGATACATAATGTTAGTTTGATCACTTATAATAATAGAGAATACGTTAGAAATTGTAAAGAGTTGTGATTATGTTATATATATATATATATATATATATATATATATAGTGATCATTAGAGCCGACTGTTGGAGAAAGAGCTTTGAAATTCTTCAAATCTCCGAGCTCAAATTAATTTAACTCCCTTTCTTGAAAAATTGAGAGGTCTAATTATAATTTCTTAGAGTGGCATTTTCATATATTTAAATAAAATTTTTAAATACTTTCTTTATTGATTCCCTCCTCAAGATGCTCATTTTGATAATAAGAACACATATGTAGATTGTTTTGGCCCTTAAATATTATCATAAAAATTTAAACTATAGTTAAAGTATCCAATTCTTTGCTAAAAATTTACACATTGTGTAATTAGTCTTCTAATTGAAACATTCATTTTAATTATAAATTTGTTAAAATCAAAATTTAAATGATCATGAATTTAATTATGAAAGTTTCTAATTTAAATATTGATCCAATATTCATGTTTGATAAGGTTAACTTTTAAGTGAAGTTTCAACCGACTAATTTTTGTTCTAATAGTTGTCACTATTTTTAATAACCTAATGAGTGTCTCAGATAACAAATAAGAAAATTTTTGGCATATCATTATCTAAGTGTCGCCCAAAACATGCCAAAAAGAGATTCTTATATCCTCAAAATATTATTTGATAAAGTCGATGATGAAGCTTTTTTTTTTTTTTTTTAATTTTTAAAGTCGATGATGAAGCTAGCCACCTACAATTACATATCTTCTACAACTTATATTTATACATTATAATATCATCTTACAATTATTTCAACAAATTAAACTGCATTATTTTTTTCTAATATAAAATTTTATGTAAACAATATCATATCCATTTATTCTAAATTTATTTGCATATGTGCATATTTTTTTCATTTGAAATTAAGTTAATAAATTATTTATATATCATCTTAAACATTCAAGCACAAGGCAACACTTACTTTAACCACAATCTTCCTAAAATTATGAGTTCAAACGGTATTTTTACATACATGCATGATTAGAAGATCATGAATTTCAAACTTCAAATCATTTTATTATATTTTAAAACATAATAAATTAATTAATCTTATTAAAAGAATAAATATATAATATAATAATTAAAAATAACAAAAATATTAAGGGGTTGTTTGGTTGGAAGAATTTTGAGTGTAAAGTAAAATAAATGCAGGGATTTTAACTTTTTTTTGGTGTTTAGTATGAGTAAAGTAGATTTCCAAGATAATGTAATTCCATTAAAATCATTACAAATTTCATTTTGGTGTATTTAAAATTCACCGTTGAGCGAATTTCAAATACACTAATGTAAAGTGTTGTGCTTGTTGTGTATCGCTCGTACACTCGCCGTAGTTCAAAATATTTATATTACATTTTTAACTAAATGGAAAAAGAAGTCATGAATTTTAAAACTCTCAATCAAATAATTATAAAGTAATGCTTTTACATTATATTTATTTGGTAGGAAGAATTTTGAGTGCAAGTAAAGTAAATGTAGATATTTTAACTTTTTGATGTTTGGTTTGAGTAAAGTAAATTTTCAAATGTATTCCATTAAAATCATTACAAAGTTCATTTTGATATATTTGGAATTCCGATTTGAATTGAATTTAAATCTCCGATCGATGTAAAGTGTTGTATTTGTGCCGTATCTGCACTATGCCACACCATCAAAACTTTCAAAATATTTTATATTATATATTTTAACTAAACAAAAAAAATATAAATTTATAAAACTCTCAATTAAATAATTATAAAATAATACTTTTATATTATATTCATTTTATACGGTATTTTTTTAATCAATTAAACAGCCCCTAATTAATCGAAGGGCAATGCACAGCCCAATTGCTGCCCGAAGAATGATAAATATCGTCCGTACCCCGAAAAGTCGCCATTAGAAAATCCACATCGACCTAACAAATTTATAAGAGCTGTACGGATACTACTATCACGTAGTAGTAACTCCCGTATGGTCTATTTCTTACTACAGGATTATCAGTTTAAAATAATATTAAAATAAAAAATAAAAACAGACGAGAATGTACCCAGCGAAGTGCCTTTATGGGCATGGCGAGTCGCCGGCGCGCGGCCCGAGTCGCTCAGAGCCGCATTCGCCGGTCTCTCTGACTCGGACCGGCGCGGCAATGAATGAACGCCGATTTCAGTTAACAGATTTTTCGGCTTCTTCTTCCTCCCACCGTTGCCGAAATATGACTCCGAAACCCTAACAGAACTGTTTAGTTGCGGATGAGAATATTAAATGAATACGAGGAGGCCGACAAATTTTTAGATTTATTTAACTTATTCGCATTCCCACTCCTTTTCTTTCTTGCACTTCTACTGAATTCATTTACAATTAATTATTTTATTTATTTGACTTCTCTTCAGTTTATTTCAATCTTCTTGCGGTAGAGTGAAGGTATATTAAATATTTTCCATAGATTTATCTACTTAATAATTTATTTTTTAGATGAAGTTAACAATAGGCTGATTGATCATAATGAATGTAGTATAAAATGTAAGAGATTTTTTATATCTATATTCAAATTTATTTTTAATCATATATAGTAAATTTATTAGATATAAATTAAAATTTTAAATGCAATTATTATGTTCAAATACTAAATTTTGACTTAAATTATAAATTAATTCATATATTTTTATTCTAATATAAAATAATTTAACAAAATTTTTATTTAAGCATTATATATATATATATATATATATATATATATATATATATATATATATATATATATATATATATATATATATATTAGAAAATGGGTTATAATTACCTTTACCTTTATAACCATTTAATTTATTTTAAAATAAATATACTATCTTGTTAAATAATTTTAACTTATATTGTATTAATTTTAAAATAAATTCATTAACTATTAAATGCATCTTGATCAAAATTGGGTAAGATGAACAAGACCCCAAAATTCTTAAATTTTTTTTTTCAAATGGAATTATGGAAAAAAGAACGTAACTTTTCTTTTTTAAATCTTGATAATGATTTTTAATTGTGTGACATAAAATGTATATATTTATGCATGATATATTTAATTCAGATATTTTTTTTTTAATTTTATTATTATTATTATTATTTTTTGTTTAATTCAGATATTATATCTGAATTATTTAATTCAGATATAATAATTCATAAAGGTGATTAACTTAGTTAATTTTATACCATCTTTAAAAATGAATTTAGGATAGAGTCTTATTCCACGTGGTCAATCTTATTCATTTTTGCTGAAAAACAAGTAATGTAAACTTAGAGGACAGCGGGATGTAAAAGTGCAAACTAACTTTGATGATAAAAATATTAAAAGTTGTAGTTAAGGGCATAAGTTTAAATTCTTTGTATCTGAAACTCATATTTAATCACACCAATTAAACACAAAAATATAAAAGAAAACAATAGAACTATTTATTAATGGAGAGGAACCTTTCTCCCTTTGGTGTTTGGTTTAAACTTTTGAACAGAGAGCAGAGCACAACACAGCGGCATTAAAGTAGGGGGCGTCACAGAAAAGCAGCGGGTTTTGGGGTGCAAGGCTAAGCCCACTCGGTCTCCCACGCGTGGACTTGTTTATCACAGTTCGATCTCCGTCGGACGGTCAGAGATGCGCCGGTTTGGAATTGGAATAAGAAAAGAACAGAGAGAGAACGGGACGGCACCGGATTTGACGGGTTTTCCTCTTTTTCTCGCCATCTTCTTTTGTTTTGTTTTGCCCCACCGCTGCCAAATCAGTCGTCACTGGATTTATCATTTCTTTCCTCTACTCGCTGCGCGTACAGTAAAAAAAAACTTTTTTTGGTGCATTTAGCCATGTATTATATTTCTGTATTTTTGTATATCGAGAGAGAGAGAGAGGAGATAGAGAGGAGAGAGAGAGAGAGAGAGAGAGCAATAAATGGAATTGAGGCTATTGCAGCGATTGTTGCAGTCTCCTTGGCGGCGTTGCAGTGGTTCTAATTCCGTGTCTTAAATATACTGCTCAGCGAAAGGAGAGCTCTGCCACGAGAAGCGAGGGAAAGAGAGAGGGAGAGAGAGAGAGAGAGAGAGAGGTGAGGGGAGGATGTAAAAAGAGAGGAAAAGCACGGAGAATTCATTCAGCAAAGGAGACAGAGAAATAGCCAGCAGCAACTGCTGCTGCGGCAGCTGAGCTGCCGCCTCACAGAAAAAGGAAAAGAACGAAGTTTGCTGAATCCCAACGCGGTCTTTGGGTTGGACTAAAACCAGCTCTTGAGAAAGAGGCAAGAGAAGAAGAAACAACTGCAGCAACACAAGACAAGCCCTTTCTTTTTCGCAGAAAGAAGAAAGAGGTTGGAAGCTAACGAAAGACAATAAGCTTGCTCTTATTCAGTATTGATATGGGATAGCCCACGCAAAGAGTTTTGTGTTCCAGAAGTGAAGACTTTTTAGGAGGGAGGGAGAGGATAAAAGATCGCCCTAATCTTGCTATGGATTTGATGCTGCAATCGGATAAGAAGGCGGCGGAATCATCTCATCGTAGGGGAGGATGGCAGGATTCTCTCTAGGTGGTGGCGGGCACGGTCACCAGAGGCAGGGTGGCGGCAGCGGCGGAGACGAATCCCAAATCCCACCGGAAAGTCTCTTCCTTTACACCACCGCCGCCGCCGGAGCAGGTGCAAGCAGCAGCGGCGGACACCGCGGCTTTGAACTATGGCAACACCACCAGCGACAGCAACAGCAGCACCATCTTTACTCCGCCGCATCGGGATCTCTACTCGCCTTTGGCGGCAGCGATGAGCCCATCGGGCAGGGCCCCACGCGAAACGCCCCTAGAAGCAGCGGCGGGGGGTTGAGCTGCCAAGATTGCGGAAACCAAGCTAAGAAAGACTGCACACACATGCGTTGCCGGACTTGCTGCAAAAGTCGCGGCTTTCACTGTCCAACACACGTTAAAAGCACATGGGTCCCCGCCGCCAAACGCCGCGAACGCCAGCAGCAACTCTCAGCTGCCGCCGCTATCCACCAACAGCAACGCCAACCCTCTCCTTCCCATCATCGCGTCGCCGGCTCAGCCGCCGCCGCCGGCGAACCATCTAAACGGCCGAGAGACCTCCGTTCGCCTTCCTACCATCATGGCAACCTCCACCTCAGGTACTGATAATTGTCTTCTCTTTTCAATCTTTTACATCCACTCATTTTTGCGCCTTTCATATTATCAGCGGGAACGGAAGCTGCCTTGAGCTTTCCAGCGGAGGTGAGTTCTCCAGCTGTTTTCCGGTGCGTGAGGGTCAGCCCTATGGATGAAGCAGAGGACCAGTTCGCTTATCAAACGGCTGTGAACATCGGCCACGTCTTCAAAGGCATTCTCTATGATCAGGGCCCCGAGTCATCGTCAACGTCAACGCAGTACCAGCATCTCCCCACATTGGAGTCCTCTTCAGCCAGCAGCCGGTGGCACCACTACCTCAGCCATGACAGCGGCCACCGGCTTACTACCAGATCCTTCTTCTCTCTACCCGGCTCCTCTGAGTGCCTTCATGACGGGAACACAATTCTTCCCCACCACCCAAGACCTTAATTCTGCCTTTAAATTGAGTGTAGTAAGTAACGTTCATTAAAAGTGGAGGGTTTACCTGTTCAGCTCTACATGCATTCATAATTGAATCTAGCTAGATTTTTAGTATTCCATTTTCTTTGTCTTCTTCGGATTCTAACCTATCGAAAAGATAGTATTTTTCTTTCTCATGCATGGCATTTTTTAGGAGTTCTGAACCCGACAAGGAAGAAGAAGACCATTCCATCGATCGATTTTCCATTTTATTCTTAATTGTGCTCTCTTATCTCACTCTTTATTATATATCTGGTTATATATAATTCCTTTTCCTCAGCTTCATTCACGTGTAGTTTTATATAAATACAAATATATACACTGCGGTATTTCCGTGTCTCTAATTGTTGTAGTGATTGATGGATTTGACCCTCCGGCTCGAAATATGGCGAAATGATCAGCTACTGTGAGCATTCGTCACTGGAGTGAACTGTAAGTTTCCATTACCAGCTTAAAATCGGGGGATAATTGAAATGAAATTGGGCTATGCCCTCAAATTTTTTCAAAAAAAAAAAATCGGGGGATAATTGGAGAGAATGTACATGTAAGGTCATGTTCCCTCTCTCTCCTCCCTCTCCCTCTCTCTCTCTCTCTCTCTCTCTCTCTCACGCACACACAGCACAATGGTGAGGTTATATATATTCTTTTCGGAGACCTTCTTGTTTAGCTTAGCAACTTTTGTGCTCTGAACATCCTTAGATTTCTAAATCGATATGTGAACAAGATATGGTGTTACTATAGTTTATGAATTGTGAGTAAAATCCATACTATTTTAAGAAGACGTGTGATAATATTTTCCTATAATATTATCTAAAATGCAGCTGATTTGCATTTTTTTTATTTTTTTGCATTATATTTATTTTATTATCAAATGAGCGTCGAGATGTAATTTCAGGGCATTTTTATTCTTGAAAATTATAATTCTTCTCATTCCTTTCCCCCAAAAAAAAAAATTCTTCTCATTCCTTTCCGAAAAAAAAAATAATTCTTCTCATATTGAAATGACATATTCTGATATTCCTGATTTTGTGTAAATGCCAGCTGTCCAATTCTTATGGGCTGTTTGGGTTTAATTTTGTTATATATATATATATATATATATATATATATATATATATATATATATATATATATATTATGTTATTTTAAAAAATATTTTTATTTAGTATATTCTTTTTATTTTTTGTGCAAGGCATCTTAGATTATTGGTTGAGAGCTTTGAATTTCAACCAAGAAGTCTTGTTGGATTCAAGTTCTTGAATGTGTTGTGTGTGTGAATTTACGATTAAATTCTGTTAAATATAAAAAAAAAAGTATTTTTATTAAGTAAATTCTTTTAAATATTTTTATTTTTTGTTCAGTCACTTTACTATTGGTTGCTTTGTCTTTCAGTCTTAGGTTCAAGTTTTTGGATATGTGCTGTGTGTAAATTTGAGATTAAATTCGGTTAAATATCCAAAAAAAAGTATTTTATTTAGTATATTTTTAAGTATTTTTATTTTTTAAGCAAGGCACCTTAGCTTATGGTTCGAACTGTCTTTTTCAAGAGGTTTTGGGTTTAGTCCGGATATGCAGTGCAGTGTGTGTGTGACTTGAGATTAAATTCTCTTAAATATATAAAAAAGATATTTTTATTTTTAAAAATAAATCTTATTATTTTTAAAAATACTCAAAATATCTTTTGAATATTTTAAATATTTTTAAAAAAATAATTATCACTAATAAACATGCTTTATTTAAAATCAAATATAAATAAAATAAAATTGATCACAAAAAGCCCCCTTCATATATATGGAAGTGTAATATCACTAAACTAAAAAAAGAGTGGAAAATTGAAATTTAAGAGATTTCTATGGATTTGTTTGCATTTTGGTTTTAGTTAACTGTCTTTTATTTATTTTGAAATGTATCTGTATGTTTTCCTTCTTCATCTTCTTTATTAACATCTCCAATAATGATGCTGGTGCTTTGATATTTTCTACGTACATCCACAGTATCAAAACAATATATGAAAGGATAAATCTTTGCATCTTTATGTTCTAGTCTTTGAAAACGGATAGACAGACAGTTCACATTACAGCTATAAATATATGAGATATAATAATGTAATTCTAAATAATGTTATTAACATGTATATTATTATTCATGTGCCTAAAAATGTCTTTTTTATAATTTTTATTTGTTTTTTGTTTTCTTTTGAAGAATGACTATAAGATATCTTTTTATCCAGATTTTTAGAAAAGTAACGATTAATACTAACACTTATTGAGAAAGTATTGCATTATAAACTTAATTTTGTCATTAAATATGTTGCTTTATGTCGTAATTTTAAAGAAAAATAAGACTAACTTTTGTTTTATTTATAGTAATGTCAACCTGTTTCTTATTGTAATATTCTGGTTGTGAACACACAGCAGTACATATTGTGGGATCAAATTGTTAATTATATGAATAAGTTGTGCTTTTGTGAGAACATTTTAAATTCTTTGTAGTTATGCGATAATTTTAATTTTCTGTGTTTAAGTTGTCTTTCTATTTTCTAATTGATTAAATGTGTTCTTTTTGGACAATGCAATTAAGTGCAGCTATCTTTTCAGAAACACTTAAAATATATTGTGAGCCTTTAATAAATGTTAGCCATTTCATTTGTGTAAGCAGCTCAATTACATGCTTGATGAACACTACTTATCATATGAAGTAATATTAGGGAAGACACTGAACACATTAGGTTTAATGCATTAACAAAAAGAGATCTCAGTCATTTGTTTATTATTATTATTTTTTTTTTTACATTTTATAAATTGTTAGTGAGATGATTTGAACATCTGTACGTTGCATGCCTCTAGTAATGAACGATAAGAGTTACGTCATGCATTTTCTTAAAAGACCAGTTTGGAAAGTTTAAAAAAATTATTGTTATGATCCTTTTGAATGATGTAACGTTAATATTTTGATGAAAATTGTACTAATTTAAATTCTGTATAGTGTCGAATGTATAGTTGTTTTCTTGGGAAAGAATCACATCTTCAGTTTCTAGTGCCCAATGATCAACATATCTTTCATTCTTGTAAACTTTTTATAGGTTATATTTTTTTTTGATGTGAGGTGTGATGACTGGCGTGTCGGACTAATCTCGGGAGCTAGCGGCAACCGTACCCGTTCATTTTTATTAGTTACTGGCCGCGAAGAATCGAGCGGGTTGGGGTTCCCCAGCGTCCACACGCTGCAAGCCGGTGGGTTTTATAGGTTATATTTGATGTTGGCTTCTTTTTGTAGTTTATTGAGGACATTATTATGTGAGTCCGTAGGTAGATAATATAACATTATCTGCACAATAATATACAACATTTATAAATACATTAATATATAATAATATATAGTACTTCACAGTCACTATATTTTAGTTATGTATTGACTGAACACTGTATAACAGTATAGACGTTTCTTGTTTGAATTCATATGTATAATAAAGAGAGAAGAATGAGTTGATGATATGGACAAATATGTAAAACTTTTTGTTTGAACATTCAGGGAAAAATAACAGGCGAAAATGAAATTCAGCTATAATTTTTGTGCTGAAGGCGTCTGTAAAAATAGCGTGCAACGTGGGAAGACTACTTACACAGTTGAAAAAAAAATGTTTTTGTACAATTCATGATGACACTAACAAGTTCAATAGAACTGTTTTCTTCAGTTCATCGCTCTCTTATAGCTTTATTTCTTTAATGTCTGCTAATACTCAGTTTGCAGATTATCTCATGCATCTGTATATTATTTCTGTAATAAATCACCTCAAATTTTGATGCAAAGTACTTATTGCATAAAAAGACTATATCTTGCATGCTGCATGTTGTACTTTTTTTTCTCTCTATATTTGACAAGCTATTTTATCCACCGCTGAAATCGTCGACCATTTCCAACATATATTCCACAAATTAAATTTTATTTACTTGCTCAGATTTATGATTCGATCATTTTTTCTATGACCATATTCTTAACTTGCAGAGTTGTGCTTCAGTAGGAAGTGCAGGTCTTTCTTCTTAATGTGTTTTCAGATGCGGAAAATGCTGGCTGTTTGTCTTAGAACTACACACATTTAATTACTTTCTAAATTACCTATAAACTCTAATGATCCAGAAGCAAAATTAACTATAAATGATAAAAATACGACGAGAGAGAGAGAGAGGGAAAGAGGTTTTGGATAATAATTATAAGCGTAATAGAGATAGGTCCTGTGTTCCCGCTGCTCGTATAGTAACTTTAGTTAAGGGCTGTCAGTATAAATTGGAAAGTGAGAAGAAAGTAAGGGGACGTGAACTCACTGTTGGCTGCTTTGTTTTAAAACTAAAATTGCTCTTCTGCTCTCCATCAAGCAATAAATAGAAGGGTACTCTGAGCCTTAAAGCTTGTAAAGTACCATAAAAATTAATTTCTGGCCTTATGCCTTCAATTTCCACCTTACATAACAGAAGCTGATTTGCTTCCTTTAAGTACATTTCTTATTGCATGATGATAAACTTACTTACGGCGGAAGAACTTTCTTCCTTTATCCTTTCATCATTGTGCATACTTTTTTCTTTTTTTTTTTGAAGTATATATCTTTATATATATATTTAGATGACATTGGTAGAAAGACTTTTTGCAAATGATCAATCAACAACTTGACTTAACAGGTAGATGGGTTAGTACGTACCAAGTATTTGGAAATCCTTGTTCATTATTTGTTAGGCGTGTCACGTGTCAAACATATAAATATTAAACCGTTTTCTTAAATGTATAGGAAAATCTCATTATTATTATTAAACAAAAAGATTAAAAAAAACTTCCGGAATGTTTGGAAGCTTGCTAGCTAGACCATTTAAACAATATATTTTCTCCAAGTGGGTGTTGATTGAAGAAATGCTATCGACGCTCAGACAATGCTTTTGGATCATAGTGATCATTGAAATTAGAAAATTGCAGGTAGAAATATTCCATTAATAAGGTGCTTCACGGGTACAACTTCAGAACAATCACCCTCTTGCATTATATATACTGATTTTTTTTAGTTTGTTGTTCTTTAGGATTGATTTGTTTCCTAATATATTTTCTCAAGGATATATAAAAATATGATGCTTAGCTGAATACAGTAAAAAAACATTTATTTTAAATTATAAATGGCATGAAAGCCGTACATCTTCATTTTTTTTCTCTATTTGTTAATTAATTATAAGTTATATTTTTTTTTATTTACAGATAATCAAATGACCAAATAAAACATTTTATAAGATACATTATTCTATTCAAATATCTATTTAAGCTTAAACTATAGGAAAAAAGCAAATGCTTAATCAAATACATATGAGGAATTAAGTCATCTAAACTCGAAATTAATAAATTTCAGTTTTTTTGGCATAAAACTATTAACACAAACTACATAATATTATTTTCAGTTGAGGTTAAATTCGTGCAAACTTAAAATGACTTTAAATCAAATAGTATGTTTTAAAAATAATAATTTTTCTTTCATTTTGAAGAAGATATTATATAAAAATGTCAAAACAAAAATATAAAATTATTTTCCATGAAAATAAAATTTATATAAATAAGACTAGTGCTAAGGTGAATTCTTTTCTTTTTCTTTTTCTTTTTTTTCTCTGAAAAGTTCCATGTCATGATAGATTGTACCAACTTGAGTAAAAGGGTCCATTCATACTTGCTTTACAATTGTGTAAAATGATTAAGTATTGGACTTGTGTGAACGAATTGTTGTAGTTATAATATGCAATGATTTGGTGGGTTCAACTCATAATGGTCTGCTTTATGAATGAAATGTAATATAGAAGAAAGGGCAAATACTTTGTTGAAGGAGCTCACTGGATGACAAAGAACTAATGAGGAGAAGCTAATGGAGATATATTTGAGAAATATATGTTTGAATGGAAATTAAAATAATAAGTGATATGATTCTAAAAGTTTCATGAGATTCAGCATAAATGTTGAGGCAATTTTTTAAATTTCTTAGTATTCAAAATAAGAAAATTTGATATATTGTTCGAGTTAATTCTGAGATGAAATGAACTATAAATTTTTGCAAGCTTATAGCAAAAAAATGATCATGCCATCAAGGCAATTTCAATGAAGCTAAAAAATATTTCAATTTGAGTCTAGCTAGATGAGCTTGAGCAAGGTAAATAAAGCAAGGAATCCCAAGTAGGGCCTGTGTCTACTTGTCTTTCTATTTTCACCTTTCTTTTTTCTTTGTTTATGAAGCTAGATTGATCTTGGAATGATGAACCAAAGGATACTAAGTTTGCATCATATTGTCAACTTTCTTTTGATGGCTATAATTTAGATTTCTAGGCCAAAACTATTTAAAATGATTCTAATTTTGAATTTTTTTAATTGATCAACTCCATTACATTGAGAGCTTCAAAATATTATATTTCATTTGTTAATCAGTGACTATACAATTGACAGTTTTTGTTGTATCATCATCATTGGCTTTGAACAATTGCCTGACTTGCCTAAGTGTTGAGAAAATTAAATATCATCACACTTAATAAGCTTAATAAGTTATTTAAAAATGAAACAAAGCACAAGTGCCAAAATAATAGTATGACAATAGATTAAATATTTTTTATGTGTAAGTATATATCTTTGATGCATAAATTATTTTGTTCCTCTATATAAGACAATAACGTATACTATTTCTATCACAAAAGTATAAAAGCATACATAATAAGATAAATAAATCAAAATTATAAAATTGTTGTTCATAATTAATATTTACTTAATTCAATCACCGCTGAGCTATATTTATGTCAAACCCAACTTCGCATTATGACTCATACTAAAATTTTTCATCGTAGTTTACCCTCATTTATTCCACCAGTAGTAGGAGAAACTTATTAGTTATTACACTATATTCTTCTTTAATGGATTGTGGAGATACATCCTATACTTCTACATCAAAGTGAGTGGTCAAAGTGAGGAACTTTTTAGTCAGGCAAAGCCAACAACAACAATAACAAGCCTTAATCCCACTAGGTGGGGTCGGCTACATGAATCCTTTGTCTCCATTGTGTCCTATTATGTGTCAAATTCTCATTTAATTCAAGTATACTAAGATTATTTTTTATACATCTTAACCACGTCTTTTAGGTCTACCTTTTCTTAACATAAGGCAAATCTAATGCATCTACTCTCCTAATCGGGTCATGGACGTAGGACGCTTTATGTGGCCAAACCAAGACGACTCTCTCTAATCTTATCTACCAGGAGCTACTCCAACTTTTTTCCAACATACTCATTTTGCATTCTATCTCTAAGGGTAAAGCCACTCATCCACCTTAGCATCCTCATCTCTGTAACACTTAACTTAGTCAGACAAAGCCAATCGAGAAAAATTATGATTTTAAGATATACATTAATTATGCAATCAACTTAATATATAAATTATGAATGCAAGAAGAGTACTTTAGAGGAGTTTTGAGTTGATAATAAACCCACTAGAACCTACTCTAAATTATTTTTTATAACTCTCACCATTGAAGCCTAACTTTGCATGATTTCATTAATTTTGTTTGAAATTTTTAGAAAACTATGAAAAATTCTACACCATTATTAATATATTTATTAAAATTGTATAACAATGAACCTTCTTCCAAAATTATAATCAATCAATGATGCAAACAATATTTAAAAATTTAAACAAGTAAATGATCTTATTATTAGATCATAATTATACAACATCATATAGTATGATCATAGTTATTTAGTATAACAAATTATATATTTTTAAAAATTATTTTTTTGAATAAATTTCAAAGATCATATAGTATATGATCACCACTATTGTTTGATATAATCTATTGATTTTATATAATTAATATAAAAGCTGTCATTGTTAAAAGAAATAGCAAATTGTATTGTGCTATCAATATCATGTTATACAATTTCACCACTTTTTTATATATAGCCGTTAAAGGATATTTAAAATTTTTAACTATTATTTATATAATTAAACTATATATAAATATACTTTATTTAATTACAATATCTTATTCATCACTGCTTGATATGCAGCCCATGTAAATTCGATAAAGGGCCGTGAGGAGCTTTAGGTCGGTCATTTGTGGTCGACTCGAAAGGGGCATTATGGTAAAACAACGAGCTAGGGTTTTCTGTTCGCCTAATAGAAGCGTAGTCCTCAACGATTCCAGCGTTCGACGGATTGAAATCTAGGGTTGTAAGACGCATCGAACCTCTGCTGCGTTGAGTGCGAGTTTTTTTTCTCCTCATTTTCTTACCATCATTGTATCCCTCGTGTAGTAAAATTAGTGAAGTTTCTCCTTACAGATCGCATGATTTCTCGATTTGCTTCTTTGTAGGAGTAGAATGGCGAAGTCGAAGAATCACACTGCTCACAACCAGTCGCACAAGGCCCATAAAAACGGCATAAAGAAGCCTAAGAGGCATAGGCAGACCTCCACTAGAGGGGTATGGAGAAATAGTGTTTTTTTTTTTTTTGCCTATTCTTTTCTCCCCTTTTCCGTGGACGCGGTTCATGATGTTGTAGAATTGCCTATCTTTCCAATTATATACGCTTTTGGAAAGCTGGTCTGTAATTCTATGCTTGTACTGTGATTTTAACCAGATTGATTTAAATTACAATTTTGCAGATGGATCCCAAATTCTTGAGGAACCAGAGGTACGCTAGGAAGCACAACAATAAGAGCGGTGGCTCGGGCTCTGAAGCAGAGAATTAGTTAATGTGATAAGAAACAGCACCTGGTCATTGCTATTTCTATTTTACCAAACTATGTTTTATTGCCTTTATTGTTCTGCTATAACGTTTCTATTGTTTCTTTAACTATGTTTTTTTTTTCATCTTTGAATTTGTTTTTGTTTTTGTCAAACGATGCTTTTGAATTTATGAGTCAAGGCTACCTTACCTGAATTTGCTATGGTGGTTACAATTTTCCTTTCGGCATGATTATTCTAGTTTTAATTCTAATCCTTCTTTAATAATGCAAATAAAGTTTAAATAAAACTGATTTGCATACTGTTTCGTTGTATACAAGCATGGAAAAGAGATAAATTTGGTTGTCAAAGGATTGAATTTTTCTATTTGTTGGCCAATGTAATGGATCTAGCTAAGTTAGCATTGCCTGTCTTGTTAATGGAATAAGGTTTCAATGGATTGTAGTTCAGCTTTTTCATATAGTCTTACTTTACTGATATCATTTATCAAAGTGTAGCATGTTTTGACCACCCTGGTGGATAGGTTTCTGTTACTTAATAGCTACAAGTCCATCCATAGTGTTGCCTGGCTTTTATTCCTAGGGTACATCTGATTCATTGATTTATTATAAATCCGGTGAATAGAATCTACTACTAAATGCGAATTCAAACTTTAGTCTGATTTTGGTTCTTATTGTCTCTAAAGTTATTCCTTTTACCGTTTTTGGCATCTGCTGTAATGCATAGTCTGGATGCTTTATGTGTCCTTTGCAACACATTTTGATGCAAAAAAGGGGTTGATTTATGTGTTTATTTCAGCCTGATTTTGTAGTAGGTCCTTGTTCATTTTTGAATAACTTTGATGCTTCAACATCAGGAGAAGTTTATTTTGATTTGGTACTAGATGAGTAAGGTATGCCTTGTTCTTATAGAAGATAACTAAAGAGGCTTTGAAGTTGGAATAGATACATCAATGATTGAGTTCATTTTCAAATAAAAAGCTTAAGCCTATAAGTGTGGGTCAATCACTTGGATTTCTTCACTAACATATGTTTTAACCATCCAATGTGAGACTAAATCCAAAATATCAAATGCATTAAAACCTGCTTTGGTAATTTCTTAAAAAAGTGGAAGGTATTTTTGATTTACTTAGAAAGGAGTGCCTCAGTAGACACAAAATTATGAAAGGTTTACTTTTTTTTTTCTGAAGAAAAGAACAAAATTTAGCTAAAATATCTGTACTAGGATGCTAGCAAATCTACCAACAAAATTGATCATAATGGCGAGGAGCTTGATGTTGGGAAAAGGATTGTTGTTGATTTATATTCAAAAAGCATATCTTAAGAAAGGTACATGCACAGCTTTCTTAAATAAGTCATGATTTTGCTTGTGAGAATGCTTTAAACAACCAAAATAATATCAGTGCTTCTTTTACAGGAAATACAAATTTGATACCCATTGATAGTTGCACATGTCAATTATTTTAGTGAAGTGTTTGGACTTGTTGACAAGATTATTGCAATTGTAGGTGCTAGCAAGCAACATTTGAGAAAGGTGCATGTAAGACTATTTTAATTAGGTCATTATCTTAGTTTTGATGGGTTGGCTTTAATGAAGCTTACATCAAATTAGCTATTGGTAACCATCCTTGTGGCCATTTCTTAGTTCCATAGGTGATTGTAGCAATTTTATCTTTCCGACTCTCTATTTCTTTATCAAAAGTTGGACATGATCTTTTCTAGATTTTTGTGCTTTGTTTGGATTTAGGTTTGATTTATCTTGTTGATAGGTCAACCTTGTAAAATAGTGATAGCTGATGTCTTAATGTCATTGATTCCCCGATATAGTGTGGTGTGCATTTTGGCGAGTCTTTGAAAATTAAATGGAACTGGCGGAATTATTAATTTATTAAGATTTTGGAGATTACATCAATAATATCTTCTTTTTAATCTTTCATTATAGCTCCTATTCCGCATTGCCTTCACATTCTCAAATTTGAGCTTTATTTATTTTGCTATAGGGATTACAATAAGATGAGATTCAATGTTGATGCATGGTTAGTGAAGATGTCTAGTTGGCGAGATGTTTTATTTTGGTAGAGCAACATCCATCCTGAAGTGATATATTGTTGCAATTATGGTTGCTTTTGTGTGACATATTGAAATAGAAATTGAGGAAGGTAAAGTGCTTCTTGGATATTGATTTGTAGAATTAGTCTATTTGTGTCATTAATGCAAGATGTCATAGGATCTTGGATTTTTTGATGTAGAACTAGGGTGAAATGTACGATATCTTGCGCTGTCAATTTTAGAGTTTATTTGCCATCAATTAAAAAATATTTGTTCTTTTTTTATGGTAGGTAGAAATTAGTCCAACTTTGCACAATTCATAATTTATTCATCATATACAAATTTTGGTTAGAAAGATAAGATAATAATAAAAAATCATGCTGCATTTAGGAACTCAGATGTATTAAATTTTGAGCAAATTTAATTACATGGACAAACTAAATACTAAAATGTAGATATGAAATAAATCACAGGAGGAAATCACTAAGTTTAGGTCTCATACTAGTGCAAGAAGATAATTTTATTTGGCATTTAATAGTCAACGCTTGCATCACACTAGAATGATCTGTATTCAACCGACACTAAAGCACATAAAGAAAACAACAAATTTAAGGAAATTATTGTTGAAAGATATTTTTTGTTTTCTTAGTTATTCCCTAGGTATAATCCAAAAAAATTGTTCAAATTACATACCATATTTGAATAAATTTGGTAACCCTGATTCTCTTTCATAGAAATACCCTTCATACTACAACAATCAAAATCATAAGTGATGAAAGGATTGCTTGTACATAATCTGTATGATAACTCAGCTGATATGTAAAAACAATGGCTATGCAATTTTTATCAGTTGAAACAAATCTAGGTGAAAGCCAATGGGAACCTACAATCCTTACATATTCAAAGTTTTGAACGTAAGTGTCATCAAAGCATAGTTTAAAATCTCAAGGAGCAAGAGCCATCAATGACTAAGCCCAATTCAATGTTATAATAATGATCCAAAACATTAATAAATAGACAACCGTTTTTTTGGATAACAATGAGCTAATAGTAGTACTAAAATAGTGAACCAGAAAGTGGGTGTCAATTATGGTAAGAGTCTCAAAAGCTATTACCAAAGTCTTAGATTTGAATCTTGCATATACTATAATAAAATCTCACCTTAAGAATTTGGATAGGCAAAAAGGTTTATAGAATCAGCAAAAAAACCTACAATAAGCGCAATCAAACTAGTTCAAGAATTTAGAGACACACCTTATTATGATAAAGCTCATAATTATAGGCATATTTACGAATAAACTAAAATAAAATTATTAAAAATTTGTGGTGTTTATTTTTTGATGGTTAGGTGACACCACAGTCGTAGGAGGTATTTATTAAGTGATCGGATCACGAGGTATGATGTCTTATCTCAAAAAAAATATAAATAAACTAATCACTTTAAAAAGGATTTAGGCGTAATGAGTCTTCATATATCAGATATTTACTTTATATGGAAAAGTAAAACGAGTTTATTTTATCGGTTCTTTAGTTCTCATAGTCAAGCCTTCATAGTTAATTACATTCAGGAAATATGATTTCTAAAGCATCGATTAAAGTATAATTATTTCCAAAGATTTTAAGATTAAGGTATCAATAAATTGAATATTTTGGAAAATCAAATGAGATTATTCAATTAGAAGACTTATTTTGGAATCCAAAGGAAAGTAAGTAGGAAGTGCTGATATTAGCTGGTGAGCTCCCCTATGGTGAGGCTTTATTTGTTTGAAAGTGAGATGATTTATTTTGTTTGAAAGTGAGAGGATTTATTTTGTTTGAGTTGAAATTTTTAGATTGTCGAGCATAATCCATAAGATTGTTGAAATCAAGGGTGAGGATTTATGTTGGCAGAAGGAAATAAGCAACCTTGAATTTTAAATCTAGGAGCTTTACACAAAACTAAAACATCTAAACGAAAATGAGGACATAAAAGTTATAATAAGAGAATAAATTGTCCAGATTTTGGACTTACAACCTGCGTGTAACCATTAACACCTGATTCAAAACTATGTAGGCCGGTCTTATATAATTGCAAGATGATTAGGCTTGTTATTTAATTTGAAATAAATTAGAGCCCTGAACTCACTTTCTAAGAGATTAAATCATTTTGACTTAATCTAAAAAATACAAACTTATTTTAAAATTTTATAATATTTTGACGCAATATTTTGGACAAAAGCTTTAGGATTTCTTATACTTAAATGCATGATCAAATTTAGTTATTGGCTAATTCAAAAGAGAAAGAGGGTGAAACTCCATCATAAAGGGTTGTTCTCATAGGTTAAGCGATCCCTAAAGTATTGAAATAGAGGTTCTCATTTTTGCAAGAGTGGTATAATATGACATGCATGATGTTAAACATATAATATACAACTAAAGGGTTGCTAAATCTTTTAGTTATCTTGATTACAACATAGACTTTAGAATAAGGTTGAAAGTTATTTAGAATTTAGTTATGAATTGTTAATTGGGTAGAAAAATATATTATCCTAAGGGCCTACCACTTCCAGGCCACACATACAATCATCAATCATTAAGAAACTATGAAAATCATACTATTGTAGTGCGCAAACTAAACACAACAACGATCATTTTATAGGCTACCGTGAAAGACTAAGAGGCTGATGCTATTGGGTATTGTCGTACACCCCGAAAAAAAGAGAAAATGGGTAGTCGAGTTCTACCCTTATACAATCCGAAATTACAAAATAATATTACAATTGAAATTGAATACATGCTATGGGTCATCACTTTTCATTTCTTTTTCTTTCTCTTGATTTGATTTGCTCTAAGCATCCAGGTAGCCATAGCCCTCTAGCCAATGCTCATCTTAATCCCCATAGCACTAACCCTAATTTCTATTGCAAAATTATATTTTATGAAAAAAGTAAATATAACTACATCTGCAAAATAAATATTAGCTAAACATACATACAATCTCAAGTGATTATATTTTATAATTTAGATTTAACACTCGCACATAGGTAATCAAGCTCACTGTCTGCATAGATTATGCTTAGGGGCAGAAGCAACCTACAAATTAAACATTTATATTTAATTTCGAGAGACCCTTTAAGCAAAATCTTATGCAAAAAAATTATATTAGACCCACACTAACATTTATATTATAAGATCTAAGATATTCCAAACATCTAAAAATATTAAATTGTAAAATAAAACACATTATCATTACATACACCGTCTTAATCTAAAGTTAGAAGTGGTGATTTAACATTCTAATGTGTGTGTTTATGCTTAGTGTGATATGTCTTAGCTAAGCTTTTTATTATGTCTAAAATTTGGAATTTTTAAGTTATACATCAAGGGTAATTTCATTTCAAATTGTTTAAGAGTTTAGTGAGTTTTAATTCGAATTTTGTTTTGTTACATTTGATTTACACTTAGGCATCTAAGTGTTGTAAAGAGAAGAATGAGACTTAACCTCCTTCATCTCTAACTTAAGTTATTTTCTAAAACATATTGTTATGACTCGATTTCTTTTAGTGAATGATTTATTAAATATTTTATTAATCCTAAGTTTAGGTCAACCTTAAAGAATTCTATTCAACATGAAAGACATCTTAAGACTAATGTGATTGAATTGCCATTACATAGAATATGTTGAACTATTCCTTTTCATCACCCATGGCATGCATATGATTTAGCACATAGTTTACCTATATATACAACAGATTTGGCATATTTAAATTACATTTGGTACAAAAGAGGATTCTCACTCTTTAATCAAATACACACATATATAAAAGATGTAAGCAAGTATGTGTCGTTGTTTAAACCAGGGAAGTGAGAAAATTAAATAACCTCTTTGGGGGTACTTAAATCCTCTATTTCCGGGATGTCCAGATTATATATTTGCTATCGTAAATACATATGAATGTATATACAATTATAAGAATGAAAATCATGCAAAAGATTGTATTTTTTTAATTGAATTATTTATACATGTAAAGTATAAAGGTCTATCTAAATTCTAATACAAAGATATATAGGAATGAAATTAAATGTACATGCCTCATTGCAAGAAGTGAGAAAAAAAAAATAGCCTTAACTTAAAGTTAATAGGATGTCAATATACTTATTATCATTAAACACATGTCCATACATGAACATGGGAAAAGCACTACCTTCACATGCTTAAGCTATAAATACATGTAAATCCTATATATTCATAATTAATATCACTCTAAATGTTATTATCAATTTATAATCTTTGAAAAATAATTTTTGTATTTATTAGTGATAATAGCCACACATATAATAAAGATTAAATCACATACAATTTTGCATAAGTAAATTTCATTTTAATTTTGAAAATATGAATGCATGATATCATAACAATTTATGGTGATTGAAAGGAATAGCCAAACATTTTCATAATTCATTCAATTACACTAATTCCTAATACAACACCCATCACAGTGGTCTTTACATCTTTCATTGTGTCTATTATGTGTCAAATTCTCATTTAATTCTATATTAATCATTTTTTATCATCTTAGAATCTTTTAGGTCTATACCTTTCTTAACATAAAGCAAATCTAATCATCTACTCTCTAGCGTCATTTTACTTTATGTCCAAAATATTTAAACTCTCAAATCTTTCATGCAGGATTTACTCAATTTTTCCTACATTTCATTTCACATTTTATCTCTAAGAGTAAAGCCACTCATCCACCGAGCATCCTCATTTCAACTAACTTGTCTTTCTTCTTTTTTCTTAAGCAAGTGTTCTGGGTCTTACCAATCTTATAAAATTTTCCTTTTGACTTTCTATCAAACAAGATGCATTTCTCAACCATAACTTGAATTCTATTAATAACATCTCCATCTATTTCACCATCATTTTGACAATAAAATATCAGATAATCTTATTAATGATTCTTCTTGTCTTCTGAGAACTTCACAACTAAAATTACACTCCATATATTCACTTTTAGATCTACTTAAATGAAAACCTTTGACTCAATGTTGACCTCCATAATTTAAGTTTCTCTTGGACTCCTCTAGTCTTATCAACAGAATAATCCAGCCAAATAAAAAACATACACCAAGGTACATATAAATGCCTAATATGAATATCCATAACTAAAGCAAAAGATGCTTAAAGGCGATCCTTGATGTAATCCAATTGAAATGGGAAAATTTTTTTCAATCCTCTTTGTGTTTGGGCAAATAACATCTAATATACATATCCTTAATGACTTGAATATAATATATTAACTCATTCCTATTCTAGAACTCTCCAAAGAACATCTCTTGAAACTTTATCATAAGCTTTCTATTCAATAAATATCATATGTAAATCCTTCTTACTTTCTCTACTTCTCCATCAAACCTCTTAACAAATGTATATCATCCATAGATCTACATGAAACCAAGCGATTGTGAAAAACTTTTGTATCACATCGTTACCTGCTCATTACTCTCTCCCATAATTTTAATGTATGACACATTAATTTAATTCTCTAATTTACTCTTGTGCATCACTTTATTCTTAAATATATGAACCAACAAACTCTTTCTCCACTATCGACACATTTTTAGTCTTTAAAATAATATTAAAAGATTTGTAAAAGAAATTCCTTTATCTCTTAAATATTTTCACTTATTGGAATATCATCGTCTCTTTTTTTCCTCATTTCATTTTCTTTAAAACTTCTAACTTAAGATTTACTATCACGATGATAAAATAAAATTTCTTTATTTTTGTTTAGGTTGCTAAAATCAATCGTACATTAGATCCATTAAAGTTTATCAAAATATCTCATCCATTATTTTCAATATCCTTTCAAGAAAAACTTTATTATCTTCATCTTTAATACCTCTTTATCTTTCTTCTCCGATCTCTTTGGTTGATAATTTATCATTCTTTCACTTCTATATATGTATAAATCTAAAATTAATTTTATATATCTTTCTTAGAATCTCTCTTATATCTTTCTTGATTCTCCAAGTTTTATCTAATTAAATTTTATAACAATCTTCTTATTTCTTATCTTTTCACACTCTAACTCCTAATTATTTTTTATTAAAAAAAGTTTTCTTTTGATTCTTCTGCACATTTTTAAAATTTTAATTTATTTTTTTTTTTATAATATTAATGATCTAAGCTCTTGTAAATTCTCAAAAAAATTTTTATTTATGTTCTTTAAGTGTTAATCTAATCACAGATAATAATTTGATTTATTTTTCCTTTTCTAAAACTAATAATCGATGTTGGATATTTCTTTCACTTGAAATAATCTTATAATCTTTATAATCTAAAGCGATCTATTTTTCTCTAAATAATCAATCGTATTTTACTAGATCCATTTTATAAGTAATAATATCATTCTCTTTTCTTAAATAAAATATTAACAACATAAAAATCATAAGAAATCTAATATAGTTCTACTTCTAGTCTCCAAATCATCATTATGAATATTTTTAAAATCTTCTCACTCACTATGTCCATTTAAATCTCTCCAATAAATACTTTTCTTTAAAGAGGTGTCTTTTTGTATTAATCTCTAATTTATTCCAAAATTTTCTTTGAGCTTATATCCAAACCTACAGAGCGTAAACACTTATAACATTGATAATCTTAGTATAAAAAATAATCTTTAAACCTATAATTCTATCTCTCATTAATATTTATAATATTATCAAACTTTTATCATAATAATTTCTGTTTTAGTTCTACGCGAATACCAAAGTTTAAAACCTAAACTATCAATCTCTTCTCTCCAACCCAGTTTCTTGAACACATAAAATATTTATTTTTCTATGAACCATAATATCTATTAATTCATTAATTTTATAAGAGTACTATATTCAGATCTAACCTAATTCTAGTTTCATGGACTAACTTCCGCATCCGTATAATGTGGGAACCCTTATTTAACATTCACCGGTAGATCTGACGCATCCACATTTTTCGTATTCAAGCATCAAACTTCCAGATAATTCACAATGATTTAAAGGATTCATCATGATTATTTGACAAGTTTTCGCGACTACCTATCGCAACTCTCCACTTAATTCCTAAGACAATCACATTAAATAAAATCATTTAAAGAAGAAAAGCTTCTTATTAATTTTGATTTTGATTTGAATTGAGCTTAAAGAGAGGAGATCATTTACTTTTTTCCATCACATTCTCATGTTGGTGGATTTAACTTATTTAAAGAAAGATAATTAAGTGATTTTTATAATTTAATTAGGTTAAATCATTAAACAATCCATTTAATTACTCTTTCCTATACTTCTTTTAACTTAATTAACCATTTAATCATGAGCCACAAATGATATGCATATGAGGAAAATAAAATTGTAATACTCTTAAAAAACTTAATATAATTTGCTCATTATTAGAGGTTAATTAGATCAAGGAATCTAATTAAGTACTTTTACGATTTTTTCACATTTATGGGTTAATCATAATTTTATTAAGGGTCTTTATGTTGTTGAACACATAAAGAAGAATCTTCAATTTAAATGTTGATTATCTGATGTGATTAGTATTTTCAATTTGATTTTATTTCATTATTAATTGATTTATTAGTATCTTAATTAAACTTCTCATTAATTAATTCTCTTTAATAAAATGAATTTGGGAAAGTAATTAGGAAAGACCTAATCACTCTCCCTCATCATCTCACGGTTAATCAATGATTAATGGACTTTAATTGATTAATTTTTGCTATTTAAAAATTTTAAATAATCATTAAATTAATTAAGAGGGTAATTAGGATTTGAATTTCAATTTTTCCTAATTACATGGCTAATAAATCCCAAGAACATCATGGGAGATAGAGGTCATCCCATTAAATCAACATACTAAGTTTTGGATTACTTGCCCAAGTAATTAGGGCTTCATTATGCTAATTAGGAAAACACTCAAATCCTAATTAAGCTCTGATAACTATTCAAAATTAAATGAAATTATTTTTATTAAATTCTTCTCCGTTTAACTTTTCCAAAATATATTTATTTGGATTTTTTGAATTTTTCTACAATTAGTTATGAATTTATGAAATTCTAAGCAATTAATCACATTTTAAACCCTAATTAATCCCTAATCTAATCCACGCAGACGGCTGCTAACAACACTTTCCACATGGCGCCGATTGACCTTAAATCGTCGGCCATCGCGAGTCGGCCGACGACGCTTATCGGACGGCGATTAATCCGGTTCTATTAGGATTAAATCGAGATTATCCGGCGGATTAATCCGGCTATCCATTCCAATCATGCGATGGATGGCGGATGATCCGTCGTCCCCAGCGGAAGAGCGGACGCGTCGCCTTCCTCCCGATCGAACTCGTGATTGATCTCAAAACGTTCACAGAGGAGATCTAAAGGTATCCTATGGTGGGATTCGCACGAAATAACACTTTTCTTCATAAAGGCAAAAAAAAAATTAAATTCCTAGAATTTACCTCGCTCGATTTCGATCGGTTAGACCGAGGTAGCTTCTTCTTGAAGAGAGGAACCCTTGTTGAGAAGCTCGTACGTTGCCTTATTACCGGTGGCTTTGTAGACTAAACGTCGGAATCACCGAGTTATAAGTAGTCTCTAGTGCTTAATCGCCGGAATTGATTCGCTTTTGCTAGAGAACTGGGTGAAGTTAATTTGAGAATGATTGAGTTTGAGAGAGTTGGACGGAATAGGTGCCCTATTTCGCTCGGTTTCGACGTCGTCGACGATGGGGAAGCTCTAGGAACTTGGGGAAAGCTCTGGGGAGTTCGTTTTCACTCACACAAGCTCTAAAAATGCTCTTTGTGCCCATTTGAATTGAGATAGGGAGAGTATACCCTCCCAACTGACGGCTTGGATTGGTTCCAAATTTGTGTGTTGACCGGCAGGCCGTGGTGTGGTATGTCGAGATGGCTTTGTTTGAGTGGGTGAGTGAGGGAAGGCCAAGGGTTGAGGTGGCTTGTCCTTTGTTTCCTAGTGTGCCAATGGGAGAAAGTGGGTTAGCTCACCTACACTTGGCTCATGGTTGACCCAACCAACTTTGGGTCAGGTGAGCCAGTGGTCCTCATGTCCATTTTGAGCTTAGGGTGGCTGCCAAGGGTAGGAGAGTGGATTTGACCATCCAAATGAGAGTTTTTGTCTTATGTGGAGAGTTTTATTCAATGGGTAATGGGTCAATTCGGGTTTGATTTGGTTGGGTTGAATTTGGGCTGACCGATGGTGACCTAAGGATGGTTCATGTTAAGTTTGAATGGGTTTGGAGTTGATTTGGTTGAGTTTAGCTCAATTTGACCCATGTAGGTTAAATTGGGTTAGGTTGGGTTAAATTGACCAAATGGTCAAATTAGATCAAACCAAGGTTTATGTCAAGTTCAAATGATCATTTGGGATGTGTTTGGGATAGTTTGATTCAATTTGGTCTCATATGAGTTCATATGGGTCAAATGAGCTAAGATGACTAATTTAGTCAAATTGGTTTGGGGTTGGTTAATTGATCATTTGAAGATAATTATAGGCTTTGATTTCAATCAATTTGGATTTAGGAATGATTTAGACCAATTTGACCCTTTAGGTCAATTTGGGCTAAATGGGTCAATTGGGTTCAACCAAGGGTTTGATCATGTTCAATAATCAATTTGTGATGAGTTTGAGTCATTGGTTGCAATCAATTTGATGTAAAATTTGATTTGGCCCAATTTGGCTTTTAGGTCAAATTAGGTTAACTCAAGAGGGCAATTGGACTTGGTTTGGCTAAATTGATAGTCAAGTCATGTTGAAGGATCAATTTGAAGTTAAATCATTGATTTCAATTAATTTGAATTGGGATGAGATTTGGTTTAATTTTATTTATGTAGGTTAATAGAGCTAACTTGAGTCAAGTGATTGAATTGAGTTGATTTGATCCAATTAGTTGCACAATTATTGTAGGAGGTTTTGAATGGGTTGGCTTAATCTAATTTGGGTTGGATTGGAGTTTGGTCCAAATGAATCTTTTAGTCACTTTGAGTCAACTTAATGGGTCAATTGAGGTTGGTTTCAAGTTGAATTAGGTAATTGAGTTTGATAATTGATTTAGAATTGATTGCTTTGTTTGCAATTGATTTGAGTTTAATTGGATTTTAGATTCATTTAAATATTTTGGGTTCAAATGGACTAGTTTGGGTTGATTGGATTGATTTGATCAATTAGCTTGATTGTAGATTTTGGAAGAGTTTGAAATAAAGATTTAGAAAGTTGGAGTGTTTTGTGAAAATCAATTAATTTGATTTGAAGAAATTTTTAAGTCCATAGGATTAGATTAAGCTAAGATGGGTTTGGGTTATGGGTTTCAATCATTAGACTTGGAGCTTGGATATGAATTGGGATTCAATTGGATTTTGATTGGACTGATTTGAGGTTTAGTTTGCATGATAGGATAGGCATAAGTCATGGGTTAGGCCATAGGATAGACAAGCTTTCTTAGATCCTAAGGCAACTTCTTCTAAGTCTTTTTTGGGTTAAGTATTCACCTAACTACTAGAAGTGTCTTATGACTAGGAAAGTCTTAGTGTCTAAGAGAGTCTTAAGCCTAAGATGGGGAAGATTCAATTCTCACTCCAAAAGTGAGGTCAACAAAGTCAAAGAAACATTTAGGTAACATCAACAAAGTATAATATTAATGTCAAAATGTGGATATAGATCTCTCTTAAATTGTAGAAAGAGGCACTTCCCACATTTGAAAATGGGCGTTGGCGAAGCTACTTTTTAGAACGTTGTTTAGTTGTTTAGAAGCGTTGGCATACTTCCTATTGGCATACTTCCTACTTTCAATTATTTGATTGTGATGAAAGTGGAACCAATTAATAATTTAATATAGTGATCATTTTCATAGGCATACTTACAAATAAACTAAAATAGGAAGTACGTAAATTCAAATAATTACTTAAAGAAGTTCAACAAGAATAAAATCACACTCAAAATGTTAATTTGCGTCACCCGTTATGAGAGGAAGTGGTACTTCCCACTTCTGAAATTGGACAATGGAGAAGGTTGCTTGGTTAATTAATAGGGAAGCGACACTTCCCTTTTTTTTTGTTTGATTGTGCATAAAACGGAAGGGGTTAGCAATACAATATTACATAGGTACGCACGTATCTGGCTTGCATGTATGAACACACATGTACATGTATGCTATATAAATAATAAATAAATAAATGGTACTTGTAATATTTCTATTTCCTAGATAGTACAGAACCTTATATTTATACATTTTACTAATATGGTTTACTTATTTATCACATGTACCCAAAAACCTTCCTCTCTCAATAATACAATATATTTTTACATCATATATTGTATTTATCATAATAAAATCTTCCTATTACTTTTAATATATATATATATATATATAAACTAGTACATAATGCATTATTCAACAAACCGATGTATATTTTTAAATATGTATTTTATATTTACAAGTATATCGTATATTTATGTTTGTATGAATATGTGACTGTTCATTTCAGAGGCATTATATTTTCCTAGGATGATGTGAGTACCAATTTAATGACGTATTCTTGTGAATTTGGAGCATATTAGCTAGAGTTAAATTGCTGCGAATCTTATATTGTGACTTGTGGGGAAGTCGCTTCAACTTTCACTTTCAGCCAAGAAGTGGTCCACTTCCTCTCTTATACTTTCTCTTTCCTGCAACCAATCAAGCCTTTATTGTAAATGTCTCTTTTTGTACTATAATATTATTTTGCCCATCATGAATTGTCCCCTCATTTGGTTCAAGTAAATTTCGGAAGTGGAAATGGTATACTGCAGATGTCCCATTTGTACTATAGAAATAGTTTTGCGCATTATGGCCCTCTGCCCTCATTTGGTTCCTCACTATAGGATGTTGGAAAGTATAACTTTTCTTACAAAACGATATTTTAAATAGATCTAAATGTTACTTAAATATGGCCCATTTCCCTAATTTGCCTACTTTTTTAGGCATTTTTTGGAGCCCAGGGCTAGAAAGCTTTTAGGATTGGAGGGAGGACATGATTTTAGAAGCTCACCATATTCCCGTTCTCCAACTTTAATTTCATTTCTCAAGAGGATAATTCACTGGTGTATGCAATATGCATTCTCTCTTATGTTTAATCTTTGCATGACAAACATTCACATGAGCTTCAATTACTTCGTTTTTGATTTAAGCCTAATGACAGCCATTAGGTCATCAGAGGTCAGGAGCTGCTGCTTCTAAATTTTATAATTTTTCTTATAAAAAGGCGATAAATTAGTCATTTGTCTTTCTAAAAATTATGTTTATCTTTTACTTTTTATCCTAATACATAAATTTTGCTCTCCTGAGAATTGAGAAGAGTGGCTAGTTCTGCCCTTATAATTCATGCTGACTAGCTCTTCATAAGTCCATTTTTGATTCAGGTGTTGGTTGAATAGTGACTCTCTTGTTCCTATTGCTGCTTGACTTGCATATTTGTCATCAATGGATAGTTTATATTATTAAAAGAATGATGAATATTGATCATCTAAAATTTTACTTAGGAAGTGCCATTATTGATCCTACAATTTTTATCCTATTGATTACTATAAATTTTTTATAATTCAATTCATCCTTTTTCTTGTTAGTTTTTGTACATGAGAACTTAACATTATAATGTTACTCTTATCATTCCCCTGTATTCTTAAACATGATTTATATTGCTTGTCTAAGCACATCATCTTTGGACCGAGTTTGAGATAAGAGTTTTCACCTTCAATCAGGTTCAAGATAAAGGTCACGGTTCATTCATGATATATCAAGATTATCCGGTTTAAAGCTCAGTCATTTAGTATTTGTTGTATCCACCGCCACCTAGTGATTACCATACTACATGAAACACCTAACGTAGCTATATAACTTACAAGTAACTCAAAGAATTATCTATCCAAATTCTCTTCTTTGCATGGATAGAATTCAATGTAACCAACTAAGTTTCTAACCTATTTATAGAGGGAGACTCATGGTTTAAAGGATTTTATTGGAAGACTTAAACTTTTTGGGTTAAAGAATTCAACTTAACTTTCTTTCCTCTGTGGGGGCGTTTGGAATACTGCATTCCAAATGCACGCTTAAAATTTCAAACGCGTTTGGTTCCAAATAAAGAAAATTCCAAGACATTTCAAATACACCGAAAGCTATTTGGAGATTAAAAAAATCTGAATTTCAAAATACACAGCGCCAATGAAAGTGATACGTACCGCCGACGTCCAAACCTTTAATTTACTTTACATTACATTTTGTCAACCAAACAAAAAAATATAAAGTGTAAGAACTCTCAACCAAATTATAAAGTAATCCTTTTAAGAATTCTTTCAGGCGATTTTTTTTTACATTACATTCCAAATGCAGGCAACTAAACAGCCCCTTAGGTGGTGTGGTATCACGGATAATTCAGGATCCAACATTGCTGGATGTTGGAGTACAGTTTTTTCAAATATTGAACTATGGTCTTGCTTGATGAACCTGTGTTTTTCTTGTTATATTACCTGCATGTATGTAGAGTAGTAGCTTATATGCTCAACTCATTTTGCAAAGCAGCACAGAATAGAGGGTGGAACCCTAAACTTGAACATGTTTGTTTGCTATCTGATTCGGTTGCAATCTAACCTTCGAAAGATTATTTAAAATTACTGATGAGAAATTCTTACTGGTTTGCATGGTCTCTTTATAACGTTTTTAGGCTTCTGGTTTGATTTCCCTACGTTACCAGAAGGGACTGTAATACTGGTAATTTGATTATTGTCATGAATCCATTTTCATTGATATGTCAAAAGTCATATTTTTATTTTCATTTTCATGTCACAATTTTATCTTTGATATTTTTTGTTACTATTTTTCTTCTTTGAAAATTGAAGGCGTGAGCTCCTTGTCCATACCTTCTGTGCTTGTAAAGATTTGCAATGCCATGATGGATTTTAATCCTGTAGTTTGCTTTTATTATTTTTATTTAGATATTTAGTTTGTTATTTGTGTTATTTTTATGACAAATTTACATACATATTTACAATCTTATACATTTACATATCTAACATCTAAAGTTTGATATTTATAAATATAATACATTTCAATGCTTCAGGTAAATATTATTTCCAAAATTAAGAAAAGTGTTATTTTTATTATAATAATAATAATTTAGATATTATATATATAAATATTTATATTTGTGTTAGATATATAAATATATAAGAATTATATGTTATGTATATAAATGTTCTTATTTTGATTAAATTTTGGAGCATAAGCTGAACCTGTTGAGCTGAGTTTTATCCATTTCCAACACTTGAGCTTGATGTTTGATTAATTAATCAATCTTGAACTTGAGTTTAATTTTATTAACTAGAGTTTACTCATTTGTTATCAGAGGATGATTTCAATTCAAATAGTCAAAGGAGATAATATTATTTTATATAAGTAATTAAAAAAAATAATTTTTAATAAAATGACATTGTTGGTTAGATGTGACTTATGTTATAATATATATTTTTATTTTATGGCTTAAAAATGCATGAAAATAAGGTTAAATGTATATGGTTTGTATTTAATCTATACCATTGAACTCAACAAAAGTAATGACCTTTTATCTCATTACATGCTATTTGAATTTTATTTTTTATTATGTCTTATTAAATATCATATGTTTATTATATTTTAATAAATTAAGATCATTTTTATGCTCTGAATCAAGTCTCTTTAAATCTACTAATTTTTCTTAACATAAATTAAATTTATTATATTTATTCTATTAATTGGGTCATTAAGTGACTAATTATTTTTGTGATCAAATACTCACTTAAATCATCTAATATGAATTCTACTAATGACATCTCTATCTATTTCATCATAACTTTGAACAATAGTATCAATATATTTATCATATTCACTTTTTTTAATGACTCGATCATTTATAATTGTAATTTTATCATTTTATCTATTATTATTAATGTTACACCTAATGTAATTGAAATAGAAAAAATATATGATCATTTTTTCTTGTTTTGAACACAAATTAAAGGTTTACTATATATATTTTAATGACTTTAATGTATGCAATGTTGTCTTGTTTTTTTTTTTTTTTAATTTTTTTATTTTAAACATTTCTCTTGAAATTTTATTTTATGCTTTCTTTAAATCAACATATATTATATATAGATTTTGCTTGCTCTCTGTATATTTTTCAATCAAGCATCTCAAAAAATTTATAACATTAATAGTAGATCTAATTGACATGAATCCAATTGATTTTGAAATTTTTTTTAGTATCATGCCATAACACATCTTTAATTACTCTTCTTCGTAATTTTAATTTATAATGCATTAATTTGATTCTTATATATTTTATCATTTCTATTTTTAAAAATATAAATTAACTAATTCTTTCTCTATTCTTGTGATATTTTTTAATCTTTAAAATAATATTAAAAAAGTTAGTAAATTAAGAAAAATTTTATTAATCAAAGAATTTTCATACTTATATTAGTATATTATCAAGTCATAATATTTTATCACAATTCATTTTCTTTAAAATTTAATTTTAAGTTTATTAATGAAATGAAATATTAAAAATCTCTATTTTTATTTTGGATCTCATTAAAATTTAACTTGTCCGGTTAAATTGTAAAGTAGATATTAAAACTTTACATTTTGAATACACAAGGGTTATAAGTATTCATGCAATTTAAATATTTATATCAAATAGATTGTAAATTGATGAAAAAATGATATATTTTAAGAATTATTAGGGATTATTTTTATTTTTATTTAAATTATACTTTTATTTGAATTAAAATACATTTCATATTGTAAAAACATGTTTATCATTTTTATATAATTGTGATAGTAATGATCAGCGGTAATAGTCAGGGACTGATTGTTTGAAAGAATTTGGATTACAAATTAAAGTAAATACAGAGATTTTAATTTTTTTAGTATTTGACTTTAAGTAAAGTAAATTTTTCAAGGTAATATAATGTATTTTAAATATATTATATAAGTGAGTAGATTGAATTCGCTTCAATGAATTTCAAATACATAATAAAGTTGCTGCGTTGTACCACTACTTATCGCCGCCGCCGCCATAGCCGCCATCTGCCATACCGTCATCGCATTACCACGTTTGGCCAAAAGTTTCAAAATACATTTTATCATAATTTTTAAATCAAATAGAAAAAAAATAAAGTCATGAATTCGTAAAATTCTCAACAAATAATTTATATTTCTTTTATACTATATTTTTTTTTCAGCCAATCAAACAGTCAGTAATGAAAGAGAGTAATGGAAGAGATTAAAATGATATGTGATCGGTAGTTAATTAGTTATACCTTTTAAAAATTTAAAATAATAAAAATGTGTTTAAAAAATAAAACAAATAAATTTGATCTCAAATAAGCTGCCGTTTTATGAATTTGTCATCTCTCGAGTTTTTTTTTTTTCTTTGGGTGACGATCTCTTAGGAGTAATATATGATAGAAAACTACTTATTTAGCAAAAAATTTACATTTATATTGTACATAAATTATTAAATTACATTTAGTCAGGAATAAGTTACATAAATGATAAATATGCCTTATAATTTATGATATATTTTATTATCTTCATTTTTTTTCTTTCTCTTTCTTTCTCATCATATGAGGATGAGTTGATTTTTGAAGAGTAGATGATAGAGGATCAACATATAAAGCCGATAGATAGTCTTATATTAATAATCCGACTATAAATTATTAAAATATTATATCTTCAATTCAAATAAATCATTTAATTGTCTTGATAAAATAAAATATTGAAAAACTATAGTTTATTTTTAGATTAAAAAAATCAAAAATGACTTTAAAAAAGGCATTTAGAGGAATAAAACTTTAACAAGGACTTTCTCAATTATTTTCTTACATTCACTATAAATAAAAGCTTATTTCAAAAAAATAATAATAATAATGTCAATATTTAGATGCAAAAAACAATATTATCTCATTTGTATGATGATTTCTCATTAAAATTCTTTTGAAAGTTTCTCATTGGATTTCGCCAATTCTTCAAGACAGTTGAGTCCCCCACCCAGTAGCATCTAGCCTTCCATTATGAAGGTGCACTTCTGAGTTTTTATTTAGCGATTGATAAATCTTACTATAAATTATAAGTTATGGAAATAAAATTATGATTTAAAAGATAATTTTTAATATAATTATAAATCCACTAATTTTAATTATAGTGATGAATAATGCTTTCGGGCCTTTCCTTAATATGGTATTATTATTATTATTAAAATATATATATTTTTTTTTTTTTGGGACAAGATATATGATTCTAATCTTTCATTTCATTTTATTGTACAACTGTGATGTTCATTTCGCATAATGGTAATTTTTTTATAAAATAGCATATTTTATGAAAGATTTATGTACATATCATAAAATTTTACATATTTATATATTTCATATTTAAAATTAAATATTTATTTGTTTAATATATTTTATAATTAAAAGGTATATTATTTTATTTTTAAAAGATGAATAATAATAATATTTTATATAATTTTAAATATATATATATATATATATATATATATATATATATAATTAATTAATTAATTGGTACAGTCAGTGTTCATGTGACCTTTATGATGAATAATTGATCGTCCATCATTAAATATGAATTACTTTGTCACATATTGATGTGACAAGAAAAAGGACTAATTTCATAATGTACTCTTGGACTGCCATGAATTTTATATATAATTAATCATTATATACTCATTAATTTAAAAATATAATCAAATTTATCAATACAATGGTTTAAAAGTGAATCAAATCTCTAATCAGTTTAAACATTTACATGTATTTCACATAATTTTATATATTTATATATTTAATATCAAAAAATTATTATTTATATAAAATTTTATTAAAAATAATATTATTATAAACTTTTTAAAAGTAAAATATAACATAAAAAAGTATTATATTCATAAATATCAAATTTTAGATGATAAATGTATATAAATAAACTATATATTATGTGGGTAAATTTTATTTTATACATTTCAATTTTGATTAAAATTAATTAAGTATCAAAGTTTCAACAGATGAATCCATAGTGGTTTTACTGAGCTTACTTGGTTAAAATTTTAATTAATTATTAATTTTATATTCAATCCAAGTGTTAAAATAAATTTGAGAAATGTAAAAATTTATAATCATAAACATCTAATTGTATAACCCCATCTCTTAGGTCCAACTCATTCTATAGATATTATTCTATCATCTAACTTTATTAAAATATTTTTATAAAAATCAGATTATTTTATTTACACTAGTAAGATAATTTAAGGGCCCAAATCATATAATTTAAAAGTTATTATATAGAAATTTTTTATACGGTTAAAATACGATTAATTGTTGGAAGATTTACTTAAACAATATATATTTTTTATGCATTTACATATTTAATTCCAAAACTTAGATATTTATACTTTCCTTATACTTAAAAAAAAATTTATATTTCACTTTTTTTTAAAAAAAATAATGATAATAATTTTGATATAAATTAAGTTTCTGCTCGGGACAGACATTGTTGTATGAAAAAAAGATGATCTACATGTTATAGAAAAAGATGTTGTTCAAAATAGCTTTGTTCGATATACAAATTTTTTGTATTTTATAAAAGTTAAATTATAATTTTTTGACCCTTTATAATAGATTGATTAGACTGAAAAATATAATTTTTTCATCATAAATTTCTCAAAATATAACTAAAATGTACTGCCCCAAATAACACTTCACAGTGCATCGCCACTTTGATGCACTTCCACTCCAAACAATGCCTAAAGATTAAGTTGTATATATATATATATATATATATATATATATATATATATATATATATATATGTTATATATATATTATAATTTATTGATATATATAAAATATATAAGAATTGTGTGGTATATATACAAACCCTCTTTTTTATTTTTAAGAGTTATTTTAATTTTTTATATAATAAAATATTATAAAAATATATTTTAAGAATTTAAACATTCTTATATTTAATATTTTATTTATTGTTTAAAGAGATAAAATATTAAGATAAACATATATTTATATTTAAAATTTTATATAAATAATTGAGACATTTATATATACACATAATTTTAATATATTTGAATATCTAATATAAACACTACTCATTTATCCCAAGTTGGATGCAAAAGTGGAGGTTATAGGTAGTCGACAACAAAGATAAAATTTGTCGAAATAATCATGACATGAATCCTTTAAATCATTGTGTTAATGCTAAGCTCCCTGAAGTTTATTATGAAATTTGAATACAGAAAAATTTGCTACAACTGCGTGTTAAATAAGCAAGGTTCCCACATGACGGATGCGCAAAGAAGTTAGTCCATGAAACTAGAATTAGGTTAGGATCTTGGAATATAGGTACTCTTACGGTAAATTAATGGAATTAATAGATATTATGGTTCATAGAAAGATAAATATTTTATGTGTTCAAGAAACTAATGAGAAGGCCAAGGAGATTGATAGTTTAGGTTTTAAACTTTGGTATTCGGTAAAAGTCGAACTAGAAATGGTGTAGGTGTGATTATAGATAAAAGTTTGAAGGATAATGTTATAAGTATTAATAGATGTGGAGATTATAGCTTTAAAGATTATTGTGATACTAAGATTATCAATGTTATAAGTGTCTATGCTCAAGTAGGTTTGGAGGTAAGCTCAAAAGAAAATTTTGGAATGAATTAGAGGATTAATACAAAAGATACCTCTTGAAGAAAAGTATTTATTGGGGAGATTTAAATGGACATGTTGGTAGAGTGGTAGAAAAGATTTTAAAAGTATTCATGGTTATGGATTTGGAGACTAATGAAGGGTAGGACTATATTAGATTTTGCTTAGCTTATGATTTTGTAGTTGCTAATACTTTATTTAAGAAAAGAGATGAACATATTATTACTTATAAAATGGATCTAGTAAAACATGATTGATTATTTTTGATAAGAAAAATAGATCGCTTAGATTGTAAAGATTGTAAGGTCATTCCAAGTGAAATTTTAAGTACCCAACATCGACTATTAGTTTTAGATTTTAAGATGAAAGGTTGTAAGAGAAAAAATAAACTTAATTATTGTCCTAGGATTAGATGGGGACACTTAAAGAACACAAATAAAAATATTTTTAAGAGCAAGCTACAAGAAATTAAAGTTTGGGATGTTCATAAGGAAGCTAACGTTATGAAAAAAGTATCAAGTGCTATTAAACAAGTTGCTAAAGATGCTTGCAATCAAAAGGAAAAGCTTCTTTTAATAAGAATAGTTGGTGGAGTCGAGTGTACAAGAAAAAAGATAAGAAATAAGAACATTGTTATAAAACTTGGTTTAGATGTAAAACTGAGAATTGGGAAAGATATAAAATGACTGTAGAGATTCTAAGAAAGCAATATATGATGCAAAAAATTTAGCTTTTAGTGATTTATACAATAGATTAGATACCAAAGAAGGTGAAAGATGTATGTATAAGTTAGCCAACCAAAGAGATAGAGAAGTAAAGACATAGTTCAAGTGAGTATTAAAGATGAAAATAATAAAGTGTTTTTTTCTTAGAAAAGATATTGAAAATAGGTGGATGAGGTATTTTAAAAAAACTTTTCAATGAAGGATCTGAAAGTACGATTGATTTTAGCAACCTTAATACCATAAACAAAAAAATAGAGAATTTCATTTTATCGTCAGATTAGTAATTTGAAGTTAGTGAAGCTTTAAAGAAAATGAAATGTGGAAAAGCAAGAGGACGGATAATATTCCAATAGAAGTGTGGAAATGTTTAGGAGATCAAGGAATTTCTTGGCTTACAAATCTTTTAATGTTATTTTAAAGACTAAAAGATGTGATGAGTGGAGAAAGAGTTTGTTGGTTCCTATATTTAAGAATAAAGGTGATGCACAAGAGTGCAAATTATGAGGAATTAAGTTAATGTGCCATACATTAAAATTATGGGAGAGAGTAATTGAGCATAGTTACGATGTGATGAAGTTTCTCACAATCAGTTTGGTTTCATGCCAGGTAGATCTACTATGGATGATATACATTTGTTAAGAGGTTTGATGGAGAAGCATAGAGAAAATAAGAAGGATCTACATATGATATTTATTGATTTAGAGAAAGCTTATGATAAAGTCTCAAGAGATGTTCTTTGGAGAGTTCTAGAACGAAAAGAAGTTAATATTGGTTATATTCAAGTCATTAAGGATATGTATACTAGATCACTTGTGTCCAAACACAAAGAGGATTGACAAGATATTTTCCTATTTCAGTTGGATTACATCAAGGATCAACATTAAGCCCTTATCTTTTACTTTAGTTATGGATGTTCATGAGGCATTTACAAGAAGATGTACCTTGGTGTATGCTTTTGTCGATGACATTCTTCTTGTTGATAAGACTAGAGGGAGTCCAACGAAACTTGAATTATGGAGGTCAACTTTAGAGTCTAAAGGTTTTCGTTTAAGATCTAAACCGAATATATGGAGTGTAATTTTAGTTGTAGAAGTTTTAGTGGTAGTTGTGACTTTAGGTGATCAAGTCATTAATAAGAGTGATTTATATTTAGGCTCTATTGTTCAAAATGATGGTGAAATAGATGGAGATATTATTAGTAGAATTCAAGTTGGATGGTTGAAGTGGAGGAATGCATCCGCCTATTATGTGATAGAAAAGTTCCACTTAAACAAAAAATTTTATAAGATGGTGGTAAGACCGCAATGACTTATGGTGCAGAATGTTGGCCAATAAAAAAGATATAAAACATAAGACTTAAGTGTTACGAGATGAGGATGCTCGTGGATGAGTGGCTTTACCTTAGAGATAGAATGCAAAATGAGTATGTGTTAAAAAAAAGTTGTTAGGTGGTAGATAAGATTAGGAGAGTCGCCTTAGATGGTTTGGCCACATTGCGTAGTGAGATATTAGAGAGAATAAGATTTTTTATGTTAAGAAAGGAGGTAGACCTAAAAAAGACTTGGTTAAGATGTAAAAAATGATCAAGATACTTGAATTAAAAGAATTTGACACATAATACACACAATGGAGACGAAGGATTCATTTAGACCTGGTAGGATTAAGGCTGTTGTTGTTGTTTTACTAAATATCATAAATTTTTATTATCATATATATATTGTATATATTTATATATTATATATATATTATATAATATGTATCTATATATATATGTATATATATATATATATATATATGTATATATATATATATATATATATATATATATATATATGTATATATATATATATATATGTATATATATATGTATATATATGTATATATATATACATATATATATATATATATATTAATTTTTTATTATTATTAATGTTTTAATCTTGATTTAACTCTAATTTAATTATCGAATCTTAATTTTTTTTTATAAATTGATTTTATATGACTTCTTAAAACCCCTGATTTTTGAGAATATCAAGGTCAAAGTTCGCTTTACCATATCAACCAACGACAATTGCTGACAACCACTTTGAATGACTTTTATGATTGACACTATCAAAACCCAATTTGACATAAAGAAAAAAATTGTCTCACCAAAAAAAAAAAAATGACAATTACATATGTAACATAAAATATAAATATTTATAACTAAACACTCTTTTAATTTATTTTAAAATTCTCATTCCAATATTTAAAATTCATGTTGAAATCTCAACCTCTATTTTGGATTTTTAATAAATTCTAATTAATTTGATCATAGTATACATAAATGTATGAGTTTTGACTTATGTATAATTATTAAAAAAAAACTCAAATTTAAATTATACATTAATCATTAATTTCTAATTTAATTATATTATAAGTAAATTTTTTAAATTATATATATATTATTATTTGCATGATCATTATTATTTTTAAAATGCTGCTAAAATATAATATTTTAATTTTAGTACAGAAATCATGAATTGACCTTGAAGGAATATCTCACAGGAAAGTGGCATAATATTTAATTTATATTTAGCGCTAAAACGAGTTTTATATTTTATATGACATGAGTGGAGGCAACATGTACCATATCCTCTTATATCTTAATCTATTAGATATTTTAAATTCGATTAAATTAATGAATTTATTCGAAGCAGACAACAATATATTTATTACATGCTAGAAAATCAATTCTGATAAAATAAAAATTTATGTCTTAGCTTTGTTAGAAGTAAGTTTTGAAGAATTAATAAGAACTGAATTTTTTTTAAATAAAAAATCAAAAGAGGGAAAAACATTATTAATAAAAAAATTTACTATGTATCTATTTGAGTACAAATAATAATATATTACAATTTATATGAAAGTTCATAATGAGTCATAACAAAAAATACATGTTATATAAGTTAATAGAGATTTGATGAATGTAAAATAATGAATGTGATTATAAGATGATAAGCGATTCTCAGCAATTAAGATGCATCATAAATGAGCCAGGCAAATGACATGACCAAATGACAATGGTCAATCGATAACAGTAATGACCGGCATGGTTTCAGCGAAAACCATTATAAAGATACGATTTCGGTCGATGGCATTAACTAGTTAGGAGATTATTAATTAGTTAATATTATGCTTGAGATTTTAAGCTTTATCTCTTCTCTTTATTTTGTCATTGACGAATGAGATATTTATGATGAAGAAATTTTATTACACGAAAATAACCACTCCATTTCATTACCAAAAAATGATTCATTTGATATGAATTGTTATTTGAATGCTCAAAAATTATGAGATTTGTTAGATCTACAAGACGCTCATTTAACTATAAACTCATGTTTAAGATGATTGATAATAGTTTGATCTTATTTATAATCGATTTAATTTAACATCAAGATTCGTGCTTTGACTAGTAGAATTTTCAGGATCATATCAACATTATTAATTAATTAAGATATTCAAATTAATCTTAAATAAAAAATTAGCCAAGATATCTTATTATTATTTTTCATTAGAATTACTTTTATTTTTGAAAATGATGAAAAATAAATTATAAAGTGAGTGATTTGAATATATGATCTTAAGAAATAATATGATTTTTTTAGCGATTGGGTAACATCTTTTCACAATTATCTGTATTCTTTATTTATATTAATATTTGAAAATTATTTTAGAGAAAAAATTAAATTAGAATATCTTAAATTAAATTTGGTAAGAAGAAATTTAGAAATGTTGATTTGCTTTGATGTATATAATATAAATGTTGATAAATTAATTATATAATATACACATTTAAAATAAATAAATATATTTTAAAATTCATCTGTATTTAAAATGATTGATGTATTGAGAAAATAGCTTTTATAAAACATGATGTCTGTTTATTATTTTTTTAATTTAAAATAGAAATACATCTAAATGTGTATGTATTTTTATTTTGTAAATTATTTTAAAAAAAAAAGTGAAAGTCACTTTTAATTACAAATTAAAAAAAATAATACAATCTTTTTTTTAGAAATAAAAAAAACATAAACAATTAAACCTATTTTCTAATATAAATAGCTACAATTAAAATATAATAATAATAATAAAATATTTTGTTTAATCTTCCTTTGAAATAATTAGAGCTGTATCAAGCAATAAAATAAAATAAAATAAAATAAAAGATTTAATCATTATAAAAGATTCTCTACATTGCGAAATGTAATGCCTTTCTACTTTAGCAAATGGCACATTAATAATGCAATTAAGAAATTATTTAATTACACTTTTTGGAATAATAAGCTCTCTTAAGTGCGAAGGAAAGCTTTTAGTTAAAATATAAATTTTGACGTGCTCTCCAGCTGTTCCCTCAAGGTGAGCACCATGAAAAGCTTAACATGTGGCTTAGTTTAGCAAATTCTGCCTAATGTCCCCTACCTTGTTTTTCAATAAATACAATAATGTTTTTTTTTCTATTTTTATCTTGCTAGAAATCTACATCAATAATCAAATGTCCCCAAAACAAATTCATATAACCTTCATTTCATAAATATTATACTATATATATATTAACAAGAGCGGATACCTTAGTTGATCAAAATACCTATCTCAAATTTTTTTTTTACTTTTTATAAAAATTAGCTTTTTTAGCTATCCTCAATTTATATTTTACATTCAACTTCTAAAAAAAAACTAATTTAACCCATTATTTTAAATAACTAATTAATCAATTAAAATAAAAATATATAAGTTTAATAATTTTCCACTTATATTTTTACAAATTTAATGATATTATTTTATTAATTATTTATATTTTTCTAAAAAATTTTAATTTTATATATTTTATATATTTTTAATTATTATATTTTTATTTTATGTAACTTTATATATATATATATATATATATATATATATATATATATATATATATATATATATATTATATATATATATATATATATATATATATATCTTTGTGCTATTTAAGCCTTTTGATATAGAAAAAATTATTAAATTTTACTAAATGCTAATTATTAAATATTTATTATTAAATTATTATATATGTGAGCTAATTTAACTTCAAAATTTGTATTAAAAATAAAATTTATTATTTATTAGCACAATTATTTTTATATTTAAAATGGTCATTTTTTATTTAACTAAAAATAAGTATTTAGGCTTATTTAAAAGTACTCATTTTAGTCAAATAAATTATAATATTTATTTAAAAAATGTGAAATTTTATCTAAAAAAAATAGAGACCTTGATATTTATTTTATAGCCTATTAAAATTTTATATATATCAATTTGATGAATATTTTATGAATGGGTAGAAAAAATCAATTTTTTTTAAATTAAGTATAGTAGAATAATTAAATTAATGATAAAAAAAAAATAGAATATAAATTAGAAAAGCCAGTCATAATAAGTATAATGACTATGATAAGTCATTTGATATTTAAATAAAGAATCAACTAAGTAAAGATAATATTTAATTATGATAGTCGTTAAAGACCGACCAGATTTTAATAGCTAATCAATCCATTACTCACTCTTTTCAAATAAATATTGCTAGAAATCATGAACGACGATTTCTTATGAATAATAATTTTACATTATAGAATACCAATACCGGCATCCGTATTACTTCTTATAAATGATTTTCTTCAATATGGTTCAAAAGTTGATAATGATGTCATAAATATGTATAAGATAATAAATTATTTTTTATTTGTAAGTTTTTGCTTATACATTATGTTTAAATATATTACCAAATTTGATTTTGTTTTTATTTTGATAATTATAATTATTTAAGAATGTACCAAAATTTCTAGTTTTATTTTGTAGACATTAATTATTTTAAGAGATAGTTAAGGATGTTTTATTTTATTTTTGATAATTAAATGACATTATGATAAGAGGCAATTGAATGCTATTTTATTATAAATTATTTTAAGATAGTATATGAATAGTTTAAATATTAATTAACCAAATAATCTTTTTAATCATGACATTACAATTTTTAAGATTTACATTTAATGATATTAATAAAATATTAAATCTAAGAATAACAATAAAGTATTATAATATATAATTATCATTATCATATTAATATATTACTTTACAATTTTTAATTTTTTTAAGAGTTATTCTTTATGACGAATTATCATGAACATTTTTAAAATCGAAATATGGTTATAATTAAATACTCTAATCAATAAGATTTTATGCTAATCTTTAATATTATTTGTCTATGCTCAAAAAAGATCAATTAATGTAGATTTTACCTATCCATTGTTTTTTTAATATTAACCTCAGACAAATAAAATTAATCAGAATTTTTAATCTTGTTGTAGAGAATACATTAATTATTACAAAATTTACCTTTCTTAGTTATTTTATTATTCACGCTAATCATGGAAGACAATTTACCTTTTGACCTTTTTTGTTTAGTTTATTTACATTTTATAAGAGATAAATATCTATTTTATTTTCTCTTGTTTAGAGCTTTAATTAATATAAGAGATCGCTTATATATATTTGTTTTATTTTATCTATAAATATAAGAGGTCAAGTCCTTTACGCTTTATCTGAAATTTGCATTTTACTTTTACGCAACCCGCATAAGAGGTATAAGTAAGACGCTTTTACTATGCTTTTATTTTATTTACGCAAGATACATAAATAATATTTTATTAAAGCTAATTAGATCTTGTCTTTCATTGATTTTATCTTTGAGATAAGAGTTCTTTAATTAAGAACAAAATTTAATCTTCATTCTTCTATTTTTTTTAAAATTGTGATCCATCGATGGTGGTTTTGATCTTAAAACTTTTATGTCATATAAGATTTAAATAAAATGATATTATAACTAGAAAATCAGGAGAGTGAAAGTTTACACCTTATTTTGTGAAGTACACACATGCTAATTAAGAGAACAAGACACTCCAAAATTTTAACATAAAATCTTGAAAAGAGGAAACCATCTGCAGTCAAGAAAGCTAACCATGTATCTTGTTTTCAGAGACAAAGTCTTACAAGATTGAATTGTATATGAGGGAGGAAAAAATTTTATGTAACAAAGATCAGTTTATTTACTTTTATAGATGCAGGGACTTAGAAGGTGGTTGATGGTGGTTGATGAATTTACTGTTTTGAGAATCTTAAGCTTCAGCTTCTTCTTCCTCCTTGCTGCTTTTCCTCTTCTTCTTCCTCGCCTCTTCCTCTTCTTTTTGCACCTCCTCTTCTTCACTTGTTTCGCCTCTCTTCTTCTTCACTTATTCATTTCCCATGAGGAAGATTTATGTAGGACAAGATTCTCAGAATTCATGTAGCCCATACCATCTCGATGACTTCGGATGATTCCTTTGATCATTTGATATTTTGAGATGGACGCAAATTCAATTATGAGATCAGGCATTAGATCCGTTTGAGCTGATAATTATAAACAATATTTGAGAGCTGTTTTGATTTAATTGATGCCCAAAGATTCCAATGATATTTTAGTCTTATTCGACGGCTATCAAAATCATATAGTTTCATCAAGAGATTCTTTGACTAGTGATATTTTGAGAGCCATATCAATGTTATTAAAATTCAATATAAAATTGTATTCGGACTCTCAACGTAGTAATCTCTACTACATTCATATGGGTTCAATTATGAAAAAATATGATATTCTGTGTAATAATTTGAAGCAAATTCATATCCTTTTCTCCACTGAAAGTTTTTGCCTTTTTAATATTTTTATTATTTAAAACATCATCTCCAAAAATAGTTGAATAAGAGAAATCACTAAACAAAAAAAAAAAAAAAAAAACAAAACAACAAAAATAAACAAAAAAATCTAAGTAATAAGGAGAAGGAGATTCTTATTCATGCTTACCAAACAGAACTCTTCATGGTTCTGAGTTAAAACTTACAACCATAAAAAGTCAAAGACACGAACTCCCCCACTTAGAAAAAAAAGAAAGGACTGGATCAGGTTGCGCATCTACGACCAGAGTGAGGTCTTATGCCTCTTGTTGTTTCTGTAATTATAGTGAAAATTGCTCAATTCCGGCACCATGGAGGCATCCTCCTCGCTCCACCGAGCATGGCTAAGCTCTTCAGAACTCATCACCGGAAGCCACTGCATCTCCGGCGGAGCCACTAATTCGGTGCTGGCGTTTATACTAGCTTGAGTGAACAAAGGCACATTAGCCGCTGGCTGAGTTCCATGCACCTGCAACCACGTACAGAACACATCTCATCATTCATATCATAAATTTCTCTGATAACCTTCAGAGAAGGAAGATAATACCTTCCAGAGTCCGGTGCCGGCGTCGTTCTCATCGGCGGCGGGATCATCGAATAAAAAATCATCCACGCGCCACCCGGGTAACATCTTCATCAAGTAATCTGTTATGCTGCTCCCACCGCTGCCGCCGCTATCTTCGTCTTTTAACTTAGTGGCTGCTGTTTTGCGCAACGGTTGTTCCTCTATTTTGCTGTTCGAATCAACTTCGTCTTCTGGGAAGGAATTGGAGAGGAGGATAGCCGGATTCCGGTGAGAAGGAAGCGGCTATGGCGGCCGGCGTGGACGTTGGCCTTGTGGATGGACACGTCGCAGTCTCTGCAGAGTATTTTCCTGTCCTCCTGGCAGAAAACAAACCCGTTCTTTTTCTGCTGCAAAGAAACCAAAAATCGCGTCTTATTTGCTAAATTAATTGTCCCCAAGCTCCAAATTTACATTTTTATAGTTATTCAGATTAAACAGACAGTGAAAAGGTAACCTTGCAGATGTCGCAGAGAGGAAGGGGACGATGGGATGGGAGGAGGAGAGAGAAGCGGCGGTGCTTTCCGGCGAGTTTGTTTGCGGAGTGGATGCGACAGTCGCAGCCGGAGCAAAGAGCGGCCTCGTCGGCGCAGCACAGGACGGAGGCCTGCTTGACTCCGCAAACGTCGCACTGTATCTTCATCTGGCTACCTCCGAGCCTGCTCTGCTTTTTCCTATTTCCTTTCTGTGCGGTTGGTTAGGACTTCAGTGGAATTAGGAGGCGAGATGATAAGTTGGATCATCAGCGTTTAAAAGGGGCAGGAGATTGAGTAATTTACCGATTGAACCATGCTGCTTCGTACGTCTGCGGTGATTAGTTGAATTAATTTGTACTGAATTTTGAAAGCATATGCAACAAAGATCGTTTATCACACAATTACATGATAATAGGATTCACATCTCTAAATAAATTTATAATTTTAATTAGACTGTTATTAGTGAGGCATGAAAATAATTTTATCACTTTTTTTTTATTTCAAAGCCAAAATCAATTATATGAATTTATTTTTTTCCATATATTTTTAAAAATTATTAATTCACTAAGACTATGTGACCCATTAATAAATATCATTTAAGTAATCTTCATAACTATGTTATGTATCACACTACCACTTATGAATATTATGTGGAGAGATAGTTAAATTATTAAAATATTATACTAATTCACGTATAGAGATTGTGAGAGTGATTGAAGGTTCATATCAAATTTTGTGAGATTCATAGAAAATAATTTTAAAGAATTTACATGCATAACACTCAAAAATGTTATATTTTATTTCTTTCATCCCTAAATTTCAAAATTTATGCCATCTAACTCCTTATTAGTTGAATTTCATCATACTATTGATGTCCTCGCATATGACAAAATTTTAGGGCATGATAGAAGGAGAAAAGGAAGATCTCAGGGTAGGGTCCCAATAATATTTTATTGATTATAAACAACTAGCACCGAAAGAATTATAAGATAAATGAAAGTTAAAGGCATTCAAAAAGAGATAAGCAATAATTATTATAGGGGGTGGTGACTAATTAGAGTGGTCCAATATAAGAGATGATATATTTTATTTTATTTTTTTGCATCTCCAAGTGAACATAAACTATGGAGGAATTGTGCACTATTTTGAGAGAGAATAAAAGATCATGATAAGCAATTATTTGTATCATTATTTATATATATATATATATATATATATATATATTGAGTGGTCTTGAAGATCCTTGAATTTCATTGAATCTCAAAAATATTATTATACCTCTTTTATAATGTTTCTTATATATTAACATCAAGCCTTTATCCCACTAAGTGGGATGGACTACATGAATCTTTCGCTATCATCATTATGTTCAAATTCTCATTTAATTCAAGTATACCAAGGCCATTTTTATGCATCTTAACCAAGTCTTTTAGGCTACCTATCTTTCTTAACATAAGCAAAATCTAACGATCTACTCTCCTAACCGGCCATCGGAGAGACGCATGTGGCCAAACCATCTAAAGTACTCTCTCTAATCTTATCCGCCACCTGAGCCTCCAACTTTTTCCAACATACTGCCGATTTTATCTCTAAGAGTAAAGCCACTCATTTACTGAAGCATCCTCATCTATGTAACACTTAACTAGTCTTACGCTTTTATAATAATATTTTGCACCAGAAGTCATTGCAGGTCTTATCACTATCTTATAAAATTTTTTTTTAAGTTTAAGTAAAACTTTTTTATCATACAACAGGAGAGATGCATTCCTTCACTTCAACTATCCAATTTGAATTCTACTAATAGCATATTCATATATTTTATCATTATTTTAAATAATATAGCCTAAATATCTGAATCGCTTACTCTTAATAATGATTTATTTATCTAATATTATAATATTTTTATTATAACTTCTACCATTAAAATTATACTCATTATTAATGACGAAGCAGATCCAACAAGCTCAAATTCAATTAGATGCAAAAGTCTTTTAGTATCCATGCGATTTGCAGAGGGCGTGTGTATGAAGGCGGCGAATGGGGAAAGCTGCGGATGATGGCGATCGATTTTGTCAAATCGGCGGAGTACCAATTAATCAAAAAAGTTTTCCCAGCGGAAAGATGCGTTCAAATCCTTTTTTTTGTAATTTTTTCTTTATATATATATAATTTTAGGGCCTGAGCCCTTTCACGAAAATTAAGAAAATTTTAGTTTTCCCGAAAATTAGACTTTTACCTCAGCCACCAATGCCTTTCATCTTCAGAATCAATTCGATGTGATTGAACAGCTCTAAACAGCTCTAAATTAATGAAACGTACGAATATTATATTTAGAGTTGTAGGGGTTGAATAACTTCGGTGCCCGATCGCATGGGTTGGGCTCACTCACCGTCCTTACTTATCCATTCCAACGCAGTAAATAATTTGCAACGGTAAAATAATATATGAAATAGAGAACTTGATAAATAAAAAAAAACTTCAAAAAAAACAAAATTAAAAAGAAATTTCTCTTAAAAATAATATTAAAGCTATGAAAAGATACCCACAGCTCTTAGCTCAATTAATGAGAACAAATACAATTGAGTATTTTCCAGATCATATTCGATTCCTTTTTAGAGTGGGCTTTTACTTTACGGTAAAAGAAACGTGGTGAACTGCCGTGTCGGCCTCAAGATTACGCTCAAAATCACATATCATATAGTAGATAAATTAGAAGTGGATAATTTATAAAAAAAAAAAAACTATGAATAGATAGTCATAATTTAGAAATTAAAATAAAAGATATGATTGCATTCAGAGATAGAATAAGGAGTGAAGCATGCATTATCTTTCCAGGGAGGCACAATTATTAAAAAATAAATTAATTAAATACTTGATTGAACCGCAAATCAATGTGTTCGATATCATTGCTCTATAAATAAATAAAAAAATGAAAGCTTCATGGAGGCATTTCTCTTTATATGATATGACAAATATCATATATTTTTTTAGGGAAAAATATCATATATTTCACGAAAACTTATTATTAATCAACCCAATATATATCGTGGACTCAGCCTCATCCTTTATATCGGCCAAGCTCTATGATGAATTTAATGGAGGGTCACAAGGGAGTAGTGCGCCCTCTATCGGGGTACGAGAGCAGTGCTCTTGAATAGGGGTATAAATGAATCGAGTTAGAGTGAGTTCAGCCTTTATTCATGTTTAACTCATTCAAAAATTATTTATGTTCGTGCCCCTCTTGTCTTCTAAATGGCTCAAAATTTTAGTATTCTTATTTTGCTTATATTGTTCAAAATATCTCATAAAAGCTCGAAATAACTTGAAAAATAATAATCTGAGAACTGAGGATTTGAACGCGAGCTAATATTTATTTTGAGCTAAATAAGCCAAACACGATCGAATGAAGAATTATTCATGTTCGGTTCGTTTATAAATCGAGCTTAAAATATTTATTCATATTTGACACACTTGCTTAATAAACAAGCTGAACATGAGCTATTTACAAATAACGAGCTTTTTTGACAGCCCTACTCCCAAGCAAAAAATTTTATGGTATAGCATTTTAACATTGTAGATGCAACGTTGAAATGCTAGGTTTTGAAGAACTTAACTACAAGTCTACAATGACATATAAGGCATCACTTTATCGCTAGAAGGACAACATCACAATGTCATAATCCACGGAGGATGTAATGCTTTGATGCTAAAATAAGAGAATCAATGACTCAAGACAAAGGCCAACGCCTGAACCGCATGCAGAAAGCATGAAGGACAACGACGTCACAACCCAGGCATCAAGATCTTGGTGTTGCCATGCTACCGTTTACCTTAAAAAAATGAAATAAAACAACAATAAATTTTTTTTTATTTTGGGCTATAGCGTTGCATTGTTGCCCTAGCCTTCTAGAAGAAATAACTCACATGACCTTTTGAACCTTGTAAGAGAAAAACATAATTTCCCATCCAATTGTAGTAATCCAAGGAGTTAACATCTGTTAACATTAAGTTGCTAATGCATATAATGAATGTCATCAAAATTAGATAGAAATCATAAAATAGAAAAAAATCGAGTTCGATTTTTTATAAATTATTTCTTATCCTAAAAGAATCATTATTAAATCAAGCGAAGACATATTTGTCAAAAATTACTTAAAAAATTTGATGTTTTGAATATAAAAAATAAAGTAGAATAAATATCAAAAGCTTATTTTAAATGAATTTAAAAATTACATAAATGAGATAAATTTGAAAATATCGTTTATGTGACATGGCCCTCCTCAATATGCTCTATCTCTCTCCTTTTTTTTTCTTTTTTTTTATATTTTTTATATATTTTTATTATTTTTATATTTTTTTTTATTATTATTTTTTTATTTTTTTATTTTTTACTCTATGTCTCTCCTTAAATCAAGAATCAATGATAATCTTCTTTGACTCTAGATTGCTTCAATCTTATATATACACAAGAAATAATCTATATAAGTTGTGCTGATTTTTTTTGTTAATGTTGTGTAAAATATAAATATTATTAAAATTAATTTAAATTTTTAATTGAAATGTGATCGAGTAATAAAGATTTGATGAAATTTTAGATTGAGATCTACATTTTTTTTTTTTTAAAAGTGTTCATAAAATTTAATAAGAGAAGTACTCACCCATATATGGAGCAACATGCTCTTTAACTGTTTTCTCCAGTCAACCATCAAAAAGGGCATTTATTAAAAAAAGTCACCACTGTGGCAACATTGCTTTATTGGTAGATCACATTGCCCCCGTAGAGATGTAAGGTATAGCTCAGTGATTTTTAAATGTAATAATATAGTTAATATAGAAGTTATTGTTACATCTTAAAAAATCAATTATGATAAAATAAAAGTTTATATCTTAGTCTTGTTGCATCCTAAAAAATTAGTTACGATAAGTAAGTTTAGGAAAGTTCGAAAGTATAAGATGAAAAGATAAACAATAAAACTTAATTTTACATACTAAAAAAATCTCAAAAGAGAAAACTACGAACTCAAGAAAAAAAGCTTCCACTATGTGTCTTTGAGATAAGATCTTCAAAGATTACAGAATTGTATATGAAATGAGCAAGATTCTTAATAAACAATATTGACGACGACATTGACGACGATGTACGAGTTGACGACGATGTTACATGACCAATTTATAGCGTCGGTGATGATGACCAATAATGATCGAATCGGATCAATTATGGTTGGCATAAAGTCAATTTTGGAGGATCTTGAGTCTCCTCTCTTTGCTTGCCTTTCTCCTTCACTGCCTATAGAGAATGAGGATTATTTATATCAGAGTTCATAAATACATGCAACCAACCACCTCCAATCGGACGCTCAAGATGATTCCTGATCATATGATGTATTTGTGTATTTGAATGATCAAATGAAGTCGAAATTGTAAGATCTTTGGCTTGTTAAGCTTGACGCGATTTGACTATAAACACTCTATATTTGAGAGCTTTTAGAAATTTAACGATATCTCAAAGTTTTCAATGATATTTTAAGTGATGATCTCGTGTTAATTCAATTTTGCTTTATCAAGATTCGTGCTTCATATTAATTTTCATATCAAGTCTTATTAAGAAATTTAATATACATATAAATATTTGAAGAGAGAATAAGAAATTCTAAAATTTTTACGTGAAAAAATCCCAAAAGAGGAGAAAATCATAAGATAAATAAAAATTTTTTCACTATATATTTTTGAGTACAAAGTTTAACTTTTCCGATAACATGATTACGAATTATATGAGAAATGACAATGTAATTCCATAATCAGTGACAAAGATATGCAAATAATTGGTCCAACATTGTTTGGTATGTTTAAAAAAGGTGATGGTGACCTGGTGACGATCGGCGATGGTATCGAGGCGATGCACGGTGGTTACATGTGGTGATCGACCGAGGTGATCGCAATGCTAGAAAATCATGGTAGAATAAAAGTTTAGCCTTAGCCTTGTTAAGAAATCCAGTACACGCAGAGATATTTGAAGAGAGACAAAGAAACCAATTTAAAAAACCTATAAAGGGAAAAAAAACTGCCTATGGTAAAAAATTTTCACTATATATCTACTTTGAGTACAAGCTTAACTTTTCCCGATAACTTCATTACAGAAATGTTTAAAACGATAATGGAATTTTAAGCACACATACGCAATGATAATAATGTAAATTTAGTGATGACGAATGATTTGATGGTGGCCTGGCGGTGACCGACGCAATGATATGTCTGAATTTATCTCGTCATGAGCGGCGATTATGATTATGGTGGAATGTGGTGATGGCAGTGACCGACGATTCTGCATTTTAGCAAAATTGGCAAAGAATCGGCCCACGATGACGCGGTGGTCGCGGTAGCATATGGTTCGGCGGACCGGCGACGATGGTTTCATCAATCGACGGTGTGGTCAGCGACGATGACCGTCGGTGGTCAACATGACTATGTGAGGGCGCGGCTTTACGGCGGACGATGATCTGACGATAATCTGACGACGACGGCATCGATGCGCGGACTGATTATGGCATTTTGCAACTAAAACAGCGGTATCAATAGCGGCCAGCAATGATCAATGACGCAAAATATCTTTTTTTGAGATCGTAAGTCTCAAAGCTCTCTATCTCTTTTCGCTGGGGCCCCTCATATGAAGAATGAAATCATTTATGAAGAAGTGATGTTTTATAAATACATGAAAATAAACCACTACATCGGACTCAAATGATTCATATGAGATCATCTTATGTATTTTAAGTATTTGAATATTCAAATGTAATTAGAGATCTATTGTTAGATCATTATCACTCTCAATTGACTATATAAATAGTAAATTTAGAGCTATTTGTATTTGACTTATATCAAAGTTTTAAATTATATTTTAAGTTTGATGTGTTATTCACTGAATCGACATTACATCAAGATTCGTGATTGAACTAGTAGAATTTTCAATGTCATATCAATTGCTATTATCAAAAAAAAATTATGATAAATATTATAATTATTTAATTAAAAAAATTTATGTGTATATAAAGTTGGAAATTAAAGCTTTTCACACACCGCATAATTTTCAAAATGTGACTAAAATTGTAATTTTCAAAAAGCAATATCGTTGGCATTGCTTTTGTCGCAGCTCCCACGAATGCATTTTTAGAATCTATTTGGAATACTTGCTACAGTACAAAAATATAATAATTGAGCTGTTATAAAAGAAGCTCGTATTTAAAAAATTATGATGATCATTATAAATTTTTAATTTAAAAAATTCAAATCATAGCTTTTTGACATCCACCGTATTCTACTAAATCAAATCGTAAAATACAACTTTCACATTATAGATTATTTCATAACTAAATTAAAATTTCTCAAACATTATTTGTAATACTATAACGCATCCTATTACACCACCGTCCAAAATGAGTCCTTAATCTCTTATTAATTTCTCCTTTTAACTACATTTTTAAAGGAAATAAAAAAAAAAATCTCATCTAAAAATCTCGCTCGGAGAGCTTTTATTTCCTGTCGTGAGCTAAGTTTTTGTAATAAATAATATTTCAAGCTCGTGATTTTAAATAAAGAAATAATAAAAAATAAACTGCCGACGGATAACACGAATAGGGATGTGGCATTTGGTACATGTAAATTTGTTTAAAATAAAAACGTGGGATGAAAATGGAATAATTCCTTGCCTTCCGGCAACGGAAGATGGGCTATGACATTTGTAAGGATGGTCACAAGTCGAATGGAATGCCATCCATATCTTTTAACATATTGGCCGATAACGTTATAATAGTAAATAAATATGAAATATAATGTAATCAAATTAAAATATATTTGAATATTTTAATTATTTTGAGTTGGTAAACAACTCGAAATCATTTTACTTGATTTCAAATTTAAATTGAGCAATCAAAATTCAATTTGATCAGAATATTATATTATATATATATATATATATATATATATATATATATATATATATATATATATATATATATATATATATATATATATATATATATATATATATTCACTAATTTAAAATAAAATAGTGAACTATTTAGCTTTATTACATGATTATCAATGACATGTTGTGTTTATTATTTATTTTAATATGTTAGTAGATTTTGATCCAAGTGCAATCAATTTTAGAGTTTAATTTAATATCTTTTAATATTTATTAATATCATTGAATAACATTTCTAATATAAAAAAAATAGAATAGGTCATATATATTATATGATTTTATAAGTATTTTTTTTTTTGTATAAGGCATTATTTTAGGATGATGTCATGAATTTACAACTTAGAACAGGACCTAATTTCTTATAGAATTTATCACCATACTTCAGTGCTCTCGGGTTAACAATGAATAATTCAATGAGCTTGATTTAGTCATAACTCTAAAAAAAGTTTATCTTTATGAGAAAACTTCATTTCACAATCATATTAGGATGAAAGGACTAAAAGTTATCACCATGAATGCAATAATTAGACTAACATCCACTAAATTTCTCATGATGAAGGGATAGAAGAGCCTTCCAATCGGGCATTATATTTTCAATTATGATAAATAAAAAAATGATAAATATTTTGTAGTGATAATTACATCTTATAAATAATATAATTTTAAAGGTTATATATTATCTAATGAGAAGCACCAAGTTGAAAATTTTGAACGCATAAATGAATTTAATTATATATGTATTTTATTTTTAAGCCTATTAATTTTGACCAAATAAAGATTAATTAATTTTTTTGAGACATCTTATTAATTTTATATAATTATCATACGTAGATCGAATATTTTATTTTATTTTAATGACGAAATAAAATAAAAATGCACTCAAAGATAAATTATGTCTATTATAAAGGGTTGGTTCTTATTTTTCTATATCTTTCTGATAAAAGAAGGCTCTCTCTCTCAAGAACACCCTTTTTGGAAGGCCAAAATAAAATTCTTCCATTTGATTGCAGACGCTTCGATTAAATCTTCTTGATGATTTCATATCGAAAAGATAAATTTATTCTATCTTCATATGTTTCCAACAAGTGGTATGAGACCGATTAATATATTGAATTGTTGAGAAATAATTTTTCTTCTTAATCTTTTGTACTGATTATTTGAAAATTTTAGATCAAAGTACATGATTTAAAATTTTTTGAGCAAATAATTTGGTCATATACATAAAGTATCAATATCCTTTAGATGACTTTTATATTGTTGATTTTGAGTAAAATAATATAGCTAAAATTTACTTTATATTATGATCACAATTTCAATTTTTGTTTATGTGATCAATATGTTTATTCTCTTCATTATGATTTTAATGAAATAAAATTCATATTCTCATATGAATTGATTCAAGCATCTTTTTTCATTTTTTTTTTAATTTTAAAATTTTTATAAGTTATGGTTAATGCTTATAATTATTTTTCTTATTATTATATTAAAAAAATGAAAGAAGATGAACCATTTTTTCCACAATCGATGCTTTAAATCCCGTAAAGATGAATTTTGTATTTGTTTAGTTTTATGAGTAATTAGTCATAATTACTTATGATGCATCTTAAACGTTTCTTTTTTCTTGCATTAAGATAGTTATAAATATTGCATTTGATGCTTTTATAAAATAAAATATTTTATTGCATTAAGATACTTATAGATATTGCATTTAATGCTTTTACAAAATAAAATGTTTTATTGTACAGTCATAAAAATATCAATTAAAATGGAAATGTTTTAGATTATAATTACGACATGTTTTGTATAACACATTTTATTTAAAACAATTATATCATTATATTAAACATTTCAATGAAACGTTTTTTTAACATTTGATAGTAACATTAAAAATATTAAATACTACTTTTATGTATTTTATGAATATTTCTATATAACTGCTTGAAGGTAAACTTATCTATTATTATATTTAATACTTCTATTCTCAATCTCTTAATAGAATTTATGAGATCTTATTATAAAATATAATTAAATTAACTAATATAAACTCAAATTAATTATTTTGATTGAAACAATTATTAAAGTTTATATTATTGTCAAATTATTTGAAGTTAGTATAAATTAAAACAATTACTAGAATGACATAGTTTATATTCATTATTTCAAAATAATTTAGATTGAAATAATATGCCACCAAAGTGGCCTCTATTATATTAATTTATTTAATTTTAAAATATATTAATATTACATAAGGATTATTTTTAAATCTATGTGAAAAATAATCGGCCCAAAGGAAGATTATTTTTTGGAAAGATTTTGTACAAATAATGTGATAAATTTAATTAATCACGCATACAATATGATGATTACATTTTATTATCAATATTTGTTGAATGTAATTTTAAGATATTTACAATTGTTATTTATGTCCAAAGACTAAATTACAATGTTGTGCTATATATCTTATATGTGTCCATCTTATTAAATATTTCATTTCAAGCATGTGTTTTGTTAATATTTTGTTTGTATTATATATGCATAAAAAAATGATAGTATTATTAATTGTGAGTATTTTTGTTCTATTCAGTTAATGTTTCTTCTATATTTTTCAATTCGAATAACATTCTGGAGCTCAACGGCACTAACTTTAAGAAATGAAAAGAGCATATCACCATTATTTTTGGGTGTATAGATCTTGACTATGCAATCCCATCAACCTCCCACCCTTACCAGAAAAAACTATGAACAAAGGGCTACTTTGAAAAGTGAGTTCTAACCGCACGAGTCTTATGATCATGAAGCATTCCATTCCAGAAACTATAAAAGGTGCGATGCATGAAGAGAAATGTGCTAAAAAGTTTCTAAGCCAAATAACAGATCGTTTCGTTAGTTCTGAAAAGGTTGAAGTGAGTACTATTATTAGTAAACTTGTTTCAATATGGTATAAAGACAGTGAAAATATAAAAGAGTATATTATGAAGATGTCTAATTTTATCATTAGACTGAGAATACTAAAATTAGAGATGACATTATTCTTTGCATGAGATCTCTCTTGCATAATTTAATCCTTTTAAGATAAGTTATAATACTCAAAAGAAAAGAACTCTTAATGAGCTCATTGCTCAATGTGCAAGAGGAAGAAAGATATGACAAAATAGAAAGTGCTCACTTACTTACTTCCTTGTCATTATTACTAAAAGAAAAGGACTTATAAATGTAAATGAGCTGATAAAGGATTTCATAAGATATGCAATAGAAATAAGATAATGTTGTTACTTATTTCTTTTACAAGAAGCTGCATGTGAAGAAGGATTGAAGTATGCAAATAAAAAAGAGTAAATTTCTCAACTTTGTTGAAGTTAATTTATCTTTAGTACCAAATCACACTTGGTGGATAGATACAGGTGCAACTACTCACATAAGTGTGACTATACAGGGTTGTCTAAGGAGACGAATGCCAACCGATGCTGAAAGATTCATCTATATGAAAAATGATAATAAAGTTCCTGCTGAAGCAATATGCTTATATAGATTATATTTAGAATCTGGTTATATTTTGAATTTACATGAGACTTTTTATGTGCCGTCGTTTAAACGAAATTTAATTTCTATTTATTGTTTGGACAAATCTGGTTATTCTTGTTCATTTAGAAATGAAAAATTTAGTTTCTTTCAGTATTCAAATATTATTGGTACTAGTACTTTTATTGATAATCTATATAAATTAGATATTTCTGCTTCACAAATTAATGAAATATTGCATGAAAGCAGCTTTAGTACAAAGTGAAAATTAATGAATGAAAATTCATATATGTTATGGCACAAGCGTATAGGATATATTTCTAAACATAAAATTAAAAGATTTGTGTCAGAAGAAATTCTTGATTCTCGATAAAAAACTCTGTATATAATATATCAATAGAAAATAAACAAATATCAAGAAAATTGGTGCTAATAGAAGTTTAAACATCTTAGAATTAATTTGTACTGATAGTTGTGGTCCATTTCCTACAGCTACTTGGAATGATGAATAGTATTTCTTTATTTATATAGATGATTATTCTCGTTATGGATACTTATACCTGATTTATGAGAAGTTACAATCTCTGGACATATTCAAAATTTTTAAGGTTGAAGTTGAAAATCAACTTGGAAAGAAAATAAATCAACGGTAAATACTATGAAATATATGATGGATTGAACAACGCCTGCCCTTTGCCAAATATTTAAAATGTGACATCATTTCTCAATATACACCATGTCAGGACTCCAAGTCAAAATGGTGTAGGAGAGATTGGACTTATGGATATGGTTAGAAGTATGATAAATCATTCTTTCTTACCACAATCACTTTGAGAGAAGCCTTAAAGACTTCAGTTTACATTCTTAATAGAGTTCAACGCAAAGCAGTAGCTAAAATCGCATATGAATTATAGATTGGGAAGAAGCCTAGTTTAGGCATCTTCATGTCTGGGATGTCCAACTGAAGTTAGGCCATATAAGCCTAATGAAATAAAATTGGACTTAAGAATTATAAGCTATTATTTTGTTGGATACTCAGAAAGGTCAAAGGATTTTAAGTTTTATGACTCTTCAAATAAATCCTTTTTTGAGATGAGAAATACTAAATTTATTGAAGAAGTTGAATATTATGAGAGTAATAAACCTAAGAAATTTATATTTGAAGAGCAATTTATTACTCTTCCTATAGTTATAATAGAAAATGATCGATAATTTTATCGATCTTATTCAAGTGTAATCAAAATATTCTTGAGTTAACTCCCACTTATACAGAAATCACAACAACTCAAATTGAAGTGTCATTAAGAAAATCCACTAGGGAGAAGAGATTAGCAATTTTAGATGATTATATTGTGTATCTCCAAGAATATGAGTTTGACATTGAATTTGAAAGTGATCCAATCTCTTTTAGTCAAATCAAACAAAGTGTTAACTCTCATAAATAGATAAAAGTCATTAAGGATGAAATGAAATCAATGAAATATAATGATGTTTGAGATCTTGTCGAATTTCCTAAATCAGTAAAACTCATTGGTTGTAAATGAATTTTTAAAACTAAACAGGATTCAAAAGGCAATATCAAAAGATATAAAGCACGTCTAGTCGCTAAAGTTTCACTCAAAAGGAAGACATTGATTATAAAGAGACTTTCTCTCCAGTTTCTTCGAAAGACTCTTTTAGAATCATTATGACACTAGTAGCTCATTATGATTTAGAGTTACATCAGATGGATAAAAAAATTATATTTCTCAATGGCGGCATTAAAAAAACTATATATATGGTGCAACCAGAAAATTTTCAATCTTCTGATTCAAAACACATGGTATGCAAATTAAAGAAATCTATCTATGGTTTAAAGTAAGCTTCCTCTCAATGGTATAAGAAATTTGATCAAGTGATTACTTCTTTTAGTTTTAAAGAAAATACTGTTGATCAATGCATTTATCACAAAATCAGTGGGTGTAAATTCATCATCCTAGTACTATATGTTGATGATATTCTACTACTAAGTAGCGATATAGGCATTTTGGATTAAACTAAATATGAAAGAAATTTTTTGGAAATGCATCTTTTGTGTTGGATATACAAATTCATCGAGATCATTCTCGTGATATACTTGGTTTATCACAAAAAGCATATAGTAATAAAGTCCTTAGTAGATTTAGCATGAAAGATTGTGCACTAGGAGATACACACATTATTAAATGTGATAAATTCAGTTTGCTTCAATGTCCAAGAAATGAATTCGAATAGAAAGAGATGGAAAAAATCCCTTATACATCTGCAGTATGAAGTCTTATGTTTGCTCAAGTTTGTACGCTTCCGAATATTGCGTACATTGTTGGAATGCTTGACAGATATTTGAGTAACCCAGGAATGGGATCATTGGAAAGCAGTAAAATGGGTTATGCGGTATCTGAAGAGAACAAAAAACTTTATGCTTGCATATCAGAGATCAGATCATTTGGAGATCATGAGGTACTCTGATTTTGATTTTACTGGTTACCTCGATAGTAAAAGATCTACTCCATGTTATATTTTCTTATTAGATGGATGAGTTATATCTTAAAAACGTGCTAAACAATCACTTATAGCTTCCATTATGGAAGAAGAATTTATAGCTTGTTATGAGGCATCAAATCAAGGAATATGGCTACAAAATTTTATCACTGTGCTAAATATTTTTGATGGAATAGAGAGACCATTAAAAATAAATTCTGATAATAAAGCCACTAAGTTGTATTCAAAGAATATGAGTTCATCAAAATTAATGCATATTGACATAAAGTTTCTTATTGTAAAAGAAAGAGTTCAGAATTCTCAAGTATCTATTGAACATAGTAATTCAAATTTTATGATTACAGATTCACTTACAAAAGGTTTATCACCTAAAGTATTTCATGTGCATGTGGCTCGTATGGGAGTGATTTACTTTGATGATATGCTAGCATAGTGGGAGTTTGTTTATGATGTTCAAAGATTGTAAATATATTTTTTAGATCAGAATAAAGTATTATTATTATCTTATAGTTAAAAATTCTGAAATAAAGTTATGTAGTTTCAATTGCAGTTTAACATAAATAAATGAAACTATATTTATAACTCTTTTGAGTTATAATATAAGATCAGTTGAAAATATACATGATATATGATCACATTACATGAAATTTTCATGTTATACATCCATACTTGATCTATGTCATTAATCATATTGATTTAGTGACCACTGATGAGTTTTGTTATAGAAAAATTATAATAAAAAAAAATACTTTGATTCTATATTAATATTATTAATAGATTATATTGTCTAAAGTTATTTCTCTTTGAGGATAGAAAATATTGAGCTCTTAAAGTATTTAATAATGTATAATTATCAAGCAATATATATGTGACCCAAGTGGGAGATTGTTATGAATTATTGAATGTGGGCTCACATATGAATTTAATTATACATTATGTGCTATCTTATTTTTAAGCCTATTAATTTTATGATCAAATAAAGATTAATTAATTTTGAGCTTTTGAGGCATCTTATTAATTTTGTATAGAATTATCATGTGTAGAGATGGAGCATTTTATTTTAATGATACTAAAATAAAATAAAACTCAAGTATAAATAGTCATGGTCCCCATTCTAAAGGATTGATTCTTATTTTTTACATCTCATCTTGAGTGAAAAGAATGCTCTCTCTCTCTCAAGAACACCTTTAGAAGTAAGGCCAAAATTCTTGCAATAGCTCTTTTATGGATTTAGGTACGCTTCCGATTAAATCTTCTTGATGATTTAACATGAGATTTGGGAAAAGATAAATTTATTCTATCTCCATATGTTTCCAACACAAAGTCATGATATGGATATTTAATGATGAAAAATTTGTGAGAAATTTTGGCAAAAGAATCATTCATGCATGTTATTTGACGGGTATACGAATACTTTAAGATAATAATTTGATCATTAATATAAATTTTTTTAAAATATATTAATCAAATTTAGACTAAGTACATCAATTTTTTTAAAAAATAATCATTATTTCATAAAATAAATTATGGTTAAAGAAATAGCAAAGTCAACTAAATTATTGCATGATCTATGGTTAAATTAATGATACTCTAAAAAAAATTATTATTTTAAAATTAAGTTAAAAAATTTATGGAATTTTGACAAAATATTTGAATTAGAAAAGAAGGTTATGATTATTAAAACATTTAGTTATTTGTTAACTTGAAATAAGAGTGTTATTAAGAGATTTTAGATTATTTAGTGGTAATTACTAATTACTATTTATTAATAAGAAAAATAATTTTTATTATTTTAAAAATTTGTATTACAAGCCTCTATTTTCTATTCCTTTTTATTTTAAATTTATAACTAATTTCATTTTTTTTCACATAAATTTGAGCAATTTTCTGTCTATGAAATGATCGAGGCTGTATCATAAAAATGATGTATGAGAACCAACATTTTTATTATATTTTGAAATAATTAAATTAAAAAATAATTTTTTTAAATTTAATTTAACAGTATGATAATTATTAAAAATTTTGTATGCCTTTATAATAAATAATTATAATATCTATTATAATTATTCGAGTCAAAAAAATTCTATTACTATTTTTGGAAACAATATCGGCACCGCAAAACAGATTCTTAATTTCTTCCTAGGTGACTAACATGAACACTAAGATAAGAAATTATGAGTCTCTTTAGTCTGCACTAAGGGATTGAACTAGGGTTATGCTCTCCCCCTGCCATATCCAAAGTTCGACGGTGCCTTCAAGTTCGGTTCTCTCCTCTTTGTTGCAGATCGCTGACTTATTCAGTAAGCTTTTGTCTATTACTTTCATGACCTCAGGCCGAGCATCAGAGGTCCCCCCCCCTTCCCCTTTCTCCTCTTTTCTCTATGGATTCCCTCCTCTCCTATCCATAATCCCTAGCCCAGTTTTGGGTGCCCTCCTATGTCTCTTCCAATAACCTCCACACCGATGGCATCCAATCAGGCATCTGCCTCCAGTGTTTGCAATTGAAAAGATTTGCTTATGTCCCAAAATGAGAAAAGTTGATCCGTCGCCTTATCATACGTTCCCCCCACATCAAATGAAATTTGTTTCACTGAAAATGTACTCCAAGAAGGTCAGAAGGATTGGTCCCTCTCTCTAGTCGGTCATGCGATTGGGAAACGCCCTTTCTATGGATCTCTTCTTGCGGCAATTAAAAGAAAATGGGTATTCGGGGTCGATCTGTGTCCTTGAGGGAGATTTTTTTCTGTTCAAATTCTCTTGCCATGAAGACTACGATATGGTCTGGGATCATGGTCCATGTCTCTTAAACGGGCTCCCCTTTATCTTTCAGAAATGGTCATGGGACTTCCGACCATCTAAAGAACAATTCTCTGACATACCTCTATGGATCAAATTACCCAATTTCCCCCTTTGATGTTGGAATGACGCTGGTTTCTCCAAAGTAGCAAGTGCTGTTGGAATTCCCTTAGCAGTTGATAATTTGACCGCTTCAAAATCCAGTATTACATTCGCAAGAGAGTGCATGTAAGTAACTCCTTTATCTCCTCTTCCCGACTCCGTCTCGCTTAATTTAAACTAATGTAAGTTCCAGCAAGAGATTCAATATGATTGGAAACTGAAGGCATGCTTAAGCTGTTCATCCTTCTCGCATGAAAATGAATCTTGTCCTCTTAACCCAAATAAAAGAATCTAGAGTCGCAAAAGCGTAATTCCCCATCCACCTCACACACAAATTGAAACTAATAACAAAATCAATTCTACTCCCCTCACAATGCAGGAATTACCAATTATCCAAATTCATAATACCCATAATATCACTCTGCCCGTGACCTCCCACTCAACTCAATAAATGATCTAAATCGTTCTTTCCTTCCCCTCTCAAGAAGAAACTCCTGATAATATTATATTCATACCTACAGCGAACACGAAAGCCCTTTCTCAAACTAAAAATTCGCTCCAATTAGATATCCTAAATCTTGCCTCCTTTGGTGTTACCACCCCCTCTCCCGCTCTGCACTCAATCCCAAAAATCAACAAATAAAAAATGAGAAAAGTTTGCAAAATGATGACCATACCAAGTCCACTACAAAGCACAATGGACATAGCCATAAAGCTACGTCTAAGAGGAAAGGTAAATGGTGTAAACATCTCGAATGTCCATGAATCCTATGATGGGTTGTTGGAATATTCGTGGACTCCTTGTAGATGATAGACTCTCTGATTGCAAAAGAATGATCAATGAATTCAAGCTTGATCATCTATGTCTCCTTGAAACCAAACTATCTTTTTCTTCTTTGAATAAAGACCCATCATCTAAGAAACTTCAGCTGTTTTTTCCTCAGCTGTTTTTCCCTGAGGAAAATTCTAACAACTTTGATTCCTGCAATGGTGGCAGAATTTGGCTTAAGTGGAATCCGGATATGATATCATTTAAGACCATATCCAAGAATGCTCAATTCATTCATGGCTCTGTTAGTTCCTATGGTATTCCTGATTTCTTTATTACCTTTGTATACGGCCACAATAATCCTATAGACAGACGGGCTCTATGGAATGCGATTTGTGATATAGCTGCTTCCATGAACTCCCCTTAGATAATTCAAGATTTAAAGATTTCTTGCAAAGAAAAATTGGGGTAATTACCCATCAAGCAAAATAATTGATTTGAGATCAAGCAAAATAATTGATTTCCAGATTGTATCTAAGATCTCTATTGGACCTTCCTAGTACAGGTTTATTTTACACTTGGTCAAATCTTCAATCTGATAAGCCAATATTTACCAAAATTAATAGAGTTCTTTGTAATAATCTATGGATAAACTCTTTCCCTAGTTCTTATTATAAAGTCTCTTCACCTTTCTCCTCCGATCACTATCCACTAATCATTTTCATAAGTGACTCATATACTACCCTGTCAAGATTTTGTTTTAGGAACTACTGGACTTCTCACAATGAATTTTTTGATGTGGTCAGTACGACTTGGCATACATTCTTTCAAGGAGATTCTCTCTTTGTTCTTCTAAAAAAGATGCAGTTCACTAAGATTCTACTAAAGAAAAAGAATGGACTTCCTCCTTCCATTCTCGACTTCTACAAAATTGGAACTAGAAGACATCCTTCTTCATCTTGAAAAAGAACCCCTTAATGAATTCTTATTGAGAGAATCTGCACATCAGATATGGATACTCCAATCTTATCAAAGATGAATGTATATGGGAAACTCAACGGGCCAAGGCACATTGGCTCACCTCTTCAGATGATGATATCAAATTTTTATATTGCTATATTAAAGATAGGCAAAGCTTCAATCGCATAAGAAGCAATCGATAATGATATCATCTTGACTAATTCTATAATGAGATTTGTAGGTATTTCTCTGAGCTTTTCAATTATAGGAGGAATGGTGACCATCTGCCAACCAATTTGCCATCGAGTGAAAGAGTGTCTCATATGCAAGCTGTTGAATTGATTACAGAAATTTTTGACCATGAGATCATTGAGGCTTTGTATAGTTTTGATGATAATAAATCCCCAGGCCCTGATGGTTTTAATGCCAAAATTTTCAAAGCAAGCTAGAATATTACTGGCAAATAATTTTTATTGGCAGCACATTACTTATTCAAAATTGGAAAACTTCCTGCCCCTTTTAAACATACTCTCATTACATTGATCTCCAAAATCAAGCACTCAAATGTCCTTTCAGATTATAGGCCTATATCACTATGCAATACATTCTATAAAGTGGTGGCAAAAGTTCTAGCCAATAGATTGAAAAAGGTCCTTCCATCCATCATACATATGGCTCAATCTGCATTCATCATTGGAAGGGATATATCTGATAACATTGTGCTAGCACATGAGATTAGTTTTGACTTCCTATCCAACTCCAATAGAAAATCATTCATTGCAAAGTTTGATCTTCGCAAAGCTTTTGATCTAATTAACTATCAAGCTCTCCTCATAGAATGGCCCAAAAAGGCTTTCCTCAGCAAATTATAAAATGGATTGAAGCTTGCATCACTGACATTCCTTTTTATGTGGTCCTTAATGGAGGGATCAAATGTTATTTTAGCACATCCAATGGTCTTATGAAAGGCTACCCCCTTTCACCTTTTCTTTTCACCATTGCTATGGATACCTTCTCCTGTTTGCTTGATGACCAGGTCACCTTAAAGAAATTTTCTCCTGCAAGCTGTGGGATTGTGATATCTCTCATTTACTATTCGTGGATGATCTTTTGGTTTTGGGATCAGCCTGCAGCCTCATAATTCACTCTCTTAAAAACATGGAACATTCTTGCTGATTACCTGGGATTGGAGATCAACAGGGATAAGCCCACTATATGTTTTTCCAAAAAATTTAAATATGTCGACCCTCTCTGTAGAATTCTAAACATCAACGTTGGTTGCTTCCCTTTTAAATATCTGGGCATCCCCATTACTGCTGGAACTTTGAAATCCTTTCATTTCTCTCCTCTTTTTGACAAGTTATATCTCTGGTGGGGTGGAAAAGCAAAATTCTATCTTATGGTGGAGATTTCAGCTCTTCTGGGAACTTTGCGTCTTACCGGCTTAGATCTATCTCTATTCTAAATGCATTCTAAAGAAGATCTCCTCTTGATGGCCAATTTCTTCTACCACAATGGTGAAAGCAAACTCCATCTTATCTCTTGGGAAAAAAAATAGCTCTTTAGAGATTGGGGTGGTATTGGTCTCCATTCCATTTCAACTCTTAACTCCCGAGCAAAACTAAATGCATGTGGCGTGTACTACACAATTTTTCTCAGCTTGTTACTTGGTGTCAAAACAAATATATTTCTCTTTGGTACAAGAGTGGAAATCATGTTTCTCCCTTATGGACAGATCTTAAACACCGTTAGGTAATCTCATTTAACATTGAGGATTCATCGACATTATCATTATATTTTGACCCATGGTGTAATGGTTCATCCCTGTATGAGATTATGGGGAATGAATGCTTTGCTGTTTTCGAAAAACTCTCTCAATTCTAGACTCAAATCTGTTTTCTATAACGGATCTATATCTATCCCAACTGAGTTACTAATTCGATCCCCTATGGTATTCAAAGTGTTGTTTGAACTTTCCATCATTCAGACCAATAATTCTGTTCTTTAGGGCAACTCACCGAAACTTACATCCAAGCTCATTCTTAATACACTATTTTGAAATTCTCCTAAGGTCAATTGGTATAAAAAAATTTGGTTTAAAGGTCATGCTCTCAATTAGGCAATATTTTGTTGGATGGCTCTTATGAAGGGACTCAAAACATCTGATCTTTTCTTTGCTAGAGGATTGGGCTCTACTCATCTATGCTATTTTTGTAAGGTTATGTTGGAATCATATTCCCACTTATTTTTTGAATGCTTTGAATCTATGAATCTAATGAGGAAGCTTCTATCATATGGTAATTCACTTCTTATGCACGCTACCCTCCCTCAGCTGCTAAGTGAAATGAGTAACTTGGAGAATAAGGTTTTGGCTAAACTTTGCTATTTAATCATTGTTGTATCTGTATACGTAATTTGGAAGGAAAGAAATTCTTGATTTTTCAATCAAGTGGTGCGGTCCTCCTTTTGGATGGAGAGTCAAATTAGAAATATTGTGGCACATAAGCTGAGAAGGTGGATCTTTAAAGATCATTGGCCTGAAAACACTATATGGATCCTTTTATGTTGGCAAGAATATAGCTTTGAGTCTTGTTTTACCGGTTGCATTCTTCTCTTCTGCTTTACATATTCTGAATTGGACAATGATGATACCCTGAGCTTTTTTGAGTTTTTTTGGTGGCTTTCAATTGGAAATGTCTTGGATGACCAAGTTGCAACCTGGGCCTTCCTTTATTCGTTCTCAAAGGATCTCATGGAAGGCAACTTTGGAAACCGATGATTGTTTTTTTATAGCCCTTCATCCTAAGCTTGGATGTTTTGTGATTGAGTCTAATATCTCATCTTCACATTTAATGTTCAGTTCTATTTTTTGATTTTAGCAATATCTTCTTTGATTCTCAGTCTTTTTTGGACTATCTATAAGCAAATTATTTATAATTTTTATTTGAAATGAAATTGAAGTTCTTCTCTTACTTTTTTCAAAAAAAAAAGAAAAGAAATTATTAATTAAAATAATAAAATAATAAAATTTTGACATAAACGTTCACTTAAATGTCCGTCCGTATAGGCCAAAGCATTTATGCCGTTCCCACACACATCCAGCTGGAATTTTTAATTTTAATGGCGATGATACCATATCATTAAAATAAATTCCAACCTAAACTTCATCTCATTACCTGCCTAACTACACATGAAATCATTATTTATTCTTAATTATTATTTTATTTTAGTGGCATATTAAGAAATAAGTAAAATATGAATGATTCTGCACGACAGAATTGGCAGTGCCTTTAGAAAAATAAAAGGTAGGGCCCACCATTTTTTTTGAAAGTGAAAAAGGTTTTATTTGTCGCCTTGTGCTTTTTCGTTGAAGGAATATGAGATGAGTTATTCTATCCCATTTAAAAAAATAAATAAATAAATAAGTAGAGATCTAATATATATCGATAATGAATATGATACTTGGTCCTCATATAATTAATCATAACTATATCTTCATCTATAAGATAAATAAAATATTCAATGAATACAATAACCTTAACAACAACTAGGTGGGGTCATTCATGAATCATGTCCTTGTGTCTGTGTCTATTATGTGAAATTCTCATTTAATTCAGAGTATACTAAGATCATTTTTTTATTAACCAAGTCTTTTTTAGGTCTACTCTACCTTTCTTAACATAAGGAAAATCTAATGTCTCTAATGGTCGGACGGTAGGCTTTATGTGGCCAAACCATCTAAGGCGACTCTCCCTAATCTTATCTACCACTTTGAGCTACTCCAACTTTTTCCGAACATACTCATTTTGCATTCTATCTCTAAGGGTAAAGCCACTCATCCACAGCATCATCTAACACTTAACTTACTTTCTTATGTTTCTTTATTGGCCAACATTACATAAGTCATTGCGGTCTTACCACCATCTTATAAAATTTTCCTTAAGTTTAAGTGGAACTTTTATCACATAATAGGCGGATGCATTCCTCCACTTCAACCATCCAACTTGAATTCTAATAATATCTCCATCTATTTCACCATCATTTTGAACAATAGAGCCTAAATATCGGATATCACTCTTATTAATGACTTGATCACCTAAAGTCACAACACTACCACTAAAATTTCTACAACTAAAATTACACTCCATATATTCGGTTTTAGATCTACTTGAAAACCTTTAGACTCTAAAGTTGACCTCCATAATTCAAGTTTGTTGGACTCCCTCTCTAGTCTTATCAACAAGAAGAATGTCATCGACAAAAGCATACACCAGGTACATCTTCTTGTAAATGCCTCGTAAGAACATCCATAACTAAAGTAAAAGATAAGGGCTTAATGTTGATCCTTGATGTAATCCAAGCGAAATAGGAAAATAGTTTGTCAATCCTCCTTGTGTTTGGACACAAGTGACTAGTATACATATCCTTAATGACTTGAATATAACCAATATTAACTTCTTTTTATTCTAGAACTCTCCAAAGAACATCTCTTGAGACTTTATCATAAGCTTTCTCTAAATCAATAAATATCATATGTAGATCCTTTTTTTTTTCTCTATGCTTCTCCATCAAACCTCTTAACAAATGTATAGCATCCATAGTAGATCTACGGCATGAAACCAAGCGATTGTGAGAAACTTACGTATCACATCGTAACCTATGCTCAATTACTCTCTCCCATAATTTTAATGTATGGCACATTAACTTAATTCCTCATAATTTGCAATCTTGTGCATCACCTTTATTCTTAAATATAGGAACCAACAAACTCTTTCTCCACTCATCGGCATCTTTTTGGTCTTTAAAATAACATTAAAAGATTTGTAAGCCAAGAAATTCCTTGATCTCCTAAACATTTCCACACTTATTGGAATATTATCGGTCTACTTGCTTTTCCACATTTCATTTTCTTTAAAGCTTCACTAACTTGATTTACTAATCTGACGATAAAATGAAATTCTCTATTTTTGTTTAGGGTATTAAGGTTGCTAAAATCAATCGTACTTTGGATCCTTCATTGAAAAGTTTATTAAAATACCTCATCCACTATTTTCAATATCTTTTCTAAGAAAAGCACTTTATTATTTTCATCCTTAATACTCCTCAACTATGTCTTTACTTCTCTATCTCTTTGGTTGGCTAACTTATACATACATCTTTCTTCTTTGGTATCTAATCTATTGTATAAATCACTAAAGCTAAATTTTTTGCATCATATATTGCTTTCTTAGAATCTCTACAGCCATTTTATATCTTTCCCAATTCTCTCAGGTTTTACATCTAAACCAAGTTTTATAACAATGCTTCTTATTTCTTATCTTTTCTTGCACACTCGACTCCACCAACTATTCTTATTAAAAGAAGCTTTTCCTTTTGATTCAAGCAAGCATTTTTAGCTTGTTTCACTTGATACTTTTAACATAGCTTCTTAGCACATGAACATCCCAAACTTTAATTTCTTGTAGCTTGCTCTTAAAATATTTTTTTTGTAACTTGTTCTTTAAATTATCTAATGGACAATAATTAAGTTTATTTTTCTCTTACAACCTTTCATCTTAAAATCTAAAACTAATAGATGTTGGGTACTTAAAATTTCACTTGGAATGACCTTACAATCTTTACAATCTAAGCGATCTATTTTTTCTTATCAAAAAATAATCAATCGTGTTTTCTTAGATCCATTTTATAAGTAATAATATGTTCATCTCTTTTCTTAAATAAAGTATTAGTACAAAATCATATCTAAAAGGCAAAATCTAATATAGTCTTTCTTCATTAGTCACTCCAAATCCATAACCACCATGAATACTTTTAAAATCTTCTACCACTCTACCAACATGTCCATTTAAATCTCCCCAATAAATACTTTTTCTTCAAGAGGTATCTTTTTGTATTAATCCCTCTAATTCATTCCAAAATTTTTCTTTTGAACTTACCTCCAAACTACTTGAGGGCATAGACACTTATAACATTGATAATCTTAGTATCAATGATAATCTTTAAAGCTATAATTATCTCCACATTAATACTTATAACATTATCCTTCAAACTTTTATCTATAATCACACCATTTCTGTTTACTTCGACTTTTACGAATACCAAAGTTTAAAACCTAAACTATCAATCCAACCCATTTAGTTTCTTGAACACATAAAATATTTATCTTTCTATGAACCATAATATCTATTAATTCCATTAATTTACGTAAGAGTACTATATTCCAAGATCTAACCTAATTAGTTTCATGGACTAACTTCTTTGCATCCGTCCATAATGTAGGAACCCTTGCTTATTTAACTTGCGGTAGCACATTTTTCAGCATTTTATTCATTCAATAAATCAGTAGCGTCCTTCAGGGGCTACACGTCTTGATGATTTAAAGGATTCATGTCATAATTATTTCGACAAATTTTATCTTTATTCTAGCTACCTCCACTTTTTGCATCGGACTTGGGAGGGTAGTGTTAAATTAACTTTTTATATAATTACGTTTTTACTTTTTTAAAATTGAAATTTATAGCAATAGTTAAATAATCAAAATTTTTGTTATTTAAAATTTAATTCATTTATTTTAATTATTGATATATATATATATGTTAATAGTCATCAAATAAATATAATAAAAATTACTTTCAAATAAATATAATAAAAAATTTAAATTCTTTATAAATTTAAATTTAAATACGGTATTATTACTCTCATATAAATTTACAGGAGTGAGTAGAAAGACGGCCCACCTTATCCACCCATGTGATCTTACATTAGCCTCCAAATAACTCGGCCCAAACTCAGGGATCTTGTCTTCTTCTTGAGAGTTCCAAAGGCTTTTCTTTTTTTATTTATTTTATTGTTCAAAAATTTATATTTATTTATTTATTAAAGGCTAAAATTTGATCATATCAATTCTAAAATAAATGTAATTGGTATGTCGCTTAAAATACCACTAATCGAAATGCAATCTTTATGTAGCAAATTGATCACAAGTTGAAGCGTAGAGATCAAGCTTAAAATATCATTAAAATTTTAGGATATCAATTAAATCTCTAAATAGCTCTTAAACATGAAGTGTTTATAGTCAATCTCTGTGAAGGATCTAACAAACCCAAGATCTCATAATTACGACTTAGTTTGAGCATTAAAATACTTAAAATACATCAAATGATCAAATAAATCATTTTGAGCCGTCCGATGGAGTGAAGTGGTTTGGATTTTGCATGTATTTACGAGCGTCACTCACTCCGATCTATAAATAACTCTCATTCTTCTCATGAGAGAGGCAGAAACAAAGAGAGAAAGAGCTCTAAAGCTTGAAAATCTATAAGTATAATCGTCACCACTTATGTGTGATATCTGTTGGCCGCCATACCGCCGGTAGCGATCCTCATCGTCGTCAATCTCCGTCGCTGTCACCCAGAATATCGCCGCCACCGTCGTCGTCGACCATCGTCGGTCATCATCGCCCGCAGGCCGGCCAGCGTAGACCACCGTCCGTCTTCGTCATTTCATCGATCATCGGTCATCGCCACGCGACCTTCATCGTCGGGTGACCCTCGTTGTTCCATCTTCTACTGCAGTCCTGACAGCGTGATTATATATTTGTTATTTGTTCGATTCGATTTGTCATTATTCATATCTGATTGTAATCCGCTATCGGAAATTTTATATTCTAAAACAGATACATAGTAAAATATTTTTCTTGTGGGCCAGTGATTTTTCTCCTCAGATTTTTCCGTAAAATCGGAGTTTTCTTTGTAATTCCTCGAACATGTGTCTTGGGTGTAACAAAGCTAAAAAATTTTATTATACCATGATTGATTTTCTAGCGTCTGACGGTTTGGGCCGTGGACCTCGATCCACAATTTCCGTGAACACCAACATCATGGCCAATTGGCATAATACTCGTAACAACGAAGCCTCCCGCTCTAACTCCTGTCACTCTCGAAACCAATCCTTGAACCAAGGACGCCAAGCTTCTACATCACTTCCCACGATAGCGTGACCCAGTCGGTGAATCTTCTGAGAATCTCCAGAAGATCGTGTCGAATGGAAAAATCTCAAAATGAGATGATCCGATTTTTACGAGGAACACACAACCAACCCGACAAACACATCTTCCACAAGATCGATCGTTAGGTGGGAGGTCAAAATGTGGCCATCTAAATCTTGAAGTTCCTCCACTTCCGCCGTGATCGATCTTCTTAACACTAGTTCTACTCATCCATGCGACTCAGCCATTTGTAATCCACTAATTATTCTTTGGTAGCGACCGCGTTCGTCTGGCGACTCCACTCGTCATGTTATACATGCTTAATGCGGATGAATTTTACTTTAAAGGCAATCATCCTCTCTCCTTTATGCGGTATGAGTCTTCACCTTTAGGAGCTATTCTTCAACATCCTATTCCGTGGGTTTCAAGCTTCCGCATCGATTCTATGATAGATGGCCCCATATGAACACATCGATCATTCTGACCATCATGCATATCCGACAAGCTCTTGACACACTGCTTTGTGAAGTTTTTCCAGTCACCATCAAGGGTCAGACCCGCATTTAGTTTTACTCCATTCCAAGGGGATCTATCCATACCTTTGGCAAACTCGTCAATATTTTTGTAGAGCAGTTCATTGCAAATCGGAGGATCATTAAAGATTCCTCTCATCTCTCAAGCATCTGTCAAAATGAAGGTGAATCACTTAAAGAGTACTTAGAAGTTCTCCTTAAATCGTCAAATCACAGTAGACCACGATGAGGAGTTTTCTTTGGAAGGCTAAGTCCAATGTGAGATCGGTTCGCCGACTTGTTGGAGTTATTGGGAATATGAAATTCTGTAGATGAAATTTTTCTCATCGCTTGAATAATTTGAACAATCCATAAAAACACAAGAGTGCCTGCAATCTCATCAAAAGCAAGCGGTCATGATCTCTCCGACCCCACATTAGCAAATCACGGAATACACTGCGAACACATCTCAGGTTAACATCTTGTTGGCCATTTGAGATGAAAAGGCCATCAAGTGGCCACATCCACTGAAACCAAATTCAATCGGGAGCAATCATCAGTCGTGGACATACCTAAAGAAGAGATTAGAGGCTCATTCAAAGATATCTCATTTTGTACAAAACCAACCAACTCAAGTAAACATAGCTCCAATTGGGAGGCAACCGAGACAATCATCACAGAAACAACACAATAGCCGTCAAATAGTTGGAGAAATTGAAATAATTGTAAGTGGTCCACTACTATCTAATCAAGTCTTCATCGCCACCTTTGAAGAGTCGAAGTTAAAAAGATCTTGTATTAATCATCCCATCACTTTTAATGACTCAGACTTGGAATAAGTCCAAATTCCGCATCAAGATCCTCTTGTCATCAGTACGGGGATTGGTGACCCCTGTTATGTTGTTTTGGTGATAATGGGAGTTTTGTTGATGTTTTATTTTACTCACATTTCTTAGCATGGACGTTAAGGAAAAACTTCAACTCACTATGGGGCGTTATATGGGTTTGATGCATGCAATGCAGTGGAGGGACAATCACCCTTCCCGTTGTTCTCAGAGAACTTCCTCAACAAGTCACTCACTTAGTTCAATTCATAGTGGTCAAGTCAAATTCATACAATTATCTTTGGAAGACCCTTCAATCAATCTTGGTCTTTGTCACCTCGGTACCTCATCTTAAGATGAAATTTCAAACTCCCATTGGGGTTGGAGTGATCTGTGGAAACCAACAAATAACATAATCATATTACCTTAGATAAGCTCAACCACGCCCTTCGGTGACATTCAACATCGATAATTTTAATCTTCAAGAAAAGAAACCTCAGGGTTTTGCCGTAAAAGACTTGCTCCCTTATTAGATGACCATCAAGCTATGACCAAAGATCCAGAGGAAAAAATCCCCCCTAAAACTTGGAATATGGAGGGTCTCTGAAAAGTGTTATATGTAATCCTTGGTGCATAAATATTGCAACATTTTATTTACTCTGTTTATCTTTTCTTCTCCACCTCTTGTCATTTGTTAACTCTCTCTAAAAATGTATCTCGTCCATTTTGTTAAGTTATCTTATGACAATATTATATCACCAATATTATCAAAGTAATGAGTTTATGACTTTTTCTTACAAGCTTATTTCTTCTTCATTTAATCCTCCCACTTGAGAAATATACAACTCACGTTGTATCTCAATCGGAGCATGATCAATCCCAATCCCAAGGGGACTTGATCGGACCTCTTCCATACAAGTAATAAGTCAAGTAACACTTTGGCTGATACCTAGGATAGGTCAAAAAGTCCTTGGTGGACATCCAGCGACCTCTTCCACACAGGTTAACGTTATCGAGTCACACTCTGACAAACAACCTCGGATAGGTAAAAAATTCTCAGCGGATTCAATTCAACCTCTTCCATATAGGTTAACATCATCGAGTAACATTCTGACAAACCACCGGATAGGTCAAAATTCATATTGGCCATATGTTAACGTCATGAGTCGCTTTGACAAACAACCTGATAGGTCAAAATCCTCATTGTATCAAACTCCATGCCGTCGATCATCGCTGGTCGGTCAAATGCCAGTTGAAACCTCTTTCGAGGAAAACCCGACGGCGTATGTGGTCTTGATCGCCTCCGAGCTGGTCGGTCAGAAAGGCGGTTGATGCCTCTTCGAGGAAAACCAGAGCCTCACCAGTATGAACTACGGGTCTTGATCACTTCTAAACCCGGTCATCGATAAGGTTGATGCCTCTTTCGAGGAAAACCTCAGATGAACTGAGCTTGATCAATGACCTTCTTTCAAGAAGAAGAGAAACACTAGAGCATATGAGGAGTGCGCTTTCTCCCTTGGCCCTAGGGTGTTTTTATAGACCTCCTATAGGGGCAAAAAGGTCAAAAATCACTAAAAATCGCTAAGAGACTGTCGAAAATGGGCATTTGGGCTCTGGCCGCGCTAACTCTTGTAGCGTTGTCGTAGCGTCGGACGCGTGTAGCGTCGTTCCAATCCAGGTGGCCCGGCGCTTGACCGTGCGGATCATTGGCAGCCCTAGGATCGCGTACCCGTCCCGTACCAGCGTGCAGCTTCGATATACGCATGACAGCCGTAGATGGGATCGGATGGGTCCATAACCGAAATCTTCGCCCTACGCACATTCCACCATTGATCATAATCTTGTGCTCATGAAGATCTGTTCTCAAAATACGGTTAATGGACCTGCAAATTTCATTGAAGAATTTATTATTTTCAAGTATTTGACATATATATTTTTGGATGATCAAGATAATGTCATCCAAAAAATGAGCGATCGCGCTTAAAATAATACTAGTCGGTGCATCTGTTGACCTCCACATATGTTAGTCGAGTCATCAATTGACGGACTTGAGCGGCGTTAAGCAAATTGAGGATCAAAATGCATTGGACGTCACCGAAAATAGTCAAAATGACCTCCGATCAATGAACGAATTTTGTCATCGCGTTCAGAACGTCGAAATTGATCAGAATATAGATAATGCAAAATCTAACGATCAATCGATTAAGCGCCAGTCGTCAATCGCCACGTATATCGAGCTTAATCAAAAACCTCCGTTCATGAAATTGATCGTCATTGAGCGAAATCACAAATCATCAAATAAGGCTCGATTGGATAAATCTGGCGTGAAAATCGGCGGCGAAAATGGCGATGCAGTAAAATTGAAATTTCGATTTAGCATAATATTGAAGCGGTCGTCGTTGAACATGATTATATTAAATTGATATATATATATATATATATATATATATATATATATATATATATATATATATATATATATATATATATATTAACTATGTTTATCTCTTGACTCATATTAAAATTATTTAAATTAATTTAAAATTAATTTAAAAAATTCCCAAATTGCCTCTCATGCAACAACCTTTTCCCACTATTTTCAGTTTTTTGAAAAAAAAATACTTTAATTTAAAACCCTAAATCCTAAACTCTAAATACTAATCCCTAAATTTCCCTCAACTTCCTCCCTCATTCTCTCTCTCTCTCTATCTCTCCCGTGAGAAACAAAAGAAAGAAAAAAAAGGGTAATCCCCTCCCCATATTCAAGATTTTTCCTCAGTTTTCCCTTAATTTTTTTTTCTGTTCCGGCCAATTCCACCGGCCCTTTTCGTCTCTGTCGTGCGTTCCGCCGCAAAGCCGCGCCTCCGGCCGCATCCCGCGCCCCGTTTCACGCTTGACCCACGCTGCCGCCGGCGCCTGCCACCAGCTGCGGTTTTCCTGCGATCCGCCTACGCGCTGCTCCGCGTTCAGATCGACACCGGGCCTGCACCGCGCGTCCGTTGTCAACCCCGCTACTCTTCCGACCGTGACTCAAACCTGCTCCTGCCGTCGCCGTTCGGCGCTCAACCCCAGCCTGCCCTTGCTGTTCGCTGCCGACCTGAGGCCCGTGCCAAAGCCTTCTCTTGCCCAGCAGCCCTTCCTTGGCCCGTCCATCCTCCAAACTAACCCAAACTTGTCCCGTTTTCACAGCATTACAAATCAGGGAAGAAAATCGTCAGTAGGCGAATTCTTACTTTGGTTTTCGGCATTGCACCTCCTTTTCTTTAGCCGTCCTATATCTGCTGCTGCAATGAAGAATGTTGTCGGTGAGCCAATTCTTCAAATTCGGTCGCATTCTTTCGCTCCATCACTTCCTCCCGCAAATGGAAGAATGTCGGCCGTGCTTCTTCCCGACTTCGACGATTCTTTGCACCGTTTACCTTGCAAATCGAAGAATGTAAATGGGAGAATTCTTCCTTACTTACGGCGTCGCGTTCTTTGCTTTATCCCACTTCATTCAATCGGGAAGAATATCGTCGATGGCGAATTTTCCTTCGACTTATCTTTCTTTACCGCTTTAGCCACAGTTTCAATTGCGAATCGGGAAGAATTGTCGATAAGCGAATTCTTCTTGACTTATGCGTCGCGTTCTTTTCTTTTGTCCCACTTATCAAATCGGGAAGAATCATGTTAGTAGCGATTCTTCCTTCAACTTTCAACCCCGCATTCTTTATTTTAGCTTTCCCACTTCCATTACGGGAAGAATGTGTCGAAAGTCTTCCTTTGATTTTTGGCGTTGCACCGCACCTTGCATTCCCAATCACATACCCTACCAGACCTTTGACTCAAAATTTGAAGTGCTGTGAATGTGAATAATATGCTTGTGTTTTTAACTGCGGTTTGAAGAGACTCGTTGTGCTTTCAAGAGGTGACGGGATAAAAAAAATAGGTTCGCTGTCGCGAAGACATCATTTCACGAAAGCGTCTAAGTAAACCAAATCGGTTGTTAGATGTCTCCCCCCAGATGAAATCTTTGCAGAAATTTTGTATAATCTTAGAAAAAAAGTGGATAAATATATTGTATGTTTCTTCTGCAGTTTGAAGACCGTTACTTTGATGGGATGAAAAAAATAGAACATGTCATGAGACACCACTGTCCTTCTATCATGAGGCGAGAAACATGCCAAAACACCGTCTGACTGGATGGGGAAGCTGCCGAAATTTTCTCAAATCTTTTGACTTAGAAAATTAGGAGAATGAAATGTGCTAACTTAGAAGCACTAAGTAAAAAAACCTGCAGCTAATTTTATAGCGTTAAATGAAAAAAAAGGGGGAGTCTTTAAAGTAAATGTTGGAAAGAATAAAATATTTATTCAAACTCTAAGTGAAATTTGGGGGAGGCTAATATTAAACTCACAAACTTTGGGGGAGGGGGGAGGTTAATATTAAAGTTACAAACTCTAATAAGTGTCTTTTATGGATTAAATTGAAGCGGCAAAGTGAGTTCCCTTTTCTCGCAAATTCTTCAAAATTAAGCAAGCTTTAATTAGAACTTGGGAGGGTTCTAATGCCAAATTCACAACAAATTTGAAATAAACTCAAAATCTAAGGATAAATCAAAATTGAGTTTAATAACTCGAATACGAATGTGGAGGTGATTACTATGCTAGCTAATAAGCATATGTGGGGCCAAAATAACAAATACTGAAACGGTATAACTTATCAAAATTAATGTAAATTGAGTATAATCAAATTGAGAGAATTGTAAAAGCTCAACAAATAAACTAAGTGCAAATAATGAGTTAAACCACAATTTAAATCAAAGCGTCTTCTTCGCCACCGGATTTGTAACTATTTGTACAAGCAGACAAAAGGCGATACTAAACCAAAATTTATAAAAAATCATAGAGGCTTCCTTCAAACAAGAATTAAGAAATTTCATTCCAATTATGATCTTTAAAATCAATAAAATCATTAATTAGGTGAAATTAGCTAAGCTATAAATTCCTGCATGTGCTCGGACATAGAAATTTCAAGTGCACATTTTAATGTCTGAAAAGGCTGTGCATGCTAAGTTGGAATAAAAAAATGAATGAAAATACAACATCAATGTCATAATTCAAACACAAAATTACTTAAAATTATAAATACACCAAACTATTATGCGCTTAAATTCAAGTGTTTGAGAGGATCTTGCATCTTCCCGGAGTCTTGGGCTGCGTTAACAAAACCTAAAAACTTATAATAAGATGTTCAAATTAGTGAAATATCTTAGAAGATGATTCTGTCAGGTGATAGTAGATCTAATCCTCTATTAGCAGCTAAACAGAGTTGATTGGATCTAAACCTCTTAAACATATTCAAATATGGTTCTATTTTCAAATCTAATTAACTCAAATTGAGTGTCAATAAAAAAAAATTGCCCAAATGAAACTCTATCATTAAAAACTTAAATTAAACCCAATCCATACACCTTCCGTAACTGTTTGTCAGGGGTGACAAATTAAGAAAACTCTAGCTCACAAAAGAGCCAATGTCAAATCAAGTATTCTATTAGGTTCACTCTCAATTAATCTCTTGCTAGTAAGGACGTGGCTCGTGTCCTCTGACTGCGTGGCTTGGCCAAGCTCCATAGATGAAGCGGGATGACCCGGTCCTCGACGTGGGTGGTCGTTTCATTATATTATCCGGATTAGCAGTATGCTCCCCAATGGCTCACGCCCTTTGAGTTGTGAATCATGTGCTTGATAAAACAACCCTCGTGCCAAGATGGACTTAAGGCTCTCTTTAGACAAACACCATCCCTGCAAGTTTTCTTGGATGTAACCCATGTTCGATGAGGATCCTTCTGTTAGGTTGGGTCGACTACCTCCTCTGACTAAGTAGACTAGGGACCACGTCATCATTCCCCCAACCATCCGGTTTAAGTTGAAATGATAAATTTCATAATCTAAATTATGAAACTCTACATGTTGCTACTATACACTACGCTTTAAGCAATCTAATGACTAGTCTTAATCAAAAGTTCTCTCTTTCTTTGGGAGGGATAACTATGTGCTTCACACCATAGAAACACAGAACCAGATCTAAAGTTCTCACCAAATGAGGACAAAATCTGGTAGTGTCTTGCTCTTATCAAAAATTACACTTTAAACCACTCTTTTATTAAAGAAATCGATGGTGAATTTTCGGAGCCCACAAAATATTGATGTCAAAAGAAAGTTAATCCTAAGTTAAAACTGGCCGAGATCAAGCACTTAAAATATCATTGTAAACTTTGAGATATCAATTAAATCTCTAAATAGCTCTTAAGCTCTCGACGGCGGATCAAAAGATCTCATAATTCTGACTTCATTTGAGCATTCAAATACTTAAAATACATCAAATGATCAAAGGAATCATTTTGAACCGTCCGATGGAGTGGAGTGGTTCGAATTTTGCATGTATTTACAAAGACGTCACTCCTTCAATCTATAAATAGCTCCTCATTCTTCTCATGAGGGGAGACCTGAGCAAAAGAGAGAAGAGAGCTCTAAAGCTTGAAAACCCTCCAAACATAATCGTGTCACCACTCGGCCGGTCGACCACCCCTTTGGCCGCCACCACCTTACCGCGCGTCGTCGCCCGCCATCTCATCGCATCGTCAATCTTCATCGCCGGTCATGCCGTGCTGTCGCCACCACCGTCAACTATCGTCACGGTCATCGCTGCCACCCACCGGTCCGCTGACCACCACCATCGTTATTATCGTTGGTCATTGCCGACAACCTTCATCGTCGGTCGGCTTATTTGTTTACCATCTTACTAGTAATCAATGACACACGTATATATATTTTGTTGTCTAATTTTGAGATTCCATTTCCCCTATACACAATCCGTTATCGAAAATTTTGTACTAAAACATACATAGTGGAAGATTTTCTTACTAGACCCCGTATTTTCCCTCTTTTCGAGGTTTTTCCACATAAAAATTATGGAGTTTTCTTAGTAATTTCTCAAATATCTATGTGTTTGAATTTCAAACAAAGGACAAATTTTATTATACACGATATGACACTTAAAATACTACTAGTCGAAAGCAGAATCTTGATGTTAAAAGCAAGCTTATCCATTGAACCGAGATCAAGCACTTAAAATATCCTTGGAAACTTTGGGATATCAGTTAAATCTATAAATAACTCTTAAGCATGGAGTGTTTATAGTCAAATCGGCGTCTTGTGGCCAATCTAACAAGCCAAGATCGCATAATTCGACTTTGTTTGAGCATTCAAATACTTAAAATACATCAAATGAAAGTCATTCATTCGATGAAGTGGAGTGGTTTTTGCGTGTATTTCTGAGAGGCTCACTTCTCCATCTATAAATAATTTCTCATATGAGGGGAGGCCAAACAGAGAGAGGAGAACTCTAAACTTGAAAATCCTCCGAGCATAATCATTTACCACCCAGTTTTAACCACCACCGTGACCTCCACGTCGGCCCCGTGATCCTCTGTCAATCTCCGTCGGTCTCTCATGACGAGACTTTAGTGGTTGTTTCATTGCCATCATGTTTTCTACCTAACGTACTAGCGTGATATGGTTGTTGTCGATTTTGAGATTCTCATTGTTTGTTATCTATATATAATTATGTAATCCCATCGGAAAACTTGTCTCAAAATAAATATATAGTGGAAGCTTTTCTTGGCTAGGCCGTAGTTTTTTCCCTCTTTTCAAGATTTTTCACAGTAAAATTCAGTTTTCTTTATTCACTCTTTAAATATCTCTGTGTCTTTGGATTTGATAAGGTTAAAGTAAACTTTCACTATTTATTTTTTGTAATATATAATTGTTTCAAATACTGTATCGGAATTATCTCAAATTACTTCTGCTGTTTTCAAGAAATTTGAAAGAGAAAATTCTCAGAAGTTTCGTAAATTTTTTTTAAGGAACGGTAAAATTAAATAAATTTTTATATTTTGAGTATTCTCTATGAGGCTATTTGGTTGCCTAAAAAATGAATAAAATATAAAAAAATAAAATGTATTTGGATTACTTTAGAATTATTTGGTTGGAAACTCTACAAATACACAAATTTGTTTATTTTTTATATAATATATTATATATTTTTTTTTTGAGATTATTGGCATGGTAAAAATACTTTATCTTTATTATTTGATCAAATTAGATGAATTCTAAATACACCGAAAATTATTATTCTAATATATTTTAAATACACTATAAATATATTATAATTTTAATTTACATCATACACAACACTCAAAAAATTAAATTTTCTGTATTCAATTTATTCTACACTCTAAATACAAACAACCCCTATATCTTTCTCTCTTTTTTTCCTCTTAAGAATTCAAGATCCAATAATACGGTGAAAAATATTGTATCTTCATTCATTAAGATATTTTTTATTAATTATATTATATTTTTTATATTTTATTGTGTTTACAATAAGATGCATTGGGAAAAAAAATTCTTGGAGGGAACTTCAACAGTGGATAAAGACTTGTTACTATTGTTATATTATATTTATAAATTCACTTGTACATTAATGATTATTTTTTTTTATCATTTTTTTATAAAATTAGGAACAATTTTATAATATAATAAATAGTCAACAATGATAATATTTCTAGAATTTAATATATTTGAATTAATAAAATCATACTTAAATAATATAATAATATTTAATATGATCAAAAGATATTTTGAAAATTTTAATCATCAGATAATGTAATATTTACATGTCATTAAATATAAATAATATATAAATACTAAATATCATGAATAAAATATCATTTAAAATTTCTAGAATAATTTACAACCAAATCAAATAAAGAAACTATTGTAATGCCTACATGGAAAAAATTGTGTGTGAGGATATCTCGCTAAATTTCTTTTTCAAATTAAATCTAAAATTAATAAATTTATTTTAAGATATATATATAATATAATATTTAATTGATCATTTATTTATTTATTTATCTCAAAATAAATTTTAATACAAAAAAAGAACTTTCACAAGCAATTTTGTCAAAAATATGATGCCTTGAATCTCGGCGTTGAATTGAAATAGTCATCTCTTCAAAACTGGCGCTCTTTGATTTCTTTACGCGGGACTCTAAGAGGTCAACTTGTTATTTTCCATCATAAAAAAAAAAAAAATAAATTAATTTATTACTTGCACTTCAAATAATCAAAATTAGCTATTTTTAATGATAATTTAATTAGGCACTAAACTCTTCTCAGATTAAGTATAATTGGGTCAGCAGCCTGAAAGCTGATAGTTATTTGTTGGTTATAATTAATTATTCTCAAAGGTTTATTTTGTGTGGTTAACAATGGTCAAACTTGGATAAGAGTGAAATATTATAAATAAATAAATATTTATTTAGTATTATTTATCATTTATTTATTCAATTGAAAATTTGAAAGGCATGTGCTTTAATTCAACTAGTTATGTCAAATATAGCTGCTAAAAAATGACGATTTTGTACAGTAATATTTTTTTTTTTTTGGAAAAATTGAGGGCAGAAGCCCAATTTCATTCCAAAAAATTATTACAAAAGATCTAATGAAAGAAAAATTCAGGAATCAGAGTATAACTATGAAACCAGAACAAATACAATAATGTAAAGGGACCTGGGCTCAGATACATATGACAATTACAGTTTCGCACGCAGTGATCATCTTAAGCACATCAATTGAAATAATCTCAGCCACCACATAAAGGAAGTAGACTTAGCTATTATAATTTCCATCCAACAGCACAGAAAAATCAATGTCCATTAATCGATCAAAAATTGCTGAGGTGGAAGAAGTTCTGGACTCAGGGACAGATCTACCAAATACATATTCTATGTTAGCATACAGAGCGCTCCATTGTTGACAAAAGCTGCCATCCATTAGAAGGGGAGATAGATAAAGCTGGCGAGCGAAAAAAATATCTGAGTCCTCTCCCGACACTTTCCATCCAATAACACAAATAACAAAACTATAGATTTCCAGGTATATAACAGTGTGTTATCACAGATTGCATGTAGCAACAGCAAGCCTCCATACAATTCGTCTAAACCCAAAAGAGAAGGTTCCAGCCATTCACATGAGTTACAATTGAAAGATTTCCAGCAAGAGCACAAAATAAACTCACTGATTAGATATAGCAATAGCAATGCACCATTCATTTTACCAAAAACAAAGAAGCAGGGTCTCAAAACGCAAACCAATTCATCTCCCCCTTCCAGGTTGCAGCCGTTGTCAACTAAGCTCAAAAGCGATTCTCAAGTTAAGATAATGGTGTAGAAGTCTCATCATTATCCCGGTCTAATTCGAGAAATATAGAGCATTGTAAACCACGTATTTAGAGACAAAACATCCACACAAAGACAATTGGCTTAAAACTTGCGACCATCTCAAAAAAAAGGAGCAAACTCCAATCCAAAAATCGAAATCCCATTAGAAAGAGTAAAGCCAGTAAAGCAGATTCATCAAAGCACCAGAAGAAAAACAAAAACAAAAATCTCCACTGAGGTTTAGTCTTGCAAACCTTTTTTCCCACATTCAAGCCAACTCCTTATAGAGTTAATCACCTGCACCGACCATTTATCCTTTAGAGTCCATCTACTAAGTTTAGCGACCCTTCAGACTAATATTTATAGAAATAACCCGAAGCTTGATGCATGTAAATGTAAATCTTTTGTTCCGTTCACCCCAATGGTGTGGCGAGGCGATGATTAGAAGGTAAAACCTCTTTATTGCTGAATGGGAGAAGGGAGGATCTCAAAGTACCTGGGTTGGAGGGTTGGCTGAAGAAGGAAGAAGCTACCATTAGGTAGCAGATTCCTTATAATGCTATGGGAGTATGAACAGCCAAAAAAAAGGTGATTATGGGATTCCTTTTCAGTGAGGCATAGGGGGCAGTTAAGGTGAGACCTGATACCTCTCCTACAAAGCATATCAGAAGTTTTGAGCCCTCCCATTTGTGCCATCCAACAAAATAACGCATAGTTTATAGCATGTCCTTTAAACTAAATTTCCTTGAAATTTTCCAAAGAGGGATATTGGTTAAAGAGGGAGATTGAGATACATTTGTTGTTTATCAATTTCTGTCCTTTCCAATATATAGAATCAAATCCAGAATTAACCACAGTTTGAGTAATTAATTGAGAGCAAGAAGGGAATCGAGTTAAGAAAGTAGAAGGAATCTCCCAACATCCAGTTTTAGATGGCATTGAGTAGAATATATAGCTTGAATAGAGTAACATTCGACCAAATTTCCAAAAGAGATTTACCATTACCGGATCAAAGAATAAAGAAAGAGAGATCCATCACCAGGTATTGTAGATTCTCTTTTTATTCTAGAGGCATAGTTTTGTAAGTCTCCAAAGAGGAGACACAGTTGATTTTTTGCCAGAGCCATATTTCTCTCTACACCAATTCAAAATGAGGATGTGTGATTAAGGACTTTCCACAGGAATTTAAAGTGTTGATGGAACATAGTCCAGTGCCTCCTTTTTCCCTAGGTAATGTGGTTTTATTCCAAGAAATTGGAAGCATTTTACCCGATACCTCTCCATGGTAGAAGAAGTTTGCTGTGAGGGTTTTGATCTTTTTGAGGATACATTTAGGGATAGTCATAGCTCTTAGCCAATAGGTTAAGTAGCTGTTAATGGATGATCGGATTAACTGGAATCTTCCCCCATAAGAAAGCCATTTAGATTTCCATCCAGCTAGCCATCTATAGAGTTTATCAAGTAGGGGAGTGCAATGAGATGATTTAATTTGTCCAGCAACAAGTGGAATGCCCAGATATTTTAGAGGAAAGTCTCCCGGTTCAATGTCTAATATAGAGCTAAGAGCAGCAAAGTTTCCCAGATTCTTCGAAAAACATAGGAGTGATTTCTGCCGATTCACCTCTAAACCAGTTAAGGAGGATAAAGAACTCAGCACCTCATTTAGAGAAGAAATAGATTGATGATCCATACCGCCACTAAGATATCATCGACAAATAAGAGATGGGAGATAGCATACTTACCAGTGGTAATAGGCTTAAATAGATTTGTTTTCTCCTTTTCCTCAAGTAAACAAGAGAACACATCCATAATGATGGTAAAGAGAAAGGGAGACAAGGGGCAGCCTTGTCTTAATCCGTTTGACGATGTGAAGTATCCTTCAATTTGCCCATTTAGAACAATAGAAAAGGGGATTTCCGAAATACAAGCACTGATCCATTCCACAAAATTTTTTGAAGCCTTTTGAGTGAGTCTATGTTTAACCATGGATCTATTAACACTATCAAATGCTTTAAAGCAGATTTTTTACAAAATAACTTGAGAGCTTCTTTTGATGAATTCCAAAGCGAGTTCTTGAGCAAGCGAAATATTATCGACTATGTCTCTGTTTTAATGAAGGCGATTGAGTTTGGATGGATAATAGTAGGAAGAATCGGTTTAGTCTATTAGCTAAGACCTTTGCAAGTACTTTAAAAGGTGTTACGAGAGATATAGGTCGATAGTCATTCAAACAGAAGCATGCTTGATTTTGGGAATTAAGGTAAGCGTATGCTTGAAGGCTTTAGGGAGTCGTTTGGTTTTAAAGAAGTGGTGGGCAAGCATGAATTGATCCCTATGATATCCCATCTTTGAAATGAAAAATTTTGAAGTAAAACCATCAGTCGGGGTTTTGTCCTCATTTATGCTTCTTAAAGGCAAAATCTCGTCGTGATAGCGAGCTTAACTCTTGACTTGAATAGTTGAGACAAGATTACACTGGAATAAAAGGAAAAGATTGGACCTCCTCGAAGTTTTGTTTAGGAGAAAAGTGTAGTATTTGCGATTTCCATGGCTATGTCGGTGTTTGTAATAGTCTTCCATCCACCTGAATTTCCTTAATGAGATTAGCATTGCGCCTTTCCTTAATTGAACAGTAGAGAAATTTAAGGTCATCATCTGCTTGAGTGAGCCAAGAGATTTTGGCTCTTTGCTTAGCCCATAAACTCTCTCTCTTAGCAATATCCCCATATCTAGCATTAATTTCTTCTAAATTCAGAATATAGGTCTGATTTGATGGATCACTCTCAAGAAGATGTAAGTGATGTTCCTGCTCTCCTTGAAGAGTTTTTAGTTGATGATGCAAAGAGATGGGTTCAATCTTGTGAGTTTTGAGAGCTTCCTTGACCCTTTTGAGCTTTTTAAAGAAGACAATTATAGGATCACCATAGACATAATCTTGCCAAGCTTTATACACCGTGTCATGAAACTGTGAATTGAGTACCCAATGATTTCTGAAAATAAATCTGTGCATTCTCAGCAAGTAGTTTAATGAAGAGACTATCAAAGGAGAATGGTCAGAGGTAAGAGGGAAGAACTTTATAAGAGGAGGTAGGGAATGCATCAAGCCACTGTGTATTGCACATTGCTCTATCGATTCTGGTTTTAATATGGTTGTCTGTTCTAAGATTAGACCATGTGAAAAAAAGTCCTGTACTAGGAAGATCCAGGAAACCGGCGTCACTTACACAACCTTTAAAATCAGTAAGTCGGTTTGGAGGAACGGGGTTGCCACCAGCTTTTTCATTTGAATAAAGGATGCAGTTGAAGTCCCCAATCACAAGCCAAGGGTCATTCATAGTTAAGGAAAGTTGGCTGAGGAAAGACCAGAGTTCCCTTCTATCCCTAGCCTCATTATGGGCATAAATCCATGTAATGTAATACCTCGGACAAGCTGGAGAAGAAACCATCCCATGAATAAATTGTGCATTTGTACATATAGGGGGGTGAAAGCAAGGATTCCATTTAAGCCATATCCTACCCGAGCTTTCCTTGTGACAGTCTTCATTTGGAAATAAAGTCATCTTCTTTAGAGAAGGGAATTATTTGAACCTTATGCTTATTTTTGTTTCGAGGAGACAGATCATATCAAGTTGATTTTCCCTAATAATTGAGACACATCCGATTCGACCTTGCGAGAAGGCCTCTCACATTCCAACATCCAAACTTGGGAAAAATACATAATTGGGGAATTAATGATTCTTGCCTTTCTTCTTAGGCTTTTGGCCTAAGAAAAAGTTGAGATTTGGAGATCTCTGTCTTGATTCAACTTCCGTGAGTTTTAGGAATAGAATCTTGTTGTCGATTTGAGGATTTTGAAGGAAACAGGTCTGGTTGTGATGGAGTATGATGGGGTTGGAATAGGTTGAGTTTAAATCAAAGTTTGAAGGGTTCATCCGTGCAGGTTGGATAAGGATTGAGTGGGGAGTTGATTTAGGTCATTCAGGAGGTTGGGGATATGAGGAGTTGACTCAAGCTTGATATGAAGAATGGAGGGAGGTAAGGAGGATTTTCGGTTAGGTGGAACGAGGGAATGAGTTGAGGAAGAATTTTGGTTTGTCTGAGGTTACTCGAGGAGGGCAAAGTGGTTTAGGTAGGAGGCTCAGCCTCTGTGGTGAAAGAAGGATTCAAGGGACAAGATTTTTCATCGTGAGAGAATGTAACGCAGTTAGAGCACGGTAGGCTTCAGTCATCTTGAACAACACTTGTCAAGTAATCCATTTAGATTTAAGGAAGAATCGGGAGTTTAGAGGGAGATACACGGACACACACGGCGAATGTGAGCCTAGCCTTGGAGGCGAGGGTGTATTGCTAAAGGACACCGATTTTGCTTGCCACTTTTGAAAGCCCCTCTTCATTCCAGCAGCAAAGAGGAAGGTTTGGAAATTTAACCCACAAAGGAATATCCGAAAAATTTGACCGGCTGAAAGTCCCATGTCCACTCCCTAAAGATGAAGGGTCTTCCGTTTAGAAAGCAAGGACCGTCGTTCCAAACTAAGTCATAATCTTCCTTACATGTGAATCGGAATAAGAAAAAATCCCCCTCAAGTGTTAACAGATCCAATTGGCCTTTGAATACCCATTTCCTCTTGATAGCAGCGAGGAGAGAGCCATAGAAAGGCCTCTTCCCGATGGCATGTCCAACCAAGGAAAGCTCCCAATCTTTCGTCCCAAATCAATTCATCTTGAAGGAAACTTCCTCATCCTGCGTGGGCTTGAAGGTGAGTGACAGAGAGTTTTTGTTTTCCTTTTGAGAATTCAACAAAGCCTTCCAATTCCAAGCTTGAGAAGGCATATGGGTTGGAGGATGCTGATTGGAGACCAGCCCGACAGAGACCGGTGAGATGAAGGGCGATGTCGAAGCAAGATCCATGATTCAAACAATGGGAGAAAACACGGCCTCCAGCATGGAGGCCGATCTGAGGAGGGTAAGGGCAACCTCGTGAGAGAAAAAAACAGAAGAGAGAAGAAAAGGGGAGAAGAGAGACACTCACTGACGAGGAGAACCCTGCGACATCTTCTCGAAACTCTTTGATGATGAGGCTATTTCTTATGCGGTAATATTTGATGTTTCATTTAAAATTCTAGGCCACATGATTATATAATTGACAATTGCAACTGCTCCTCTAACAATTTAATTAACCCTTTTCTGCTGAAAACTAATTGTGGTAAAATAAAAATTTTTGCCTTAGTTTTATTGGGAAATTCAGCACACACACAGGTATTTAAAGAGAATAATAAAACTCCAGAATTTTTACGTGGAAAACCTCGAAAAGAGGGGAAAAAATTACGCGAAAAGCATCCACTATATGTCTATTTGTACAAGATCCCGATACGGATTCAGAATTGTATATGAAAGGGACAATAGCTAGAATGAGACAATGTTGACGATGATGTTGACAACGATGTTGACGACGATGTTGACGACAATATTGACGACAATGTTGACGGCGATGTTGAAGATGATGTCAACGATAGTGGTCGGTGATGATGCAGCATGGTGACTGGCGAGGACATGGTGATAGCGTGGCGGCCGGTGTGGTTATTGTCAGTGGTGACACGATTGTGCTTGAAGGATCTTTAAAGCTCTCTCCTCTCTCTTGCTTGACCTCCTTCTCCTTCACTTGGCCTCTTCCTCTTCTTCCTTGCTCGGACTCTTCCTCTTCTTTCTTGCTCGGACTCTTCCTCTTCTTCGCCTGCACCTCTCTTCTTTACTTGTTTTCATCTTCTTCTTTGCCCCCCTCATGTGAGGAATGAAGGCCTATTTTATAGATGGGAGGAGGGGCATTCTTGTAAATTCATATAAAGCGTACCACTCCCCTCGACCGGAGGATGATTCCTTTGATCATTTGATGTATTTTGAGCATTTGGATGCCCAAATGAAGTCGAATTATGAGATCTTAGGCTCGTTAGATCCGCTCGTCGAGCTTCGATTTGACTATAAACACTCCATATTTGAGAGCTGTTTTAGGATTTAATTGATGTCCCAAAGATTCCAATTATATTTTAAGTGTTTGATCTCGATCGGTTTTGACTCAAAATCATATTGCTTTCGACATCAAGATTTGTGCTTTGACTAGTAGTATTTTGAGAGCCATATCAACCCTTTTAAACTTTATTTTCATATGATAAATATAACTATAAAGTATTAGGTGATTTTATAGGCATGACACTTAAACTTTTAAGTATTATACTTTCCACACCTAAACTATAAATATTACTTCCATAACATCTAAAATATTCAAATAAAATAAAAATAAATCACTTTTTAACCATTGGGATCCCTAAAGCAATAGCAATGAACATTTTTTGATGTTAATTTTTTGATAAAACCCTTCTCATTTGCCTATTTAACCAACACTAAAAAATGATAGACATGCTATTGCGACATTGTTAGGTTCATAATATCATATATCATCGGACTAATGTTTTCCTATCTTTGTTTGCGGAAGATAATAACTATGTCAAGGGCATGATGAAACTTGCAAAGGGTCTTCAAAAGTAAGATCAACTTACCTTTTGATAGTAGTGATAATGACTAACTTCTCGATGAGCCATCCTTAAGGGCTTAAGTGCACTATGTATGTAAGAGAGAATCATACCAAGTTAGTCATGGCTTGAGATCAAAGTATTGGTAGCAATGTCTTGATCGTCAGTCATATCCTGACATTAAGCTCAACCCCTCTCAATCTTTGTATTTTAAATGTAACTCACTCCTACCTTCTCTTCATTAATATCAACTAAGGGTCTGTTTGAGATAGCTATAACTATATGATAAAATAGTGGCAGAACTGCTGTAGAAGAAGTTGCTGTGTGTATACAAATTTTATTATTTTACAAAAGTAAAATCGTAGCTTTCTGACCCCCATCATAGATAGGTAGGTCAAATTGAAAAAAAATATAACTTTTCACCGTAAATTCCTCAAAATGTAGCTCGAGCACAATACTCAAATGATACTGTGGTGTAGTGCGACACCACACGGCAGTGCCTTCGTCGCCTCAAACAGTCCCTAAGAGAAAAGATAAAGGAGATATCAATGTGTTGTTTTGTAATTACTAAAAGATTTAAGGTGCTAAATATATAAATGTAATATTATAGGTATGAAAATTTTTAAGTGTTATATCTTAAATCCTCTTAAAAATTTTTATGCTAATTAATAATATAAATTTTAGTATTAAAAATATAATAAATTTATGAATGCAAAATCTAATTATAACCTACTCTATTCATCTCAAATCCGACAATAATTAAAATTAGATTTGAGATGTATACGACTTCTAGTAACTAAATATTCTCAATTTTATTTCATTCTAAGTGAGAATATTATTAGAAGAATCAACTATTTAAGATAACAATCTTCTCATCATTATTGGGGCAGCTAGAATTTTTTGTAAAAAGAAATATAAGATTATTATGAATATATTATATTTATAAAATTAATTGTGGTTTATGATATATTCATAATTATTATATTCTATTATATTTGATTGTAATTTTTTTTTCCTTACTCTGAAAATAATAAAAAAATTTATAAACGTATAAAAACTGTCTAAAACGGAGCATTGACCAGCAGAAGGCGATAAACAAAATGGACCTGGGCTCGGAAATGATTCTTGGGTAACCCATAGAAACAATCTTGAATTCAAAGGCCTTTGTAATGGGCCAATATGAAGCCCAAGTCTATATGAATAAATTGTTAAGCTATTCTCAAATTGGCCACTTTCGGCCCAAACTGCCACGTTGATTTTGAATCCCGAAGCACTTTTTCATATAGATTCCCATTTTCTAGATCATACCGGCCGACCAAATCCTCTCTTGTCCTGTCTTCCTAGTGTCAGCTCTTTTTCTCTCCTAAACTCTTGCCACTCTTATACCGGTGCTCCTCCGCCGCCACCGCTACCGGCGTTTGCGGATGGATGCTATCAGGAAGCAGGCAACTAGGCTGAGGGAGCAGGTTGCCAAGCAGCAACAGGTTCCTCTCTCTTCCTTGCCTAGTTACCTTTGGTTGTACTTCTCGTTAGAGCTTTTTACTGATCAATAGGACACGGCTGATTGGATTTCGATCTCATTTATCTGCTGTGAGCATGGTTATCATCGATGGATTTCATGTACGTAACAAGGTTAGAAAGAATGAATGAGGCCAGGAAGTGCTTCTATCTGGTATATACATGGCATGGACGAGGGGAAAAACTATCCTTACGAGGTTTAGTCATTCGGGTTTCTGTTAGGGCTTAACTTGTCTTTGGTCGTAGGGATACTTTCTGTCGCGCTCTTCAGGAGATTTGTGTTTCTGTTGATTGTTGAACTTTGTGTTACTGGCCTTGAGTAATTGCAGCTTGGAAGTTATGTGTTGAGATTGCGTTGTGATGGATTTATGGAAGCAATGTGGAAGGATGGAGATGCATTATTTGATGCTGTGTTACATGAAGGGAAAAGGGGAAAAGGGTTGAGATGTTTTGAAACTCAAGTTACTTTATTGGTTTGTTGTGTTGAAAAATGCGAAAGTGCATTTTCCATCTATGGCGAAGCTTATTTAAGATCTAGATGCTGTTGGAATATTTAAATTCATTTAATTTGTTTATTTACGAACAAGCACTATTGAAGTTTTGTTTGACTCACATTAGATGAAAACAATGAGTTTAGGAAGCATCATATTTCAGGCACTTGTGACAAATTCGGATTCTAGTCGGATTGATTGAATCATTTTGTCTGTCTTAGGAGCCATGCCTCAAAAGAAATCAACAACAACAACAACAACAATAACAACAAGTTTTTTATCCCACTAAGTAGGGTCGGCTATATGAATCCTTCGCCTCCATTGTGTCCTATTATGTGTCAAATTCTCATTTAATTCAAGTATATTAAGATCATTTTTTATACATCTTAACCAAGCCTTTTTAGATCTACCTCTACATTTCTTAACATAAGGAAAATCTAATATATCTACTCTCTCTAGATCATGGGATGGTCACTTTATGTGGTCAAACCATCTAAGGCGACTCTCTCTAATCTTATCTCATACCAGCTACTCCAACTTTTTCCCAACATACTCATTTTGCATTTTATCTATAAGAGTAAAGCTACTTATCCACTGAGCATCCTCATCTCGTAACACTTAATTGGCCTTATGCTTCTCTTTATTGGCCAACATTCGCACCATAAGTCATTACGGTCTTACCACCATATTATAAAATTTTTCCTAAGTTTGTGGAACTTTTCTATCATACAATAGGCGATGCATTCCTCCACTTCAACCATTCAACTTGATTCTACTAATAACATTCCATCTATTTCACCATCATTTTGAACAATAGAGTTTAAATATAATCGCCGCTTATTAATGACTTGTTTCACCTAATGTCACAACACTACTACTAGAACTTCTACAACTAAAATTACACTCAATATATTCAGTTTTATATCTACTAAAACGAAAACCTTTAGACTCCAATGTTGACCTCCATAATTCAAGTTTCTCTTGGACTCCCTCTAGTCTTATCAACAAGAAGAATGTCATCAAAAAGCATACAAGGTACATCTTCTGTAAAAGCCCAAGAAGAACATCCATAACTAAAGCAAAAGATAAGGGCTTAAAGCTGATCCTGATGTAATCCAATTGAAATGAGAAAATATTTTGTCAATCCTCCTTGTGTTTGGACACAAGTAACAACTCTAGTATACATATCTTAATGACTTGAATATAATCAATATTAACTTCTTTCTGTTTTAGAACTCTCCAAAGAATATCTCTTGAAACTTTATCATAAGTTTTCTCTAAATCAATAAATATCATATGTAAATCCTCGTTTGTGATGGAGCTGCAGTTTCATGTTCAGATTCCTGGCTATTAAGGCGAACAGATAGTTAGGAGAAGTTTTTTTTTTTTAAAGAACCAAATAGTCTTTTCAGCTATGAAAATGTTAATTATTTGTCCCAAAATGAAAAGCAATACAAAGCTTATATTTGTTTCGAAGACTTGGTTGCTGTGACTGTTGAATACAGGGTAAAGCATCATCCTTTCTTACAAAAATGAAACGAAACAATAACCAATTTCAGGAACAAATCCAAACTAAAGGCTATCAATCTTTAGTGTAGCATTTGGTCATACCAGAGAAAATTGTATTCAATAACTTATGCTGAAATCAAGCTTACCTATGGGGGAATAAAAAATAAAATAAAATAAAATAACAATAATATTGAATGTGGATGTAATGAAAATTAAGATGTTTGTGAGAAAACCAAGTTATTGGTTTCAGGATGATTTATTTGAGTCACTGTGTTATTACCATAATTGAATGCAAGTCTAGTGAAAATGAACTTTGATGTCGGTGCATGGTAAGACCAAAAATTGCAGAACAATGTAAAGAAATAGAATTAATGTCAAAGATAAATAGAAAAAGTTTAGACTAGCCAAAATGATTGTAAGCTATGCAAAAGAATTTTAGCTATAGTGAAAACCTAATGGAAAACTTAATGAAATGACAATGACGGTTTTGTAAAGCCAAAATGGAATAGTTGAGGTAAAGTTAATAATAATGATACTGAATTGTATTCAAATATTTGAAATAACATGCCTTTTGATGGAAATCATTTAAGAAAATCTTTGCTTGCGGCATAAAAAATGTCTCTTTTTTCCTTATAATACTATATTTTTTTCAAAAATAAACTTTTTGACCAAGTGGTTTGGAATGAGACTCTTTGTACGAATGCAGATTTTTTGTGCTTTTATATTTCTTTAAGAGGATGTTTGGTTAGCTGAAAAAGAAATGCAGTGTAAAAAGAATTCAATATAAAAAATAATGCATCATATTTAAAAAACTTTATGGTTGTTTGAATTGATGTAAATCTGTTGACCCTTGGTCGCGTGACCCGAGCCGAAAGAGCACCCAATTCCGACAAAAGGATTGCACGCTTCTTCTCCCTCTCGTTGTTTCTCAACAGAGTCTGATCTCTTCTCAACATTCTCCTCTCTTCAATCAAACAACTAGCCTCGTCTTCCTTAAACTGCAGAGTTGAATGGTTGATCTCGAGAAATCCTGAAAATCCTCTCTCGCTCTTTTCTCCAAGCATCGAATCAAGGCTCTTCCTCATTCGTTTCTCTCCTTCGATCTAAGCAAATTATAAGATCTCATTCTCCTCACCTTCTCGTTTATCGCTCTTTAATCCATCCCTAACCTCCTCTTTCAATCCTCTTCTTCCCCACCAAAACCAAAGCCAAAATGCTAACTAAAACCTCTTATTCTTTCCTCCTTCTTTCTCGTGCTTCATCCTAGGGAAGGAGACGCTGATTCAGACGAGTCAAAATTGAGCCCCTCCTTTCCATTCGGACAAAACCTCCTTCACTTTATGCTTCTCTAAATGTAAACCTACTCAGTGGATTGAGTAAATTTGGATCTTTCTTGCAAAATACCGACATTGGATTTAAGATTAAATCCTACTCAAATCCCACAGCCAAACAACCCCTCTTTCCGATTCACTCTCTCGTTCGCTCAATCCGCATGTCGCAAGTTTGAATGCTTTCTCCTAATTTCCTTCAAATCGAAGACTCTCATTCGATCCAAAATTATGAGTTGAATTGTTTATTGTTGTGGTTGGTTGTGAATGTGTAAAGAAATAGATGTAAATATATATATATATATATGCTTATTTCATGCAGGTTTGAAGGCCTTTTCATGCTCATTACGACATGATGAAATGAAAATCTATGTCATGAGACACACCGCTCACGCAGATATCGAAGCAGTTAAAATTATTTGAAAATGCAATTTTAAATCGAATTTTGGACTTAAAAGAAAAAGGGGAGGAGGTTTGAATGTAAAAATCATATATATTCGCTTTTACGCAGGTGATTGAAGGCCAGAACGGACAAATTCTAGGGTGTTTTAAACATCAACCGTCACGCCATCGGTGGACGGATAGCCAAAACAATTCGAGCACGGAATGACGTCGAATCTTTAAATTTTTGATGGGACTAAATTTTGGATAAAAAAAAGAAGAAGAAGAGAAGAATAAAAATTCATCTAAAAGACCAAAATATAATAATCTAAAATGAAATTTAAATATATTAAATTGAAAATGAAAATTCTAACAAGACAAACATAAAGATGAATATCAAATTGAAATAAGGGGGATTACAATGAACTTCAAAGGACGGACTAAAGATTTTAATTTAACATTAAGTTAAATATAATTTTCTAGGTGATTTAAAAGTGATTTAAATTGAATACAATCAAGCTTGAAGAATGAAGACAAAATTTGATAACTCATTTACATATTACAATGAACTTCAAAAGGACTTGGACTAAAAGATTTTAATTTAACATTAAGTTAAATATAAGATTCTAGGTGATTTAAAAGTGATTTAAATTGAATACAATCAAGCTTGGAGAATGAAGACGAAACTTGATAACTCATTTACATTCTATAGCTAACTATAAGGGTTAAGGGTTAATTAGTTAAATATTTTGAATTGCAAATGAAAACTTCCGCCCACATACGCTACGGATCTGAACTCTTCGCATGATGAATATGATGACACTAAATTAAATTTTGCACGAATGAAGGAGCTTCTTTCAATCCAAAAATAATAATAATAAAATAAAGAATTTCATTCTAATTATGATTTTCAAAATCAATGACTTCATTAATTAAATGAAATTATCTAAGCTATAAATACTTACACGCTCTGGATATGAGATTTAAAGTGAAATTTTAACGTCGAAAAGCGCATGCAAAAAGTTGGAATTAAATAAAAATATAATATCAATATCATGATTTAGAATTAAAATTATCTGGATTATTAAATACCCGCATCGTCCCAAGCACTAACGCTTAAATTTAAGATCTAAAGATGAGTTGTTCTGGTTTGGTCTAAGATAGGTTTAACAAAATTTTAAAATTCAATTATTATAAGAATTTTTTATCAAATATCACGCCACTCATTATTTTGACAAGAGATCGATCCTTTATTATTAAACTAATAAAGTCGACAAGATCTGAAACAATAAATTAAATGATCAAATAATACATTCACCTCGATGATAGCTGTGTTGAATGGTGGTTTCAACCGGAAGGGATACTTTTATCAAAATGTTATTCTAATTTTAAATCAAATTAACTCAAATTAAATGTCAATATAAATGCAAAATTTAATATGTCATTAAGTGTTAAATGCTTAAATAAAATTCAATTTTAAAAACTTAAAGCAAAATTTAACTCAATCCACCTTCCGCAATTGTTTATCGTAGGTGATAAATTAAAAAAATCAGAAAGCCAAAGTCAAATCGTGTTCTACTACGTTTCACTTTCAATCAATCTCACACCAAGAAGTGACGCCACCAGATCCTCTCGATCATTGGCCAAGCGCTACATACGCAAGAAGCATCGTATCGATCTACCGATTGCCGCTAACAACCATTAACATGATCACGACAGGTCAGATGCTTTAATGACTTTTCCCTTTGAGCATGAATCATAGGTACATTGACGGACAAAGTCTTACAAGCGCAAAGTTCGCTCCTTTACAAACACCACCCGCGCTCTGCGATTTCTTAACGACGAATGTTCCGATAAGGATCCTTCGCCAGTCGGCCGACTACCTCTTTTGACTAAGTAAGGAGCTGATACCGGATATAAATATAGATATAGATCGGACACGTCATCATTCCCTCAACCATCCGCTTTAAGTTAAAATGGTGAATTTCATAATCTTAAATTTCAAAACTCAATTTGTTGCTACTATACGTTATGCATTTAGAGATCTAATGACTAACCTTAATCGAAAGTACTCTCAAGATTGAGAATTAACTATAGCCATATGTGAACTCAAACCATATCTAAAGTCCTCACAAAATGAGTACGAAATCTCTGGGTAATGTCTTATCTACTACTTTATCTACCTTCTGAATATTACACTAATATTTTAATTCATACTCTTCAAGGTAGATGAATTTTTCTGTTTCACAAAAATCAAATTCAAGAAATTTTTCTTAGTGTTTGATTTGAGTCAACATATAAGTAATGTAAATCTCAAAAGTGATCTAAGATGAGTATGATGGCCACGGTGCGTGGGCCGGCAGTACTGGTATGTAGCAGGTGGCAACGGCTGGGTGACGAAACGGGTTATTATTGACGATACCACTTTACAATCAGTGTAAAGTAAAATCGCTTCAACTAAATTTTTTTTCGCTAAATTTGATATGTAAGGTAAAAAAGAAATACATTGGAATTTTATTTTGTATTCCTTTTTCAGTCAATCAAATAGGGTGATTTCATTTTTTACTAAAAAAGGAATGATTTATATTCTTTTTTTAGCCAACTAAACTGCCCCAAAGCTTTATTTGGATTGAAGTAAATTTGACAACATGACATGACATTCTAGCATGCTATGGGTTGTTTTTGAACTTTTGATATAAGTTACTTAGGCTTTTTTTAAATTCCCAACATTTACTAAAGTGATATGTCTTAAATGGTATGCTTTCTGGTTATCAAGGCAAAACTCTAAGGTTTTAGTTCAAGATGACTATTTTAAACTAAATATCCACCACTTTTAATATTATTTTTATCATTTGTAGAACCATTTTCTGTTGGACTATTTCATTGGTTTTAATAAGCTTAAAACTACTATGATAAAAAATTTTAGTGGGTGTTGATGGACATAAGCGTGTTGTAAAATCTATTGAAATCATCGCATTTTATTTTTCCATGAATATAAAATGCCCTTATCTCACCACTATTCAAACTACTTCTCTGTGCACGCACCTCATGAGTGTTTTACTAATACCTTTTTTTATTTAAGAGATTTTGTTTTGCTGATTTATGCAAAATTTGCCACCCACCCCTCGACAAATTGAATCAAGAGAGTATGATTTTAGAACGCTCTGTAATTTTCGTGGCTGTATAATAAGTAGATGCATTACATCGCAAAGATTTCCCTCATGTTATGAGTGACTTTGGGACTGTTCTGTGTTTCCTATGCCCAAGCCCTATAGCTAATTACCTATCTCAATAAGTTAGAGAACTTCATTAAAACTACCATTAGATCACTTAATGAGAAGATATAAGAGCAAAGATACTTGAAGCCATACATGAAATCATCATTTCGCTTAAACCGGATGGTTGGGAGAATGATGATGTGCCCACGATCTCCCGGCCATCCCGGCCGTCAGCTCCTACTTACAATGTATATGAATAACTAACGATAAAGATCCTCATCGAACACACGAAGCTTCGCCCAAGAAATTAGCTGCAGAATGTTTTCTGGAGACTTAAGTTTACCCAGCAGAAGCTATTTGCCTATCATATTCATGATTCACAACAAATGACGAGTCATTAAAGAGCATAATCTGATCGCGATCATAATATAATGGAGCATGTTGCTAAACCACCGATCGGAGGACTTTGGTCGTGAATCTTTCTCATGGTTTATCGGCTTCCACGCATGTAGACATACATCCCACCGCCATGAGATTAATTTAAAGGAACATGAACACTACTGATTTCCCTTTATGCAGAGTTTTTAATTGTATCCCCAACAAACAGCAAAGGTAAGATGGATATTGAGTTTGTTTTAAGCTTTTAATAATTTTCATTTAAGCTTTTTTAGAAATTGATATTTAATTTGAGTTAATTTGAATTTAGATATATTTAAGATTTTAGATCTTCAACTCGCTGTTAACAAAGAATTAGATCTGCTGTCACCTAACATAATTAATTTCTCAGATATTTTACTGATTTGAAATTTTTATAATAAATTTTTTTAACCCTAATTCACCCCAAGACTAAACCGGAAGAATCATGAAGATCCTCATTTCAATTTAAACATTCGTAGTTGCCCAGTGTATTTGAGAACGCCCTAATTAACGCCTTCGCTCGTCAAAGTAAAGAATCGAGGCTTTGAATTGAATATAAAGACATCTTACAAGTGTCCAATTCATTCATTAAAAGCTTTAACAAGCTCTGAAGCACTTGGACAAGGCATATAATTACTTCAAAACATATATAAGCACTTATTCTCTTGTTCTAGCTCTTACATGTATTTCAAGATATCTAGATCAAGAAAGTGATTGCCTTAGCATATACATGAATATTTGTTCCTTTTAAAATGTTATGTGAATTTTAAAATATCTAATTTGAAGCAAGAATATTTGCCTTGAAATATACGTCACATCGTATATTTAAGCTTTTCATAGATAAACATATATATTAATGCAATTAGTCGTATGTGAACATATCTCATAATATATGAAAGTGTCACATCGTTACATTTAAAAGCTTGCACAAATTTGACACAAATGAATGAAAGTACAAATCACTTTGAAACATGTGCAATCATGTTTCTTTGAAGTTCATTACATGCTTGTTGTGAACTTTCAACTTCATTATCGATTTCTTTAAACTTCTTTTTTTTATCTGCTTTCAATTCATGCATCGTGATGATGAACTATATTTAAGTTATCTTTAAAGAGTCATGTTTAGATCTATCAGTGATTCTTGTTCTTAATGAGCTATTGAATTGAACATAATCTCATTTGAAATCTGATATGGATTTCATCATCATTTGAAAGCTAACACTTTACGACTCAGCGTATTTTACTTAACTACTTCTATTGCTCAAACACATATTATAACACTTTTTAAACATTCATTAGAAAGGTTATTAAACATGCTCATTGATAAATTGTTTGATTGTGTTTTTAAGCAAACTATCAGACTCCCTATAAGCCCTTGTATTTCTTTTATGCATTTGTAACTTCATATTTATTATGCTCAAAATTTTGATTTAAGTCTTTTATTTAATTTCTTTTAGACTCTTTGACTGTCTCTTTTTTTTCATTTTTATTTTCTCGAGTAAATTTGACTCCTCGACGCCATCCGCAGAAGATCGAGTATTTTGCTTTCTGGATGCCTCACGATGAATATGGAGACACCACAATCAGATTCACACCCACTACGCTCTAAGCATTAGCGATTTTGAAATCGCAAAAAAGAAATACAATGCATGTATTTTACACCCATCATTTGAAAGCTAACACTTTCATTCCTGTATTTTACTTAACTACTTATATTGCTTCAAACACATATTATAATACGCTTTAAACATTCATTAGAAAGTTTATTAAACATGCTTATCGATAAGCATGATTGTGTTTTAAAAACCATCGACTCCTATAAGCTCTTGTATTTCTTTTATGCATTTGTAACTTCACATTTTATTATGCTCAAAATTTCTATTTAAGTCGTTTATTTAATTTTATTTGACTGCCTCTTTATTTTTCATTTTATTTTCTAAGTCTAGAAATTGACAAACCGATGGCAACGCCATCCCGTGATTGATCGAGTGTTTTTCTAGACGCCTTCACGTGAATAAGCTCATGACACCACAAATCAGATTCATTCCACTACGCAACGGCATTGGCGGTTTTGAAATCTGCAGAAAGAAATACAATACATCCGCAGAAAAAAATTAGACAAAATTTGCGTTTAGGGAAGCGACATCTAACGGAGCTTACTCAAGACGCCTCACGTGAATAGCGCTTTTGCATGAATCGCGAATCGATTTTGCCTCGTCGCCCTCACGAGCACGACAGGCCTTCAAACCCAGAAGAAACACAAACATGTATATATTCACATTCATACATCTCACATACGTTCGACTCTTCTCAAGGTTGCAATAATCGAGAACGGGTTGATATCAGAAACCAAAAGAAGAACTCGCCTCATGACGTGTTCTTCTTCTGCGCTGTGAAAATCGGAAGGAAATCTAGGAGAAACCGGAAAAGAAGAACCCGCTCATGATGTGTTTTTCTCATCAAATAAAATAAATGTAACGAAAGTGATCAAAATCGAAAAGAACTCACCATGACGGTGTGTTTAAAATTGGAAATATAAAAGGGTGGAAACCAAAAGAAGAACCCACCTATGATCTGTCTTTCCCAGGAAGAGAGGAAACTAAGTAGGAAATTCGGATTTGGAGATATCGGAAAATTTCAGCAAGGTAAGACTTCAGATTTCTACGAGGGAAGAAAAGAGAGGAAGAAGGGAAAGGGAGGGAAGAAAGAAAAAGAAAGAAGAATGAAAAGTAGAAGAAGAAGGAATGCAGCTAAGGGAAAGTGAGGGATTTTCGGATTAGTGGAAAAGAGAGAAAATGAAAGATGAAATTTCGGTTTTGTGTAAATGAGGGAAGAAATGAAATAGAGAAGGAAGAAGAAGAAAGGGAAGAAAGAAAGAAGAAGGAAAGATGAAGGAGGAGTTTACCTTACTCTTTTTCGATTTTGAGGAGGAGAGGGAATCGGAGAGAGGAGAAGGTTTTGATTTCTATGTGCGAATGAGCCGAAAAACCAAGGAGTCCTATCTGTTTGGGGAGGGAAGAGCAGTCAAGAGAAGGAGCATTCAAATTGCACACGGAGGGAGGAGGGAGACTGAGGCAAGGCGTCAGCTGAAGGGAGGCCGCTGCTTTTCCTTCCCATGCTGAAGAGGAGTTTGGCTCGTGAGAGGAGCGGTTGGTCAGCTGAAAATGAAAAGCCTGACGTTAAAGGTGGATCGGTGAGGGAAGTTAGAATTAGATTATATTAGGGATTTTAAACTAATTTTTAAATGAATTAAACGACTTTAATGTGAATTTTATGTCAATAAAATTACATGGTCAATATATATATCAATGTAAGGTTATTTCGATGCTCAACGAACTATAGCTGCTTGCGATCGAGATCGTTGATGTCCGATCAAATCGAATCAATTTCCTCAAAATACCGCCGCTGATCACTCACGATTTGTCCAATTAAGTGCGAACATTTATTTGATAGAATTTACGCTTTGAAACTAACAGAATCAATTCAATGAACATCATTGGTTTGTGGCGCCTCTCGATCTCAATATTCGCGTTGATGATGATCGCTGACGGTTGATCAACAAGCAATATTTATATCCCAACCAATTTCGACGTTTCAACGACGAAGTCCGTCAAGGAGGTCATTTAGGTTGATTTTGGCGCCCAGCAGGTATTTAAGCCTCGATTTGGCGCTGCCACTCTCGATTATTCGATATTTGCACAAACTCATCCAATTGGCGGGCGCCTCATTTGATAGTTTTTGACATTTTGAAGTCAACGACGCGATCAATTTGATAAACGGAGGTCGTTCGAATATTATCGCAGCTTCCCAACTCTGATATGCGTGTCGACACATTGATAGCTCGATCGCTTGATAGGTTGATCATCATATTATGCAATATTTATATCTCGACCACTCGACGCTCAACGCGGACGAAGTCCATGCCGACGGAGGTTGCTTTCGACCATTTTTTACGCCCGCACTTTCATTTTCAAGTCCGCCGCAATTTGAATTTCGACTTATACTATATGCGGAGGTCAACTTCTACAAATGTGACTCACATGAGCCAGTCGCATTTGTTGAAAACCGCTGCTCTTGGGTCACGAACTTAGATTATTTCGCTTGACAGGATAGCTTACGGAGCTTTGATAGGATTCATCATTAGTATGATGTCTTATCTTGGACATGCTAGGTAATGGGATTGACCGATTTGTCAGAATCGGCTTATCGGATAAATAAGAGTTCTTACACCATCTACTATTTACTTCAATGGTTTTGTTGAAGATTTCTTTCTTTTATGTCCTTGCAGATTTGAGTCTCCTCCAACCCGCGTTTTGGTCGATTTGACGCAGAATTGGTTTATCCGTGTTTGGTGATTTGAAATTCTTTTGTCCAAATTTTGCTTTAACTTGATGAATGACCACGATTTGTTCATATTAACTTGTCGGAAGTGTATGTACGCCATGAACTCGTGTTTCATACTGGGCACTTCGTTGAAGGGTGCAAATAGATGTCCCAGCCTTCCCATATTAGTTTGAATTGAGTTATCGTCAATGTGCTTTAATGACCAATAACAATAAATTCTTTAGTTACCATCGCCAGGTGAACTATGAAATTGCTTCATCTGGCCCTATGCTTCGCTTTGACTTGATGAGAGATTGACTTTGACTGCTTTGAGATCAAATCATTTGAGAATAGATTGAGATATCGCCTGTGCAATATATTGATTTGAGGCGCCATGAATTGAGAGTTTTCAGATTGCCTCATCGATCAAGTAGAAGATCTCTTGGATCCGTTACTTGTAATTACTAAGAGGATCTGGTTTGAGATCAACAACTATCGCTATTGGACCGAAAGTGAGGCTCTTTCACTTCGCCTTTCACGCGGCTTGAGCGAGAGCAAGAACTCCTACCAATTTATAGCTTGTTGAGTTTGACCTTTAACCCTCAGTCTTCGACTAAGCTCGTAGTGGATTTGTGGTTTTGTCATCGACCGACGAACGGGGCTTTTACTACGGCCTTTTCACTTGGTGAGGAAAGCCAAAGAACTCGCCATTTGTGGGCTTGTTGAGTTCGACCTTTATAACCCATCCATGTCCTGCACTTCTGGATGTGAGGTTTTTTTCCAACTCAGTTGATTGAAGCTTCCAAGATCGGGAGTTCTTCCACTTAATTTGAATTTGGAAAATATGGGAGATAAATTTTTGATATTTAGGATTGTCTTTTCATGCGTAGAAATAAATTTTTTTTGTTCCTGCGAGACTCTACAACTTAACAGTAACAATTATAGATATATTCAGAGATTTCAGTGTAAAGCTCGATGTCAATTTGAATCATAATATATTCGAGGATCTCATCTTATAATACGGCGTCAACTCAAATGAACTTAACATAAACTAAAAATAAATGTCCTCTATCTTGCAGGGAGAATTCTAAAGCACATTTAGAAAAACTTTCAAGATGAAATTACACAAATACGTCAATTTGAATTGATATGCTCTTAAGAGTGTTTTAACATGTAACATTGCTTTTATGTATAAAATCTAAAATGCCCCTCAGATAGCGAGAATTTTCATAGAAAGTTTTTCTGAGTATATTTTATTTAGGGATCTGCACGATCAAATAAATAAATATACTAAAAATGTCCCCAGACAAGTGGGATTTCATTGTACTTTGAGAATGTATTCTCATGTATAATACTTTTCGCAAGTATCGCGAATCGACGGTTGGTCTTTTACCATTTAGATCAATGAGTTTGTACGCCTCCTCGATACACTTTAAATGACAAAAGGTCTCTCAATAAAGTTCAAATTTATTATCAAATTTTCGACAGAATAATTGGTCTTCTCTCAGACCAATTCTCTCTGAAAGTTCGAGATCAGGTATGGTCAAAAGCCCTGACATCTTTGTTCGATAAACATCCGTGATTTTGATGAGCTTGCAATCTAACTTCATCATGTGTCGAAGTTCCTCCATTCTCGAGCATTTTGATCTTCGCTAGATTGTATTGATGGTTACCAAGTGAAGACAACAACTTCAAGCTAAGAACCGCTGCCCAAATACCAATGAATAGGAGTCTTAGTGGCTCAGACGGTTTCTGATACATAACCCCAATTAGCTTGTATGTCATTTTCTTTTTATTTTAGTGAGAATCTTCGAAAGCGCTTGATCAATCTTGAAATCCTTACCAAACCATTTGCTCTTGATTATATCAAAGAAGTATTACCAATCAATTATGCACGACGAATCTATAAATCTTTATATTTTTGAAAGTCATTATTATCGAAATTATTCTACAACACTCCAAATTTATACCACGTGAAGAAGTTAATCACTGACAAGATTAACTTTTAAATGGAGCAAGCCAGCCCACTTAGAAATAATAAGAATGTTAGGATGAAGCTGTCCACCGATGATGATGGCGCATCAATCAATTACATATTTGTACCCAACATTCGAATGATCAAGATGTTATTGTCGTGTAGATTTGAGGTCGATGGATTATATTCTCATGTACTATTCACGACATTCTTAAGATGATTAATACGCCTTCTCACCATGATGGCCAATAATACAATCCTTTTGATTTTAATCATTATTTTGACTGACCGATGTGCACCACAAAGTCTTTCATGAACTTCAACCATCACTTTGGTGCTTTCATCTCAGATAGCATCATCCACATTTGTTTAAATGATTCACGATATGAGTGGTGTTGACGAAAACATACGCAACATTCTCTTCTCATTGAAATGGCGCGATTTATTATTTGCAACTTCTTCTTTAAAGAATGATGAAGGGTTGTCTTCAATCATGTGGCTCTTCTACAATAAAGACTTTTCATTGATTTTCTGAAGCAATATGCTTCTGAACTCTTCTAGTATATTTGGTTTTGGGAGATGAGAAGAACCCGAGTTACATCTCTTCAATTTGGTAACCCCCACCAAGGAGGATTGATACTTTTTCGCTTCTAACTCCGAGAAATCGCCGATTATGACATAATCATCATTCATACTGCCATTTCCTTAGGTTTTGCTAAACAATCGGCTATTCTCTGATCGAGAGGCTGGTATTGATATTTGCTTCATAGCTCGGTGAACTCGCCATGATGAAGCTAACTCAAACATGTTGATTTTATAGACAAATACTTGATTTATAATAAGCTAATCAAAATATGCAAAGTTTTGGCTATTTAAAATAACTTCTCAAGCACCTACCACTAATGCTTCATACTGACATCATTATTTTTCGCCCAATCAACTTATATGATCGTCTCATTATCCCTCCTTCAGATGTTATGAAAACGATGTCAATTCTTGCTCTTGCCCTTGGGAAATTTAGAGGTTTAACTTGTTTGATCGATGAGACTCTATCAAAGTATATTTCTTAAATTTGTGATTTTTCTCTTCCATGAATGAGCATAATTTGCTCATCGAGCAGATCGTCATTAAGAGAAGAGTTCGCAGGGATGAGATGCAGAGAAAATTTACAAGACTTGTCCTCTTCACCTTTTCTCGGAACGATGCGATATCAAATCAGAAGCACATCGCCATCTCGCCAAGCGACTTGTCAAACGCTTTCCTGTCATCAAGACTTCAAATGGATCGATCCTCGAGATGAGGGTAATCTGAGATAACATATAACATGTTTTGACCGCAAAGATCAATGCTAAATGCTTCTTTATCTGAGAATATATCATTTCGCCCAATCGCCTCCTGACGATCTCTTTGCTTTCATGTATTGTCAATAATTCCAAGTGGACTCTTCTAATGCAACAGTAGATAATGAGGGCTTTCCAAGAGTAAGGCCGCAATGATGCAGATTTAACAAATAGCTTTTAAATGTTATCAAGGCTTCGCACTCATTATCCCACTGAATGGAGCATCCTTCTTCATCAACCTTGCAAATGGTTGATACGTCTCCGATAGATTTGATATAAATCGACGGATGAATGCAAGTTGTCCTCTAAACAACGTCGACATTAAACTCTTCTGGAGGCATTCCACAATTTTCTGATTTTAGCAGATCATTTCAATACTGTGACGCATAATGTACCATGAATTTTTCTGATACCTCAAATGACATTTTAGTGGATTCATCGAGATCATATTTTCCGATTCTTTCCAATACATTCTCAAGTTTCAAAGTGATTTTATTTAAGCTCTTCACCACCAAGTCGCCAACATAACATTCCACCTTCTCAATGAATCAACTCATCAAAAAATACGCCATTGTTTTCAGATGTAGCCAAAGATTTTTCAAGCCAAAAGGCATGATCGTGTAACAATATATACCACCGACGCTAAATGATGTGTGCTTTCATCTTTAAGTCCATCTTGATTGATTATATCCCATGATCCGCCCATGAATGAGAAATATATCGTAATCAAGTATTGTCACTATTAGTTCAATAAAGTGAAAGTCATCTTACGCTTTATTTAAGTCCCAAGTCAATGTAGAGACGGATTTGACCGCTCTTCTTTCTAACTGAACAATGTTACTATCCAATCTGTGATACTTCTTCCTGATGTCGCTTCGAGCCTTCTGAATACCTATTCTTCAATCTCAAATTTCACAGAGCTGCTTTAACGCATTGCATCTAGCTTTAATAGGCTTTAAAATCTCTACATCGTGATAAGCTGGCATTTCATAATATGTCCGCATATTTGAATTCATAAAGTAGCATTTTCAGCTCTTCAACTTTCTCATCAGATAGAAGAGCAATGACGAAAGTTGGACGGGGATCATCCTCAGTTTTTAAGTTGATTTTTTTAAGTTCATCTAGAGTTGTTATTTTTCTATCATCTTCAAGTTCTTCAGGTGCGGGTTTGACTTCTACTTTTTCATCATTTTTAAGAAGAATTTCATGAGAATCATCTTCTTCTACTATCTAATTTCGCCTACATTATAATGTAATATTTTTGATGAGATTACGATGAACCAAGACCCTAAGGATAAATTTATCACTTCTTCGCGGATGCCCGAGACTTCTTCCACATCTTGTTAAAGATTTGAGTCATATATTTAGTAATTCTAATATGAATTTTAAGCTTATGTATCATTCTTCGTAATTTATGTGGATAGTATATTGGTATTCTTGTTGGTATTATCTCATCAGAATTTTCATGTTAAGCATGTTGCTCAAAATTACTGAGGTCGACGCTTCGTGATTTTGTAAATAAATGCTCGTTCGCCACTCACTCAACTACATAAAATGTTACCAATTATTCATATTATGAACTTCCAGTGATTTCTTTTGAAGCACCGAGGGGATGGATATAATTTTGAGTCATCTCGACTTTGCCAACTTAGCTATCCTTCGATGTGATCATCTCAACTCTATTTCTATAGTGATTAAAAGTCATACGAATCAATCACTTATTTCATACTGCCTTTCTTGAAAGCTTATATGTTCCTTAGTTCGGTGAATATATTCTCCTTCTTTTGTGTTACTTCCCAAATGATGAACTGATTTTCTTAATTTATGTAATTGCTTTAGGGAGAGTCGCATTATCTTTATTTCTTTATTTCGCTTCTTTCACTTTGTGAAATTGTTTTTATTTCCTCGTGGATGCTACCGCTTCAAGAGGCTCATTGGCTAGACTTTAGTGGATGAAATATTTTGGATCTTCATAAATCTTTGTTTCATCAATTGTAGTTATCGAATTTTGAATTCTTCTCCATCTTTCGATACTTAATACATCATGCATACTGATAGACATACCATACTACGCAATACCAATTCCACCAAGAGAGCTCTGATATATCGGCATCGATTATATGAAACTTGGCTTCAGATAAATCAATTTGAGCTGAGAATAAAAGAACCCGTAATTTTCGCTCTTTTCATCAATGAATCATCACTTATCTCCCAAGACGGGATATCAAATGATAATCCTCTTAATATATTTGCACTCATAAAGATCGATGTAAGAACCTCAATCAATCAATATTCTCGATCGAGATGTCATCACTCTACAAGAATATATGATGATCTGCCAGGATTGTTATCCTCAACATAAAGATCTTCCTCAAAAAATGTGATTACCTGAGATCTTAAGCAATGCTTCTGGCCATGCATTTTCAAGAAAGCTTTCATAACTCTTCTGGATTCGAGAGTCTATATCAAAGTTTCTCAGAGGTCTTTTGACATCAAGAGAGTCTCGTACAGACCGTATTTGACTTAAGAGAGATGTCTATATCAAAGAATATCAAACTCTTATCGTACACACCGAAACAATTTAGCCACACCGTCTTTTCTAAATGAATATTCTTTGTTCATCTTTTTCTTAAGAGATGGTCGCATTCGCTTATCATCTCGTCGCTGCTTGATGCTTCCCCACCACTTGAAAAGTCCGAGGTCATTACCTCCTAATAACAATTTTGGTTGTGGATTAGAATAGATTTACCCTTATCATCATTATACATCAGCTGTTTTTCTTTATCCACATTATATATCGCCCGTTTTTTGTCATTTGAGCTATAGGAAATGACATGAATTTCATTTTTTTAAGTTTGAAGGTTTGTTTCTCTTTGTTTTATCTGCACAGACTTCAGACTTAGGGCGATTTAGCTTTTCAAATTTAGCCACCTTATCGATCAAATCCTGGAATATTGCAATCGACGCAATACATAAAAATAGTGTCATTTTATCATCCATATTGCCCATTAGCAATTGGATCGCATGTTCTTCTTCCAATTGTTGCTCGCACTTCATACTTAAGTTGCGCCAATGACTTATAAATTTTGTCATTGAATCATATTTCCTCCTTTTCAGCAAAGCAGTGTTAGCGATTGTGATTTTCTCAGTTGCTTGGCTCTTCACATAGTCTAATTTAACAAATATTTTAATCGAATCATTTCAATTCGCATACCATTGGCCGAGATTAGAGGCTAGCATTGAAGTAGTCATCGTTCCCTCCGTATTCTGTATAGCCTTAAATTAGGCTAGATATTGCTTTGAATTACCAAGTCTCGAAGTATTAAATTTTGGCAGTAACCTTTCTAGTATGACATTTGATCATATTCAGCTGGGTAAGGGCGACCTTTACTCACCGACTTTTCTACGGTATGACTACCTTTTCTTTTATTGATTATTATTTTTAGGCGGCGGTTGTTACCTTTCGGTGTCTTTGGTGATTTTATTCGGTTGAAGGCGTAGTTGGTTAACTTCATTCACTTTCGCGTGTATTGTAGGAGCTTTGAGGTGGCGGTGGTATAGAGGTTGCATATTAGCTACTGATTGATCAAAATAGGTCGCACTTGGTATGATATTCTTCGCAAATATTTTCATCATGATATTCATTTTATATATCATATCATTTATCTTGATGCGTGCTATTTTCTTGTCTTTGACTTCCATTTGTGTTGCATTTCTCTTTTGCTCCCATGCGCCAGGCGTCAATCGATCTGACTCTTCTTTTCTTCTTCTATTTTTTTGGTGTTGTTTGCTCCTTGCTCATCCTGGAAGAACTTATTTGTCTTTCTCCTTGTGCATTTGAGGCAATTTATTTCTTTGGGTCAAGATATAAAAGCATGTCTTAAAGATCATTTCTTGGTTCAACCATATAGGCGACTTGACACCCATGATCTCTTTCTCATTGATCTTCTTTCTTCTCATCTTTGGCTTCGAAGATCCATCATATTTACTTTTTGTGAATACTCTTCTTCATAAATGTAAATTAGTTGGGTTCCAGTTCTGTTCTTTTGATGGTGTTGGCGTGGAGTTCATCTATCTCATCGTATAGACAACTTCCACTTTCTTAGTACTTCATTATTTTCTTCTTGCACACAATTTTTTGATGTCGTTTCCGGTGGATCTACGGTTGATATGCGAACAATACTTCTTATTAAAGGTGCGATCAAAGTCAACTTTCTCTTGTGGGGTCTGCGATGATGGGATCCCAGAGGATTTTCCGGTGTGACCATATATCTTTCATCGATATCCCTTCTTTTGGGTATCCACCGATGATGAGTTATTTTGAATTCTAAGTATATGTCGGATGTCACACCTCTTCCATTATTCAAAGTTTCATTACAGGCTTTGGCCTCCATATCTGTTTACCCTTTGGGACCTTTGGATTCTTGGACGCGGTCAAGTGTCACTCGATGCCATCAAGCGTCTTGACTTTGGTAGTTCTAGAAGAGATGACAACTTGGTGGAGCTTGATTATTTTCCATCACCTCTAAAATCTTCTTTTCATTAGGCCTCATCGCTACTTTGAGAACTTATGTATCACGGAGTGTTTGTTTATCCTCGTGGTGGTGGCGTGGTTGGTTCTTCGGAAAGGCTGTTTACTTCACCGGTAAAGATTCTTTTACCCACTTTAAGTTGTCAAAGTTGTTGTGGGCGGGGATACTCTTAGCGTGAGTATCTTCCTTGGGTCGTTCAAGGGGATCTGAGCCCAGCTTCGGCTTTCTTCTTCTTCTTTGTCTTGGTTAATTTCTTCGATGAGGAAGCTTCATGATCATGCTTTCCAGACAAGAGGTTCAATCGGCCGATGGTTGTCTGAGACATTAAAGACCGCTTTATCCCTGATGATTCTTTTTTGCACGGGGGCTTGATTGACTAGCCTTTTGAAAATTGATATTCTTGTCAGAGAACTCTCTTGACGGTTATCAAAATGGTTAGAGGGCTGTTGATGGAGTGGCCTTCCAGATGGCCTCGGACGAATGTACCGGTGGGTACTTGAGTTCGCATTCGATGGCGTAAAACTTAAGCTTAATGAATTTGGCCTCTCTGTATTGATGATGCGTTAATTTGCGGATGTTATACGCCATTTGAGCGGTGAAAGGAGTGCTTTGTAGATCCATTACGCAAAAGTGAAAGATGGGGATTAGTAATTAGCAATTATTATTTCACTCATACTTTTAAGATCTGATGTTCTGAGAATAAAATAATGGTGTAATAAAGATATACTACTGAAATAATTCATTACATATCGTATTGAATTTATTACACACTTAAATCACCATATTTTGTTTTGAATTTTCAAAATTTTATTATTCTTATATACATATATGACTAGTCAAAGATGGAAGAGAATCGATCCTCAGTCGAGAAATCTGCTCAAAATTACCAGACCCGATAAATTGAATTGAAGAGTATGATTTTAGAATGTGATGTAATTTTGAAGGCGATGGAATAGTAGATAAGACACTGCAGAGATTTCCTCATTTTGTGAGGACTTTAGATCGGTTGGGTTTCTAGGCCCCACATAGTTACCCTCTCGATAAGTGAGAGAATTTTGATTAAGGTTAGTTGTTAGATCACTTAATGTGTGGTATAGTAGACATATGAGTTTCAATTTGAATGAAATTCATCATTTCACACCGGATGGTTGGGGAATGATGACGTGCGATCTATGGTTTCATCATTTGGGTTTATCTCCTCTAGTGGAGGAGGTAGTGAATGACGACGAAGAATTATCGCCAACACATGGTTGAGAAATCTTTAGACGCAGGTGTTTGTAAGAGGCAACTTAAGTCACTTAGGAGAGTATTTATCAGTATATCTATTCACATGAAAAGGAAGAGACATTGAAGCATACATTTGATTGATCAGTAATATAATGGGGTCAGACTAAACCACATCGATCGGAAGGGCTGATAGCTTCATCATTAACTGGATACAATGCTGATCGAAGGACGAGTAGCGTCGAGCGTGAATTGATTGAGAAATTGAGCATGTGAGCAACATTTCGTTGAATTTGTAAGTTTTCTTGTATGCACAAAATAAGCATTGCGAAGGTGAATAAATTGAGTTTGCTTTAAGCTTTTAATGATTAGATTTCATTTAAACAATTTTTTAGAGATTAATATTTAATTTGATTTAATTTGATTAATTTGGATATATTTAAGAGCTTTAGATCCAACTTATTTAATTGTAGAGAGAATTAGATCCCACGTAATTACCGGATATTTTCGATTTGAAATTTTTATAATAAATTTTTGGTTTTGTTAATCTGGGCTATCACTAAAGCGGGTCCGGTAGCATCCAACTTAAATTTAAACATTCGTAGTGCCCATCTCGGTGTATTTGAGAATGCCAATTAAGCATTATTTTGTTGTACAGAAGTATTGTGAATCCGGTGGCGTTTGAATTGAATATAAATACATCTTACAAGTGTTCAATTCATTCATTGAAAGCTTTTTCAAGCTTTGAAGTACTTTGACAAGGCATATAGTTACTTCAAAATATATGTAAGCACTCATTCTCTTGTTCAAACTCTTACATGTATTTCAAGATATCTAGATCGAAAGTGATTGTCTTAATATATGCATGAATATTTGTTTCTTTTAAAATGCTATGTGAATTTTAAAATATCTAATTTAAACAAGAATATTTGCCTTGAAATATCGTCATCATATATTTAAGCTTTTCATATATATATATATATATATATATATATGTAGTGATGTGACATATCTCATAATGTATGAAAGTGTGTCATTATTTAAAACACACACAAATTTGACACAGTGAGTGAAACTAGTCGCTTGAAACATGTGCGATCATGTTTCTTTGAAGTTATTCATGCTTGTTGTTGAACTTTCAACTTCATTATCGATTTCTTTAAACTTCTCTTTTTTTTTTTTTAATATGCTTTCAATTCATGTATCGTGATGATGAATTATATTTAAGTTTTCTTTAAAGAGCCATGTTTAGATCATCGGTGATTCTTGTTCTTAATGGTATTGAATTGAACATAATCTCATTTGAAATGATATGGATTCATCATCATTGAATCTAACACTTTCGACTTCGTGTATTTTACTTAACTTCTTGCTCAAACACATGTTATAATGTTTAAACATTTTAGAAAGGTTATGAAACATGCTCATTGATAAGTTGTATGATTGTGTTTTTAAGTAAACTATCAGACTCCCTATAAGCCCTTGTATTTCCTTTATACATTTGTAACTTTATATTTGTTATGCTCAAAATTTCGATTTAAGCCTTTTATTTAATTTTATTTAGACTTTTTGACTGTTTTTTTTTTCATTTTTATTTACGAAGTCTAGAAAATCGACAAAACTGACCTCGACATCATCCCCACGATGTGTTTTCTCGATTCCTTTAGGCGTAATGAATGGAGTCTTTGCGACCACGGTCGTCTTCACTCACGTCTATGGGCATTAGTGAGTCTTGAAACCCAAATATGCATGTGTATTATTTTTTTTTTATAGTCCAAAATTGACAAAATTTGCTATTTATGCAGGGGAGTGTAACGGATATTGCTTTTCGTTCTCCTTGAGTGTAGCGAGCGATGTCTTCGGCAGCTGCGGTGATTTTTTCTTACCGTGACTTTGAGCCAACTAAAGAAACACTGGCGTGTATATATCCATTCATACATCTCACATATTATTTCGTCTTTCTGCGTTGTTAATGTCGGAAACAAGGTTGGGTATGCGAACAAGAAGAAGAATGATTATTCTTCCTTCGGCAAGCAAAAAATTAAGTGCGAGTCGTGAGGAAGCAGAAAAAACTCATGATGGTGTCTTCTTGGTTCTTAAGTAAAATGGAAATGTAATCTGAGGAGACGGACAAAGAAAAACCCGTGGCGTTATTATTCTCAGGTTCTGACGGCGAAAATTAGAAATGTAATGTAAAGAGGAAGAAAAGAAGAAGAATCATGGTGTTCTCGATTCTGCGAAAGGGTCTGTGAAACTAAGTAGATGGTTGGAATCTGGGAAAATTTCAATGGAGTGTAGATTTGTGGGGAGAAAAGAGAGGAATAAGGGAAAGGGAGGGAAGAAAGAAAAGAAAAGAAGAAAGGAAGAGGAAGGAGAAGTTTTCGTTTGGAGGAGGAGAGAATCAGAGAGGAGGAGGTTTGGTTTACGCATGAATGGCCGAAAACCAAGGAATCTTTAGTTTGGGAAAGGAAAGCGGTTGAAGAGAGAGGAGAGTCTAGTTCAAACAGCGTGGAGGAGGAGGAGAGACGTCTGCGGCGTGACTCAGCGTGAAGGCCGATGCACTGGTTTTCCTTCCCCATGCGTGAAGAAGTTGCTCGGGTGAGGAGGAGGAGCGGTTGATTAGCGTGAAGATGAATAAAATGCTTCGGGTTAGAGCGAGGATCGGTTTAGAGTGAAACTAGAGCATTAGGATTATATTAGAGATTTTAAACTAATTTTTAAATGGATTAAACGACTTAAATGAATTTTCGATAAAATCACATAGTATATATCAATCAGGTTATTAGATGTTTGAAAATGTAAGCAGTCCGTTTCGATCGAGTCGTTTGGTTGGTCGGCGTCAAATTGAGTTTTAGCTCAAAATGCGTGTCGCCGCTTTTCTCGATTTTAAATGTTGTCGAATTAATGAATAATCTTGATAGATTTCGTTTGAAAACTAACGCTCAATTTCATGACGGAGGTTGTTTGATTTGCGTCTTTTGATCTCGATATCGTGTGCGTTGGCGATTGATCGGTTGATCAACAAGTTGTCAATATTTATATCTGTCGTTTGGCGTTAAATGCGATGAAGTCGTTCGTCGGTAGGTCATTTGGTTGATTTTGGCGACATGTGTATTTCATTTTCGCGCTGCACCGATTATTCATTTACAAACTCATCCAATTGGCGTGGGCGGTCTCATTTGATAGTTTTCGATATTTTGAAGCCAGCGATCAATTTTATGAGCGGAGATTGGACTATCGTAGCCCCGATATACGTGTCGATTGAAGCTTCGATCGACGATAGGTTGATCATTAGATTATCTGTTTATATCTTGACCATTTCGGCGTTCAACGACGAAGTCCGTTTATCGTCGAGGTCGTTCGATCATTTTATAACGTCATGCATTTTGAGCTCGATTTCCTGTCATTTCAAGTCGTCGAATTTGACTTGTGGGCTTGACTTTAATATGTGGAGGTCAACATTGATAAAGTTATTGTTTGTGTTTTGCTTGTTCTCTTAGAAAATTTAGAAATCTATTTTGGAACTAAGTGTAATTTTTGCTTATCATCTTTCTGTATTTCTTTACATATCCTTGCACCTAAACTTTGCTATCATGATTATTAATAATTTTCTGAATTAAATGGTACTCTTTAGGCTGTTCTCAAACAATTTTATGGAAATCCTGACAACATTTTAATGGATGAGTTTGAACTCCAACAACATCAAAAACTAGAGAAGCTCTTCACTTCAACACGTGTGGCGAAGGTTACAATTTATTTTATATCCATTTTAATTTTATTGGCATTTATTTTATTAAGGTAGTCTAATCATTCTGTTTCAGCATTTCCAACGAGATTTAGTTCGTGGAGTGGAAGGCTTTATTGTTACTGGTTCCAAACAGATTGAAATAGGTTTGTTGTACATGCTAGACACTTTTCATCTTTTCAAACACCTTGGTATCTATATACTGAATGGTGTATTCTTCAGGCTCGAAACTATCTGAGGACTGTAGGAAATATGGTGCTGACAACACTTGTACTAGTGGGAACACATTATCTAAAGCTGCTTTAAACTTTACTAAGGCTCGTTCTCAGATTGAAAAGGAGCGTGGGACCCTATTGAAAGCCTTTGGCACACAGGTTAGGTTAGCCTTTTTTTTTTCTTTTATATAATTCTTCCTAGCAATGGAAATTTGATGCCATTAGTTCTAAGTTGAATCACTGTTTTGTGTTTTCAAGTTATTGGGCCTTGAGCTGATTCCTGATGTAAATTAATCTAGACCTTAACTATTATTTGTTGTTTTTGGGGTTTTGTGTGCATTATTTGGCTTTTGTTTGAGGGAATGAATTGTTGCTTTGAATTTTTGTGGAACATAAATGATTCTCTGTTAATGGGCCTCATTTTGTGCATTAAATTGAGGCAATGCTTTAATTTATATGCTCTGATTGAGATATTTGATTCTAATTGTCATGCACCAAAAAACGGAGTAATTGTGGATTCAACAGTGAAGTTTACTAACATTCTTAAATTAGTGCTATTCTATTTTTCTTTTTTTGGCTTTTAGCTAGACTCATTGTAGCGTTGTTCACTTGATTATCATGGGGTTTTCTTTTTTGCTGTTAGTCTATGTTGGGATTTCCAAAGAGTCTTGCACTATGGGTGTTCTGGGAGTTGGACAATTAATATTGGGAAAACTCAAAGCAGCCAATCTTAATTTTATGATATAAATATGATTTCCCGAGGCAAATTATTTTTTGATAAAAAATTAAATTTCTATTCAGTCTATAGGAGTTGAATGGTGACTTACTATTTTTCTTATTGAGTCCACATATTATATGCATGATATAGGATTTGATATAGGTAAGTAAACCTACTAGATATTAGATTACAACAACAACAACAATAACAACAAGCCTTAATCCTACTAGGTGGGGTTGGCTACATGAATCCTTCATCTCCATTGTGTCCTATTATGTGTCAAATTCTCATTTAAATCAAGTATACTAAGATTATTTTTTATACATCTTAACCAAGTCTTTTAGGTCTACCCTTTTATTAACATAAGGCAAATCTAATCTCTCTCTGTCGGGTCATCGACGTAGGCATGTGGCCAAACCATCAAGGCGACTCTCCCTAATCTTATCTGGAGCTATTCCAACTTTTTCCCGAATATACTCATTTTGCATTCTATCTCTAAGAGTAAAGCCATCATCCACCTAAGCATCCTCATCTCTAACACTTAACTTAGTCTTATGCTTCTCTTTTTCATTCTGTATAAGTCATTGCGGTCTTACCACCATCTTATAAAATTTTTTCTTAAGTTTAAGTGGAACTTTTCTATCACATAATAGGCCAGATGCATTCCTCCACTTCAACCATCCAACTTGAATTCTACTAATAACATCTCCATCTATTTCACCATCATTTTGAAAAATAGAGTCTAAATATCAAACTCACTCTTATTAATGACTTGTTCAATGTCACAACACTACTACTAACTTCTACTAAAATTACACTCCATATATTCGGTTTAGATCTACTTAAATGAAAACCTTTAGACTCACAGTTGACCTCCATAATTCAAGTTTACGTTGGACTCCCTCAGTCTTATCAACAAGAAGAATGTCATCGAAAAAGCATACACCAAGGTACATCTTGTAAATGCCTAAAGAACATCCATAACTAAAGTAAAAGATAAGGGCTTAAAGTCGATCCTTGATGTAATCCAAGAAATAGGAAAATATTTTGTCAATTCCTCCTTGTGTTTGGACACAATGTCTAGTATACATATCTTAATGATTTGAATATAACCAATATTAACTCCTTTTACACTCTCTCCAAAGAACATCTCTTGAAACTTTCTTTCTAAATCAATCAATAAATATCATATGTAGATCTTCCTTACTTTCTATGCTTCTCCATCAAACCCCTTAACAAATGTATAGCATCCATAATAGATCTACTTGGCATGAAATCAAATTGATTGTGAGAAACTTATCATCGCTACTTTATAATTACTCTCCCATAATTTTAATGTATGACACATTAACTTAATTCCTCATAATTTGCACTCTTGTGCATCACCTTTATTCTTAAATATAAGAACCAAGTCTTTCTCTCATCGACATCTTTTTTTGGTCTTTAAAATGACATTAAAAGATTTGTAAGAAATTCCTTTATCTCCAAACATTTCCACATATTGGAATATTATCCTCTTGCTTTTCCACATTTCATTTTCTTTAAAGCTTCACTAACTCAATTCTAATCTGACGATAAAATAAAATTCTATTTTTTTTAGTATTAAGGTTCTAAAATCAATCGTCTTTCGGATCACTAAAAGTTTATCAAAATCTCATCCTTCTATTTTTTTCCTTTTCTAAAAAAAATATTTTATTATTTTCATTCTTAATCTTCACTTAATGTCTTTCTTTCTATCTCTTTGGTTGTTATATACATCTTTCTTCCTTCTTTGGTATCTAATCATTGTATAAATCACTAAAAGTTAAATTTTTTTCATCATATCTTTCTTAGAATCTCTGGTCATTTTATATATTTCCCAATTCTTGAGTTTTACATCTAAACCAAGTTTATAATACTTATTTTTTATCTTTTTCTTTTTTCGACTCCACATAACTTTTCTTATTAAAATAAGCTTTTCCTTTTGATTTCAAGACATCTTTGAATTTCTTAATTCACTTTTTTTTCCGTAATGTTACTTCTTGAACATCCCAAATTCTAATCTCTTGTAGCTTGCTCTTAAAATATTTTATTTGTGTTCTTTAAGTGTCTCATTAGGACAATAATTTGGTTTATTTTTCTCTTCAACCTTTCATCTTAAAATCTAAAACTAACAATCGATGTTGATCTTAGATTTTCACTTGGAATCTTCAATCTTTACAATCTAAACGATCTATTTTTCTTATCGAGGAAAATAATCAATTTGTGTTTTCTTGATCCATTTTTATAAGTAATAATATGTTTCTCTTCTTAAATAAAGTGTTAGTAATACAAAATCTAAAATCTCCAATATAGTCACTATTCTTCATTAGTCAAATCCACCATGAATGAATCTTTTAAAATCTTCTACCACTCTACCAACGTGTATTTAAATCTCCTTCAATAAATAATTTTTCTTCTTGAGGGTATCTTTTGTATTAATCCTAATTCATTCCAAAATTTTCTTTTTGCTTACCTCCAAACCTACTTGAGGAGCATACACTTATAACATTGATAATCTTAGTATCAACAATAATCTTTAAAGTATAATTCTATCTCCATCTATTAATATTTATAAAATTATCCTTCAAATTTTATCTATAATCATCTACACCATTTCTAGTTCGACTTTTACGAATATCAAAGTTTAAAAACTATCAATCTCTTTCTCCCAACCCATTTAGTTTCTTTGAACATAAAATATTTATCTTTCATGAATATATATATTAATTAATTAATTTACGTAAGAGTACATATTCCAAGATCCTAACATAATTATAGTTTCATGGACTAACTTCTTTGCGCATCCATCCATAATGTGGGAACCTTATTTAACACTGCACTGCGGCTTCAGCACATTTTTCACGTATTCACATGGCCGTAGCTTCAGGGGCTAGCATTAACACAATGATTTAATGGATTCATGTCATGATTATTTCGACAAGTTTTACGCTGGTTGTCGACTACCTAACGCAACCCTCCACTTTTCACATCCGGACTTGGGACCGGCAATGGTAGTGTTCTACTAGATATTAGATTAAGCTAATTAAATGCATATCAAATAATTAAGAAAAATACTTACAAGAAAATTAATTAATTGATTATAATTTATACATTTGTTTCTTTACATGCCTCAAGAAGATATAGCTCCAGTTAGAGATGTTGTTGGGAGAGATCAAATACAAATAAGGCTGTTAGTTTAGCTCGGAAATTGAATTGAAATTTGGATCGGATCGAGATCGAATCGAACATATTGAGCCAAACTACGAGCCAAGGGTTTGGATCAATTTTTTTTTTTGTGATCTCGGTACCATTGAATCATCAAACCACTTAAGATTGATCAATTTATTTATTATTAAAAAAAATTAAATTTATATATAATACTTATATGTTTGTAACAACAAAATTATATTTAAAATTAAGTGTATTGAGTTGCAACTTGTAATATTTTAAAATAAATATAATATATTTATAAGTATGAAAATTATCATTTGAAAATCATATATTTTTTTTATTTCATTCACTCAATTCATTTTTTTAAATTTTTTTAATAATCTTTTTTATTAAATTTAAGTTTGTCCGATCAAAAGGAGACAACTTCATTTGATTTCGAGCCAAAAGAACATAAAAAAGTTCAGTTCGAGCTAACTCGAAATCAAAACGATGACTTGAAATTGATCAGAAAACTAGTCGAGCTGGCTCGAAATTAAATAATTAGCCACGAGCTAATCTCGAGCCAATCTTGAGCCGCTCGAGAACTTTTCGAGTTGATCTCAAGTCGGTCTCGTATTATCTCGAAATTGGCTCATTAACAACCTTAAACATAGAGTATGCACAAAGAATCAGTTTGAGTGTTTCAGAGCATACACAAAATAAATGAAATCAAAGTAAAGGAAATCACATAGAATACACCAGATTTAATGTGGAACAATTCGAGAATGGGAAAAAATCATGGAGCCACATTACCAAGAAATCCACCATGAAAGAAAAATCGAGGAGAATAGTATTGTATAGATTACACTTATCTGGAGTCTCTCCATATTTTAATCACTCTAGGGCACTCACTTCACTCTCACACACTAGAGAATTTTACAAAAAGTTCAAAAAACTGCAAAATATACATAAATACAAAGTCTCCGACTCGTACCATCGTGATCCTGGAGACTAGGCGTTTGCATCGCTATCCTCTAGGCATTTCTACATGGGTTCAACGCTGCGGTGCTGCTTTACAGGGTCGAAGCGCTAGCCTGGTGCTCTAATTATAGTGCTGCAACGCTACCTCATGCAGCATCGAGGCATTGTCCTCTTTGTCTCCCTTGATGCAAGTCCAGTGTCGTGGCATTATTTTTCTAGCTTTGAGGTGCTGACTTCTCTGTTCCTGAAGCAAACATATCCTCCGGCGTCTGCTTCTCGACACCTGCTTTCACACCGAAAATTTTCTTCGATCGAGACGAAGGATAGGAGGTAAGAGATAAAATCAGGCTCTACAAAATAACAAAAGAGTCCAATCTTAATACTGGATATAGAAAAGCAAATATGTGAAAAGGGTTTAGTGAGAATATCCACTAGTTGATCCTCAAACGATGATTGGGCGGCATGAAAGGCACTATCTTAGAGTTTTTTGTAAATAAAATGAGAATAAATAGCCACAATTTTCTTTTATAAGTGAAACACAAGATTTGCAATAGATTGGTAGCATACATGTCATCACAAAAGATCACTAGGCCTAAAGAAGATGGATACCAAGTTTAGTTAAGGAGCAAGCTCAATGAAGTTCAATAGTTGTGGTGGCAATAAATTAGCATTCAACTTTGATCGAGGAGCAGGTCCTGGTAGTTTATTTTTTAGCACTCTAAGAGATGGGAGTTTCACCCAAGATACACAATGTGGACACTTGTCAATGTGAAGTTATTTTTGCTATATGCCTAATTAGTATTAGAGAATGCATGAAGTTATGCGGTAAGTCATGATGGAAAAATTGCTATTGTCAATAGTGTCACATGAAAAGCGTAATAAATGTTTTGTTGTAGTTCAATGACCAGTAGTGGTGTGGTGCATAAGTTGAGATAGTTTACTTAACAATTGGCTATTTCTATGCAAGTAAGAGCTAAGTACTATTGAGTGCTCACATGAACCCTGTAATTAATCAAACCAGTTAGCATAGAGTGAGGAGTAAGTGTTGTTGAGGTGGCAAGTGGTGTAATTACACGAGTGGCATTAATTATCTTGTGCAAGCAAGGAGATCAAGGATGTGCTGACATTGATATCAAGGAAGTAATACGTGAAACAACTTCTATACTATGAAAATAGTAGAACATAATCGGACAGAGCGACAAAGCATTGCATAGCATTGTTAGGATTACTTGCGATGATGATGTTGTGAACATAGAAAGTAGATAAGTGTATCCACAATATTGATGACAAAGAGAGATTTATCACTTAAAGAGTTAGTAAACTCACAAGAAATTAGAATTATTGTAGCTCATGGTGCTAGACATGGCGTTCTTACTTCAGACCATAAATGTTTTGTAAAGCTTTCATGTATATGTTAGGATGGTTTTTGTTGAGGAAGTCTGGGTGTTGGACTGTGAAGATATTCTTGAACAGATTGCTTAGAAGAAATGCTTTACTGGCATTGAGTTGACAGAAAGACCATCTTTGACTAACGACAATGCTAAGAACCATGTAGTGGCAATTTTGACAACTATAGTGAATGTGCCAAAGACTAACTCACAATTGTTGATGAAAACATTTAACCACCAATCATGTTTTGTAGTTTTTAGTAGAGTCATCATAGTTATGCTAGATTCAAAGAACCTACTTGAGGTTTTTAGTGAATGTGGGTTCAACATGTTTTGTTATCATTTAAGATATTTAATGTTTCATTTTTATTATTGAATTCTTTAATTTATGCATTCATTAAATTATTTTCTTAGCATGAATTTTTTATATTTCTAGTCCATATTAAAAGAAATGAGGTATCATTTTAATTGGCATAGGTTAATTACACTCTGAATTATGCTGTTTTATAGTTCACATCACTTCATTACCTTACGAACCTTAGACCCTATGACATTCTGTATCAAATTGTTATCAAAGCTTATAACATGAGACATAGACTTAAAGGGTAATATCTACCCTTCAATGAACGTATTCATTATTGGCATGATCAACTTAAAAGATGTAAACAAAACAATAAATAGGATTTACATGTCTTGTAGCTACATATGGTTTGCTTCTATAGCATTTTGTTCTAACTATTTGCTACATTGAAAGTCTTATGTGAGAATTTTAGAATGAACAAAGCCATTGAAAATGCTATCAGAAATTTTATCTAGATATTTAAATGTTGAGATAAATTGCAATCTTTCTATTGAGATCTTCACACCTATTATTAATGATATTAAAGAAAAATCAGTTGTATCTCCTCTGAAGTCTGCAACATATACACCTACAATGGAATCATGATGGTTGAATCTTGTCTCTTTGAAGAGATTGTAGTTCATGAATACTCTTTTAAGGGTGTATAAGATGCATAATTATGCAGTTGTAGTTTAAATCTATATTTGAAGTTGTAGAATATGAATGCACCTTAGATTATGTTCATGAAACTGAATCTATACTTGAATAAAAATAAGATTGAGTTGAAAGAAAAATTGAGCATTTTGAAGTGGAAACTCTTGATGAGTTATTTTTTGATATTATTCCTATGACAAATGATTAAATTGATATTGATTTTATTTTATTTTTATTATATAGTGTGCGAGGCATGTAATTGGATTGACCAAAAGTTTTTTGTTTTCTCGCCAATCTTATGTAAAAGTGCATTATCTAATTGTGAGGGGAATTATTTCCTTGTACCGATGTGAACTATGAATTTCTAGGCTGAATTTTCATCTAAATTCTTATATATATATATATATATATATATATATATTATTGGCTTGTTAATGTTTTTGATTTTGTTTAAATATGATATAATTGATATTCTAATTGTGATGATTTTAATTTCTCGTTGATGGGTTTTAATTTGCATTTATGAACTACTTTATGCATTGTTTAAAGCTTTTATTGTTGGTGTGTGTTTTATGTTTGTTTAGCTAACCCATATATCTTGCACCAAGCAGTCCGTATAACTCTTGTTGTAGCATGAATGTGTAATATTATGTTGCTCTTTTTGCAAATTTTCATATGATTATCTTGTTCATCTTTATTTCTTTTAATTGAATCTTGAATTGATTATAAAATACCATTTGTTTTTCTTCTTGCTTTCTTATCCTTGGTAAAATTTCTCTAGAATTATTGTATATTCAGGTGGCTGAGCCTTTAAGGGCAATGGTAATAGGTGCTCCATTGGAGGATGCTAGGCATCTTGCTCAGCGCTATGATAAAATGCGTCAAGAAGCTGAAGCTCAGGTATTATTAATTATTACTCATCGGTCTAAATTCATTAGATAATTTCTTAAGTTTCTGTTTAATTTGGAAGGCACTAATGTTAGCATGACAAGGTTACTTAACATAAATTTATTGGATTCGTATAACTGACATATAGGTTGGACTTTGTTTGTATTGTTTGGGATCCCATTTATGACAATGTAGAAGTTCTTAAATGATGCAGATATATACTAGTTATTAACTGCAGATGGTTGTATTTCTATATGCTGATATGGGAAAAATTAAGACCCAGATTTTTGTACATGTATTGTAATTATCAAAAAGAGTTAAAGCATTTTAGGCACTCTTTGCGTGGTTTAGTAAATTCAACTTTGTTTCAAGATGTGGGTACTTACATTATTTAGTATTGTTGCAGTACCCTTAATGGAGTATTGGTGTTGTAAGGGTCATCTTATCTTTACACAACCTCGTTGTGGTGCAACCCAACGTCATTTATTTTGAGTTAATCAAATATGATTGCATCTTATCAGGCTATTGAAGTCTCGAGAAGGCAGCAGAAAGTTAGGGAAGCCCCTGGCAATGTTGATATTAGTTTAAAGCTTGAATCCGTTGAATCCAAGCTTCAAGAGTTGAAATCAAACATGTCAATCCTAGGCAAGGAAGCTGTCGCAGCAATGACTGCTGTTGAAGCCCAACAACAAAGATTGTCTTTGCAGCGTCTAATTGCAATGGTTTGTTCTAGAAAAAAAAAGAAATTTATTACCATTGAATCCGACATTTTTTTGAGTGCTTTGTTAGCATATGTTTTCTTATGTTGTTTTTCTTCTTTCACATTAAAGATTGAATCAGAAAGAATGTTCCACCAACGAGTGCTGCAAATTCTTGAGCAATTAGAAGGAGAGGTAATTTGCTACTGTAATTATTATTTTTGGTTAATGTTTGGATCTCATTTGTTGGTGAATTGAAGTTTCTGCAACTGCATTTTTTGTTAAATTATGAGCACATTGCTTTACTGAGTTTTTTTTTTTAAAATATATATCTATCTGCGTTTCTTTGAAGCTAGCTTTTTTGTAGAGTCATTGTAATACTGTCACTATAACAGATAGTATCAGAGCATCAAAGAATTGAAGCATCTTCGGCTCCAACTCCCATCGCTCAATTATATGAAGCTAATGGATTATTTAGTTCAAATTTGATGAATGGATCAACTGATTCCACAGAATACTTTATAGCAGAAGTAATTCTATTTGGACTTCTGACTGCAATCCCTTGTACAAATTTGTCTAGCAATATAATTTCTTATGCAGTTTATCTATGTTAATTTTTTCACTGTACAGGTTATGCATTCACATGTGGCTGAAACAGATGCAGAACTCAGCTTGTCAGTGGGTGACTGTGTGGTAGTACGGAAGGTAGTATATCCTCATGGAGGGGCATTTATTTGCTATTTTTATTCTGATTTATCTACAAAATTTTCCCTGAAAAATGGAATTTTGAATCCTTCCTCAGCTGAAGTTATATTATTATTCTTTTTTACTCTTTAAACTAGGAATTTTAGCAGTCGATTAGAGTTCAAGCCAAACCTACAACTTTCAGTAAAATGATTCTAGTGTTCCTTTGTATGAAATATGTTGTCATGGGATTGTGGGTGGACGAGCTAGTTTTGATCAGAAAATATTTGGAATGGATTAATCCTGATTAGGCTTTGTGGAATAACAGTGCAAAATGTTCACTGATTCAACCGCGCAGTTCTAACTGAAAGAAAGGCAATGCAACTTGGAGTGGTTTGAGCCACTTTCTTTTTTTCAGATCGCAACAACGATGAGGATGATCGATGAAGGGGAAGTTAATGGTGGTGACTATCGACTTAGTGGGAATGATGTGACATAGTATGGTTTGTGTTGCAGTGGTGTTTATAATCATGTCGGAGATGAATGATATAATAAGGTTGCAGGTGGCAGACAATAAAAGCAATATTGGATGATGGTTGCTGATGGGTTTGGAGGGGACTTTGTGGTGGGTGATGATGGAAGCTATATTTGATTCAATGGTTGGAGAATATTTTAGGATTGGGAGTGAGGGATTGTGGTGGATGGATGGTGGAGCTTGAAATAGGACAACAAGGTTGGGTGTAGTTGCCAGTAAATTAGGAGTGTATCCTAGTTTTGTGTTTGTTGATAATTGTTGATCAGGATAGTAAATGCTTGGTATCAGTGTAATCTTTTGAGTGCAGCTTATTTTGTTTAATGCATATTAACAAAATAGATGATTATGTATTTTTTTATTGTCGTTTATTTAGTCATCTAATAACCAACTATGTAATGTTTGGCAATATGATCAATATCTAGTTCTCATCAATATAGAAGTTAGATATCATAGATGAAATTGTGAGTTAAAGTATCATCAAATCAAAGGTAGATCGAGCAATATCTCCATGAATGAAGCGATCCTTCTCTACTGGAAGGATTGAGATTTCATTTGTAATAACTACACCATAAATAGTTGGGGTAATCTTTTTTTTTTAATAATATCAGAAAGGGTCTGCTTTCCGTTTAGCATATTTGTGCAAACACTTGGCTCTTTCTTATCTTAGAGTTTTTGGATCAAGTTATTCTTTTTTTTTTTTATGATTCAGCATCTAGAACAGTTATTGAAGTGTGTATGGGATCTTACAGGTTTCCGGTAATGGATGGGCAGAGGGTGAATGCAAAGGAAAAGCAGGTTGGTTTCCTTATGGCTATATTGAAAGAAGGGATCGTGTTCTCGCTAGTAAAATTGCTGAGGTTTTTTAGATTGTATATCGTTTGGTGGAAGAAATGAAACCTTATTTTGTTGCTTGTAAGTGCTCCTCCCTCTCATCCACCCTACCTTTTGTCAGTATTACTGTATCTCAACTCTTGAACCGATCATAGTGTTTGTTTTGTTAATATACAATTTCTTTGGTGTTTATCAAAAGTGTGTGTGTGGATGCATGCACTATGGGGTAGAAATGAATTGAATTTGAGCATGCTCAGCTGTTGTTCAGCTCAGCTTATTAAATAAATAATTAATTTTTTTTGTCTTTGTTTAGCTCATTTACTAATTAAAAGCTCGAAAAATTAGCACGACCTCTGAATGAATGAAGAAAATGTGATTTAAAGTGTCGTGTAATTTTGAAGGATGAAATAGTAGATAAGACACTACCCAGAGATTTCACCCTCATTTTGCGAGGACTTTAGATCTGGTTCTAGGTAATAAGAGAGAGAAAACTTTCGATTAAGGTTAGTCATTAGATCGCTTAATGCATAGCGTATAGTAGCAGCATGTTGAGTTTCAAATTTAAGATATGAAATTCATCATTTTAACTTAAAATGGATGGTTGGAAGAATGATGACTGCGTATATCATAATTAATCATCCCAATTGGCAGTGTACTTAGTCGAGGAGGTAGTTGACCCACGATCGAATCTTTTAGACATGGGTTCGTTTAAGAAATCCTTATAGACGCGGTGGTGTTTACAGGAGGCAGAACTTAAGTTCACTTTAGGTGAGAGAGTTTTTTCTATCAGTATATCATATAATTCCAACTCAAAATTTGTTGGTGAGCATATAGGTTATTATCATAATATAATGGTTTCATTTTGAGGCAACCACGTCGGAGGACTCAGTCTTAGCGTATGTGGAGGAAATTTCTTGGCAGCATGATCGAGGACTAATGTCCTCGTGAGATTGATTAAGAGCAACATGATTTGATTGACTCCTTTGGTGTGGTGAAATTTTATAGAGAATTTCTAAAGAAAATGATATATACATCTTGATCAATCTGGATAAAATGAAGATAAATATACTTCCCATTTTATGTATTTTGACACCACATAGATCCCGGATGTTCTTTATTGAGGAAGTGACATTGAGGAGAGGTGCTTGCTCGAAAGAGATAGAAGTCACCCTATAATGTAATTTTAATCATCTCAACGAACTCTCAGAACAATAGTACATATGTACCAAAGATTCTTCTTATTTTACATGGAAAAGTAAAATGATTTATTTTAAACCGGGTTCGTTAAGTTCCTTTGGGCAAGTCCGTAGTTAATTACAAGAAAGGATTCTTAGGATACTACAAGATAAATGATCATTTTCTCCAAATATTTCAATAAGTAGGATTATCAATCTATTAGTTTATTTTGAAAGATCAAATAGGATTGATAAAAAAAGGAGTTATTATCGAGAAAGATAAGTAGGTAGGAGATGCTCGCGTCTTTGAAACTTATCTCAAACTATCTATGGTTGGGCTTTATATTTTGAAATTGATTTATTTGTTTGAGTTGAATTTTTATTAGAAGTTTATGCTTATAATACAAGGTTATGAAAATGCTTAAGAGGTGAGGATTTATCTTTATGACGAGAAAAATTTCGAATCTAAATGGAGCTTTGGCGATGAAAAATCTAAATAAATGAAAATGATTTAGTTTTTTATAAGAGAGGAAAAATAGCCTATTCTTACAACTTGGGGTGTGGCCTTACTCTAAAATTTCGTAGCAAGTCATACGTTTATGTAGAGATTTGTATTATTTATTTAAAAAGAGAAGTCTTAAACTCACTCACAAGAGACCAATCAGTAGGGGTATCTTGAATGACTAAATCAATGTCAATTCGATTTCATTTTATTTTATTTATTTTGGATAATCATTTTCACTCAATTTATATTTATATGTCAATGTATGAGAAATGAGATTATTGTAAAATCGTGATAAGAGAGGTGTATTTCCAAATTTCGAAAGGTTAAAATTTTTAGCAAATGGAAGCCCTCCGATCAAGAATGAAAATAATACGATTTGTGCGTGATGTTATAAAAAGAAATCTCATCCAAATTTAAGGGGTTGTTAATTCTTTTATTTTAATTTTAGTAAAACTTTGGTGATGTTATGAGTTCTTTATTTTTAGTTTTTATTATTAAATTTGAGAAAAGATTTATTTTTTCCAGAAACTTAATCACATCTAGACCATATATAAAGTAAGGAAAGCTAGGAAAATGATGTCACTTGAATGAAATCATCAATCGATTTATAAAATGTGAAAGAATAAGAGGTCATTGGTGGTCTCGGCAAATCAGAAAATAAATTGGGTGTAGACCTACATTTATACAAATTGAAATGAATTACACAATTAAGCGAAAACTTCATTGTTATGAGGGGTCTTCAAGCTTCATTTCATTCTTCTTCTTTCTTCTTCTTTTTTCTTTTTTCTTGATTCTTTTTTTAGATAGTTGGAAGGTGTATGCTCAAATTTACATGCGTAAGATGAGATCTTATGACTATGTTATCTAATCTCAATAACCTCATTAAAATCCTTGCAAAATTACATGAAAGGAAAAGTAGTGATCTAACCTGCAAAATGGATATTAGCTAAACAACAACAAGCCTTAATCTCATGGGTGGGGTAAATTCGCTGAATCCTTAGTCTCCATTATGTCTATATGTATTCTCATTTTCAGGTATCTAAGATCATTTTTTATACATCTTAACCAAGTCTTTTTCTACTCACCTTCATAATGTCTAATGCATCTACTTCTCTTGTCATTAGGGTGACTTTATGTGGCCAAACCATCTAAAGGCGACTCTCTAATCTTATCTACCTGAGTACTTGACTTTTTCAATATCATTTTGCATTCTATCTCAAGTAATCACTCATCCACTCTTCATCCTGACACTTAACTTAGTCTTGCTCTTTCTTTTATTGTGACATTACATTCTGTATAAGTCATTGTAGGTCTTACCACCATCTTATAAAATTTTCTCTTAAGTTTTTACATCAAATAATGAGTCGGTATTCCTCCACCATATCCAACTTGAATTCTCTAATAACATCTCCATCTATTTCACCATCATTTTGAACAATAGATAAATATTTGAAACACTCATCTATTAATGACTTGTTCACCTTTAATATCACAATCTTATCACTTACTTATCTGACTAAAATTATACTCCATATATTAGGTTTTTTGATCTTAAATGAAAACCTTTGACTCTAGAGTTGACCATAATTCAAGTTTTTGTTGGACTCCTCTAGTCTTATCAACAAGAAGAATGTCATCGAAAAGCATACACCAAGGAACATCTTCTTGTAAATGCTGAAACATCCATAACATAACTAAAAAAAGAGGGCTTAAAGGCGATCCTTGATGTAATTCAACTAAAATAGAAAATATTTTGTCAATCCTCCTTGTGTTTGGACACAAGTAATGCATAGTATACATATCCTTAATGACTTGAATATAATCAATATTAACTCCTCTCGTTCTAGAACTCTCCAAAGAACATCTCTTGAAACTTTATCATAAGCTTTCTCACAAATCTAAATATCGTATGTAAATCTTTCTTACTTTCTCATGCTTCTCCATCAAACCCCTTAATAAATATATAACATCCATTGTAGATTTGCATGAAACCAATGATTGTGAGAACTTACGTATCACATCACCTTGCTCAATTACTCTCTCCCATAATTTTAATGTATGAACATTAACTTAATTCCTCTATAATTTGCACTCTTGTGCATCACCTTCTTAGATATAGGAACCAATAAACTCTTTCTCCACTCATTCAACATCTTTTTCTTTAAAATGACATTAAAAAGATTTATAAACGAAATTCTTTGATCTAAAACATTTTCACACTTGGAATATTATCACGGTCCTCTAACTTTTCACATTTCATTTTTTCTTTAAACTAAGCTTCATTTACTAATCGATGATAAAATGAAATTCTTATTTTTGTTTAGTATTAAGGTTCTTAAAATCAATTGTACTTTCAGATCTTCTTGAAAAGTTTATCAAAATATCTCATCCACCTATTTTTAATATCCTTTTCTAAAAAAATATTTTATTATTTTCATCCTAATATCATCACTTGAGCCCATCGTTACTTCTCCTATCTCTTTGGTTTACTTATCACATCTATCTTTCACCTTCTTTGGTATCAATCTATTATAAATCATCTTAAAGTTAAATTTTTCATATATTCTCTTAGAATCTATAGGTCGCTTTATATTTTTTTCGATCTAAGTTTTTAAACCAAGTTTTATAATATCTTACTTATTTTTTATCTTTTTTTTGCACTCTCTCTCACTATTCTTATTAAAATAAATTTTTTTGATTCTCCAAACACATCTTTAATGTACTTTCTTAATTTTTGTTATTTTTCTCATAATATTAGCTACTACTGTGAATCAGATTCCCAATTCTTTGTAGCTTTTCTTAAAATATTTTTATTTGTGTGCTTTTAATCTCATCGATAATAATTTGATTTATTTTTTCTTCTCTTTCATCTTAAAATCTAAAACTAACAATCGATGTTGAGTGCTTAGATTTTCACTGAATATCTTCTGATCTTTTCTGATTTAAACGATCTATTATTAGAAAATAATCAATTGTTTTCTTAGATCCATTTTATAAGTAATAATATGTTTCATCTCTTTGTTAGCATTCTGAAATCGTAAAATTTAAAGCAAATCAATAATTCTTACGTTACTTGGTCCAAATCATAACAAATCTTATGAATCTTTAAAATCTTCAAACGTATATACTTTCCAATAAATATTTTTTCTTGAGAGTATCTTTTGTATTAATAATTATATTTTCTTTTTACAAACCTACTTGGGAGCGTAGACACTTATAATATTGATAATCTTGGTATTAAATGATAATCTTTAAAGTATAATTATCTCAACATCTATTAATATTTATAACATTATCACTTCAAACTTTTATTTATAATCCTATACCATTTCTAAACCTTCCAAAATCTCAAGCGTATTATATATTGACATCACATGCGTTGACCAGTCTATCAATTATGCTTAGGGGTATAAGCGCAAAAGCGTTTATATTTTTTATTTATTTGCTCTAACTAAATAGAAGTAATGACTTGGTTTAATGTGTGTTAGAGGTTTATTGTGATATGACTTTAAGTTAGAATTTTCTAAATGTGAAGAATGTTCAACTTAGAGGAGAGTTCCATTTAAGTGATTTAATTATTTTGGGTTAATTTTATTTTATATTTGATTGGGTTCAAGTGAATCTTACAATTAATTACTACGTTATAAAGAGATAGAAAGAGGAGAAAACTTCTCTTTTCTTCTCTAACCTAAGTAATTTCTAAAGTAGATTCATGTTTTAGTTTTGTTTTGTGAATATTTTAATTAAGTGTTTTAATTAATCCTAAGTTTAGATGAACTCTAAACAAACATATTCAAAAAGAAATGATACAAAATATGAATGGAAAAGACTAATATATCACTTTCAAGTGAATCCTCAGGATTGTTCAGACTAATATACCACTTTTTTTAAATACAAGTATGTGTACAAAAGAAATGAATGGTAAGGAAAGAATACAAAAGTTTATGTTGGTTAATTTATTTTTATTTATGCAATTTATATGTACAATTATAGATATTCTTCTTAAGTAATAACATAGGAATGAATAGGATATAAATTAACCAAGTGTTAAGTTCTTTTTAAATGAGCTATGCATTTGTAAATCACATTCAAACTTAAAGAGGAGAAGGAAAAATCTTAAGAACATTCTTATGTTTTACTCACGAACTTATAAGTAAAATATAAATAAAACATTTTCAATTTTGATAATTGATTCATATATTTTGAAAATAATTTGGATTTAATAGTGATAATAAAACATATTCTTATATCCACTACAATTTGAGATAAAAGAAACTTTTTTATTTTAAATTTGATTTTTTTTGAAAGCATGGATGCATGAAATATATGTACATACATATTTAACATGTTGGGGAAGAACTTAAAATAATGAAAGCATGTAAATACATTCACTTTAATTAAATCCTAAAGACAATCTCATGAAATAAGAAAGCTTAAAGTAAATTAAAGTTTATTTAATGTGATTTTTATTTGATCTTGAATTTAATTTAATTTTGAAAATATGAAGTGAGTTTGTTGTTCCTAACCTATTCCCACATGTGTTTGATATTTTGGTTTAATTTTTAGATGATTATATTCATTTTATATTTTGTTTAGGTTAAGGTATGAATTAAAATTAATTAATTACTACACCTGCACCAGCGTAGTTAATCGAATATTATGAATTGATGAGATGACATAAAATCTCAAAAGAATTTAAATTTCTGTGAAGAAAGAGGTCTAATTTAATTTGGCTCATGATTAATGATTAGTTAAGTTAAGGAATTTAACTTAAGTAATTTCAAAACACTCCTCACACATATGAGTTGAATTTTGATTTCGTTAATTGAACTTAAACTCTTAAACACTTAAGTATCTACCCCAAATAGATTAAATGAGTTCTGGAAAATTTTAGAATTTTAAGAAATTAATTGAGAGAGTAATTAGTGAATTAGCTCTTAATTAAGAGAAGATTAAAAAAAATGGGGTTTAAGGAATAACTTAGGGGAAATGCCCCAAAATTATTCCCTAAACCTTTATTATTCAAGCAGATCTTAATTAACTTCGATTAAGCGACTAATTCAAATCCTTAATTAATATTAATTACATAAGGGTAATTAAGAAATGAATAAGCTTTTCAATAAAACTTAAATTCAGAGAAAAGAAATATTCAAAATTAATCAAAATTAATGTTAAAATATTTTATATTCAATTATTTTTCTAATTCAATTTATTTCATATTTTTCTGATTTTTTTAGGTTGAGATATGAATTTTAGAAGTTTAGGTAATTAATTAGAATTATTTAAACCTAATTAATTCCTTAATCTATGCATGCCACGCATGAGTGATGCGGCGTCCACGACGCTTTGATTGGCCACTTAAAGCGTCCCCATTGGCGTTGCGTGGCGCGGCGCTACTTTTCCACCGACCATCCAGATTGGGACGGTGAGAGATTCGCCATTCGGGATTAAATATAAATAAATGTTTTAATTTTGGTCGTCCATCCATGAGCGGGTGACCAAAGATCCTCCTTGTTCTTCCTGAAAATGGGGACGTCCACTTTCAAAGAGAAGATCCAGGATCGAGCTTGGATTGAAAATCAACCCACACCATCTAAACCTAATGACAAGCACATCTAACAGTCAAAATTCCATGGGATCAAAATTTCTTTCATAAAGCTCCACACCACATTGAGTGTAATGGTCGGAAAATAGCATACCTTGCTGGAGGTGATCGCGTCTCGAATCCTTGGAAGCTTAGATGCGGTTGAGGACGAAGCTTTGGTGAAAGTTTTAGCTCTTGAGATTGAGTGTATGGCTCTATGGACCAACTCCTCCTCCAAGTTAGCTCGGCTTTGATTGAATTGGATCCTCCCTTGTCTTTGGAGCTTGGGAAAGAGCTTGGGCAAGCTCGACTTGATCCTCTGATAGAGTTTGCCAAGGGAATTTGGTTGATATTGAGCATTGGCTAAGTTCAAAATCCTATGGAGCTCCCCTTTCTGCAGAGAAAAGTTGGCAAGTGGTTGAGGGAGCTTGGGATCACTTAGGGCTCCTCGGCTTCCTCACACTCTGAAAGATGGGAATATTCAAATGAATTAGGGGGAGTATATCTCCCCCTTTGGCAATTGGACGACCAAGAAGGGAGGAGCCGTTTTTATCCAATTGAGCTTAAGTAGTGGGTTTGTTAGGCCGTTTAGGCATCATTGAGTTCGTTTTAGGCTAGGGAATGGATTAGTGGAGTCCCCATGTGCTCCATTTGAATGGAGACATGATTCCCATGTGCCCATTTCCATGCACATGGTTGGTTTGGCCCTTGGGTCAAGTTGGGCTAACCCAAACCCATTGGGTTGGGTGCACCACTCTTCCTAGTGTTCACTTGACTTATTCGGAGAGTATCAAGTAAGTTTGAAGAGGGTTTTGGCCAAAATTTGTTCTATGGCTTAAGGGTAAAATGGTCATTTGGCTAATTTTTGAATTTGGATATGTTGGGTATGTTGAGAAAATAGGTTTGACAAAATTTCATTAGAATTTGGAGTTTATTTGATATAGTTTGGCTCATGTTGACTCATTTAGGTCAAAATGGGTTAACTTGGGTCAAGTTCACCAATTTGTGAAATTGGGTCAAACCAAGGGTTGAGTCAAGTTCATATGACTATTTGAAATATTTTAGTGGCTTTGGTTTGATTCAATTTGGTTCAGGTTTGAATTTAGTTTATATGACTTCATTTAGGTCAAATGGTTCAAGTTGACCAATTTGACCCATTGACTATTTGGGTAGGTGTTGGGTAGGTTTAGGTTTGGTTAGTCGTATGAAGTGGATTGGTATCTTTGTTTAGGTCGATTTAAAGACAAATATGTTATTTGGAATCTTTGCTTCGCTCGTCGGAAGAAGATTGAATCACCGAATCGATAATCAATCCAATATTGATGAAATTCATGCAACTTCAGATTCTCATCCTCCTCCTCAAGATATCCGGAAGATTTCTTATCTAAGAAAAATGGAAAAAATCTTATTATAAAAACTTACTCTTTCAGATTTATTATTCGAAGGGGATACCCATTTCGTAAGATATTCTTATGATGGAAGTTCTCTTTATGAATGGAATATCGATGGGTTTTTCGAACGTCGATCATCCATAATGTTTCTTTATGTTTCTAGTTCCAAATATCCTCACATTGTTACAGCCATCGTTTGGTCTTCGAAGGGTTGGTGGGATAATTATCTTTGGAAAAAAAAAAAATAAAAAAAAAAACAAAATGAAAATGCGGTTTATAATGCCAAACCTTTGATGGATCCAAATAGAGAAAAATCATTAAAATTAAAATTAAGATGCTTTAACCCATTTTAGATACAGGATATTTTTAGCGCGCGCACTTTTATGATCGGATAGCGCTTTAGAAGCAAAAATTTATTGAAGCATTCTCAATCTATTCTTTGAAAAGGTTAAGGTTTCTGCCGTCTACGATGGAACCATCCCAGAAACCTTAACATATGGAACCTTATTTTGCATGTATTAAAAGCGGATTAATTAATGCTCGGTTAAATTAAAGATCAAATGAAAGAGAATGTCTACTTGGCGAAAGCGAGCTGGCGGTTGAGCAATTATTTGTGATCTCAGTGCGTCTTTATCTTCCAAAAATAAAGGAAAAAACAAAAGTCTGTTTTTCATAAACGTGAAAAATCACGTCATAAAAAACGTGACAAATTCACACTAACAGCGCTCTCTCGGTTTAAAACCAAAGGCAGAGAAATAAAATGTTACAAATGTGGTAGTTATTACGTGAGCAGTCACGAAAGAAGTTAAAGAACTTGATTGGGAAGGTTAAAACAAACCGCGATGAAAATTACAACTACATCCGATTAAAATAGAATCGGAAGAAGAAGATCATATTTCATCTTCATCCTCATCGATTGATAAATCTAGCTGCAGAGTCGCGTGACAAATAGATTATTATAAAAATATAATAAATATATGACAGTTACGCTCTCTCACGAAAGGGACAATTAATTAAACTTTTAACAAGTTGAAAATGATTACTCGTGATAAAATTATAGATCTTAATGATAAGAAGAAAGATAAATTAGAAAATTTTAATTACAAGCCTCACATATACTCATAGTATTTAAGAAAAAATCAAGCGAGTTCATCATTCTAATTGACTTTTTTTATCGAGGAGGCGAATTAAAGCTAAGATTAGAGGTTCGAAATTAAAGGCGAAAGCGAAAATAAATGGTCTAATGGATCTTGAAATAAATCGAAAGGCGTCAATTTATTTGAAAATATATAAGCGATATATAATGAAAGCAGGGTTTCACAAAAATATCAATCACGATATCGAAATGGTATATTTATTAAATTAATTATAAATAAAGAATTTATTTTCAAATTTAATACTTCTTCTAGTTGATAGTGGAGCGATTTAAAGCTGTATCTGAAGAAGGAATAATTCCTTTAAATATTTTGAAAAAAGCCAAAGTGGTTAAACGGTGAGTCTTCTGATTAAGTATAAATTATCATCGTGGCGTGTCGAGATGATGTTTGTATTCAATTCTTTTATTTTAGTTAATTTAGCTGACATTATTTTGAAACTCCTTTTCAAAATAATGTATATGTAGAATTGATGATCTTGGATTAGGTGTTTTCTTTGGAATAAAGAAATCACATTTTTTTATCATGAATCACAAAAAAAAAATCATAAATGAAATGAATAGGCTTAATAATAAGATGCATTATAAATTATTCTGAAGAAATTCTTACTTTAAGCTATTAAGCGACAAATTTTTCCCAAAATAAAAGAAAAATTCAAAATTACCGAGAATTCAAAGGAAGTCATGGTGACAATTCTCGGGAAGAAAAAACTCATAGTGGATCTCCATGTTGATAATTTGATGAGCGTGGCATTCTAAGGCTCGTCGCTTGTCGGATGACGGCAATACTGCTTTATGGAAGAGATTCTTGACTTATTAAAGAAAGAATAATTCAATCCTACTTCATGCGCGTTATGTTATGAATTGACGAGAAAGGATTTGTAATTAATTACATTAGTTGAACAAAGTTTTAAAATGGATTAGATATTGATTCACAATAAAAGGATTTATTAAATAGATTGCATAATGCAAAATATTTTCAAATTTGACTTAAAATCGAGGATATTGGCGGTCAGGATAAAAGAATGGGATCGTATAAAGCGGCATTCTGATGCCTTTAGGCATTACAATGGAGCGTAATACTTTGGATTAAAATGCACGAATTTATATGTGAATAATATATTTAAAGATTATTTTAAATATATTTTAGTTTATATTGATGATTATTGTGTTACCAAGCAGCTATTGTGACTTATTTTAAAAGCTTTAAATGGTTAATTTAAAAATGGGTTAGTTATTTGAGGTAAATCCAATTATTTGAAATAAGATTTTTAGATAGTAATATATCAATCTTATTATATCGATTAATAAAATTATTGCTTAACAATTTTTAGATATTATTTTAGGATAAAAATCATTTAGATTGGAGCTCTGATTATGTAGGCGATTTACATCCTTGTCGGCAAAGATCGGCTCATTTGTGATTAAAAAAAATCTCATATGGTGCGATATTAAATCTCAACGATGCATAAATTAAACAAAGGGTTCAAAATCTTTTCTTAATCTTGCGGACCCTTTTTAAAATTGTTGAAGCCGATCTCGATAAGGTATCTATCAAAATAGTGAACAAATTGAAAGAAGAATTAGTTCTTTTGCTTGATAAACGATAAATAATCCTGCCAAAGTATTGATTATCGAAAATAAATAACGTGATTAAGTCGTCTAAATTCGAGATGATTTCTTGTCGGCGTTTTCCTTCGTATTAAATGTTCCCGGTCGTCGATAATTGAGAGTTGTAAAAATGCGGTTTCAAAATAAATTTTTTTGCGTCTTGATTTCTGCTTGATTTTGGCATTGAATTAAATTAAAGTGATGAAATTCTCGATTTTTAGCAGAGAATTCTTCGAGACGTGGATCAGCATGGAAGAATCGTCTTCTGTCGAGAAACTCTTAGGGGAGGTGGCGGTCGTGGCGTAATGTGGCGATTGATTGATTGGCGTGATCGATTTGAAAACTTATCTTTATGATACCTCTTGTTATGGTTGAAAAGGGTGAAACTCCCAAAAAATGCTTTATCGCAAAGATGTCGTTGGAGCGCATTTATTCTACATTGAAATTAATTGTACGATTATTGATAAATAATCAAGTAGTCCTTATTTGAAAGAGATTTTGGGAAACAATTTCAGATTTGAATCTATCTCGAGAGAATTATGAAAAAATTTTATCTGATTAAAATGTGTTGAGATTTATTGTTGGTGATCAGACGAAGTATAATTTTGTATATGTATATGTTATCTGAATCTTTCATCAAAGTGAATGGGGTATTCCATTCCAAGAGAAAAAATATATTTTTATCCTTCACTAATTTACAATACAAAATCACATAAATTATCGAAAGATGTATTTGATAAAGTTTCTTTCTTCTCAAATCAAGATTCATTAATGTTCATTATGAACAAAGATTATCCAAGATCTTCCAGATTCTACGACAACTATTTGAATGAATTAAATATTCTTCCGAATGATTAAAGAAATCTTTAATGATTGACATTTTTCAAAAATGAGGCTATTAATCCAAGGAAGATTATACAAGGCAAAATCTCACTTCTTACAGAAAACCTATGGATTGAGTAACGTTATTCTTTAAAGCTTTTAATCAATCCTTCGAAGCTTTTAAAAGAAATTAAGATTGGCGATAGTCAGAAAAAGTTATCATCAAAGTTTTATTTAACTAATCCCTCAAAATCCACCGATTAAAGATTTACGACTTGAGTATTAAAGACGTTATCCTCATAATAAGCCAAAGATAGGAACGCCAAAAGATTTACGAATCAACTCAGGTAATCACCTATCTACATCAAGGACAAGTATGAAGTCTTCATTTTGTCGACGTAATCCAATTTTAAAATTAATGATTCCTGTTTTAATGCTAAATTATTGCCTTCACTTTACCTTTATACAAAGCAAAAGATTATTATCTCTACCACTCGCTTTTACATCAAAAGTCGATGATATTATCTCCACCGTAATCTACTTTACCGCTTGAAATTCTCATCGACCTAAATAATAACTTTTCACCTAAAGTTGTTACATTATCAGAATTTACAAAATTAATTTTATCTAATAATCAGATTCTAAATTTCTAAAGAAAAGCTTCTTTCATTTCCACTTCTATATAGAGACAATATCTTGTATTTCAGAAGGCTTCAATTTTTCTCTTCTCTTTCTCTATTCTCCTTTTGTAATATTCTTTATTTTTCTTGCCTCGCCATCACATCCTGTAGTTTTCTGTTTTAATAGTTTAATAATAATTGAACTCATGCTTTTTTCAAACTCTACTGGGGACTTTATTTAACCACCTCCTAAACTTTATCTTAAGACTTCTTCAAGACATTCAATTTGATTTTAAATTTAAAGACAACATGTAAATTAAGATATCATTTAAGAAGATTCAACCAATCCTCAGAATATTCATCCAATATTGATGAAATTCATGCTTTTCATGAACTTCAAGATTCTCATCATCCTCTCAAGATATCCGTAAGCTTATCCTAAATAAAATCTAAAAACATTATAAAAAACCTACTCCATATTTATTAAAACCCTACATATGCCTTATTTCGCATGTATTAAACCGATTAAGACTGCTCGATCTTAAATTAAAAGATCAAATTAAAATAACGCCTACTTGAAAAACAAATGGCAATTCTCGTGAGCAAATTCAGATCCTACGCCCTTATCTTCCAAAAATAAGGGAAAACCATAACAAACTATTTTCCCTAAACGTGAAAAATCACGTCATAAAAAACGTGAAAAATTCACGCGACAATATAGTATTCTCCGGTTCTAAAACCAAAGACAAGAGAGAAATAAAATGTTACAAATGTGGCCAGCATTACGCGAACAGATACATAAGAAGTTAAATGAACTTGAGACGGTTAAAACAAATCTGAAAATCATACATCCTCTCGATTCAAATAATCAAAAGAAAGAAGATCATATTTCATCTTCATCCTCATCGATTCTCGATAAATCTAATTGTTGCAAAGTCCGCAATGATAAATTATTATAAAAATATAATAAATATGACAGTGCTCAGATACGCCACTCACGAAAGAAAAGGACCAATTAATTAAACTTTAAAGACAAATCAAGATGATTCAACTCGTGATAAAATTATTTTCTTAATGATAAGAAAAGATAAATTAGAAAATTTTAATTAAACCTCCTATATACTTCTTATCGTAAGTATTTACAAAAAATCACGATTTCATCATCTTCTAATTCAGCCTTCTTTATCGAACTAAACCAATTAAAGAAACTAAAATTAGAGGTCAACAAATTAAAGTGAAGAAGAAATGTGCCTAATGAATCTTGAAATAAATCGACCCAATTCATTGAAAATATGTCGATTCTAATCAAGAACTGCGTTTCTTACAAAATATCCAAAGGCAATATACCGTAAATGATATTTTTATTAAATTAATTATAAATAAAGAATTTATTTTACCAAATTTAACCGCTTCTACTGATAAATACAGATTTAAATCAGATAAGAATAATTCCTTCTAAATATTTTGAAAACTCATAAAGCTGATAGTCTTTACAGATTAAGATAAATTATCATCTGGCCATGTGTCAAGATAATGTTAGATTCAAATGTCTTTCATTTTAGTCAAAATTTAACACAACATATTATTTTTAACTCCTTTTCTTCTTAAAATAATGTTTCTCACTAATCGATGAATTGCTTTTCTTTAATAAAGAAATCACATTCCGCTTTATCACCAATCCTAAAGAAATTATCATAAATGAAATGAATACGCTTAATAATAAGTCTCGATATAAATTATTTAAAGAAGAATTACTTTAACTATGAACAACAAATTTCTTCCCCAAAATAAAAAAAAAAGAAAATATCAGAGTTATCCTCCATCCATTGCCAAAATGGTGGATGATAAACCTTTAGAATTAGCTGCATTTGGAAAAATCAATTCTGATCCGCAAATTCTAAAAAAATTTATTACTATAATTAAATCATGTGCTTAAACAAAAAATCTCTAACATCCTTCCCCTCCCCAGAGATTTAACCCTTCATGGCTCTAATACCAGACTTACACCAGGATATATAAAACACTTATTTTTCCTTGCGCTGTTTGTCATTTTTTGGTTGATAAGACGGCAATTTGAGTAGATTGAGCATATTGATTGCATAACCAGACAACGACAACAACAATAACAACAACAAGCCTTAATCCCATTAGGGTCATACATGAATCATTCGCCTCATGTGGTCCTATTATGTGTCAAATTCTCATTTAATTCAAGATACTAAAATCATTTTTATATATCTTAAAGTCTTTTTAGTCTACCTCTACCTTTATTAACATAAAGAAATCTAATGCATCTACTCTCCTACCATCTGACTACCGACGCTTTATGTGGCCAAACCATCTAAGCGCGACTCTCCCTAATCTTATCTACCACCTGAGCTACTCCAACTTTTCCAACATACTCATTTTGCATTCTATCTCTAAGAGTAAAGCCACTCATCCACCTCGAGCATCCTCATCTCTGTAACACTTAACTTAGTTTATGCTTTCTTTTATTGGCCAACATTCTCGCACTATAAGTCATTGTAGTCTTACCACCATCTTATAAAATTTTCCTTAAGTTTGTGGAACTTTTCTATCACATAATGGATGTATTCCTCCACTTCAACCATCCAACTTGAATTCTACTAATAACATCTCCATCTATTTCACCATCATTTTGAACAATAGAGCCTAAATATCTGAATCGCTCACTCTTATTAATGACTTGATCACCTAAAGTCACAACACTAGTTTTAAAATTGTTACAACTAAAATTACACTCCATATATTCGCTTAGATCTACTTAAACTAAAAACCTTTAGACTCTAAAGTTGACCTTCATAATTCAAGTAGACTCTCTCCTCTTATCAACAAGAAGAATGTCATCGAAAAAGCATACACCAAGGTACATCTTCTTGTAAATGCCTCGTAAGAACATCCATAACTAAAGTAAAAGATAAGGGCTTAATGTTGATCCTTGATGTAATCCAACCAAATAGGAAAATATTTTGTCAATCCTCCTTGTGTTTGGACACAAGTAATGCCTCTAGTATACATATCCTTAATGACTTGAATATAACCAATATTAACTCCTTTTCGTTTCTAGAACTCTCCAAAGAACATCTTGAGACTTTATCATAAGCTTTCTTTAAATCAATAAATATCATATGTAGATCCTTCTTACTTTCTATGCTTCTTCATCAAACTCTTAACAAATGTATAAAGATCAATAGTAGATCTACTGCCATTAAACCAAACTGACAGAGAAACTTCAGATCACATCATAATCTATGCTCAATTACTCTCTCCATAATTTTAATGGCACATTAACTTAATTCCTCTATAATTTACACTTTTGTGCATCACCTTTATTCTTAAATATGTGAACCAACAAACTTTTTCTCCACTCATCTGCATCTTTCTTTAAAATAATATTAAAAGATTTGTAAGCCAAGAAATTCCTCGATCTCCTAAACATTTCCACATCTATGGAATATTATCCTCTATCGCTTTCCATATTTCATTTTTTTTAAAGTTTCACTAACTTCGATTTATTAATACGATGATAAAATAAAATTTCTATTTGGTATAGATATGTTGCTAAAATCAATCGTATTTTCGATCCTTCATCAGTTTTATCAAAATACCTCATCCACCTATTTTCACATTTTTTCTAAGAAAAGACTTTATTATTTTCATCCTTAATACCCTCACTTAACTGTTTACTTCTCCTATCTCTTTGGTCTAACTTATACATACATCTTTCACCTTCTTTTCAGATCTAATCTATCAGTATAAATCACTAAAAGTAAATTTCAGATCATAAATCGCTTTCTTAATCTCTACGACTTTATATCTTTCTCAATTCTCCGAAGTTTTACATCTAAACCAAGTTTTATAACAACGCTTCTTATTTCTTATCTTTTCAGACACTCGACTCCACCACCAACTATTCTTATTAAAGTTTTTTCCTTTGATTCTCCAAGACATCTTTAAAGAACTGCTTAATTTCACTTGATATTTTTCCCACATAACGCAATTTTCCTTATGAACATCCCAAATTCTAATTTTGTATTTTCCTTAAAATATTTTATTATTCTTTTTTTAAGCCCCATCTAATCCTGGACAATAATTTAGTTTATTTTTTCTCTTACAACCTTTCATCTTAAAATCTAAAACTAATAAATACGCCGATTTAAAATTTTACTTGAAATGATTTTACAATCTTTACAATCTAAACGATCTATTTTTCTTATCGAAAATAATCAATCGTGTTTTACTGATCCATTTTTATAAGTAATAATATGTTCATCTCTTTTCTTAAATAAAGAAGAACTACAAAATCATAAGTTAAGCAAAATCTAATATACTCATACCTTCTTCATTACCACTCCAAATCCATAACCACCATGAATACGTTTAAAATCTTCTACCACTCTACCAACATGTCTTTAAATCTCCCCAATAAATATTTTTCTTCAAGTATCTTTTGTATTAATCCTCTAATTTATTCAAAATTTTCTTTGAGCTTACCTCCAAACCTACTGGTGAGCATGTATACACTTATAATATTGATAATCTTAAGATCAACAATAATCTTTAAAGTTTAATTCTATCTTCACATCTATTAATACTTACAACATTATTCTTCAAACTTTTATCTATAATCACACCTACACCATTTCTAGTCGACTTTTACCGAATACCAAAAGTTTAAAACCTAAACTATCAATCTCCTCGCCTTCTTCACCAACCCATTTAGTTTTGAACACATAAAATATTTATCTTTCTATGAACCATAATATCTATTAATTCCATTAATTTACTGAAGAGTACCTATATTCCAAGATCCTAACCTAATTATAGTGGACTAACTTCTTGCCGCATTCGTCCATAATGGGAACCTTGCTTATTTAACACTACAGCGCCATGCAATGGCTAAAGACATTTTTCATCAGATTCAGCCATATAAATGGCCACTCTGGGACGCCCAAGATAACACAATGATTTAAAGGATTCATGTCATGATTATTTCGACAAATTTTACGCATTTTAACTACCTAACAAACCTCCACTTTTTTGCATAACTGACAACAAAAGGAATAGTTGCTTCGCTATTTTTTTTCTCATATTTTAGAAATATACTAATATCTCGAACGTTTCATAAAAACTTCTATACCAAGTACTAATTCGTAGATTTTGATGATACTCTTCATTCACTTCTCTAGTTTTAACCCTCATTAGAAATTTCATTAAGACAAAAGTTCATTTCGGATGAATGAGATTGATTTTCTATCACCTGACGATAAATATGATTTATGTTTAGCGAAGGCCACCGATGGTTCTTAGGGAACCATCCGATGACTTAACGAGATTTCGAAGGATGAAAACCAGGAAGTGTGATAGATCGACGGTTGAATCGACTTCAACATCGCCATCACCGTTGAATTATTTGATCTATATCTTGATTGATGGAAGGTTTGTCAGATGGATGGTCCACGATTCTAAAAATACCACCTCATTCCATTTAATCACTCGCCAAGAAGATACGCTAATGATTTGTTTCAATCGTAGTAGCTCATTCTTGGCCATTGAACATCTTTGAACTCGGGATTTAGATTTAAAACTGAAAAATTCAAAAAAGCAATATTTTCGAACCGCGAAAATCATATCCATAAAGTTCGTAGTGTAATTTTAAAGCTTCAATAGATTTATATCGAAAGAGATAGACTCGACGAAAGGTTGAAATAAACCTACCGCGTGATGGCTTCTCTACAACACTATTGCGATTTACAAATAGAGATCACATCTCCTCCTGTTAAAATAGAAGATTTAAACCTTTAAGTTAAAGGTTTGAATGCTATCTCAGATCATCCCTATATGAATATATTTGAAGTCTTGCATGAATTTATGCATCTTCAAAAGTTAGTAATAAATGGTTTCCATTTGATCTACAATTTTGTTCTAAGTTTCATCAAGATTTTCTCTTAAAATCAAAAGTTTCAAATTGATAAATGATAGTCTTATCAATTTTTGGAAGAGACCATCTATTGAGGTTTTTTTCATTCAAGGGTTCTTGATTAAATTATTATTTTTCCTAATCGTGAGATTAGAAGTTACTTCAGAAGAAGTAGAAGCCATAGAATCAAAAGGGGAGAGAGGAAGATGATGTAGAGAGAATTTAAAACGAATCACCACATAAGGATAAAACAAACTAAGTACAAACCTCCACCAGAGAATTATCTCAATCAGTCAACAAAAACAGGACTTACAACCCTTTAAGCATCCACTAATGTGGATTTACTGCCATTCATATAAAGAGATAAAGATGAGAATGAACAAAGTGCTAGTTCATCCAAAGCATGGTGAAAGGCAACAAAAAATCTCTAACATCCTTCCCCTCCCTAGAGATTTACCCCTTCATGGCTCTGATACCAGACTTACACCAGGATATATAAAACACTTATTTATTAAAACTTAAGAAGAACTTACTTTGGTTTCATTTGTTCCATGTATGTTCTGAAACACTCAAACTGATTTTTTGTGCATATCCTGTGATTGATCTCTTCCAACAACATATTCTAGCAGCAAGGCGCTACACACCAGGTTGAGTTGACAATATATTTAGGGTTAATTGATATAATTAGTCTCCATAAAATAACAGGTCTTGAGAAATCTATCAATATCCTCTCATTTTATGCAAGGGATATAACATCATTTTTTGTGAGATTTTATGAGTCAATTCTCTACACTTGTAATATTGTTTTTTGATATGGTGAATTCTCTTCTTATTATAGTTTTTTCATCTTGAATTTTCATGGAAAATCTGTGTTACTCTTTTCTTTTATTTTGTTGGTCATCCCTCTTTATTTTATAGCACTGACAACCTATGAACTAAGTTGGTAGATATGGATTATGCAACTAATCAGTCTTCATGGATATTGTTTGTGCTTTTTAATTTGCTTGTTTTTTGAGGTAGCGAACCTTTTTTTTTTTAAAGTAAAATTATTGTTTTGGAGATACCTTAGCTTAGCTTAATATTGCGTGTAGTACACTTGCGCTGAATATTAACATGGCTAATCCATTTTCCAAGTGAAAAATAATCTAACTGTGATCTTTATAACTAGCTTCGATTAAAATTCACACATACTTTTTAGAATCTCAGTTTTACAAGGAAGAAATGAGCATCTATCTACCTGCACGCGGATTAGTGTATTGGATAAGATTTTTTTCATTGGAGATTTTTCTAAAGCAGCCAGCAGATAGCTGGCAAAGGTAGCTTGTTTGGTGGAGAATTGATCCTAGTTTTATGAAGTTATTGTTTGTTTTGACATAGTTATTAATGATCAGTATCGGTGTATTAGATATGACAGTTGAAGGAAGTGTAGGAGCCTATTATTTCTTGCACGTGAGCTGCTCTGTTCAAGCAATAGTTGTAAAGCAGGTTGGAAATTTATCATCTGGCTATTTCGGATTAATTTAGTCGCAGTTAGTCTGTAAGTGGGTGATCCTCTGAAGGCTTACTGTGCCTTTTGGGCGGCGGTGGTGGTGTAAAAATACACCAGTATCGTTTGAAAATTCGTTCTAGCCATATTTTGGTAAATATATGATGAAAAAATTATATTTTTCAATCTAATTTAATAAAATGTGATGATTATTGGAAAATTATGATTTAATTTTTTTTTAATATAAAAAAATTATAATATTCGCTATTACTTTCTGGACAATAACTTCTATTGTAATAATTTCAACAATCAGACAATTGAAAATGTCTCAATTACACCGTCGTGTTTAACCTACATTGTGTCTAGTAATTTCCTGACCTCTCACAAGTCACAATAGTTACTTGTAATGAATTTCTTGATCTTTTATACATTTTTTGTGTGAACAGTAGTTGGTTCAATTTTGTTTTTTTGTTTTTTTTTTTTTTTTTTTTTTGGTAGCAACAGCAATATTTTTTTTAGAAGACAGGCTCTAGTTTGTTTTAAGCAACTGGGGGTGAGCAAATGCTAGTGGAAATGGAAGCATAAACATTAAATATTACAGAAATTGAGTTGAATTTAATTTTTCACCATTTGTTTGATTGATGTGAAATTAATTGGATAGACATTCTTCTTGTTGATAAGACTAGAGAGAGTCCAACAGAAACTTGAATTATGGATCAATTCTGAGTCTAAAGGTTTAAGTAGATCTAAAACTGAATATATGGAGTGTAATCTTAGTAAGTTATAGTAGTGTTGTGATAAGGTGAATAAATCATTAATAAGAGAATGTTTCAAATATTTAGTCATTGTTCAAAAAATAAAATAGATGGAGATGTTATTAGAATTCAAGTTGGATGGTTGAAGTGGGAATATATCTAGCCTATTATGAAAAAGTTTCACTTAAACTGAGAAAAATTTTATAAGATTGGTAAGACCTAATGACTTGCGTAATGTCTTAAGAAAGATAAAGTAAGTGTGTGAGATGAGGATGCTTAGGTGGATGAGTGTTTTACTCTTAGAGATAGAATGCAAAATGAGTATATTCGGAAAAAGTTGGAGAAGCTCTACAGATAGATAAGATTAGGAGATTTGGCCACATAAAGTCGCCGTCACTAATGACAGAGAGTAGATGATTAGATTTACGTTAAGAAGTAGACCAAAAAGACTTAAGATGTATAAAAAACGATCTTAAGATACTGATTTAAAACGAGAATTTGACACATAATAGACAATAAATGACTAATGATTCATGTACCCCACCTATGGATTAAGTTGTTGTTGTTGCATTTACATAGCACAGAATTTTTTATGTATTTATATGTAGCACTTAAAATTTGATATTTATAAATGTGATATTTTTTTGAAAAAAGTTAATGATATTTTTTCAATGTAATATAAAAAATTTAGATATTTGTAAGTCATTTTAGTTTAATAGTTGAAAATTTTAGTTTTCAACCAAGAGATTTAGATATAAGTCTCTATACATATGTTATATATGTAAATTTTTAATTAAATTTGCTCAAATGTTTCAAAAAAAAAAATAATGATATTTATATAAATGTTAGATACGTAAATATATAAGAATTATGTGTTAGGTATACAAATGTCAATTTTTTATTTTTTATTTTCATCCCCACTATCACTGCTTGTGATGTAATAAACGCCGACTTCTATGTGGCTACTGGCCCAACTTTACGTCTCTCACAGGCTGTTTTCATAACCTTTTGAGTTTGGATATATATATATATTGATTTACTATCCATAAATTAATAATGCATTATAAGAATATTTTTAAAATAAAGAATGGTAGCCAATCATTTACGAAAAATGATTTCCTGTTCACTTTAAGAGTTCAAAAATAAATTTGGTAGGGTCGTTTGATAAGTAAGAGCAATGATATATTACCAAACTCAATTAAAATAAATCTAAATGAGTTTATTTAAATATAATATACAGTTACATAACATTATTTCTCTCTCTCTCTCTCTCTTTGTTTTTTGTTATATTGATTGAGCCAAACAATATGGCATTTTCAGCTAAATCTCATATCATTCACATGAGGACTTACATTTCTTTTGTGCTATAATATTATTTTGTCTTTCTTAAAAACTCACTTTATTTAATTGAATGAATAATTGTAAAAGAAAGATGTTATTCTATCTCCTAATCTATATATATATATATATATATATATATATATATATATATATATATATTAAAAAAATTAGAAGATATAAGCTTAGAAAACATATAAATTAATGATAGCTTCATCCATAATTTTCAATTATGTAATTTTATTTTGTAGTGTATGACATCCTTCAAGAAGGCAGAGAAAAAAAAATGAAGAAAAATCGAAGTAGTTGAGACCAAATGTCACCAATAAATCATCAGAGAAGAATATTGGATGCAACTATAAGAGAGCCCAATATATTCAATCCTCTATACTTTTATCACTTCTCCTTCAAATAAATAAATAAATAATTGTTGAACAATATTTTGTTTTTCTTAATGCATTCTTATTTATTATTATTATTATATTTGATATTTAACTTGTAAGAAACATTAAATATTATAATTACCCTCCGTTACTCCCTGTTGATCTGTTCTTTACCGACTTTGTTTATTTATTTTAATTTATTAATTGATAAATTGGAGTTGGTTTAAGGTAGTAAAGATAGTTTCGTGCAATTTCCAAAAATAAATCATATAAAAAAAATATTATTTTTATCTAATTATGATGGGCCATATAATTTTCTTAGATTTATTTTGATATTAGCATAATACGTATAAAACTTTAATAAAAAATTTGTATTCTATAACTCAAAATAAATTTAACTATTCTGATGTATTGCGTATGAATGTTGGTGCAGAATGTTAACTAATAAAAGAGAAACATAAGATTATGTTAAGTATTGCGCTCAGGTGGATGAGTGGCTTTACTCTTAGAGATAAAATACAAATGGTATGTTAAAAAAAAGTTGATGTACTATTTGATAGATAAGATTAGAGAGTCTGCCTAGATGATTTATTTGCGTAAAGCGTCGATTAGGTCCGATTAGGTTAGGAGAGTAGATGTATTAGATTTATCTTATGTTAAGAAAAATAAAGGTAGATCTAAAAAGATTTGATTAAGATGTATAAAAAATGATTTTAGTATATTTAAATTAAATGAGAATTTAATATATAATATGATATAATGGAGATAAAAGATTCATATAATCAATCTCATTTAGTGAGATAAAGATTTATTGTTGTTGATGACGATATATTATGTACGAAATAGATTATAAAAAATGTGTCACGAGAAGCATCGGATAAATAGAAACAAAATACATAAAGAAAAATGCAAAAGAATTAAATAAACCCTTTAATATAGTACAAGCAATTGAGAGGGATCAACCACTACTAGGTGGAGACGTGCCATCAGGATTGAGTGGGCCAATTAATTTGGTGGGCTCTACATCATTATATGAACTAAAATTACTTTCATTTTTGAGTATTGCTATTATTTTCTCAACATTAATTAATGTAATTTTTATCTCTTTTATTACTCGAGATTGTGTTTGAAATAACTTTTTAAATGCTTTATTTTTCAAAAAAAATCATAATTGTGTTTAATTCTTAATTTTTTAGTTATTTTTTAAAAAAATTTATAATTAAAAATTACTTTTGAGAATGAAAATTATTAGAATGCAATGATGATTAAAAAATTACTGTATAAATTTTTTATTAAAAATATATATCTGTACAATATAAGTAATAAGTTTTCAAAAAATTACAGCTATCATAAAGAGATTATAAGCCTGTGTTTGAAAAAAATTTATGTTTATAATAGAATTTAATAATCAAAGTGTCTGTTTAGAGCAGCTGAATTTTTTTTAAAAATTGATTGTAAAATTATTGTAAAAAAATTATTATTTTTTAATTATTGTGTGTATTATAAATATTTTTTTAAAATATTTAAAAAATAATTTTTTGACGATCACCACAATTCAATAACTTTAATTTTCAAAATAATTTTTTCAACACAATTTTCTAAATAATAGCCAAAAAAATTGATAACTAGATAGAAATAATTTTGTTTTTTGAAAAAACGAAATAAATAAAAAGATGTCCCAAACATAAGCTAAGCGATATTTAATAAATTATATTTTAACAATATTTTAAAAAAAATTATGATAAAAAAATTACATTCTATAACCTAATTTGAAAGAGCATGACAAAAAATTATGATACTTTTTTTTAAATAATACAAATTATAATATTAAAGATAATTTTTTAGATAATAATTTCTCCTATAATAACTCTATCAATATTTTTTCAAACAATTGAAATGGCCCGATACAAATAATTAGACAATTTATAAGTCATCAATAATCATCAAAAGATGCATAAATACTTATTTTTTAACATTGCAAACATATTTTAATTTCTTGAACTTCGAATATGCAAAACAACGAACATGCTAGCCAAATTTCTTCTATATAAAATAAGATAAATTATTATACTTATAAAATTATAAAATTATAATCCTTAATCTCTTTCGCCCTCTTCACACACAATTAATATATATATATATATATATATATATATATATTAAAAGCCCTTTCTAATAAAAAACAAAGCCAATTTAAAATTTTAAACTGTTGCTCCTCTCCTAATTCAAATTCAAAATTCAAAATGGCGCACACACGGCTCCATGGCCCATAGTCCATAAGCTCGACTCTCATCATGGCGACAAGAAATTTGAACACACTAACTAACTATTCCTAATAATTAAAATTTATTATTATTATTATTATTATTTTGAAATGATATGCCAATTAATAATCAGATTTTTTTATTTTCCCAAAAAAAATTGTTTTTTCGACTGGGGAAAAAAATTTTGGTGGTGAGAGTTGGAATCAAAGCTTCACCTAAAGAGTATTACATTTTTTTTTTTTTTTTTTTTGAATATATGCCCTGCATGTATACGAAAATCTAAAATGAAGAACAGAGTGAGGACCAATATGATCCCTGCGGACCGAGTCTCACCAAACCCAACCGAGTTAGGATGATTGAACAGGGGAGAAGCGGCGGAGAAGAGCTGTCCATCCTACTTCGCAGCTCCAGCACTGTCCGGTGTTTGTTCGAGTGTATGTTGCTGATAAACGTAGGGCTACAAGCCGGCCGGTACTCCGGTAACAGCCGACCGGATTTAAACCGGACTCCGCACGCATTACACAGCGTTTTTGGGCCGTGCGGCCCGGCCCGCCACTGCGGCGTCTTCTGAACACCGCAGTGCGTGCACTGCCTCTCGCTGGAGACGCCGCCGGCCATGGAGCTCTTAGGATTCCGGCCCCGCTTCTTCTGATAGGGTTCTTGAGACGAGTAGGAGGAGGAGCAGGAAGAAGAAGAAGACGGTGGCGAGAGGAAGGAAACAGGGGAGGTGCCGGAAATAGACCAAAACATGCCGGTGCGGCGGTGGCGCTTGCTTCGCTTGGCCTTGACTGGGATGAGAACTTCATTTTTGAGTGTCCAGGACGCCGCCGGAGAAGATAGTTTCGTTGGAAAGCAGGGCTTGCGCTTCTGTCACGGCAGACAACGCCGGCTGGTTGTCTGACTGGCAATCGTGAACGAAACGGGAAAGCCACTCGAGGTCCGCGGCGTCGGTCTCCTCCTGCAAAAATTAGACCCTTTACAAAACCCCAAACCCGTGGACAAAAACAGGGCCTTTTCTTTACTCTGTATAACGGAGATGCGTTTACCGGGAGGCTGATTCCCATGAGATGAAGACTCTCCTTCTTCTCGAAAGAAACAAAGACAACTCCTGACCTCGTCGTCTTCTTTTCGTTTTCCGGTTCCGGCAGTCCCCTGAGGTCGAGCAGGTCATCAACTTGAAACTCCTCCACCACCGGCGCCTCTTCTACCGAGGAGAACGTTTCGTTAACACCATCCATTTCCCGTTGTTAAGTCTTCAAAGCGTCCCTCAGTTTAAAGGCGGTATTTTTTAACAATTTTTTCAAAAACGTTATGCCTGAGAGGATTGTGGGTGAAGATGAGAAAGCAGGCCAGTCGGAAGCGATAAGGACGAGTAGGAAAGAGCCGAAAAACAAAAAACGAGAAGTAGGGAGAGAACCTTTGTGGAGCATCAACATGGGCACAGCAAATGCCCTGTTCCCTCTTCCTATTTTAGTTTTAAATTTTTATAAATCAGTCATTCAATATATATATAATTTAATTATTTTTTAAAAAAAATTAATGAATTCATATATTTAAATATATGAGGATCAAATTATTAAAACTTTTAAAATAAATATGAACTAAACTTTTATTATAAAATTTAATATTTAAATATTAATTTTAAAAATTAAAATTAAAGATGATTAATTTATAAATTTTAAAAAATGATTGTATATATAAAAAGTCTTAGTGTTTTTTCATAATATTTTTTAAAAATATATTCCTTTTCTCAGAATATTTCGGTCTTTTCCCAAAATACTACCCTGTGCAAAAAAATCTCTCAGGCCTTATGACAAATGTGATATAATTAACTCTAGTTTTTCTTATTGAAAAACACAATTGTGACTAATGTGATATGACTAATCCTCTTGTTGAATAACACAATTGAATAATATTGATGTGTACTTTTTAAATTTCTAGGATAATTTACATACATACATGGTGGATCCACCCTTAAGTGAGGGTGGGCAATTGCCCACCCTCAATTTTTTTTATATTATTATTTTTTAAAAAAAATAATAATTTTGCCCAATCTAGTAAAAAGTTTTGCCCAATAAAGATAAATTTTTTTCATTTTATTAGTTAAATTTTATCTTTATTTAAAATTATTTAAATAATTATTTATTATACATTTAATTATTTTTATTACTAATAGTTTACTCATTTAGATCTTAATAATAAAAAATATATTTTTTATTAAATATTTTGATCAATATTTAAAACTTAACAACTCACATAAATCCTAATTGAGATTTCTCTCGAGCTTTAATTGATTAAAATTTTGTGAAAACTAGAATTAATAATTATATTATATATATATATATATATATATATTGTTTATATTTTATGAAATAAAATGAAATACTATAAATCTTATATAAAAATTTGATTTATATTTAAATGTTCCAATTATGAAAAAGATAATAAATTTAATATTAATTTAAAAAATTAATAAATGATAATAAAAAATTTTTGTTTAAAATTTTAATAATTAGCTTGCCCACCCTGAAAAAAATGATTGGTTCAGCCAGTGCATACATATCATATATTTCTTATATATTTATATATCTAATATCTAAATTTTAATTTATATATATATAATACTCTAATCTTTAATATACAGTAAAAATGTAGTCATGGTTAATTTTTTTTAAAATAAAATATACTTTTTTTAAGATAAAAAATTATTAGATAATTAAATATTTAAATTTAAGCATTAGATATATAGATATCTAAGACTTATGTTGTATCTACCTAAAGTTTTCTTATTTTTAAAAATTGAGCTTCTTTTTAGACGTATTATTTTTATTAAAATGTGATAGTATTAAAAAAATACTATTTAATCAAAAAAAAATATTTTTAATATAAATTTATAATCATCTTTATAATAAGTATATACACGTAATTATATATATATATATATATATATATATATATATATATATATTAATTGCGTACCTTTTATATCCACTTTTGCTCAAACTGTTTTGTGATAATAAAGGAAATAGCTGTTTGTTTGAGAAATCTATCGATTTACTATTACTATTTATTGAATATAGTTTTTTTTTTTTTTTTTTTTGCAACAGTATTCAACACTCACCTATTTTATGTATGGAGATATCATTGTGACTAATCCCACAAGAGCTTAGCACTATATTTATCACCCACGTGTGTCGGGTTCCACTTACTTTCCATCAGGCGCCTCCGCTCTGGAGAGAAATCAAACGTGGGCTAAGGAATTCCTAGTCACACTCGCTCATCAACCGAGCTAAAAGACGGTGGGTGTAATTGAATATGATAGTTCACTATTGCTTTTTTTTAATTTAATTAAAATTAAAACTAGTATCCTTCGCTCTTAGTAGACAGTTCACCCTATGCTATCAAATTACTCATATATCCCTAACATCATCAGCTGCTTAGTGGACGCATCAGTTTTCGGCCGGCGATGATTTGTTTGATATTTGAGGATAGAAACGGGAAAAAAATAATAATAATAAAATAAGACCCGGTCCGGCTTACTTCGGTTCGATGGGTTTACGGTCAACACTGGCCGTGGGGTCACTTTCAACCCGCAACCCCACCACCCACATCATTTCTCCACGTGGCCTCCTCTGTCTTTGTCGTCAATGGTGCCTTCCAGGCGGAAGTAATCACTTATATTCAAATGAGAAATTAAATTTATTTATTCGATATCTATCACCAGAGATGTAACGATAATATTTCATTATAATAATTTTAATTAATGTTTTTATTAATTTGGAGGTCATAATAATTTTTTAAAATTATTGATAAATGATTTGTGTATATATAATGCATATCATTTAGATAATAATTTGGCAATTTTCTTATGATTGTGTTTTATAGAATTTTTATGATAGCTGATAGTATTAAAATATATTAATAAAAACAAATCTATAAATATGATTTTAAATAAAACCGACGAATGATTTAAAATATCATTTAATCTTTACATCAATTAAATCCCAAAAGCTCTCAAATATATATTTATAATAAATCGAATCCGTGAAATATCTAACGAGCCTAAGATCTCGTATTACTTCATTTGGGCATCCAAATGCTCAAAATACATCAAATGATGAAGGATTCATCAGCCGTCCGACGTGAGTCGCTTTTGAATTTACAAGACCCTCCTCCCATCTATAAAATTTCTTCATTCCTCACGCATGGGCCAAGTGAAGAAGAGTGAGAGTCAAAACAATTAAGAAGAGAGTCACCGCCGACGTCAACAGCCACCGCCGGCCAGTGCATCCTGCTCAATTCTCAAGCGGAAGAGAAGAGCGAAAGCGGGGGAGAAGATACAAAAGGAAAAAGAAGAATAAAGAATAGCATAAGAAAGCTCAAGATCCTCCGCAAAGATCGCACGCAAGATCACTCCGCCGTACCATCAACCATCAACCCACACCCACTAATCATTCCCCATCCTCTGTCTTTGTCGTCATCAAACACATTACCATTGTTACATCTATTTTTCCTCCTCATGAGAATTTATAATTCGAAGACTTTCAGATCAACGATATATAATGTTTTTATATGTTTTTTTCTTATAAAAATTTGATTGATATGTTTGCTTTAATTAGCATATCATTTAATAAAATTTTCTTATGATTGGTTTTAGAGAACAATATTTTATATTTGTACGATTGCATTGATCTATGATCGCGAACATATATTTTAATATTTTATTTTGAATAATTATAATGAATTTATTTATTTTATATGATAATAATTGATACAGTGGATGCTCAAGTGAGCCAATTATGTTTGGGGCTCAGTGGTTCACTGCCTACGTTCTATTTATAGTTAATTATATGATCAATAGTGTGTGACATAAAAATCCACATTTATCTAATGCGCCATACATATTTGTTGTTTTTCCAATTAAAAAATTCTTGAATAATTAAATTTAAATTATATAAATATTAATTAAATGATAGATTTGATTATTTATGCTATATCAAATAATTTATGTTTATTTTTAATGTGCAATTTAAAAAAAAATAATTGCTCACTAAATTTTTTTTCATAATTTATCACTAAATCCTTCTAAGTTATTATTATAATTTAATGTTTCTTATTTTTATTGTTCATAATATTTTTCATAACTTATAATTTTTTTTCTCTTTATCAGAGGTGGATCTAAGGGGTGACTGGGGAGGGCAATCATCACTCCTAAAATTTTAATATAGTATAATATACTAATTATTCTCTTAGATTTCGTTACCCTTAGTTAAGTGGGCAATCTTCATCTCTAGATTTAGTCACCTCTCTAATTAAATTCTAATTATGCCACTGCTCTTTATCATAGTTTATGAATGTATGACAATTATTTTTATCATCCTTAAATCCTATTATTTTTCTCATCCTTATAATATTAAAAAATTTTACACATTTTATATTTATTTAATTTATATAATTAACATATATTGTTTTTGTTGCGTGCATGAAGATTAGGGTCGTGTTGGTCTCACTTTTAGAGTGAGCTCTCAACTTCTTCATCATAGGTCTAGGACTCTTATAGACACTAAGACTTAAGACACTTCTATGGTGAACATTTAACCTAACCCTAAAGATTAAGAGTTAGTCATGAATACTTCCTGATTTAGAAAGACTTGCCTACCATACAGCCCCAAACCCAATCCTTTCTTTCAAACCAAACCTCAAATTCAAATTCAAATTCCAAAATCAAATCCAACTATCCAATGATTGAAACTATTACCAAATTCAAACTCTAAATCACTTCAGTTCTTTGACTTTATCTTATGGACATAGCCTTAACCAAATTCAAATCAACCCCAATCCAATTGATTTTCTCAATTATCAAATTCAATCTCAAATCAAATTCCAAATCATAAATCAATTCCAAATTCCACATGATTGAAACCATGATTAACTCCAAATTCCATAATATATTCCTAAGTCATATGAATCACCTTCATGTGTGCGCGTTAGAAAATCTGTAGAGTAAAAGTTTTATTTTATTACAAAATCCAGCATACACACAGATATTTAAAGAGTGAACAAGAAAACTCTAGAAATTTTAATGTGGAAAACCTCAAAAAGAGGGAAAAAAACTACAAGGCCTAGCCCAGTAAAAATCTTCGACTATATATTTATTTTGGAGTACAAGTTTTCTCGATAACGGGATTACATAATTGTATATGAGAAGGGTTGACAATGAAAATTCCAAAAGACAACAACAGCTATATAGTCATGTTCATGTAGAATAGATGATGATGCGATGAACGCCACTAACGATGAAGGTCGCCATGATGGAGATCGAGAGATTGATAATGGCAAGGATCACGGCTGACGGCCGAAGCGATGGTTGATAAACGTGAGTGGCACGTGCTTGGAGGATTTTCAAGCTTTAGAGCTTTCTCCTCTCTCTTGCTTCATCTCCCCTCATATGAGGAATGAGGGGCTATTTATAGATTGGAGGAGTGGCGTCTCTATAAATACATGTAAAATCCGAACCACTCTCCATCGACGCTCATGATGATTCTCTTGATTATATGATGTATTTTGTATATTTGAATGCTCAAATGAAGTCAATTATGAGATCTTGGCTAGATCCGGCTTCGTCGAGATTTCGACACTATAAACACTCCATGTGCTATTTAAAGATTTAACTAACATCCCGTGAGTTTCCAAGGATATTTTAAGTCTTGATCTCCACCGCCAATTGGACTTGTTTTTAGCATCAAGATTCGTGCTTTGACTAGTAGTATTTTAAGTATCATATCAATGTGTTTAGCCAAAACTACTTCAAACCAACTTAAACTTAGTTGATTTCTTTATAAATCAATCATTTCTTCATTTATGTTCACAAATATAAATCAAATCCAAACTCAAACCTTTCAAATCAAATCACGGGAGCCTAGCCCACTAATAAATAATTTCACTATATCAGTTTCTCTTATAATTATTATCCTTTCTTCAAAGTTGGAGAAGGATAGCTTATAAGAATAAGTTTTGTGATAAGTTTCACTCGATTAACAGTAAAGTCCTCACTTGAGGTGGTAGTCTGAAAAAGAAAAAAAACTATTATCCTTAGCCCCTGAATTACTGCCTAATAATTTCTCATCCAACACAAATGAATATTAGAACATATAGGAGAAAATTGTGTCTTCTTACTTGACCCCAAGGGGGGGTTTATAGATCCACAATAGGGACAAAAAAGAAATAAATTTTGAGAAGAAATTTGAAAATATTTAAATAGACTTTGAAATTTCTGCCCTAAAATATGTCTTTCCTTTTATAAAAGTGATAACAAAAGGAAAGAAAATAATAAAAAAAATTTCTAAAATTATCGCTCACCAATTGTTTCACGCGCGGTTACGCGAATTTGCGCTATGCTCAGCACGCGGCATCGCATATTTGCGTTCTGAGTGCACGCTGCCTGCTTCACAGACTGAGAGAGTGGTGCCCGGCACGCTAGGTGCTCGCACCGCACACATCGATCCGCCACCCACACCACCATTCTCGGTTATCGCCATCGCCAACCACCGTCATCAATCACCGCCACTATCGCCAATATCGTTCTTTGTCATCGGCATCGACCATCATCTAATCGCCGCTACCACCGCACCTGGCAATACTACTATTGTTGGTCACCACCCGCCTCCATCACCGGTCATCACCACTCGACAATCGTCAGATCATCACTAATCGCTGCCGTCATTATCACTAACTATCGCTAACAACCGGCATAACCTAACTACAGATTGTTATTGTTTCGATTTGAATTCTCATCGTTGGGTTTTCTTACATACAATTTTGTAATCCCATTATTGAAAAAACTTAAACTTTGTACTCCAAAGAAGATATATATAAACATTTTTACTATAGATTGATTTTTTTCTCTTAGAGTTTTTCACGTAAAAATCGAAGCTTGTTATCTCTTCAAATATATGTGTATATACTAAATTTTTTAACAACGCTAAGACATAAAATTTTATTCTATCGCAACTGATTTTCTAGTATGCAATAATTTTAAATTTTATAAGATTTATAAATTATATTACCATTTTAAATATATGTTTGTATCCTAGTTTGCAAAAATAAATATGTTCAACTTAATATCCTTGTATCCATACCAAGGCATGTTAGGCTAAAGCAAAATTAGAAAAGAGTAGACCTGAATAATCTGATTTGATCAGGATCACTTTCATGTTTTTAAAAATTAGTTTTAAATGTGAGAATTATTTAGATATAGCACATAATTCTTATATATTTACACATCTAATAATTAAACTTTTATATTTACATGAATACAATGTAAATCTTTAATATTACAACAAGAATAATATTATCATTAATTCTTTATAAGAAAATACATATTTTTATATATAAAAAAGTATTATGCTTATAAATAATAAGTTTTAAATATTAGATATATAATTACATAAGAATTATATGCTATATATAATTTTCTTTTTAAAATATTTATAATATGTAATTAATAAATTAAAATTTATATTATATTTATATTAAGATAAATCCAATTCAATTTGATCAAAATTTAATCTTGATGCAAAAATTTGAAGCCAAAAATAATTGAATGTTTAGCAAATTTATAATAATAATAATAATAAATGGATTGAAATAATTGTATGCTATAATTATTATTATAGCTAATAGGGACCGACATTGCACGTGACACATTTATGCTGCTGAGTGCAAATCTGATTAAAAACACTGAACTTAAATATTATAATTTATATAAAGATCTGCAACTCAATTTATTTTTATTAGAAAAGAAAATTTAAAATTTAAACTTTCTGAGCAAGAAGGGAAAGATCTTTTTTTTTTTTAATGATATCTACTTAACATCTCATCAATCTTATGGTAATATTATTAATATCACATTAAATTTGCCATTCGTCACTCATATTGTTGATCCTCACTTACTTTTCAGCCCGCCTCGAGAAGGATCGAACGTGTTTCTCACCGCTTCATCAACCGAGCTAAGAGACGGTGGGTCAGAAAGATCATTTTGGTATGGTAGGCTAATTCGAAGAAAATTGAGAAAACTAAAATTTATATGAATTTGTGATTAAATTTACTCAAATATTTATAAAAAAAACAAATGATTTTTATTTTTATTTTTGTTCTCAGTGTTTGATTTTCATTAGTTACAATTTCCTATCTAATTATTGTGAAAAAGTAAAAAAAAAAAAAACTATATAAGACCGTACTTTAATTCACATGTTTCTGTTGCAAATAATAAAATAACTCTTTCAATTCAAAAGCTACCAAACCAATAAGAAATTAAGGCTTATGGATTGAATTAACTCTTTCAATCATTTAAGTTTAAGTATTTGACAAACTGTAATTGAGTTTTTTTTTGAAAAATTTGTGATGAAAAATTATATTTTCCTACTAAATTTGGCAAAGTACAACGAAGGCTAGGGGCGTAAGTGAGTCAAATAAGCTTATGAGCTAACTCGAGCTCGGCTAGTTAATAAGCTTGCAAGCTAAGCTTATTGAGCAATGAGCTCGAGCTCATAATCAAGCTCGAAAAAATTTTGAGCTCGAGTTCGAGTCTGATTTGACTCAGCTTGGTAGCTTATCGAGACGTCTTATTTATATAATGATGAATTATAATATATCACGTATAAGATTATCGGTTCAATAGCTTATCGAGCTTTTTAAATGAGCTTGAGCATTAGAGTCAAACTCGAGTTTGACTTTCTTTAAATCAACTCAAGCTCAAGCCTGGTAATTGAGCTCGAGCTCAACAGCAATTAAACAAACTTAACTCGATTAAGTCAAAGCTCGACTCGTTTATAATCTTAATGACGGTGAAAAAATTACAATTTGATTTTTTAAAAATAAATAAAAATATAATACCCAACGCAGCTTCTTCTCTTAGCAGTTATGGCTATCTCAAACATATCCGAAGTAAAAAGTATTTTTATCTCTCAATCTCTCTTGAAAATTGTTTCAATCAATTCCTTTGTCACAAGGATTAAAATATACTTCAAAACAAATAAAATCAATCAAATTAATCACATTTTACATTAAATTTAATCACCTTCTCATCCTTACTACCTTTCTCTCTGCAACTATATACACTCTCTGTAACAGCTAAACTGCAAAACTGTAGCAGGAATTTAATATACTAAGATGAAGAAACAAGCTATTGTTCATAGGGAGTTTCACCGGTCCACTACCTTCTCAGGGTTGAAAGGACCTCATTCTTTTTGCTCAATGAGTCTCTGAACATCAATCTACCCTTTGGCCTCAATATTCTATGCATTTCTAACAGGAAAATTTGCTTTCTCTATGAGGAATTACTGCAAGCTCTTGCTTTCAGATCTTAGATTTCAGAACTACAGAACTCATTATTCCTTCTTGTTTGGCTGTTCAGCTCTAAAATATGCCTAAGTAAATTTGCAAATTTATAACTACAATAATTTAGTTTCTGGTTGAGTAGAATATGATGAATGAAATTCTTTATGATTGTTCCTTGGATTCAGAATCTCCATTAAAATGAAACCAGAAAGAAGAAATTTAAAATGGTTCCCTAATTTATGCTTGGTTGCACACCAAACGTATTCTCAACAGAAATTATTACGTGTGTTGTCCAGATGTAACTGTATGTCTGGACTCCTTAACATAATATCATATAACGCTCATACAATACAATTATAAGATATATTATTTAAGCCATGTATTAGTCCAAACACAGCATATATATTCTAAATAAACGTCACATGATACTATATTATTGAAATCCAGAGATAGAGCTACATCCGAACATTGCAATTAAACAATAGTCGCTTCCTCAGCTCTCCACCTGCAACTTTGTCGGTCCTTGCTCACTTCAACTAAAAAGGGGTCATGTAAGTCTCACAATTTCTTGCACCATTTGGTAAATTGATTCATGAAATTCTTGTTTTAGTTCTTTAAAATGTTAATTTGAATAAAAAACTAAGGATTTGAAGAGCTTTGCTTACCATGCAGCATCATCATTGTCATTCTTGCAAATATAGGGTGAAGCATTAATTATTGTCGATCGGTTTCTGCCATATTTCAAGATCTTCTTCGTTTGCATTCGGGCATCAGAACTCTCTCTACTTCACTTTCAATACAAATTATGAGAAAAAAAAATATCTCAGAAATGTTTCGTGAACATGGCAAACCTTAATCCCTGTTAACACCAAATATGCATCAAGCCAATATTTCATTTTCATGAATTAATATTTAAATGAGGTATTTACATGCATAAAATATAATTCTTATATATTTATATATCTAATACTTTAAATTTTATATGTATATTAAAATATTTAAGTCTTTAATATTATATAAAAATATCATTATTAGTAATTTTGTAAAGTAAAATGCATTTTTCATACATTAAAAAATGTTATATTTGAAAATATCAAAATTTAAATATTAGATATATAAATGCATAAGATTTGTGTGTTGTGTATATAAATCTCCCAATTTAAATTTATATTTAAAGTTCATGGCTGAAAAAAATAATAATATTTAATGTTGGTAATTTCTTAAAATTAATGTCGATTAGTGTGCATGAATACACACTATTGTCGTGATGTGAAGCCTAACATTTGATCATGAGGCTTTAGACATAAGTACTAAGCGGTCTGTTTGAGATAATTATAACTATATAAAAAAATTATGATGGAATTGTTGTAGAAGAAATTATTTTTTAAAAAAGCAGACATAGATACAAATTTTTTTAATTTTATAAAAGTTAAATAATAATTTTCTAACCGTCACTACAGATAGTCAGATCAAATTGAAAAATATAACTATCCCACTGCAGAATCCTCAAAACATAGCTAAAATAATGCTAGAACATAATGCCCCAAAAGACCTGAAATAGACCCAGACACAATTGAGGAGGGCAGGGGTGGGGGGCGGCGATTGCACTCCTAAACTTTATAATTTATCTTATATTAGGTAGACCAATTAGCCATTTTCCCTAAAAATTATTTTTACACTATACTTTTATCCTAACATATAAATTTATATCTCCTGAGAATTGATGTTGGTTTCACCCTTGCAAACGATACTGTACTGTGATACAAATTGCACCGCACCATCATTGCCACCCTAAATAGGGCCTAATATTATAAATTTGGTTAAAAAATATTATGAAAAGAATGCAAAAAATATATTATTACCACTTCACACAATAAACAAAGATTAATAAAAAGTTTGGATTTAAAACGCCCCATTGCTGATATATAATTGTAACATTACCAATAATAATGACGATAATAAAATCAAATCTTTTATAGGTTCTTGAAAATTCAAATGCAACTGCAATCAGCAGTTTTAATCATAATTTTTGGGGAAAACTTGACTCGTGACATTTTGAATAAAAATTTTGATTTGATGAGTCTGAAAATTTTTAAATTTAATTCAAAATGAGTGCAACATATGATAGTCAATTAAATTTTATATTATATTTATTTCAGAATAAATTTAAAATTAATTTCTGATCAACTTTTGATCAAGATATCGTAATTAAATTTTTAATAATTTTTTTTTATAATGATGTTCTTAAATATATTATGCAATTTTTAAATCCAATCCATATCATTTTTTTAAAAAATTATTTAACCTCCATACAAAATTAAACTTTCCCTCTCAATGCAACTTTTTATCTATAAAATATCATGCACTTGCATATAAGTTTATTATTGAATTATAAATGGAACTTGTTCATGATGTCGAGAGGAATGCACATCCAAATTCATCAGTTGCAAATTGCCAAAAAGAATAAAGAAAATAAAAGAATAAATTCAAAGTATTCCAGCAGAAGAAGTCACCTCGAAGAAAAGAAGCTCGCCATTAGCTATCTGCCAAGAAGCAAATCAAAATCCTCAACGAAAGGACTGCAACAGCCTATGTATTCTGCTTTAAGAGCCCTCCGGCATGAAAGTCTCCATCAAATTTCATTGTATAGCTGGTTTTGCTGAGCTCAGTTCCAGTTTCTGATTTGTTAAAATTCTCACCTTTTTGCTATTTTGTTTATTGGCAATCTGTAAGTTGTTTCAGTTTTATCACTCTTTCAGTTTTGGAAGCTTTACCTTTTTGGCTTGGGCTTCTCAATGTCTTGTTTACAGTTGATATAATTTTTATCATCTGTTTTATCCTTTTGTATTGTAATTAGCATAATGAAATGAAATATAGGTGAGACACTCATTACCCCAAAAATAAAAAAATATATATAGCATTAATTGTCAGATACTGCCACAAAAAATCAAGAAGAGGCCGCTCGCTGGTTGATGGAAGCCAAGAAGGAACACTCCGAGCAGTATTACTGAACATATCGTCGGAACCAACCAAGATAGCCCACCCGAGCATATCCCGTAAGTTAACCTTCTTCTTTATAGAAGTTTTGCAAAATAAAATGTTTTTTTGCTTGATTATTTTTTAACTATCCAGCTTTAATTAGAGTAGTGGTTATGTTGGCAAATATATGATTAAAAAGCATAATGTTTCTTTCTCTTCAAATGTGATAGATAAAGGCTATAAATTGAGATAAAAAAAGTTACTATTTAGAAGAAAGGAACTTACATGTAGTCCCCAAAATTAAGCATCTGAATGAGAGATAGACTAAGTAGAAATAAGTTTGACCATAAAACTTATTTCACAAGTATAATTTTTATTAAGAGTATGAGAAAAATAAGTTACTTATGTATTCAATATTTAACTTATAAAGTGAGGCTTATAAGAAAAAACTAAAAGCCCCAAGTACTTAAATTGAGTGATAAATAGAGCAAAACTAGAGAATCAATGAGTGATCGAGGATTACTAGAGGCATTATAAAAGACATTCATGATCACTATAAGAGTGTGGTGTTTATTTTTGGTGCTTGTGTGCTTTGTGTGTATATGTGAGGGGACACCACTGATATGGTGCTCAAAATACCGCTAATCAAAGTCAGAATCTTAATATCAGCGACGATTTGGTGAGGCCGTCGAGATTAAGCGCTTGAAATATCCTTGGAATCTTTGGGATATTACATCCCAAAATAGCTCTTAAATATAGAGTGTTTATAGTCAAATCGGCGTCTCGACAAATGATCTAACGAGCCTAAGATCTCATAATTAGACTTCATTTGGGCATCCAAATGCTCAAAATACATCAAATGATCGAAGGAGTCATCCCGTCCGTCGAGGGGAGTGGTATGGGCTTTACATGAATTTACAAGAATACTCCTCCCATCTATAAATAGACCTTCTCCATGAAGGGAGGGGAGCAGGGGAAGAGCAAAGTGAAGAAGAAGGCACAAATCGTCACCACCATACCGCCACCGTAGTGTGATCCTCGATCAATCTGCCCGAAAGAAGAGGAAGAATCCAAACAAGGAAGAAGAGGAAAAGCTAGCAAGGAGGAAGAAGAAGCTCGAAGATCCCAAGCACCACCTTTCGCCGGTCATCAACCATATCATCTTAATTGTCCATCTCCACATTTAACTACTTGATCATTGTTACAGGTTGTTGGTCCTCTCTCATATGCAGTCAGAATCATGTCGAAGACTTTGTACTCAAGCAGATACATAGTAGAAGCTTTCTTGGGCTAGTCATGATTTTTCCCCTCTTTTTGAGGTTTTCACGTTAAATTGCAGTGTCTCTTGTTGGCTTTAATTACCTGTGTGTCTTTGGACTAATCGACAAGTAAACTTTCACTCTCATAGGTTTTCAGACATGACAACCACGTAGATCCTCAGATGTATTTATTGAGGTGATCGTATACGACATTAAAGAATAGTGTACTATCTCGAGAAATAGAAATCACTACCCTATAATGGATCTAATCACCTAATAAGGACTCCTAAGGCATGATGGGTCTTCGAATATACCAGAGATTTTTCTACTATTTTACATGAAAAAGTTAAACAGGGTTTATTTAAACCGAGTTCGTTAAATTCCCTATGGATGCAAGCCTTCATAGTTAATTATATCTTAAGGGAAGTGAATCCCTTAAGAATATTCTCGATTAAAGTAGACAATTGTTGTCTCCAAAAAAATTCAAAGATAGGACTATCAAAGGATTGGTTATATTTTTGGAAATCAAGTGGGAGAGATCAAAAGAGAAGAGTTCTTATCGAAACCAAATGAGATAGTAAGAAGTGCTCATGATACTAGGAAGCCTAGTGAACACTCCAATATATCCTATGGTTGGGCTATATATGTTTGAGTTTGAAGAGATTTATTTATTTGAGTTGAAAGTTTATTAGAAATCTAAGACTTATAATTCCACAATACAAGATTGTGAAAATGCCTAAGAGGTGAGGATTTATTCTTGTAGCCCGCAAAAGACAATAACAATCTCAAATCCTAAATCTAGGGAGCTTTGGCGAGGGCCAAAGTACAACCTAAATCTAAGGCAAAAATGGGTATATGATTTATCTCCACAAGAGATAATAAACTACCCGACTGCTGGACTTATTACCGCATGGAGTGGCAGTCAGCTAACCCCTTGTAGGCTTTAAATCCATGTAGGTAAGTCTTATGTTTTGCAAGATAGTTAGGTTATTATTTATTTAGAAAAAAAATTAAGTCCTTAAACTCACTCCCTAAGAGACTAGAGCATTAGTGGTATGAATTCATGACTTAATCTAATGCAATTTTTTCAAATTTATTTGATTTTTTTGTACTCTTTGTTTTGACACAAGCTATGAAATTTTGTATGCCTAAATGCATGAGAACTTGATTATGGGTTAAATCAAAAGAGAAATGAGTGTTCTTTAATCAAAGGCTCTCACAGGTTAAGTCTTCATTCTCTGGCACAGATGAAAGCCTTCTCTTAGCAAGAGTGGAAGAATATGACATGCATGATATTATACATTCAATCATCCAGCTAAAGGCTTGCTAAATATTTTTTATTATCTTAATTTAATTCCTAGGCTTTACGGTGAGATTATGAGTTATTTTAAATTTTAATTGTGAGTTATTAATTAGGGTAGAAAAATTAATTTTAATCCTAAGATCCTACCGTTTATAGGCCACACATTCAAGCATTAATCATAAAGAAACTATGAAAAGTATGATGTTCTAATGCGCAATCTAAACACAACATCAATCAAATATGTATAAACTGCGTAAAAGAATAAAAGGCCGGTGCGATGGGGTTCTGCTGTACACCGCAAAAAGAGAAAAAAAGATCAGTAGCCGAGCTCTACCCTTATATAACCTGGATTACAAAAATAATACATGCTATGGGAGTCTTTTCTTCATTTATTTCTTCTCTTCCTTTTAATTTAATTTACTCTAAAGGCATCACAGGGCACCCCAGGGACTAAGCCTTCTGACCACTGTTCATCCTAATCTCTCATAACACTAACCCTAATTCCTAATGCAAATTTATGTTAAAAATAAGAAAAATAAATCTAACTACACCTGCAAAATAAATGTTAGTTAAGCTCACCATTCAACCCAAACAGTTATATAAATAATTTGGACTTAACACCCCACATATGGGTAACCAAGCCCACATGTCCTAACGTGAGTTATGCTTTGGGGCTAAGTGACCTGTATAATAAAATCATTTATATTTTTATTACAACGGCCCCTTAAGCACAACCTCCTACAAAAAATATGATTAGACCAATAATGACATAACCTCCAATCTACGAAACATACACCCTAACATACAGTCTAAAATATTACATCACAAAATAAAACACAACATCATACATACAATCAATACATCTACCTAGCCTAATTCTTGGGTTGGTGACCTAATATTCTAGTGTGTGAAAAGCAGGCTTGTGTAGCAAGACTTTCCAATACTTCTTTAGTTTAAGTTTCAATTTGAAGTTTGAATTTGTTTAAATTTTACCTTTGGGTGATTTCAATTTAAATGACTTAATGATTTATTTATTTTATTTTTTATTTCACTTTTATTTGGTTAAAGTGATGTTTAGGTTTTCAAGAATAAAGAGTAGAATGAATTCCATTTGTAGACGGAACTCACCCTATTCTACATCCTAACTCTTAAAGAGTCTAACTAAGGTCCTTAAGTATCTTAATTGGCTCATTTGAATTTATGTAATTTATTTGATTTGATTAATATTTACTTGATTTGATTTAGATTTTTTTGAATTTGAGTTTGTTTAATCTTCATGTATTTTGATTGATTAATTTTGGATTAAATTTGTTGATTTAATTAAATTTTGATAATTCAATATCCTTAATATCTAATGAAGTTTAAGTTTGTTTAAACCCATCTATTTTTTTATTGATTAATTTTTGGATTAGATGTTTTGATTTAATTAAATTTTGACAATTCAATATCCTTTAATTCAATCTCTAGTTTCTTTCCCTTGGGTTTTAATTTAATTCCTTAATTTCATATGATTAATATCATTTTGATGTTGTTTAAATTCATTGATTTCATTATTCTATTTAAGTTTGATTTAGATTGGTGAATGCACTTTAATTTACATGTGATTTATTTGAAGTTTAATGTATTCTTTTATTTGAATTTCAATTAAGGGTTTAACTTATTGAATTTAGCCGTTGAGTTTATGTATAGATTATATGTTCAGTTTTATGATTAATCTCTTAACTTAATTCAATAGGTTTATTTTATTTGAGTTTTATTTTTGTTTGACTTATTTTAATATTATTTGAAATTAAGAGTAATTGGATATGATTTAATAACTTTAGAGTTTATATTTAATTTTATGTTTATTTGATTTGATTATGGTTTATTTATTTATAGTTCGACTAGATAAAATGAATTGAAAGTTTGCTTTGATTTAATTGAGCTTGTTATTTATGATTAGAATTTCATTTTAATTTCATTCAATTATCATGTTTATTAGATTTTAGTTTATGTTTTGATTTTACACATTTTAATAATTATTTAATTTATCTTATTTAGGTTGAATTAGATTTAATTTGATCATTTATTAAATTGATGAGAGTCTTTCTTTATTTGATTTAATTTGATTTTATTAGCTTTATTAATCTATAGGTTTGCTTAGGTTCAATGTGATTATATAATTAGTTTAATTAAGAAGTGTGTTTAGGTTATTTATTAAATTAAAAAAAATTAAAAAATAAATAAAATTATTTAATTTTTAATTTGGTTTCATATTTGTTTAGGTTAATGATATAATTAATGACCTAATGATTTAAATTTAATTTAAGATTTGATTGGTATTTAATTGTATTTTAATTATATTCAAATTCATGTTTGCTTAAGCTTATGTTTAATGTGATTACTTTCATTAACTCAATTGGTTTATTTTAAGATGTGTGATTAAATTAATTAGTGGAGTAATTAAAGATTTGATTTGAGCTTGATTTAAGAATTAATTTTAATGTGATTTATTTAAATCAATTTAGTCCATTAAGATGATGGATTAGTTCATTAAATTTGCATTAATTAGATGTTTAATTAATTAAGTTTGATTAAGGATAATTGAATTTTGAATTATTAAATTAATTAAAGATTTGTTTAATTATAAATTAATGACTTAACTGCCCACATGTGAATGATTTGATTTAATATGTTTAATTAAGTGTTTTCTTAAATTTTATTTAATTAAGTATTTGATTAAATTAAGTGAGTTAATTGTTTATTTTTTTTCAGTTAAACTTAATTATTCATAATTATAGTTAAGTTTGATTTCATTCATTATATTCATTAAATTTCATTTAATGCTTTAATTATGAATTTATATTTGATTTAATTATTAGGTTTATGTATTAATGACTAATTAATTATCTTATTCTAAATGGATGTGATTTAATCATATGTTAATTAAGTTACTTTAACTTTACTTGGTCAAATTTGATTAATATTAAATGATTATGTTGAAATGGTTCATTAATCAATTTGACTTTTAGTTTATTTAATGATTAATTAATGTTCAATTTGTTTCAATTTGTTAGGTAGTTTCATATAATTAAGATTCAATACTTGGTGTTAGTTTAACAAGATTAGTTTAATTTTATATTAAAGTTTCAATAATTTATTTAATTATGAGTTTATTTTAAAAATCTAATCATTTAATTGAATTTTATTAACTCAATTAGGTTCAATTATGTTTAAGTTTAATTTTATTTGAGAGATACATGATACTTTTCTAATTTAATGTTTGATTACCAATCATTTGGGTATTACATCATTTCTGATTTTGATTTGGTATTTAAATTATTTTTAGATTATGTTTTAATTAATTCATTAATTGATTAAACTTTAATCTTAAGTGTTTATTTGGGGTTCATTAGGATTCAAAAAATCACATTATTTTTTTAAGAGTCCTAGATATCAACTGAAGTGATTTAAGTTATTTTGAATATTTTAATAAATTTTTGAATTTTTATTTAATTTATTTTATTAAAATAGACAATCTAAACTTCAAAATTTAATTTCTCTCAGTTCAGAAGACATTTTTACTTGAGATTTTTATGATATGTGTGTTTTAACTTTAATTTCAATTACCAAAAATTCCAACTCAATCTGATTTGTATTTTTAGACTAATTAATGAAATTTGATTTTCACTAAAACCTACATTAAGCCCAAACCATTTAGTGGAATTTGAGGATTTTTAGTGTTTGGATTCCTCTCGAAAAAACAAATCTAACGAGTCTTTATTTGTAATTTTTCATTAAGTATTTTATTTTTTTATGAATTTTCAAAATTTCAGGCAACTTAAATAATTTTTAAAATTAGAAAATAGGTGATTTTCCCACTTAACTCAGTCAGCATCACACGGCGGCAGCATGGTGCCACATGGCACCGCTGATTCGTATTACGCGTGGCCTACGCCATGTGATTGGCTAGCGTGCGGCGTTATGTCGGAAAGACCACGTGCGGGATAGCGATGCGGCGGATCGGATCGGCGATTGATGCGATCGTCGGTCGAATCGTCCATTGAAAGCGGCTTCGCGGTGAATCGGCCGTCCGATGCAGTCGATCAGATTCGATTCCGCGGATCTCGGTGAAACGTGTGGATCGGCGATACGGCCGTCAATCATGGATCGGACGTCCGATAAGATCCGGATCCAGCGATCGTGGGTCAAAACTCGGCATCGTTGATCGCAACCTTCCATTTCTCTGAACTGTAGATCGGACGGTTGCTGCTCTCCATGGCCGAAACCGATGAAACAAGGATTATTTGAGCTTGGATACCACCCGTTTGGGGCAGTTTTGGGTTCCATTTTTCGGTGACCTTCGCCGAAAAACACTCCAAATCAAATTGGGATGGTGTAAAATGAAAAATGTGAGGATAATCTATAGGAAATTCTTATAATCGAGCATACATTTGCGCAAATGAAAATCCTAATGCTGGCTATGGTTTGATGAAGTTACCTCGTCAGGGATGGTTTTCGGCGGTAGTGATCATCCGAGCACGCTTCTGAGTGGAAGACTAAGCTTTGGAATGAACTTAGATCTTCGCCTTCACGTTAAAATGATATATCTTCCAGTGATTGTCGTTTTCTCGTCGGGATCCATCCGATTTTGATATTTTTTAGCTTAAAAAAAGTGGGAAAGTGATTGTTGATGGCTTTAGGGGTTCCAAAAGGGTGGAATGAGGAGAATATGCTCAGCTTTTAACCCCTCTCTTATCTATTCAAGTGGATGGACAAAAATCCATCATTAAATGTGATGAGAAGATAGTTGAGAGGTAATGGCTATTTGAGAACTTTGGATTTAGCTCCCAAAGGCTTCATTTGTTGCCATAGGATTAACTTCATTGAATGCAAGTGGTGGGGAGGTTTGAATGCAAGTGATGGGGGAAAATTGAATAAGATTAGGTGGAATCCCATGTGAGGAATGAGGATTTGGTGGGTTGTTCTTGGGCGATCCCAAGTGGGTTTAGATGGGTTGGGATTTGACTTGAAAAAGTTTTGATTTTGACTTAATTTGGGTCATATAGGGCCATATTGGGTCAAGTTAATTCATGAACTCAAATTGAGCTATTAGGTTCAAATGATGATTTGAGTTTTGGTATAATCAATTTGATTTAATTTAGCTTAGAATTGATTTTGGCTCATTTGGAATCAAATGGGTCAAATGGGTCAATATGAATGTGATCTTTGGTTCGAATCAATTTCGATTTAATTTGGATTTGAGTCAAATTGACCTTCAGGCCAATTTGGGCTAAATGACTCAATTGGACTTGATTGATCCAACTGGGTTCAATTATAACTTTGATCCACGCCGTCACCGAAGCGATCGGATCGCAAGTCAACGTCTTGCCATGGTCACCACAATCACCATCTTTTTAGTTTTCATCGGATCATCAAACTATCACGTCAAGCAAGGCCTTCGTCATTAATCCCACGAAATCTGTTACAAAACTTATTATTGTAAGCTATCATTCTCCTACTTTGGAGAAAGGGTGACAATTGTAAAAGAAGCTAATATAGTAAAATTATTTCTAAGTGGGCTAGACCTCGTATTTTTTTCATTTTTTGGGTTTTTCATGTAAAATTCATGAGGTCTCTTAAACTTTTTTGCTGTGTGCGTAACTTTTGTACAATGCTAAGATATCGAATTCTCCTACTCAACCGACTCGAATCTCCCTACATGCAACAACCTTATAATGATAGGATATGTGATGCAAGTGTTAGATCCTAATAATATACTGGCTAGTTAGCTAGTGGATCTTTGAGTGTCATGCTATATGTGGAGAAGAAAGGAGAGAGATGGGAATCATTTATTTTTGACAGCATAAATGTAAAGAATAATATGTTATAGTAGACACATGTCAAATTTAGAATAGTTGAACAGAGCATTATGATGTTTAAAGAATTTTGAGGAGATCATAGAGGGATGTAGAGCTCTCGAAATGTGTTATCAAAGATTGAATTCTTAGGATATTAAATTATTGGAGGCTCAATTATTAGAAAAAAAATTTGAGTCTAATATGGAACAATTTATTACATTTATGTTTTACGATATGATGCGAAAATTTAAGTATTATATATTACTCATTGCGTCTTTGAAAATCATTTAGAGTAAAATTTCTTAGCCTTTTATGAAATCCAAAGACACACAGGTATTTAAGAATTGAACAAGAAAACTCAGAAATTTTCATTGAAAAATCTCGAAAAGAGAAAAAAATCACGCCTAGGATAAAAGCTTCCACTATGTATCTTTGAGTACAAAATCTTGCGGATTACATAATGTATATGAGAAAGGAACAATGACTATGTAGTCACGTTGTGGTAATAATTAGTGGTAGCATGGCAACAACGAGGAATAGCGGCCCGGCGATGAAGGTCATCATGATGGAGACCCGAGGTTGGCGACTAGATCGGCGGCGATTGGCAGCGGCATGTGACGGCCGTCAGTGGTAAGGTTGTGCTTGGAGGATCTTCAAGCTTTAGGGTTCTCTCTTCTCTCTTGCTTGGACCTCAGGAATGAAATTTATAGGTGGAGGAGTGGAGTCTCTGTAAATACATACAAAACCCGTACCACTCCACTTCATCGGACGGCTTAAAATGATCCCTTTGATCATTTGATATATTTTAAATATTTGAATGCTAAAATGAAGTCAGAATTTTGAGATTTTGGGCTTGTTAGATCTAGCTTGTCGAGACACTCGATTTATTATAAACACTCCATGTTTGAGAGCTTTTAGGGTTTAACGATATCCCAAAATTTCTAATGATATTTTAAGTTCTTGATTTCAGTTTCAACTTGGATCGGTTGCTTTTAACGTCAAGATTAGATTGGTAAATTTTTTTTGTCATTCTTCTATTTTGGATGACATTATCTCAATCATCCAAAATATATAATCATATACTTGAAAACAACAAATTTTCAATGAAATTTTAGAGTCTTTAACCATATTTGAGAACAGTCTTAAAGAGAGTTGAATTATGACCACGTAGATCGGTATGGATGTGTGTAGGTATCGACGAGATTTGATTCTGAGGTCATCAGGGCCATACAGCTTGTGCGAGTATCAAATTCATGAGGCGTGCGAATTAGCTTGGCCTACGGTCGGGGTCCTTGATAAGCCTCACATGGGAACAGACCTTACGGCCGAGCTCAAGAATGAGGGCGTGTTGAGCGCCCATCGAGCAACGGTTTGGCAGTTTACGATGTTTGATAATTTTTTACCCTTTTGCCTCTAGAAGGGATCTATAAAAACCCCCCTAGGGCCAAGGGAGAAGGCACACATCTTTAACGCTCTAGTGTTTCTTTTCTTCTTAGTGAGGGCATAAGGCGTAGTAAGAAATGGATTTCTTCAAACTTGATGGATGGTTCGATGGCGATAATTGCTAAGATGGAGCGATAATTAGGAGCCGTCATTTGAAACTTCAAAGTTTGACGGTAATTCAGAACATCGTGAGGAATAGTTTCTCTTTCTCATCGATTCATCAACAAAAATAGTGGAAGGTAGAGAATTTTATGTTAAAATAAAATAGTTATAGATTTTGCTCTTTTATAAAAATTTTTTTATATAAATATAAATGTTAAATCATCCTTCTCTTATTTACTGCATTTTAAGAAATTTTTTTCAAAAATTTTTATTTTTTATAAATATCATTGAGACACAAAGATAATATTTTCTCTAAAATTTTAGAGGTACAAAAAAAGTATTTTTCTCAAATTATATTATCTATATTTTTAAAACTAATTAATAATTATGAAAAATCTTATATTAAGTAACGAATTTTGTATCATCATTAATTATCTTCACGTAATTCATTATAATAGTAGTTGTTGCGTCTAAAAATCTTATTGGTAGAGTGAAAGTTCTTATTTGTTGTGAAATGACATAGTATATAAGAGTGAATAAAAAACTCAGAAATTTTCATGGAAAATCTTGAAAGAGGAAAAAAATCACTCGTAAAATCTTACAATTTATCTTTTGAAAATCTTCAGATACTTGGTAGAATTGTATATGAAGAAGCAACTATGTAGTGCGTTAGTTATATGATTCTTAGTGGTAGTAGATGATGGTGAGCATAACACGGCGATGAAGGTCATCATGATAGGCAGAATGAGAGAGATTGGCGAGGATCGTCGGCGGTGGTTAATGACGACCAGTGGTGGCGTGATTGTCTTGGATGATTTTCGCTTTGAAATATCTTCTCTCTCTTGCTTGGGCTTTGTATGAGGTATTTATTATAGTTTGGAGAAGTGGCGTCTCAGAAATACATAACTCTCCATCCTAATACTTAAAATACATCAAATGATCAAATGAATCATTTTGGCCGTCAGATGAAGAGTGGTTGCATGTATTTATAGAATGTCACTTCTCCATATAAATAGCCCATTCTCTATGAGGGGCTAACAAGAGAGAAGAGAGCTCAAGCAAAATCCTCCAAAACAATCGTGCCACCACTGACGATCGTCATACCGCACTATGGCCATTAATGCCGTCATTTTTATCATCATCTTGATGACCTTCATCGTCATTGTTGTTCTCACATTTATTATCTACTAAAGTCTATGACCAATGCTACATATTGTTGTTAATCTGATTCGTAATCTATCTAAGATTTTGTACTCAACAGATACATTGTGAAAGATTTTTTGGGCTTGGCTGGTTTCCTCTTTTTTGAGATTTTTTAAAATTTCTTTTATTCATTTCTTTAAATCTATGTACGGATTTATACGTCTTTTATATCATCGATTTTCACTACTATTATAATGAATTACATGTGAAGATAATTAATAGATGATACAAAATTAGTTACTTAATATAAGATTTTTTTTCATAATTTTAATTTTTAGTTTTAAAAAATATAGATAATATAATTTGAGAAAAATACTTTTTTTGTACCTCTAAAATTTTAGAGAAAATATTATCTTTGTGTGTCAATGATATTTATAAAAAATAAAAATTTTCTTTGAAAAAAATTTCTTAAAATGCAGTAAATAAGAGAAGGATGATTTAACATTTATATTTATATAAAAAAAATTATAAAAGAGCAAAATCTATAACTATTTTATTTTAACATAAAATTCTCTACCTTTCACTATTTTTGTTGATGAATCGGCCACTGGCCCACCGCCAAAGCGATGGAGGTCCAACCCTGGCACCCTGCACTGAAACCAAGTAATTCATTTCCTTCAGTCAATATCCCAAATTTTCTAATCCGACGGACAAAATGTAATAAAGCTATTGCACACGGATCGTACTCAAATCTAACGGTTAGAAACAACGCATAGTCATTATTAAATCACAGGAGCCGCATTATTAATCATCGTTGCATTGTAACCTAGCAGTTAGAGAGAGAGAGAGAGCGAGTAAAAGAACGACAGAAAGAGATGTCGGGCCGCGGAAAGGGAGGAAAGGGGCTTGGCAAAGGTGGAGCAAACCGGAAGGTTCTGGGACAACATTCAAGGCATCACGAAACCGGCGATCCGCCGCCTGGCCGTGGCGGCGTGATCAGCGTCATCTACGAGGAGACCCGCGGCGTCCTCAAGATCTTTCTCGAGAATGTCATCCGCGATGCTGTAACTTACACGGAGCACGCCCGCCGGAAAACTGTCACCGCGATGGATGTTGTTTATGCGCTCAAGCGCCAGGGTCGTACTCTCTACGGGTTTGGTGGTTAGAGCTTCGATGATTTCAGTTGTCTTTCTTTCCATCTGGATTACACAGTGTTGTGGCCTGCATCTCATGCATTGTTATGCTTTTTTATTTCCCTTTTCCTCCTTTTTAGTGCTGTAATAGTTGTTAAGTGTTTAAACGAACTACTTAGAAGCATTTCCTGCTATCATATATGTAGGTTACTTTCGTATTAATTAGTTGTTTTACTTTTGGTTGTTCTTTTTTTCTTTCTATCTTCTTAATCAGGCACTTCAAATTGTGAATAGCTAAACAAAGCTATTATTCATAGCTTTTCCAGTGATAAACAAAGGAAAAAAGTTTCGTTTCTGTTAATGCTTTAAAAATTAATCACGCAGTATGTTGCAGGAGCCTTAAATCAGCGAAGATAAGAAGAAATGTGTTTACATATTTGTTTTTTCAATTTAATTTAATTATATATCTCATATCTAAAGTTATGGATTATTTTATAGAACATTGGGATTTTTTAAGGGAAATTTACATACATACCACCCAATTTTTCTGCATTACATATTTACTTGAATATTCTGGCTAGCGTTTTTCACATGTTGAAAAGTGCATTTCTTGAAAAAAAGTATGATGGTGGTATTTTGATGTAATAATAAAGATTTAAGTGTTATTTAAGTAAAAATTAAAGTTTGGGTGTGAAATGAATAATAAGAATGTGTATGTATCTTTTTAAATAATAACAAAAATGAAATTCTTCTAAGGTAATCTGTAGGGTTGTCAAAATAAACATTCTTCACAGTTTTGTGTTATTTCGAAAATTACCGTGTTTGATTGTTAGTTAAAGCGAATTCACATAAATTAATTATGTTGAAAGTAGAATGAGTCCTGGTATTGGTGTTAACTGTTGACGATAAGGTTTGATAAGATGCAGGCGGGCTGAGGGTTATAGGCTTGCGGTGTGATTCCTTGATTGTGTAACTGTGTAACTTATTTTGTTATTTATTTTAGGTTAAAGTCTTTTCAGCTTTCAATGACCAGCGTTTCGAGCATTTGTTTGTGCCTTAGTTCTTTTCTTCAGCCTCTGAGCCTCTCTACCTTTGAGTTCTCCAATCTCCACTTCTCCTCGTCTGAGTTGTCTCTCGGCTTCGAGCATTAGAGCACGAGTAGTAGTGCAGTAAGTATTCCACAGTCCACAATCCCTTTCTCCCAAGTCCTGCCTCTTGGATTTTTTTTGTTCTTGTGTCATTGCGTGGCCGTAGCGTTTGGCGTATCGAGCAAGTGGAGAGTCTTATATGTGAATCTGATCCTCTATGGTTTTGTGACTTTTTTTCTCTCTCTCATTCTTACTTTTTTTGAGTCGTCTGACGCTCATACTTTTCTCTGTAATTTTCTTTATTGTTCAACTGCTCTACCCGCTCAGGTATGTCACAGTCTCACAATTTTTTGTGGCTTTTCACCAATCAATGATTATTGTGGTTATGTGATTTTTTTAGGAGCATGACTCCTCTGTTGTATGGCCGTATGGGTTTATGGGAGTCTCTGTTGATTGTGATTCTTGTGAATCTGTGAGAGTAAGTAATTCATAATTAGTTTGAGCAGAAATTTTTAAATTGGATCGGTTTTTTAATTTTATTTTAGATTTTGAATTTAATTTTAGCTAAATTTGGTTTTTGGATTATGAATTGGAATTAAAAATTTATAATATCAAAAAATCGAAAATCCGAAATTAGTCGTAACTCGGATAGTCGTATGTTGGAAGGACTTAGTGCCATAGCGATCGTGCTTGTGCGGCTCGTGCCCCATGCAAAAAATCAATTAGGGTCCTAGGGAGGCGAAAGGGCAAAGGCCAAACTCCAAAGGGCGAAGGCAATCGGCAAATGGCAATCCCATTCGCATTCCATGACCGTGACCGGGTTCTCTTATCGTCTTATGGTCTTATCCCTACTTCTAATTCTCTCGATTTACGTTATTCGACTATTGTTGTAGGGCTATCAACTGGATGTTTTAGTTACGTTCATCTTTCCTATCTTCGCTTCCTTCTCTTTAGTCTCTGGCTAGCAAGAGCTTCTTCTCCTTCTTCTCAAATTGAATGCCGGTTTTGTTTTGATTCTCATGGATTGTTTTTATTCTGTTTAGTGTTTTGTGGCTTTTGCTTTGGAAGTTTGGAGACTTGGAGAGTTGAAGTTGGAATTGTTTACTATTTTGATTTCCGGAGGGTGGAGGTAGGTTCTATGGTATTTCTTATCGGCTGCAATCTGAATGAAGTAATGGATTATTTTGTTATATTTCTTTGATTTATTATGACTTTTGTTATAAATTGTTTATGAACTTACTTCTTAGTATTTTGTTATTTTTATGTTGTTTAGGGCTAATGAGGATAGCAAAGAGATTGCTTGTTTCAAAATTTATGCAAATGTATATCTCTTTTAGTTTTAAACACTTTGTGAATGTCAAAGCATTAGAGTTGAAGGCTTGAAGCATTGATGTTGCCTCATGACGCATGAAATATTTCGATCTTTTTAGATTATTTATTTATTGACTTAAGTTTTGAAACATGAATGAGAATAGGGTATAAAATAATTTCAAAATGCATGATAAAATATGAATCCATTTCATTGGTGATCACAATTCACACATTTTAAAACATCAAGTTAAAGGGGTGGTTGGTTGGTTGCTTGAAATGCATGCAAGGATTCATCTTGGATTTCCTTCATTCTTTCGTTTTGAAACTTTGAAGTAAAATAACATGGAAGTTAGATATTTAGTTCTTCATTCGTTTATGAGGATTCATTTATGCTTGTAAGCAAGCTCTCCCATCCTTTGTGGTTTAGTTCTTCATTCGTCTACACAACTTAAGTGTTCTTTCTCCAGTTGAAGGTAGATTGTATAAATTTCATTTACATTTATTAATAATATATCGAGTGACATTCTCATTTCTCATTGTGTATGGGGTGAGAACTTAATCCAAATTCTCTTCCACATTGAACTTGGATCATATTTTCATCCAATGAACCTCTTGAAACTATTGTATTTGAATCAAATTCTTTTGCTCATTTGGTGCACAACATAATGCGATCCAAATATCTATTGAAACTTATTAATTATGATAATCGGTGGAAGATTCATTTAAATGTTTAGTTCTTGCAACTCACATTCACATTTGTGCTAAGACTTTATATTTCATTGGAGAATTTATTTGGATTGTATTTATGTTTGAAGGCTAGCCTAGGATAATTAGTAGAAATAATATATAGTGCAAAGAATATTTATATGGTGTTATATTGCTATAGTGGACGATCCAAAGTTACTACAGTGATTTTGTTTTTTTCATGATAGGTTTAACGTTGGTATAATCAAGATCGAGTGTATCATATATAATTTCTAATTTTTGTACTCCCATTTGGCTTATTCTTACTTGATCTCTTTACACTTTGATTAGATGTCTCATTGTGGAGAGAGTTCTAGCATGATTGGTTCTTCCCAAAATCAAACACCATCAATCAAGATAATATCCATTGTATTACAAGTGCTTCAAGTAACAAGTCATCTTTTGAAAAGAAACAAAAAGCGGTCAGACCAAGATCGGATGCGAGATCATTTTACTAAATTTAATAGTCCGTTGGAGAAAAGATGAGTAAATGTAATTGTGGGAAGACTTATCATAGTGATACAAAGCTTAATGGTACTACAACTTCACGGACACATCTTTCTGTATGTCAGAAGAATCCTCATAACATGGAAAAACTAGTATTGCAACTAAGTGACAAAGGTGAACAAAATACTGGAGGTCTCAAAGCTTAGAATTTTGATCAAGAAGCTGTTAGAAAAGCTTTAGCAGTCATGGTTATTATGGATGAATTACCATTCAAACATGTTGAAGGATATGGGTTCATAATATTTTATGACTCAATGTTGCCCAATGTTTAAAATACCTTCTTGGACACTTTCCTCATGCTTTGAATTTTACTTAGATGAGAAGAATGCTTTAAAAAAAAATTACGAGATTCAACTACTAGGGTTTGCTTGACAAGCACATGGACATCAATTGAATTAATTACATGTGTCTAACCGCTATATTGATGAAGATTGGAAGTTAAATAGAGAGAGTCATTAATTTTTTATCCCATATATAGTCATAGAGGAGATTGTTGGGCATGAGGTAGAGATGTTTGATTGATTGGGGTATTAATGCGTATTTATAATCACGATTGATAATCTTAGCTCAATAATGGTATTATCAATCATTTGCGAGAAGAAATTTTCTAAACGGAGGAAGTGTTCTTGATTGTAAGTTCTTATGTGTATTTGCATATTATAAATCTTATTGTTCAAGATGGAATTAAGGAGGTTGTAGTTACATACATGTGTAAGAGCGGCGGTACATTAAAGTCATCAAGACTTAAAAAATTCAAAGAATGCATTGAAATTGAAAAATACAAAGCAAAAGCTTGTTGTGTTTGGATGTACCTACAAGTGAATTCATGCTCGATGTTAAATTGATCTTTGATTTCAAAAGCTTTTGAGAGATATGAAGAGGTTGATCCTCAATTTAGAATAGAGTTGGAGAAGGAAGTGGATGCAAATCATGGTGGAGGTGGAGTTCCATGTGATGGTGATTGGGAGAATGCAAGAAGGCTTGTAACATTCTTAGAAAGATTTTATGAGCTAACTCTGCGCATTTTGGTTCCTTATATGTTACTTCAAATACATTCTTTCATGAGATTGCGGAGGTCCAATGTGTGCTTCAAAGTTGGGAATCACATAATGATATTGAAGTTAGTACCATGACAAAGAAAATGAAATTAAAGTTTTATAAGTATTGGGGATGTGTTGATAAAATGAATATGAATATTTATCTTGCAGTTGTACTTGATCCTAGGTTCAAACTTAGATATATTGAATTTGTTGTAGTGGATATGTATCCTAGCTTGGAGGGGGCTAATTTGGCACAAGCAATAAGATCTAGCTGCTACGATATGTTCTATGATTATAAGATGAAGTTAGTTAATAGGAATAGAGATGAAATTGCTCCTGAGATAAGACAAAATATTGTTGAAAGTCATCATGATCCAAGGGATGGGGGAGAAAGTACATGATGGTTGAGAAGTTCAAGAGGCATGGGAGAGATGATCTTGAGAGTAAAACAGAGACTTAGATAAATACTTGGTGAAGACTCGAAATTATGCAAGATGACTTTAACATTTTAACATGGTGGAAGGTTAATGCTCCAAGTTTCCCATCTTATCTCAAATGGCTAGAGATATTTTGGCTATTCTATATCAATTTGTAACCGAGTCTACTTTTAGTCGGTGGTGGGTGTTAGATGCTTTTAGGAGCTCTTTATCTCTAAAATAGTGCAAGCTCTTATTTGTGCCCAAGATTGGATGAGAGCAAAGTGAACAAATGAGCGATCAATGTTGAGGAGAACATTCGATATTGATAAATTTGATAAATGTATTGTTATTATATCTTTTAGACTTTTCCAATTACTTATAATACTTTTTTTTTTCACCATACATCACTACCATACTATATTATGCATTAATTCTTTTCTTTCGGATCTATCAAAGGTTATAGATGATCCAACCTTTTGGTAAAATTGAAATGATCTGATCATCTGAATCTGAGATACAAATACAAACTACGGTCACTCATACGATTACAGAGAGTAATATATAATCATATCATATATCAAGACATACTATATCGAAATGATACATTTTGGTTTTTCCTTTTCTGGTTTACTTTTTATTGTTGCTTGATAATTAGTAAGTAGTAATTGCTACCTGCTGTTGTTGGTTGTCAGGTGGCAGCTAATGGTTAGCTTTGATTTTTCTATTTCCTCTTTACCAAAAATAGTACAAGCCTGCTGTTGTTGCTGTTTACCTTAAACTTAATGGCATCTTAAGGATTTGCTTAGCTTTGGTTTTTTTTTCAATTTTGTTTGGTTGTTTTTCTTTTCCTGTTTTTTGGTTGTGGCTCTCTCTCTCGGCTTGGTGACTTGGGATTGGATGTTATCCTTGGATGTTTGATGCTTCTACATTGGCTATTGGTATTGAATCCCTCTTATAGTCTTATTTATTTTGTCTGTTCATTGTTTTGTTTCCTGGTATTTTGCTTCTTGCCATCTTGGTGGGTGGATGTGGTGTTTTCGCTATTGGTGGCTTGAGCCTTTGATGGTTATTTTGATGCCCTCTTGGTCTCCCTATGGATTTCGCTTTCGCTTTCTCTTTCTTTGTTGGGTGTTGTTCCTTTTGATAAATGAACTTAGTGTTTATAAAAGATGATGGCTTTGATGTTATTTTGAAATCAATGTGAGCATGGATTGCTCATCTGACTTATCATCGTTATCCATTGACATGCAATTCCATTTTATCTATAAATCTGAATGTGAGTAATCAATTATTTTGTAATTTGTTATCTGGTGAGTTGTTTAATGTTTACTTAACGAGGCGTTTTTGTCTCAGAACTCGTTTAGTGACTTGAGAGTTGTTTACTATTCCTGAGGCGTTATGTAGTTATGGTATTGCTTATTTTGTTTTGAGTGAGGTAATATTTGAATATTAATTGCTTGATGTTATTTTATTTCGACTTCGTGAATGCACCTGCATGCTTTGGGAATGTTTGGCGATTTGAATGATGGCTTTGATGTTATATTTCATTTACTACTGCTGGTAGCATTGTATGTGATTGTAACCTCCAACTGGAGTTTGGATCTCACATATTCTCTTGTTTTTTTTTGACCACTGAGCCTTTATTTTCTTTTTTTTTTAATCTCTTTTTGTTTAATCTCCTATTTCTAATCATAATAAAATATGTCACCTGCTCCAATTGCCACAAAGAACATTGTAGAGTTGCAATCATAAAGCTTTAATATTTCAAGCCTTTAATTAGAAATTATGAGCATTGAGCACAACCTCATAGGTAAACTTCAGGTTATATTTTTTTCTTAAAAATTCTTATATTTATGTATTTGCTATATTTGTTACTTTCCACCTCTTTTAGTCAGATGATTAGATCTTTAAATCTTTTAATATTATCGCTTATAAAAGTTCAATAACCACTTATATCGTGTTTTGTAGATTATCATTTTATAAAAAAAGATATGCAAAGGTTAAAATGAAACTCTTTCATCAATGTGGCAATCTCTTGATCATGCTTACTTTGTAAATGTGGAAGAGAATTAGAGAAATTGAAAATGTTTATGAATGTTCATGAATGTTTATCATGAGCATATGTAATTATAATTCTTTTAAATGTGGAATGTTTATGAATGTTTGTAATATACTAATATTGCAATTGAAAATTTTCTTTTTTAGCATATAAATTTTATTGGTTTAATGGAAAATGTGTTATGCTATTAAAATGGTGAAAGAAAAGATATTTGAAGAAAGCTTTCTTTAAGAAATATATTTTATTATATTACAGGTGTGTGAGTTAATTAGTTCTTTAAGTAATAAATTTAATATTTATTTTTTATTAAAATACAAAGTGACAAAATCTTTCAAATAAGAATTCAAAAAATAAACCTTTTTCAAAAATATGAGTATGTCTATTTCAAAAAATATAAATCATAAACGAAATTCGAAATATATCATTTTAATTAAATAACATTTTCTTTATTTTAATTATTTTCGATTTTAAAAATCGAATCAAAACTGAATTTTTTTGGATTGGTTGGTTGGTTGGATTATATTAAATCTCTGGATGGATTTTTGGATTATGAATTTCAACCGAAGTTAGCAAATTAAAAAAACCGATCAATCCGTCGAAGAATACACCCATGTGTGTGATGTTTTCTTGTTAGTGTTTAGTTTCAATGTGACAATGTGTTTATTATTTTAGAGCATGACTCATCTTGTATAGCGTATGGATTATGCCTTTGTTGGATTGGTTGTGATTCTTGTGAATCTTTGAGATGTGATTTCTTGTTTCTTGTTAGTGTTTAGTTTCAATGTGTTGCGTATTTTAGTATTTGTGTTTAGTTCCTTGATCCTTACGCTTACGGTATTTTCAAAGTTGAGTAACTTTGCTTGGTATTCTTCGTCCATTCTTTGCGTCGACTTTTCGCCATTGATTTTATTGTTTCAAGTTATCCAAGAAGTGAGACGGTGAGCCAAAATTACCAAAGTATCAAATTTGAAACTCATGCGAAAGAATCAACAAAAGCAATCAATGGTTGGATAGAAATGAAATGAAACACAATAATAAGTCAAAATTCTTTGATGTCATAGATGAAATACCATGATTCACATCTAACGAAGCAATTTCTATTATAAGAAGTTGTTGACTTGTATTCTGCATATTTAAAATAGCAAAATAGCGGTTGAATAAAAACAACAAACAACCAAACATCATGAATGATAGAACTGGGCGGTGGGCTATGGCGATGTAGTGGTGATGTCACTTGCAAGTATGGACAGATTATATTTGAATCAAAGATAGGAACTTTGTAGCTAATTGTAAGCTCTAGTAATGCCTAAAGCATGCTTAATATCATCCTGAATATTGAGAAAGAAAAATGATCATATATTCATATGCTTTTACTTTAATATTTGATGATTATTTGTTGTTTAACTTGTTTCTACTTTTACTAAATTTTTTTTTAAAAATTGATTTAAATAGTCATTAGCCAGTTAACTAATTTTCTAATAATCTTCTTATTTTCATTAATGAAGCTCACTCTCCTTATTATAAATGATATTCTTCATTGCAATTTTGATTATGCAAAGCTTAGTTGTAATGTATTTTGTATATTCTAAACTTTGTTATATCTATGAATATTATTTTATAACATATTTGTCATTTAACACATGATGTTTGGAATTATTCATAGTTTACATACAACATATGTCTTCATTTGAGCATTCACTGCATCAACTAGTGAGGTACCACAGTAGATATGGAACATTTGGAAGACATTCATAATCAAACATCTCAAATTATATTGAGAGTAACTTATCACAGAAGGGGGGATAAAAAATCTAGAAAGATAAAGTCCACTAGAATACTTTATGGTTAAAACTATGTCAGGGTGTTGAGATTTCTTGCATGCAATGTATGTCTTGTGGAGTTAAGTTAAAATCAAAAAAGACACAACTTCACAACTTCTAGACATATCAAAGATTGTGATAAAATTAAATCAAAAGGTAAACAAGTTATTGATTTGTTAGGATAAAAGGAAGCGGGAATTTCTCCCCAATTGATGTTGCTAGTAAATTTGGCATTTCTATTTTTCATGATCCTAAAAATTATGATCAAAGACAGATCAGAGAAATTATTGTAAGGATGATTATTGTCCATGAATATCCTTTTATGATGGTAGAGCATACTTGGTTTAATATCTTATTGAAATATTTGAATCCCTTATGTGTCTAAAACATAAAAAATGATTGCACTAATTTATGATATTGAAGAAAAACTTAATACTTATCTTAGCGGTGTGTAGAGTATCATTAACATTGTTGGACATCTAACGGACAATAGGGTATATGTGTTTATTTTTTTGATTTGTCATGGAAGATCGAAAAAAATTATTAATTTTATTGAACTTGACCCTCTCATCGACTTTCATCGTGATGTTATATGTATGTTTGTTAGAATGAAATCTTGGGATAAAGTCCTCAATTACTCTTTAATGCCGATGCTGATGATGTTTCGCTTGCCTTTAACTTTGATTCAAGAGGAAAAGCGCATTTAGTCATTTTTTTTCATATCGGTGTTGTGCACATATATTGAATATAATGGTGCGAGGATGGTTTGAAAGAAGTGCATGATATAATTTATAATATAAAGTCGGTTAAATATCTCAAAAAATCTCCTCCTACACAAATTTGTTGAGATTGGCTTAGGTGTTCCTACGTCGGTCTTTGTATTGATGTGCCCACGTTGAAATTCAACTTATATGATGCTTGAGTCGTTTTATGATCTTTGTCTTAACTCATTATGCTTAAATTATATAGTGGGTATCACTAGATTACGATTGGTAGTATGAAAAAATCGAAAGTTCTTAATAATGTCACTCGAACAATTTCTAACATATCTTATCCAACATCAAATATTTTTTTGCCAACTATAATGCATGTTAAGAAGCTTCTCTGGGAAGAATCTAGATCTGATGATGAGTATATTTGAAAAATGACCAAAGTTATGAAAATAAAATTTGATAAATATTGGGGAGAGTGTAACTTCTAATATCATTGTTGATTCTTGATCCTCGTTTAAAGTTGAAATTCATTTAGTTTACATTTCTAAGATCTATGAATTACATGAACTTGATTCTCAAATTACATATGTTGAGAAGGCTCTTTGGGAAATACATACAATATATATGAGAGTTCTTTATTGCGATGAATGAAATCAATGTGGAGTTTTTCTTCAAAGTTATAGATCCTCTTGGCACATCTCTTGATTGTATGTTGGGTTTTAAAGATTTTGTTATGTCATGGTTCCATTATTTATTAAATTCGACTTGCGGTATATCTTGAGGAAGGGTTATTTGTTTGCAATCTTGAGCAACTTGATATTTTAGAATGGTGAAAAATGGACACATTGAAATATCCATGTTTGTCTAGAATGGCTCGTGATATTTTATCAATTCCAATAACAATTGTTGCTTCTGAATCTGCATTCAATATTGGTGGAAGGGTGCTAGATGATTATAGAAGTTATTTATCTTCCAAGACAGTTAATGGATTAGTTTGTGCATCTAATTTGATCAGATCATCCCTACTAAATGCTAAAACACAATTGGTAAGAGCTTCATTGCTTCAATACAGTACCATGCAATTTAATATTATTATTTCATTATATCTATTTTGCTTCTAATATTTTTTACTTTTTTTTCACAGCAAGAAATGTTAGAGGAGGAAAATTTGGGTGTTCCATTGGGTGATTCATGAGCAAGAAGAGGATTGTGTTTTATTGTGTGCTTCATTGCTTCTAATATTTCATATACATTTAATTGTAAATACTTTTCATGTTTTTATTTTATATATTTGGTTATACACTTATGTTGATGATAGTTGTTGGATTGTTTGGCTTTGGGTTGATTAAAATTTAAATTACGGCTTAATGTTATTTTGTTCTAATTATTTTTTTTGGCGATGAATTATAGGGGAGGTATGATGATTTAAAATCTCAAATTGGTAAATCTTGCTTAGTTGCTTGTTGCCTTTGTTTTGGTTTGTCATTATTGCATATAACCCTATGATTATATTTATGATAAAATATACAAATTTGAATAGATACTTTTAGTTGATCCTATGGTTTGGATGTATACAATTTATTATTATGTATTTAAGATGATGATTAATGAGCATCGAATACTTTTATGTTCCAACATTTGTCTCTCTATTTGGAATGGCATGTTAAACTAAAATGTGCAATCATATAGAGTGTACAGGTTATGTCATTGTCATCACATATGTGTAATTAAATCGAACTCTAGTTTCAAAACTCTATATTTTTTATTCCTTGACTCCTTGGACTCTTTGCTGTTCTATAATTTTATGTTGTTATTTTATTTTATTATTTTCATTCAGCTGTTATTTTGTTATTTTAATTCTGCAAAACTACAAGTCTACAAGACTACAACTTCTTATAATAGATAACTTGTTACCTGTTAGATGTGATTCATGTGAATCATGTGATTGAGTATTTGCTATGCTATGGGCATATGACATCAGAAGATTTTGACTTATTATTATGTTTCGTTTCATTTCTATCTAGCCATTGATGGTTACTTTTGTTGATTCTTTCAGACAAAGTTTTAGTTTTGGTACTTTGGTAACTTGTTTTTTTTCCTGGAATTGTTGGCTACTTCCTCTTTCTATGATCCTTTTTCTTGCTTTCGGCATTGGGATGATATTAAGCATGCTTCAAGCATTACTAGTTGCGCTTACAATTAGCTATATAAAACTCTTTTCATTCAAATATTCATTTGTTAATGTGCCTTTGACTAGACTTGGTTATTTATTCTGTTTACACTTCTCGGTGGAACAAGCTGCGTCTTAGGCACTAGATTCTACTTCTACACCTTGTCCATTGCCTTGCTTGCCAGTTCTATCATTCTATGATGTATGGTTGTTTAGTTGTTTTCATTCAACTATTATTTTCTTTTTTTTTAAATATACAGTCTACAAGTCAACAACTTTATTTAGATAGTCATTGGTGTTAGATGTGAATCATGTGATTGAGTATTTGTTATCGTGGGCATATAACATCGGAGGATTTTGACTTATTATTGTGTTTTGTTTTTCTCTATCCGACCATTAATGGTTTTTTTGTTGATTCTTTTGAGTTCGGGTTTGGTACTTTGGTAACTTGTTGGTATTGTCTGTCTCACTTCGGTATACTTGTATTGTTGTTATTTTTTTTTTTTTTTTGGTGTTGGCTACTTGCCTACCTTGTTGGCTTGTTGCCTTTTCAGTCTCTAAATTTTGTTTTGACAACCCTCGACCACCATAAACAAGCAACATCGTCCGAGTTAAGTTACCTCTGCGATCTGTTGCTCTTGTTTTTATGGTAATAATGTATGATGATCTTAAAATTCTTTTCTTTGGCTGGTAGCATCTTTTGTGATTGTAACCCTTCTTGGAAGTTGGATGCTCACTAATTTGTTGCCCCTTATGTTGATAATTAAAATGAATATTTTTTTTACTCTTAGCTTGAGCCATATATGCCTTCTCTTGTAGATCATACTCATATATATATTTTTTCTCTTCATTAACTATCTTCTCAAGTGTTTTTTTTTTCAGATCATTTTTTCTATTCTTTGCAAGTTTGAAGGTGTTGGCGTGTTGATTCGAATTCTCTTTCTACGTATCTTTGATCTTTTGAAGCTCTCTTCATGACTTCATTGGCTGTTGTTTTTTTTTTTTTTTCCAGTTTTTACCTTTCTTTAGCTTTTCTTATTTTTTATTTTTTGTATTTAGATGGGGATTAAACTATTTAATCTTCTTGTAGTTCCTAGAGCATTAGATATTTGAGCCTTATCCCCTATAAGGACTTTATATTTCTTTCTCTAGTTTAATAAAATATTTTTTTATACTTTTGTATGATTGTATCATTGTATTTGCATGTCTTTCATTAGAAAAATTTTATGTGGAATATATATTATAAATTTCAAAAATAATAAATATTAATAAAATTTGTATATTGATTTTTTGTTTTTCTTATTTGTAAATTGTATCTAAATTTTTTGTTATAATAATTCAAAAATTTTTAAAAAAAGTTTGTTTTAGTACTTAATTTGATAAATTAGGCTTTTATTCGAGCTTCTTCAAGCTGTCAGTAGAACAAACAAATAAGCGAGCATTATTTGAGAATCTGAACACATTCGAGCTTAAGCGCAATAATGGAAACATAAACATTCTCACAGCTTAAATCAGCCGACAGCGAACAAATGTAAATGAGCGAAACAAGCCTCGGCATTCATTTTCTGGTTCCCTCAATAATCTGGCACCTTTCTATTGTTCACATGCATTGCCCTATATGGGAAGTGCGATAAGTATTTTCTTGAATATAGTGCACCATTATAATATTTATTGGAATTTAAGCAACGGTATTTTGTTTTGAATGTTCATCAAGCGGCTTTAATAAATCAACGCTTAGTTTTAGAATGATTTTTGACTGGCAAGACCTCAAGATCCTTGAAAGGATTCATGGCTTAACGATTTAAGGAGAGCTATTTCTCTGAGATTATGATTTATTGATCATCACTTTAAATAAGATTGGTAGAATTTGATAATTCAAATATGTTTCCTATTAATCATTAATTAATAAAATATTATTCTAATTAATTATATAATTTTTTGTTAGATTAAATTATTAATAATACTGATTTAGTCAAGTTAATATTTTTAATAAATTATCCAATTATATTCATTTATGTGTTTTATATTAATTCAATTTTACTCAACTAAATACAAAAAATTAAATATTTAAATTTGATTTACATTTAATTAAAATTACAAAATATTTTTAATACACTATTCTTTTAACATTGAATTCATTTTATATAGTATTTTTTTTAGCCAATAAAATTGATATGACATTGAAAATTTTATTAGTCGAAGCACGAATCTTGATGTTAAAAGCAAGTTGATCCTCAATTGAAATTAGTTGAGATCAAACACTTAAAATATTATTGGAAACTTTGATATATCAGTTAAATCTATAAATAGCTCTTAAATATGAAGTATTTATAGTTAAATCGAACGTCTTGATGAGTCGAATCTAACAAGCCTAAGATCTCATAATTTCGACTTCATTTGAGTATTCAAATACTTAAAATACATCAAATGATCAAAGGAATCATTTTGAGCTGTCCGATGGAGAGTGGTTGGTATGTATTCTGAGAGGCGTCATTCTTCTTATATAAATAGCCTCATTCTTCATAGGGGCAGAGAGAGAGAGCTCTAAAGCAAAATTCTCCAAGCACAATCGTGCCACCACTCGATGGTTGTCAACCACCCGCCCTCGTCAGCCGTATCCTTGTCGTCGTCAATCTTCGTCGATCACCATCATGATGAGCTTCATCGTCAGTCATTGATCCTCGTTGTTCATCATCATCTACTACCACTAGTAACTGTTACAACCTGAATGTGACTATATGTCTGCTGTTATTTGATTCTGGGATTCTCATTGTCATCCCTTCTCATGTACAATTTTGTAATCCTGTTATCGAGAAATTTTGCACTCTGAAATAAATACATAGTGAAAGATTCTTACTAGGCTAGTCCCCGTAGTTTTTCCCTGTTTTCGAGGTTTTTCCATGTAAAAAATTATGGAGTTTTTTTTTTCACTATTTAAATATCGTATTGTGTCTTGGATTTCATATGACTAAAGGTAAACTTTTACTCTACCACAATCGGTTTCTAAGCATGCAATTTGGCGTGTCGTGGGAAGCAAACCCTTCAATCACAATTTCTATGAACACCGTTGTTATGGCCAATAGGCGTAATACTCATAACAACGGAGTCTCCCGCTCCAACTCTCGTCACTCTCGAAACCAATCCTTGAACCAAAGGCGTAGCCTCACTCCTCGCGCGGTGAAGGCGAGAATCTCTTTAGAAGATGGTGTCGCGAAGAATAAAAATGAGATGATCCGACTTTTGTGAGGAACACAATTCTGCGACAACACATCTCCCCAAGATCGATCATAGCGTGGGAGGTCAAAATGCTAATCGCTTGACAAAGTTCCTCCTAGAGATCGTGATCTTGATCGCCTTGACCTACTAGTACTCATCCATCACGTGCATTAACCGAGCTAATCCACCATTTATTGTTGGTAGCTTGACACATTCTCATTGTTGACCTCATCGTCATGTTATCGTGAGATGGCTTAATGCAAGATGAATTTAATCTTCAAGATAGATATCATCTTCCCCCTCATCGCGGCTATGAGGAAACCTCACCTTTAGTTGAAGCTATTCTTCAACATCCTATTCTCGTGGGTTTCAAGCTTCCGAGCATTGATTCCTATGATGGGGACCCAAATGAACACATCGACCATTATAAGTATCATGCATATCCAATGAGCTCGACACCTTTTTTGTATTTCCGTTACCCTCAGGGGCAAGCTTACTTGGTTCTACTCCCTTCAAGGGGATCCATCAACCTTTGAACTTCCAAGATTTTTTTGGAGAGTTCATTGAGAGGATCATTAAAGATTCCTCCCATCTCTCGACATTCGTCAAAATGAGGGTGAATCACTTAAGGAATACTTCGAGGTTCTCATAACCTCGCCAAATACAGGTAGGCGAATTATTAAGGAGTTTTCCTTGGAGGACTCGAGCCTTTTACTGCGTCATTAATGAGACGATCCTTCGTATCGACTTAGTTCATGGTGTGGAAGCACAAATCTTTATCGATGAAATTAATGCCATCACAAATAATTTGAACAATCTACTGAGGAAAGCGTAGAGCACCAGGGAATGCGGACCGGTCCCATCAAAAGAACAACAAAGGCGTCGTGATCTCCCCCATGGCCCCATATCAATGACATGAACCCAGGAAAAGGAATACGTCGTTGAACATCTCGTATTAACCTCATGGCTATTGAGATGAAAACATCAGTCGCCACATCCACGAAACCAAATTGAAATCGAGCAATATTGTCACTTCCATCAAAGTCATGGACATACTCGTATGCAAACAACTCAAAGAAGAAATCAAGAGGCTCATTCAACAAGGATATCTACGTCAATTTATGAAGAATCAATCGACTCAAACAAACATACCTCCAATTGGGGGGCAACCAGGACAATCATCACAGAAATAACAAAATAATCATCAAATAGTTGGGGAAATTGAAACAATGTGGGGATGACTATCTTATAATCAAGTTCTCATTACCACCGAGAGCGAGTTAAAGAAGTTTCGTATTGATCATTCCATCACTTTTAATGACTCGGACTTAGGAGTCAATGTTCCTCATCAAGACCCACTTATCATCAACGCAGGGATCGGTGACCCATGCATAATGTTAAGATTTTGATTGACAATGGGAGTTACGTTGATGTCTTACATTTCTTAGCATGGGCACGTTGGGAAAAGCTCCAACCCTGCGGGACCATTGCTGGTTTGATAATAATCTGCGTAGAGACAATCACCTTCTGTTGTCCTTGGTGAATTTCCTCGACAAGTGACTCATTTAATCCAATTCATGATGGTCAAGTCAGATTCAACATATAACGCTATCTTCGGAAGGCCTCTCCAATCAATTTTTGGTGCAGTCACTTCAATATCTCATCTTAAGGTGAAATTTTCAACCCCCATTGGAGTTGGGGTGGTCTGTGAAAATCAACAGATAGCGCAATCATGTTACCTCAGACAAGCTCATATACGTGACCTTGACATCGAAGATTTTAATTTTTTAAATGAAGAAGTACCTCAGAAAGCTTCGCCTGTAGAAGACTTGCTCTCTATTGCATTATCAGATGACCAACCACTACAAACAGTGCAAGTGGGATCCCTGCTCTCATAAGAACAAAGGGAAAAATACATAAACTTCTTGAATAGAAATCAGACATCTTGCTTGAGTCCGGATATGCGGTCAATTAATGTGATCATGCACTCCCTCAAGATTGATCCAACATTCAAATCGATCATCCAAAAGAAGTGAAGTTTTGCACCTGATCACCTCATCTATTGAGCAAGAGTTAACAAGCTCTAGCGGATTCATATGAGGTACATTACCCTATGGCAGCAAATATTGTCATGGTTAAGAAAACAAATGAAACATGGAGAGTGTATTGATTACACGACCTTAATAAGGCTTGGAAAGATAGTTTTCTCTTCCTCAATTGATCAATTGGTTGATGCTATGCGGACATCAAATGCTCAATTTTTTGGATGCTTACTCCGGTTACAACCAAATAAAAATGGACCCAACAGATGAAGAAGCTGACATTTCAAACATATAAAGGTTTTGTTACCAAGTTATGTCATTTGGGTTAAAAATCTTTGGTGCTACTATCAGCGCTTATGAATAAGGTTTTAAAGACTATTAGGCATAATGGAGGTATATGTGGATGACATGTTAATGAAAAGCTTGGAAGAATCAACATATTTACTTAGAAATATGCTTTAACCTTCTTCGACATTATAACATGCGACTTAACCCGACCAAGTGTGCTTTTGGGGTTATGTCGAGAAAATTTTTTGGATTTATGGTAACCCACCATGGGATAGAGGCCAACCCCGAGAAAATCAAAGCTCTCAAAGATATGACTCATCCGAAGAATATCAAGGAAGTTCAAATAGATGAATTCTTTGCGTTATCCACTTCTAGCCCATTCGGGATAAATACTTGTCATTCTTTAAAATATTAAAGGGAAAATAATAATTTTTGGGTGATGAATGTCGATGCTTTTGAGCAACTAAGGAGTATTTAGCATCTCCACCCACTATCCAAGCCTATTCAAGGAGAGATGTTATACTTATATCTGATCTCTTCCCCATGATAAGCTCAGTTTTAGTGCGAGAAGACAATGAGATACAATGACCAATTTACTATGTCAGTAAAATTCTCTCTAATATAGAAAGTCGTTATCCACTTACAGATAAGGTGGCTCTAGCTTTAGTTTTCTCAGCTCAAAAATTGCGTCCATACTTTTAAACTCATACTATCGGCGTTTACACTCATTTATTATTAAGGGCCATCCTACAGAAACCTGAAGCATCTGGAAGGTTAATTAAATGATCTGTAGAGTTGGGAGAGTTTGATATAAATTTTCTACCTCGGCCTGTTATAAAGTCTCAAGTACTCGCAGCTTTTATAGTGGAATGCACTACCCCAACTCCAGAGGAGCTATCTGCTATATGCCTTTTGTCTCCTCAATGGACCCTCTATGTTGATGGAGCTTCAGAAAATATCGATGCTCGTGCAGGAATATTACTTATTTTCCCCCGGCAGAATACCTTAGAGTATGGACTTTGCCTAAAATTTCCTGCAATTAATAATATGGCTGAATATGAGGCTCTCATCATGAGGTTGAGACTCATGATTGATTCAAGCTCAAGACTTAGTGATCCCACTCTTGACACTTGTCACCTCCCAAGTTGAGGAAAACTTTAATACTCATAATCCTGGCCACAATACCTCCACTTGGTAAAAGTCTTGCCCATTTCAAGACACATCAAATCATTCACATACTCAGAGAAGAATACTGGTGGCGCTCTCCTAAGCACTTGCTACTTCTCTTGGAGATCTATTAAGAGAATACATGTTGAAGAAATATATTTTTTAGTATCCAAGGTGGTGGGTAATACAAGCAATTAATGAGATAAATGAACTTTCGTGGATGGACCCCATCCTGTCTTTTCTACAATAAGGGACCATTCCTGAAGAACCAAATACTGCAACTCATCTCCGAAGATAAGCTTCAAACTTTATTATCATCGGAGGTAAACTATACAAACAAGCTTTTTTTGGGCCATACCTCAAATGTCTCTCATGATTATGCATTAAGAGAGGTTCACTTTCGGGGATATGTGGAGAACACTTAGGAGGAAGGGTTTCTTAAAATTATAAGCAAGGGTTCTATTACTGATGAAACAAGATGCCTTGGAATTCATAAAAAAATATGCAAGTTGTCAGTTGCACTCTAACCTCCCTCACATGCCGCATACAAAGCTCTCATCCATTCAAAGCCCGTGGCCCTTTGCTTAGTGGGGAATCGATATCATGGGACCTTTTCCGATAGCATCAGGGAAACAAAAGTTCATCATTTTAGCCGTCGACTACTTCACTAAATGGGTGAAAGCCGAACCACTTGCTAAAATCCGAGGTAAATGCTAAACAATTTATTTGGAAAAATAATATAATATTCGATCTTCTACAAAGATCATCAATGACAATGGAACCCAATTCTTGGAAAAATCTTACATCTTTTTGCAAAGATCTTCACATTGTTCTTTTACGGTTGTAGCACATCCTCAAACCAACAGTGAAGCTACGGGACTATACTCAAGGACTAAAACACGTCTTGAGAAGGTGGGGGCAATGGGTTGATGAGCTTTCTAATGTTCTTTGGGACTACATGAACTCGGTGAGACACCATATAACTTGTGTTTGGTACAAAAGTTTAGTAGATATCGAGTTCCAAGTCCAAGAGTTCAATTATTGATCATGATGGTAATGAGGAAAAACTCGGCACACTTGGATTTACTCCCAAACTTCGTGACATGGCCTTACTTGGCTTCCTATCACCAAAGGGTAGCTCGTCACTTCGAAGAGTAAAACCCGTTCCATATCTTGGTGACTTGGTCCTGAGTCTCACCTGCGGGCAAAGGCCCTCAATGCCTAAACTTTCACCTCTTTGGGATGACCCATATGTGGTTATAGTTATGGTAAAGCCAGAACATTCAAGCTCAAGGATCGAGGAAAAACTTTACCTCGAACTTGGAACACTGAGAATCTCCAAAAATATTATCAATAATTCCTCTTGCATAATTATTGCAACTTTTATTTTTTGTCTGTTTGTCATTTCCTCTTCATGTAGCCGACCCCACTTAGTGGGATGAAGACTTGTTGTTGTTATCATTTCCTCTTGAAACTCATATCCGTGTTAAAATCTTCTTATGATTGTATTGCCGAACTTATCAGAGTAATGAATTTATAGCTTCTTCTTTCAAGCTTGTTGCATATGAACAATCTTCTTCATTTAATCCTCCAACTTGAGAAAATCCTCACATTGTATCTTAGTGATGATCAATCCCAGGGACTTGATGACCTCTTCCATATAGGTAAGTGAAATGCAACGGTAATACAGGATAGGTTAGAAGGTCCTTGGTGGACATCCCACGGCCTCTTTCATACCGGTAAGATGTCAAATAATATTTTGACTAATACCTAGGATAGGCCAAAAGGTCGTTGGTGGACTTCCCATGGCCTCATCTATGCAGGTTAGCGTCGTTGAATAATATTCTGACCAATCATCCTGGATGGGTAAAAATAAAACAAGAGTATATCTCCTAAAAAAATAAATTTGACAACATTAACATGATGACATAAGAAAGAATCAAAATTACATACAATAATAACAATACATAGATAAAAAATGCATCCTCAAGTGGCTACATCATATCAGTTGGTGATATCAACATCCTCCTCACTAGGAGATGCTCCCTTGGACTCACTCTCAACTCCTTCATCTCACTGAATCTGACGAAGAGTCTTCAGATACTTGGCTGGGAGATAGATCCTCAATACTAGCTCTGGTCTTGCGATACACTAAGCGGATTCCTTTTAGGAACCCTCGGATGAAGCCCTCCTCTAATCATTGGTGCTCTAAGTCCTTCACTTCAACATCAAGAATATGATTACGAGCTTCTTGGACATGGTCTTCGATTATACTGTGATAAGACAGGGAGCTCTTAAAGTCTTCCACTGCCTTCAAAGAGATTTCATTTGCTTCCACTTCTAACATTATATGCTCCCTCTCAGAAAGATAATATTGTAATGCTTTCTTCTCCAGTTTGAGAGCTCTCTTCTCCTCTACAAGTGTCTTGAGTCTTTTCTCTTTTTGACGAGCCTCTGTCCTCACCTCAATCAGCTCATCACGAGTGCGCTCCATCTCCTGACACTGAAGAGAAAGAGAAGTCGGCATGTTCGAGAAATGAACTCCCCTATCATGAGTTGAAATAACTAAATTCTCAGAGGCCAACTGGGGGCGAACATCTTCTACGCAGATATCTGATGTAGTCACTTCATCACATGTCTTCTTTTTCTGTAAAGATAAAGCATTGCTACCATCGTGATTCTGTAATGGGCTTCTTGAGAGAACCCTATGAGTATGAGGAGACCTTTCATCACCTTTACTTGACCTCTGATTGAGCATGAGATCTTTCACTTGGATGGAAGGTCAACCTTGAACATCATATCTTATATATATTTTACAATGTGACGTAACTCATGTTGCAAGCTTCTACATCGAGAATATTAAGAGTTTTGAGATCTCATTCTCGCCATCAACAATGGATCACGGAAGGTCTTTCAATCTTCTCCATCTCTGGGAGGCCCCACTCATTTTCACAAAAAGAATCCACTAGACCAATTTTAGGCGATCTATCTTTAAAATTTTATCCAATTCTTTATAGCTCGATAAGAAACATGTCCCTGAGCATCACATGTGAATCTACACATTCGACACAAGTATTTGATGTTCAAAGTAATATCACGCTCTCTAAAGAAGACAGTCAAACCGACGATGACCACTAAAGCCCGAAATGAAAATTGGGACAAAATTACACCACATGTTTTGAAGATCTCAATCCTCGACAAAGTGATCAGACGAAGAATTATCTCATATGAAGTATCCTGGAGGTGAATGAGCTCGATCAGATCTTTTGGCAACAATAGCCACCAACTCATTTGGGAAATGAAATTTCCTACGGAACACCATTAAACTATCTGTTGTGACAAAGGATGATATATCATCTGTAGCTACCATGCTATGGGTTTTCTTACGACCATCACCCTATGAAAATACATAATGAATAAGTAAAGAGGGGAAGAAATAATAAAAATCTGAGAATTTTGTGAAGCTACTCACTCACCCCAATACTTGGGCATTCCCTTTTCTGACTCTGCCGCTCACGGACAACTTGGGCTAGAATTTTTCACTACGATCCCGAAAGGATACATATGCATTGAAAAAAAAAAGAGAGAACTATTCCTCCCCAATGATGCTCACGAAATTACACCAAACTTTATGAGTCATTCAAATGATGGCTCTTAATTATCGCTTCCCTGCCATCTTGGTAATTATTAGCCATTGAACCATCCATAAGTTTGAAATTTAATTTCTCAATGATTGATCATCTCCAAACGGTCAGGCGAGGTTGACCTCTTACGGCGGAGCTTTGTTGTATGAACTAGTCTTGATCGCCTCAGAACCCGGTTGGTCGGCGATGTCGGTTGACACATCTTTCGAGGGAAAAGCGGAGCTTTCGTGGTATGAGTCTTGATCGCTCCAGAACCCGTCGGTCGTCGATGTGGTCTTGATCTCGAATGACATTCACTCAAGAAGAAGAGAAACACCATAGTGCATGAGAAGTGTATCCCTTGGCCCTAGGAGGGGGGGCAAAAAGGTCAAAAACTGCGGAAAACCGTCGAAAATCATCGAAAATTGTCAAAATGGGCCGCTGCGCTGTACCTGTGGCATACTCCGTATGAGCCCAGCGTCATGAGTCGCCGGCGTGGCCCAGCAGCACCGCCAGCGACCATCTTCGGTATACCGCGTCCACGATCGCCCGGCGCCTTCTTGCGAGCGCCTAAGTGTTCGATGGGTTCATAAAAGAAATCACATCACATCGCATACATCGACCCTACACACACCGACTTAGTGATCATAATCTTGTGCTCTGAAGATTTATTCTCTCAAAATGTATGATTAATGGACCCGCAAATTTTATTGAAGAATTTCTTTTTTCATATAATATTTTTGGATGATTGAGATAATATCATCCAAAAATAGGAGACAATGATAACATGAAAATTCTACTAGTGGCTCTGAAACCTTGATGTAAAAGCAAGTTGATCTTCAATTGAAACTAGTCGAGATCAAGCACTTAAAATATCATTGGAAACTTTGGGATATCAGTTAAATCCATAAATATCTCTTAAACATGGAGTGTTTATAGTCAAATCGAGTGTCTTGACGAGTCGAATCTAACAAGCCCAAGATCTCATAATTCTGACTTCATTTGAGCATTCAAATACTTAAAATACATCAAATGATTAAAGGAATCATTTTGAGCCGTCCGATGGAGAGGAGTGGTTCAGATTTTGCATGTATTTATAAAGACGTCACTCCTCCAATCAATAAATAATCCTTCATTCTTCATATGAGGGAGCCCGCAAGAGAGGAGAGAGCTCTAAAGCTTGAAAATCCAATCATTACCACCACTTTCGGCGATTGTACCACCACCGTATGCGGCGCCACCCACGTCGGCTTGATCTTGCGTCATCAATCTCCATGGTCACTATCATGGACCTTCATCGTCGATCATCCCATTGTTCATCATCATCTGTACCACTAAGTAACGTGACATTATATGGTTGTCGATTACGAGATTCTCATTGTCGTCCTTCTCATGTACAATTTTGTAATCCGTTATCGGAAAATTTTGTACTCTCAAATATATAGTGGAAGATTTTCTTGCTAGGCAGGTGATTTTCCCTCTTTGAGGCTTTTTTAAAAAAAATTAAGTTTTCTTGCTCTTTAAATATGTGTCTTTGGATTTTTTTTTATAAGGTAAACTTTCACTCTACCATAATCGGTTTCTAGCACACAACAAAGATATTTTCTTGATAAGTGTTTAATGGGCATAAGAGAGAGAAATTTATTTGAAATGAATTTTTTGACATTTTTTCATGAAAATAAATATTATTTATTTATTTAAAATTTTATTATTATGAGACATTTAAATTCAAATAAGATTCTGATTTATTGATCATCATTTAGTTACTTATTAATTAATAAATTATTGATCTAATTAAATATTAATTTGCATTAAATTAAATTATGAATAATACTAATTTAATTAAATTTTTTTTATAAACTAACCAATTATATGCTTTGATTGGTGATAAATCAACAATCAAACTGTAAGTGTTCAATTTTTGTTTTTTATAATTGTTTCAACTTATTTGGCTAGTTAAACATTTAGTTAATAACGTCCATTTTTTTGTTTTTTTGTTTATTTTTGTTTGAGATCGGTGAGACTGTAAGAGCAATACACATACACTTTGTGCGCTCGATTGCGAATCACCATATTAGGAGCGAGACTCTCAACCAAATATCCTAAGAATCTCGCAATTTAGTTAATAGAGTTGAGGTATGTTGCAGACAAGAGGTGGCTCTAATAAGATCTAGATGATTAGAGATGAGAGAGTTCTTAGAACTTAGAAGTGATGGTTTGATACAAGATCAAAGAGACAGTCAGTGCCTGTATAAATAATAAAATTTAGGTGCTAAATATATAATTCTAACTTCTAGTTTTATCGCATGTATTATAAATCCATGAAAATGATATCTCTTGGAGAATTTTGACCCTTGTAGGATGTGGTGGATATTAAATTAAGTCAATATAAAAATAATATTTATATACATATCGTATAATTTTTATTTATTTATGTTGCGTCTTTAGAAAAATCAGCAGTAGAGTGAAAGTTTCATTAGCCTTGTCGATTAGTCCACACACGGTAATTAAAGCGAGAGGAGACACTCAATTTTAAGCTGGAAAACCTCGAAGAGGGGAAAAACCAGGCTAGCCATAAAAGCTTCCACTATCTATTTCAGTACAAAGTCTTCACGATAATTACATAATTGCATATGAGAGAGGAATAACAACGTGTAACAATGATCGGGTTGTAATTATTCGATGGTGGAGATCTTGGGTAACCGGTGGGAATCTGAATTAGTGGCGATGGTGGCCGGTGGTGGTGGTTGATGGCCGTCGAGCGGGAGTGCAATCTTGCTTGGGGTACGATCTTGTTTGGAGATCTTCAAGCTTCAGAGCTCTCTCTTCCTCCTCACTTGGGCTTTTCCTCTTGTTCCTCGCTCGGACTCTTCCTTTTCTTCCTTGCTTGGACTCTTCCTCTTCTTCCTTGCTCGGACTCTTCCTCTTCTTCCTTGCTTGGACTCTTCCTCTTCTTCATTGCTCGGACTCTTCCTCTTCTTCTTCACTTCACTTCACTTCACTTAGCCTCCCCCTTTCATGTGAGGAATGAAGGTCTATTTATAGATGGGAGGAGGGGCATTCTTGTAAATTCATGTAAAGCGCGTACCACTCCCCTCGATCGGACGGCTCAGGATGATTCCTTCGATCATTTGATGTATTTTGAGCATTTGGATGCCCAAATGAAGTCGAAATTATGAGATCTTAGGCTCGTTAGATCCGCTCGTCGAGCCTTCGATTTGACTATAAACTCCATATTTGAGAGCTGTTTGGGATTTAATTGATGTCCCAAAGATTCGATGATATTTTAAGTGCTTGATCTCGATCGGTTTTGACTCAAAATCATATATTTCGACATCAAGATTTGTGCTTTGTAGTGGTATTTTGAGAGCCATATCGGTTACTATTTTTTGGATGACATTAGCTTAATCATCCAAAATATATGTCAAATGCGAAAATAATGAATTCTTCAAGAAAGGTCAGAGATCATACATTTTGAAGAAATCATCATAAAATATAAAATTATGATTAGGGAAGTAGATGTGTAGTGGCGTAGGCATGAGATTTAAGTGCTTGATCGATGGTTTTGACTCATCATTTCGCCGTCAAGATTTGTGCTTTGACTAGTATTTTGAAACCATATCGCTTTGATGTCTCAGATTCCAATGATATTTTAAGTGCTTGATCTGATCGGTTTGACTCAAAATCATATGCTTTGACGTCATTTGTGCTTGACTAGTGGTGAACCATATCGGTTGCATGACATTAGCAATCATCAAAATATATATGTCATGCGAAAATAACGATTCTTCAACGAAGGTGCGCATGAATCATACATTTTGAGAGAAGAAATCATCATAAAATATAAAGTTATGATTGAAGTAGATATGTAGTAGCATGAGTCGGATCATTTGGCCGGAAGTTGAGCATTTTGGGGCATGAGCGTGCTTTCGCATCAGCGCAGTGGCGTAGCGTCGAGCCGTCTGTATGAGCCTTGGAGCGAGCGTCCATGAGCGGGAAGCGAGAGCCGTGGTGTCTGAGCCAGAGAGCGAAGCATCTGGCCTTGCCTGCGTGTTCAGCGTCATGGGCAGTGGCGAGAGCCGGTCTTTGCCTTTGAGCGTAGCGCCTTGAAGGTGTTGGCAGCGCAGTCTTGTGGGGTTTTGAAGTTTTGAGGGTTTTGATTTTGAGGTTTTGAACCATTTTGAGGGTTTACCTTTTGCCCATGGGGGGCTATAAATACAGGGTGAGAGGAGAGCACACCTTTCCCTCTCCTTTCTTCTTGAGTGAGGTCCTTTGGAGGCAATCAAGAGGCGTTGAGAAGCGTCAGGAGGCGATCAGGAAGCGTCAAGGCCCGGTATACGTCGTGGTTCCGGTTTACCTCGTCGACCGTCCGGGTTAGGAGGCGATCAAGGCCCACGGTATACGTCGTGGTTCCGGTTTACCGGCCCCGTCGGACCGTCGGGTTAGGCGATCAAGGCCGGTATACGTCGTGGTTCAGTTCTGGCGTCGGTGGTCCGGGTTAGGGAAGCGTCAAGGCCCACGGTATCGTCGTGGTTAGGTTTCTGGCCTCGTCGGACCGTCACCTCGTCGTCCGGGTTAGGAGGTGATCAGAGCGATACGGGTTAGATTCTCGATAATGGCGGCCGGTGATGGCGAGGATAACAGCGATAGTGATGATCGGGATTCGGCGCGATGATTGCGGCGTAATGATAATGATGGTTAGCGGCAGGGTTGGCAGCGGCTGGCTGGCGGCAGTGCCCGATGCGGCAGCGTCAGTAATTAAGAGATAACCAGCGAAGATAAGCGTGGCGAAATCAGCGATGGCGGCGCTAGCGATTGATTAATGGCAGCGTGTAGTCAGCCATGAATGGCCAGCGATAATGTGATGATGGCGAAAATGCCAGCGATGTCATGCAGCGTAGTAGCCAGAGCGGCAATCAGCAGCGGTAATGCAGTAGTCGACAATGGCAACTCTGGTTGGCCGTGAGTCGGCGATGGTAATTGATGGCCGGCAGGGTGGTGGCGGCATCGGCGACGGAGATCTTTTACATCAGGTTGTTTGTCGAGTGTGACTTCGATGGCGTTAACATGGAAGAGGTTGAATTGAATCGTGATTTTGACCATCAGGTTGTTTGTCGAGTGTTCGATGGCGTTAACTTTATATGGTCGTGAAAGTCCACCAGGACCTTTTGACCTTTCACAGGTTGTTTGTCGAGTTTTTTTCGATGATATTAACTATGGAAGAGTGAGAAGTCCACAAGGATTTTGACCACGGGTTGTTTGTCGAGTTTTGCTCGATGAAATTAACAGTATGGAAGAAGGTCGATCAAGTCCCTTGGGATTGATCATGTCCCTACATGAGTTGTATATTTCTCAAGTGGGAGGAAAAGTAAAAAGAAAAGCAAATCTTGTTAGAACAAAGGCTGAATTCACTAGTTCAATGATATAATCATAAGACAGGTATGAGAGAGAAAATGAATGACAACAACTACAACAACAACGGCGACAACAACAACAACAAGCTTTAATCCCACTAGGTGGGTCAGTTATCTGAGGATGAAATGATAGAGAATAAAAATGCAATAATTATGCGATGAGTGATAATATTTTGAAGATTTTAGTATTCCAAGTTCGAGGTAGAGTTTTTCCTTACGGGTCCTTGAGCTTGAGCGTTCTGGCACCATAGCTATGACCACATACGGACCATCCCAAGAGGTGAGAGTTTATTGCGGGGGCCTTTGCTGCGAGACTTCAGGGACCAAGTCATGAGATATATGGAGGTTTCACTCTTCATTGAAGTGGCGGATTGGTGAGGCGGTCCGTAGGGCCATATCCGAGTTTGGAGTAGATCCCAGGGTCTTTCTTGAGTTTTCTTCATTACTACCATGATCGAAAATGGACTCTTGGAACTTGGAACCCGATATCCAGGTATGATAACTACGTACCAAAACACAAGTTATCTGATTGTCTCCGGAAGTGCGTGGCGTGGTGCGGTAGGCCCAAAGAACATTGGGAAGCTCATCAACCCATTGCCCCGACCTTCTCAGATGTGTTTTAGTCCTTTGAGTATGGTCTATTGGTAACCGGTTTGCCCATTGGTTTGAGGATGTGCTACTGTGTATCGACGGTGAATGTGAAGATCTTTGCAAAAGGGCGTAAAGACTTTTCCGATAAATTGAGTTTAGTTGTCGGTGATGATCTTTGCGGGAAGGCGAATCGACATATTATATTTTTCGGACAAATTGTTTGGCATTTGCCTCTGTGATTTTAGCGAGTGGTTCCTCTCCCATTTGGTGAAGTAGTCCGGCTAGAATGATGAACTTTTATTGCCGATCTTATTGGAAAAGGTCCCATGATATCAATCCCCAGAGCAAGGGCCATGGGCTTTGAATGGATGAGAGTTACGCATGCGGCATGTGAGGGAGGTTAGAATGCAATTGACAACTTGCACATTTTTTGTGAACTCAAGGCGTCTTGTTTCATTGTAGGCCAATAAAACCCTTGCCTCATGATTTTAAGGGCCAATGCTCTTCCTCCAAGGTGTTCTCCACATATTCACAGTGAACCTCTCTTAGCAGTGTCGACGAAGGTGGAAGGCATTTGAGATCTGGACGAAAGCTTCGCTTGTATAGTTCACCTCAATAATAGCAAAGTTTGAAGCTTGTCTTGAGGAGTTCTTGAAGTTGGATCTTGAGGAAGGGTTCCTTCTTGTAGAAAAGATAGGATCGATTCCCGTTCCTTTTCCTCATCAATAGTTTGAATTACCCATGACCTTGGATACTAGGAAAATGTATTTCTTCAACATGCTTTCTCTTAAATAGATCTCAGTGGTAGAGGTAGCAAGCTTAGCAGCGTCGGCAGTATTCTTCTCTAGTATGTGGATGATTTGATGTGTCTTGAAATGAGTAAGAAGGATTTTACCAAGTGGAGATATTGCACCGGTTGAGGATTATGAGTATTAAAATCTCCTCCAACTTGGGAGGCGACAAGGCAGTCGGTGAATTACTAAGTTTTGGGCGGGCGAGTCTCGTGATGAGAGCCTCATATTGACATATTTATGTTATTGAGGAATTTTAAGCGAAGTCCATACTCTAGGGTATTTTGCTGGGGGGAAACAAGTAGGATTCCTGCACCAGACACCAGTACTTCCTGAAGCTCCATCAACATAGAGAGTCCATTGAGGAGATGAAAGGCGTATGAGATAACTCTTCTAGAGTTGGGTTGGTGCATTCCATTATAAAGTCTGCAAGTATTTGAGACTTTATGGCGGGCCGAGGTAGAAAATTTATATCAAATTCTCCCAATTCTACAGACCATTTGATTAACCTCCCAGATGCTTGGTTTTACGTAGATGGCCATGGTAAATTAGTGTAGCGTAGATGGTGTGAGCTTGAAAGTATGGGGCCAATTTTAGCAGCTAGAGCCACTTTATCGCAAATGGATAACGACTTTTACATGTCGAGAGAATTTTCTTGGCGGTAATAAATTGGTTGTTGTGCCCCATCTTCTTCGCACTAAAAGCTTATTGCGTGGGAAAGCGCAAGATATAAGTATAACGTTTCTCCTTGAATAGGTTTGGATAGGAGGGTGAGAATCTTTAGATATTTTTTTAGTTGCTCAAAAGCAGTATCTTGACATTCATCGGTCCATTGAAAATTATTATTTTTAGCTCCTTCAATATTTTAAGAACGGTAAGTATTTGTCCCAGATGGGCTAGAAGCGGGATAATGCGATTCGACCATTCAAACATTGGGCGTCTTTGATATTCTTGAGGAATCATATCTTGGAGAGCTTTGATTTTCTCGGGGTTAGCCTCATCCACGGTGAGTTACCATAAATCAAGAAATTTTCGACGTAACCCAAAGCACTTGGTGGGTTAAGTCGTATGTTATAGCGTCGAAGAAGGTCAAACATTCTTCTAAGTCGAAATATGTTGTGACTTTTCTAAACTTTTCTAACATGTCATCCACATACCTCCATTGTGTGACTAGTAGGTCTTTAAAACCTTATTCATAAGGCGTTGATAGGTAGCATTTTTTAATCAAATGGCATGACTTGGTAACAATATAAACCTTTATATGTTTGAAACACTTGTAGCCTCTTCATCGTTGGGTTCATCTTTATTTGATTGTAACGAATAAGCATCAAAAAAGCGAGCATTTGATGTCGGACGTAGCGTCCACCAATTGATCGATTGAGGAAGAGGAAAACTATCCTTTGGCGGGGCCTTATTAAGGTCGGTGTAATCAATACACATCCTCCATGTTCCATTTATTTTTTAACCATGACAACATTTGCTAGCCATGTTGGGTAATGCACTTCTCGTATGAATCAGCTTATGAGCTTGTTAACTTCTTGTTCAATAGCACGAAGATGATCGGTAAAACTCCTTCTTTTGGATGATTGGTTTGAGCGTTGGATTAATTTTGAGGAGTCGCGTGATTATTACATTGGGGTCGACCCGGCATATCTGGGACTCAAGCAAATATGTCTTGATTTAAAGAAATATATACTTTTCCCTTTGTTCTTACGAGTAAAGATCCCACCTTGTAATGGTTGGTCATCGATAATGCTATTGAGAGTAAATCTTACGGAAGCTTTTTGAGGTACTCTTTCATCTCGAAAGTTAAAATCTTCGATCTTGAAGGTGATGAAGGGCTGAGCTTGTCCGAGATAACATGATTGATGCCGTTGATTTCCACAAACCACCCCAACTCCACCGGGGTAGGAAATTTTATCTTAGATGAGGCAATCAAGTGATAGACCAAAATTGATTGAGGGGCCTCCAAGATTATACGCATTAACACCACCATGAATTAAATGAGTCACTTGTCGAGGGAATTCTCCGGGTAACAGGAAGAGTGATTGTCCCTTCGCCTGCATCGGGTGATTATCAAACCCATATAGGCCCTGACTGGTTGGAGCTTTTGCCTAGCCAGGCCCATGTTAAGAAAAAGTTGAGTAAAATAAGACATCGAACTCCCATTGTCGATCAAAATTCTTTTAACGTTATAACAAGGATCACCGATCCCTGCGCTGATGACAAGTGGATCTTGATGAGGGATATGGACTCCTTCTAAGTCCGAGTCATTGAAAGTGATGGAATGATCAATACGAGACTTCTTCAACTCTTTGGAGAACGAGAACTTGATGTAGTATCGGCCTCCTGATTGTTTCAATTTCCAATTATTTGATGATGATTGTTTGTTTCTAATGTGTGGAGGTGGTCGATTCTTCACAATGTGGAATGAGTCTCGATTTCTTCCTTGAGTGCATGGTGGATGAGATGCTTTGATTCGGCATTTGATCAATGGATGATAACTTCATTGAGGTTAACCCAGATGTGTTCAACGTGTATGTCTTCTTCCTACCGAGATTCACGCTTGTTGATATGGGGTCGTGAGGGAGATCACCACTACCTTGTCGCTTTTGATGGGCTTGATCCGCATTTCGGGTTTTTGTGTTTCCATATTGTTCAAATTGTCATGAATGGGCATTAATAGCTTCATCTACGAGATTTGTTTCTATAATGAACTAAGTCGGCATGAGGACCGTGTCCCCATTAATGATGAAAAGGTTCGGACTGAGTCCTCCAAGGAAAACTCCTCTTAATAGTTCGTGGTCTACCCTGTGTATTTGGCAGCTTCTAAGGAGAACCTGGAAGTATTCTTTGAGTGATTCACCCTCGCTCGTCAATACCGAAAGATGGGAGGAATCTTTAATGATTCTCCGGTTTGCAATGAACTGCTCCACAAAGAACTTGGCGAAGTTCGTTAAAGGTATGGATGGATCCCTTGAAGAGAGTAGAACCAAGCAGCTTGCCTCGAGGGTGAAAGACACCCGACAAAGCGTCGAGCTCGGATATGCATGATAGTCTAATGGTCGATGTGTTCATGGCCCCATCATAGAATCAATGCTCTAAGCTTGAAACTACGGAATTTGAAGAAGAATGCCAAAAGGTGAGGACTCTCATAACCGGTGGTGAAGATGATTTCGCCTTGAAGGTGAAATTCATCTTGTATTAAGCGTCAGACTTCGCGAATGTACGGATTAACAAGATGAGCATGTGAAGCTATCAACAACGAGTGGATTAGTAACTCTGAGTGACGCGATGGATGAGTGGAACAAGCATGTCAAGGAGATCGCATTTGCTCCATGCGAGGAACTCCGTCGAGGATTAGCGTTTTGACCTCCTCCCGCAACGACCGATCTTGGGGAGATATGTTTGTAGTAGCTTGTAGTCCTTGCAAAAGTGGATCATCTTTGAGTCTCCTTCATTCACTCCAAAAGAGATTCTCCGCCTCACAACATGATCACCATCGGGAAGAGGACTTGGCGCCCTTTCGGATTGGTTTTGAGACGAGTTGGAGCGGGAGGCTCGCGAGAATGTCTTTGGCCATGACGGTTTTCGTAAATTGTGATTGAGGGTTATTCTAAGACGCCAAACTATCGGAAAACCGCAGAGTGAAAGTTTACGCCTTTATTCGATTAGTCCAAAGACACACAGAATTAAAGATCCAGAGACACCTGCACTTTAACGGGAAAATCTCAAAAGAGGGGAAAATCACTGGCCTAGCCCAAGAAAAGCTTCCACTATGTATCCTGCTGTACAAAGTCTCCCGATAACGGATTACAATTGCATATGAGAGGAATAACGTAACAATGATCAGTTGTAATGATATGAGGAGTCAACTTCGTAGAAATTTGTGTACATTAGCAGCCATGATCTGTTTTGAGTGATCTTGTTTTGAGATCTTGCTTCAGCTCTCTTCCTCCTCACTTGGCTTTTCCTCTTCTTCCTCGCTCTTTCCTTTCCTTGCTTGACTCTTCCTCTTCTTCCTTGCTCTGACTCTTCCTCTTCTTCCTCGCTTGACTCTTCCTCTTGCTCTGACTCTTCTTTCTTCTTCACTTCACTTCACTTGGCCTCCCTTTCATGTGAGGAATGAAGGTCTATTTATAGATGGAGAGGGGCATTCTAAATGTAAAGCTCAGACTCTCCCTCGATCGACCAGATGATTCCTTCGATCATTTGAGCATTTGATGCCCAAATGAAGTTGGAATTATGAGATCTTAAGCTCGTTAGATCCTTCGTCGAGACTCGATTTGACTATAAACACCCGAGAGTCGCTTTGGGATTTAATTGATGTCCCAAAGATTCCAACGAGAAAAGTATCTCGATTTGAAAAATCATATCGCTTTAATGCCAAGATTTTGCTAGTATTTGAGCCATATCAATTTATATGTCTAAAAATTAAATTTAATCACATTAAAATATTGTTATTATTTATTAAAAATAATAATATTATTATATATAAATTAATAATATAAATATAAATATTAAAGTGAAATAATAGATATAAATGCATAATAATTGTTCAACAAAATAATATACAAATTCTGTGCTCCTCCAAAGTCTAATTTAGGGTGTAAATGAGCCGAACCTTTATTCTTGTTTTACTCTTTTGAAAATTACTTTGTTCGTGTTCGAAATAGATTGAAATTTCATGTGTCATTCGTTGAAAATTTCTTTGTCATATTTCGAAATACTCAAATGCAATAATTTAAAAAATCAATAAAAGGGTGGATTCAAACCGTGGACCAATATTTTATATAATAAAAGTTTGGGGTTTTACATAAAAGCGGAATATATCTGTTTACATTTCACTCCAAACTTAAATATTGAGATATACGATTCTTGTATATCCATCGTTAGAATGGGTTCAAAGGAAGAACAAGTCTTATTTTGTAAATATACCACTTTGTCTTGTAAGTAATATTTAAAAAATAAAAAAAAATAAAAAAAAAATTTGGGGTGTGAAACATGTAAATATACATATTTTGAGTGATATGTATGTAAAAACTCCTAAAAGTTTTAATCATTAAGCCATATTTGAAATTATAATATTTAGATGTATTTGTATGTATATATAATAATAATAATAATAATAATAATAATAAAAAAGAGAAAAATAAAATAATAAAATAATAAAATAGTTAAATAATAATAATAATAATAATGAAAATTAATATAATATAATATACTTTTTTATTTTGAATTAAATTGATTTGAATATGATCAAATAAAAAATTATTTATATTTGATTCGTTCATAAATTGAATTTGAAATGTTTATTTATATTCGGCATATTTAACAATGAGTCGAATATGAGATTATTTAATGAGCCGAATAAGAGCTGCTCGTCAAATTTTTTTTTTTTTTGACAAGCCTGGTCCGATTCATTGACGGCGACGTGCGAAGGAGAGGAACTCCTGATCAGATCTCGTTAAGGGGGTGTTTGGTAACATATTTGATTTATTTCAAGTAGGATTTAGTAAATCCAGAGATATAGAGTAAATCTGTATAAATCAAAAATATTTGGTAATGGATTAGTTAAATCCTATTAAATCCTGAAAGATGTTTGATAAGTTATTTAAAGATTTAAATAGATTTAAAAGTTTTTTAATCAAGTCATTAATAGTATAATTAAAATTAACTTAAATATATATTAATTAATCAATTAATAATATCAATATTAATTTAAAATATTATGTATTAATATTAACTATTAATTAATTAAAATTTATAGCTATTAAATTCTATTAGATTAATATCTTAAGAATAAAACTATATTAAGGCATGAAGAGATAATATCGTAATTCTTTCAAATTTTTAATTAATTAACTATCAAATTTATAACAATTATAATTATAATTTAATTTTAATAACTTATAAATTAATCTTAAATAATATTTTATTAAATAAGTTTAAATAAAGTTAAATTAAATTAAAAATTATCAACTATTATATTAACTAAAATTACTTAAATCTAATTAATAATCATAATTAATAATTTATAATTAACTTATAATTACATATTAATAAATAGTTAATAATATTAAATTAAAATTATTTTATCATAATATTTAAATTAAGAAAAAATAATAATTAAATGAATTATTTAAAATTAAGATTTTTTAAAAGATTAAATAAAAAGCGCTTTTACATACATAGCACACAATTCTTCTATATTTATATATCCAACACTTAAATATAAATATTTACATATATAACACTTAAATTTTTATTATTATAATAAAAATACTTCTTTTATTAATTTGTTTAAAGTAAAATTCAACTTTTGAAGTATAGAAAATATATTATATTTATAAATATTAAACTTTAGATATTAGATATATAAATACATAAAATTTGTATATATACATAAATTTCTTTTAAAAGATAACCAATTTTTTAGCTAAATTTTGCTTTAACTAAGTTTTGAAAGTCCTCATATATGTTATGTAATTTGAGATTAAATTTGCTCAAATGTCAAAAAAAAAAAAAAAAAAAAAAAAAAGGATTTATCAGATTTGCTGGATTTAACAGGATTTACTGAATTCCGGATTTAGTAAATTTTTTTTTTTTATATTTGACAGAATTTACTGGATTTAGCAGCCTAAATCCGTTGCTACGGGTAGGAGTCGACGGGACTGGTGGCTTCTGAAGCAAGAGAAGAGTTCGCGAGGGGAGCTCGCCTGGGAAAAGCATCAACGGGAGTGGCGGCGTGTGAAGGAGAAGAGGAGATCGTGATTGGTGCTCCCTGTGGGAAGATACACCGCAGAATTAATTTAAATCCACTGGATCCCAGGCTTTAGTAAATCCGGGATTTATGGTAAAATTGGGGAGAAGCGGGATATAACCTGGTGTCGGATTGTTTGAAGCTGTGATTTTTTACTGTTTGGCAGGATTCAAGTTAAATCCTGCCATTAAACCGTGATGAAAAGAGCCGGCGAAGGTGGTGCAGACGACAGTGGAGAAACGCCATTGCGAATATTGGTTGATCGATAAGCAGAAAGGGCGGTGGTCAATCAGCTCTCTTTGAAGACGAAAAAGAATAAATAGATTGGAGTTAGGAAACTGAGAAAGCAGGAAGTAAAAGAAGAAAAATTAGAAGATCAAGAACCAGGGCAAGAGGCGGCGCCTAAAGGCGTGCAAAAGCTTCAGGTACTTTTTGTATCTACGACTATCATACTTGCAGAATTGATTCGAATTTGGCACTTGAGATTTCGGCTGTATTGTTGTATACAAATAAACATTGGAATTATATATACTTATGAATGCCTGAACTAAAGACTGATAGATTTGTGTCTCTATTCCACTTGACAGTTCCTTCCTTCATTCGGCAGTTATCTGGAAGACCTAAACACATAGAGCTTATTATGGTGCAGTTTAAGAACAGATACCTTGTGATTGAGGTTCTAATAAACGGTGGCAAGGATTCTTCCGGAAACGATCCGATTATTATTACAGAGTATAATTTGTTGAAAGCGATCAAAGACAATATTCTGTTGAACTTTGGGGAATGTGGTCTTGCTTTGTCGCTGGGATCGTTGCAAGGTATTGTTTACTTCTTTTTAGATGATGAAGATTTAATCTGTAGTTAATTCACTTGACGCTTTGTTATGTTCTTATACTGATTTATTTTCTCTTTTTCCTGTTTTATATGAAGTCAAATATGTCAACCCTTTTACAAAGCTGTGCATTATAAGGACCTCTCGTGATGATCATCAGAAGATATGGTCTGCAATTACAATGGTGAAAAGTATCGGGAAGTGCTCAGTAACTTTCAATTTGCTAGATTTGAGTGGTGAGTATTCTATCAATAAAACTAGCACATAGACATGGCCATCACAGATTTTTTTTAACCTAACTTGGAGATTGATTGACCTAACTTAGACCCATTGTGATAAATGTTCCTGCTGAGTATTATTCTATTGGTTAGTCGCATTTGTGCTGCATTTTGCAGGATAATTGATTTATGAGCCACCGTTTTCTTTTCTGCTACTTTTATGCCATGATATATGTGCACACATGCATATATATATATATGTAACACTGCATATTTTTAAGGCTAATGGTGTTGCATCTACTTGTTCAACTTATAAACAAATGCTCAATTTATTGTCACTGTATTTTTTTTCAAGCCAAACAAATTTGATTGAAATCTAAAAGTGTATACTGATTGGAAGAACAAGAAGTGAACTTTAAGTAGTTGATTATATATTCTGTTCAGTTTTTGTTAAAGCATGCTTATGATGTTGATTTTATTGGGAATAAGTTGTATTTTTTTAGTATTTTGATTTTTCCTTTTGGCTTGGATAACTAGTATGAGGATTTTGATTCAATTAACTTTTAGAACAATTCGGGTTTTTCACTTTTCTATGTTTGCTTACATGTCTTGTGTACAACTCAACTCAATGCAAATCATTATATCAAGGTAGATTGCATTATGTTAAGGTGCAACAGCTGATAGATTACTCAAGTTTTATTTAGGAGTTTTTTTTTTCAATATTTGCAAATGCAGAATATTTTTTATATCATCAAATAAACAATAATTTAAAATATCAACATCTTTCTATTCATATCACTAAACTATATAATAAAAGATAGGAGATTTACATACATAGCACTCAAAACATTAGGATTTACATATTTAACACCTAAACATCACTATTTATATATGTATAACACTTAAAACTTATTTAATACAACAAAACTAACACTTTCCTTCTCCACCAAATTTGCTTTCTATTATTTGTTTTATTTTGAGGATAACGATTAGAAAATAAGGAAAACTAAAAGTTAATTCTTATTCATGTTGGTAAAATTAGAATTTGCATTTTTTTAACTGAATTTGGATAAGTTCTTATTTATTTTATCTCTGTTTCCGGATTTCCACAAGCCATCGCTTGCAACATTTATATTCTATTATTGTGGGATTGATTACTGTCTCCTTTGTGTTTTCTTTTGAGGATATGCACAATTGGAAAATAAGAAAAAAAATAAAAGTTGATTCTTATTCAACAACAACAACAACAAGCCTTAATCCCACTGTAAAATGGCTAATGAATCTTTCGTATTGTGCCCTATTATGTGTCAAATTCTCATCTAATTCGATACTAAGATCATTTTTTATACATCTTAACCAAGTCTTTTAGTATCTACCTTTCTTAAATAAGCAAATCAATGATCTACTCTCTAATGTCATCGGCCGACGCTTTATAAACCATGGCGAATTCTCCCTAATCTTATCTACCATTGGAGCTACTCCAACTTTTTCTTATTCATGATGGTAAAATTAGAATTTGCAGTTTCTTAACTAAATCTTAGAGGATTCTAAATAAGTTTTTATTATGAATCTTCACGGGTTATATTTATGGTCCATGAAATATGTAAACTTGAGAGAACATTTAATGTTAAAATAATAAAATATTTTTCTCAATTCTTGTATGTGGTATTAGATGCAGATTCGTCTAAGCACTTTGTAAGTTATGATAAATACTTGGGTTGAGCTTCTTTGTCCTAGTGTGGATCTCTTGGTGATTTTAATTTTTCTTCCTGATAGTAACTTGTTTTGTAGCCGACCCCACCTAGTGGGATTAAGGCTTGTTGTTGTTGTTGTTGTATAGTAACTTGTCTTGTGATTGTTATGTGTGCATACTTGATAGTTTGACATGTTTATTATATGCCAATTCATTTTATGGTGTGAATTTCGGTTATTATAGAAATTTGTATTCTCTATTAGTTTTTTTTTTCTTGTGAGATTTCTGAATTTTGCGACTGATGATTATTATTTAGAGTAAAATAAATATGATAGTTGATTTTGCATTAAAAGTGACTAATTTTTGCTAAAAGTTATTGTCTTTAATTTAAAAAATATTTTCTTATGTGCTAGTTTAAGCATTCATCCTAAGTTTGTGTTAGTGAATCCTAGACCCTAATGCATCCTATATCCTCTTCTTTGTGTGAAATCAAAATTAAGTAGGTGATATTGATGTGGTGTTTTTTAAGAGTATGTTTCCTATCTCATTACTTGATTATGTGTTTCATAAGTCAAAAGTTTCAGGAATTATCACAATCCCTAACTTTTTTTTTATTTCATAAGTCAAAGTTTTATTTGAGATTGTTTCATGATAGAGCTTCTGTTTAAACCCGTGAATGTTTTTTTTTTTTATTGTTATTTGAGGTTTTTGAAAAATGGTTCAGGTCTAGCTTTTACAAAAATAGCAACCATGGACTGGTGGGCTTAGTTATTTTATTTCTTATTGTATTGTGAGCATCTTCTTGGGAAAGATTATCTATAATCATTACTCTTCATTCTGTTAGTTAATGATACAATCTATGCGAGGCCTAATGTGTTGAGACATCTCATAACTAAAAGTAAATAAGAAGAGGGAGTGAGAAAAAAAAAAAGAGGTCTTAAGCTTTCAATTATAGAGAGAAGCTATTGCAGGAGAGGAGAGGAGAAGGCAGGAAGAAGCTTTCGTGGTTAAGAAAGGAAGAGAAGGCAGGAAGAAGCTTTCGTAGTTGAGGAAGGAAGATGATAATATCAATAACATCCCTCTACATTCAATTCTTGTTTTGGCAACAGTTGGCTGCATTTCCACTCATCTTTGACATAGATAAGGTGATATCTCTACTTTTTATTTGTATGTAAGAAGCCGTTAATGTACTATTCTTTTAAAATTTAGTGAAATATTTGATTTCTGTGAGATTTTGAATGTAAAAGAATATCACCAAACAATCAAAATTTGCGTGCCTTGTGATTGCGATCTTTAGGGTGTTTATTATTCTTCTTCACTTGATTTTACTCGATGTTCCATCTCTATCGTAACACTAATCAACCTTCGAAAGTCAAGCCAAACAAACTTGTCCCGACCTAGATCATTATTTAAAGTTTAACTTAATGCATCATGTAATCGGTCATCAATGTTCTTTTTGTGCTCAATTTTATTTTCCATGGCATCATGAGCTAAGAGGAGGCTCCTCTAATTTATTTGGATGCTCTTTTCTATCTTACCCAAGATTGTAAGCAAACTAGTACATTCAATGAATACATTGATGCTCATTTGTATGTGGCTTTTTTATGCTCTTTATTTATATAACTGAATCATCTTGAAGAAATTTTAAAAGCTTATCATATGAATGAGCAAATTTGAATATTGACTTAATTTGTTTATTTTTATGAAGGATTCATGTAACCAACCCCACATAGTGGGATGAAGGCTTGTTGTTGAGTTGTTTACTAAATAGTTTGTTAATCACTCATTGATATATTAATCTAATGGTGATTTAATTACTTTTTTATGATTTTTTTATATTCTTATATTATTTTTTTTAATATTTTATATATTTAAAAATTATGTATATTATTATCGGCTTAAAAAGGTGAAAATATCAAAAAAAATAATTTGATATGTAGATTAAAATTTGTTCTTATTAATATTTGAACTTTCTCAAACAATTTAAAGAATACTTAGTAAATTATACCAATCTTGATAAAAATCTGACTCCAATTATGCATAGTATCAAGGCTATATGCTTAAATCATTAACATCAAACATATGATTAATTAAACTCAATTAAAGCTCAATTGTAATTCAAACTTGATGTAAAAAGCTAATAAGTAAGCTTGGCTCAAACTTAACAGAGTAGTTATTGCATTTTTTCGGGCATTTGCATGCTTCAGCACACAATTATTATATATATATATATATATATATATATATTTCTAATGCTTGAACTTTCATATTTACATAAATATCACTTAAATTTTTAATATTATATCATAATTTTTTTCACCCATAGCGCAATGTTGCCTAGACGCTCATGATTTATTCCTTCTTTCAGGAACCATTAAAGCCTGTAAGAATGCTGCTTTGAAGTGCGAAGACGCAAAATTCGAACAATACAAGCTTGAAGCTGAGAATCACCTCACGCCAGAGAGACTGTCACAGATTAGAGGGTATATAGAAAAAATAAAAGCTTTGGAGAATTAACTCATGGCTTTGAGTCCATGTTAGGCCTAACAGCTTCTTGCTTCTTTTCAATGTCTCTTTGGTTCTCTCTATTCCCTTTTCTGAGATAGATTTTTTTTTTTTTTTTGTTTCTTAAGTGATAATAAATCTTTTTACTTTTTTTTCATTTCTTTGATGATTTATTATGTTATTTCTAACTGAAAATATTGTCTTTAATATCGTTTATTTACTGGTTCACTGCTTTAAAATAGTCTGGTTAGCTTCAAGCTTGTGATTATTTCTCTTTTGTTGACTGGTTTTTATTTTCTATTAGCAATTATTTTTTCTTTGGTATTATATGTGAAATTAGAGCAGTTTTTAAAATTGAATATTGAATAAAACAATCATATTAGGATTTTAGATTTTTTTTTATTGTAGGTTTATTGTAAAACGTAGAACAAAATCATACATAAAATATCATATTCTAAGTCAAACTTTTTCTGTTCTTTTTACTTGTTAGTTCGGCGAAATTATGGAATTATAAAAAAAGGTAAATCACAATTGCATACAATCAATTAATTGAAAATTTAATTTTAATTTGTATATTATTTACATTTATTTGTTACAATTTATCTTCACTGATATTAAAAAAAAAATAAAGAGGAGAATTTATGTACCAAATTAATAAGTTGTAAAGTAATTTTAAATTTAATTTAAACTATTTAATATCCAAAGAAAGAAGTCATTTTTTAAATCCTAAATGAGGACGAACAAAATATGCTTGAATGATTTTTAAAATTTTTTAAGTAAAACATAATACATTTTTAAAGATGAAAATATATTCTCTCCAATAAAGAAAAATGCATTTATATTTAAATTTGAAGTCACAAGAAAAAATAGTCTGTAAGTTTAAAACGACTAGCATAATGTGATTTATATGTTATGCTTTATTTTAGTTATATATTCCATTCATAATTAGTACAAACGAGTAAATTAAATAAAGTTTGTTTTTTTATAAAATATTTAAGTTATTTTATATCATAATTCGAAGTGAATTTAGGTTTTAACCAATTTGAAGTATTATAATTTTCTTAGCTAATCATTAAGATTTTAAATATTTAATAATGTATTAAATCGATCATTATATGACTTGAATTTTAAGCATTCAGTTTTTTGATTTGACCTATTAACAAAAATGCATAATAATTTATTTATTTACTTTTAAATTAAATTATATATTATCATTAATTGTCTTGTAGCATGATACTAGATTCATGGGATGGATGTGGTCCTAAAAATTTCTATTATTTAAAATATTATAAATTATTTAGTCTCTAAAATTCTAAACTTCAAGGACTTCTGTTAAATTTTAAAATTAATAAATAAATAAATAAATAAATAAATAAGTATATATATATATATATAAATCTTCTTACATAATTTTTATATATTTATATATCTAATATTTAAAAATTAGATATTTACTTATTTAATTTTTTATATTTAAAAAAAATATATTTTTTTTTAAAAATAAATAATAATGATATTTTTAATGTGATATTAAAAATTAGGATATTATATATATAAAATTAAAATTTAAATATTAGATATATATATATAAATATTATATGATATATATATATATATATATATATATATATATATATATATATATATATATATATATATATATATATATATATATATATATATATATATATATATAAATCCCCTATATATTTTGTCCCAAAAGTTTCACTCGTGTTGTGTGCAGAATGCTCGCTCTCGGCTATGTTTAGGGGCTTAAGTTAGACAATAGTCTCCAATACCCGCGCTGCGGCTGGCCACTTTCTAGTAATCGGGAGGTGCGGCTCGACCGCGAGAAGAACGCCGGCCTCCGTCCTGTCTCGGCCTCCGAATGGAAACCCCCGGCAACCCTGCTACGTTGTCGTCGACTTGGATCCTGAAGAGACGACGAGCACGACACCAAGGAGAGGGTTCTACTCCGCTGTTTCCTCCAGGAATGGCAGCTCGTCAAATCCATCATTGACCGCATCGTCTCTAACGGCGGCGCCACCCATCCTTCAGATGTCAACAAGATCCGCTCTATAGTTCGTCCTTTTCTTCTTTAAACTCTATGGCCTCTGACTTTTGTTACAAGATTGGTTTCTTTTTCTAGGTTACCTACTCAAAATCGATTCAGTTGTTAGAGCAGTTAAATCGGAAGTCAGTAATTTGAACCAACTGAATTGGTGCTTAAATTGTAAATCTTCGAATCATCCGTTGCTCTAAATCATCTTCTGGAGTTTACTGGGAAAAAACTGTTAATAAAGATGGGAATAAAAAATAAAACAGTGAGAATATAAAATGAAGGAATTGATTTATATTCTTATGTTAGTATACGACATATATAATGCCTATTTATAGTCATTAAAGGATCATATAAAGGAGTACTAATCAGTATATTCCTCCAGAATCACTATGATGAATCTTTTCAATTCATAAATAGTTTGACTTGAGTTTATTGTAGAGTTACTGAAATTACCCTTGGGAATGATATTTGGTGAAGATGTCAATCGATTGCTCATGAGTAGCAAAAATGGAAGAAGAGCTCTTTGATGGTTGAAGTGTGCATATATATGATATCATTTTGAGTAATAGGGATGACACTATAGTTATCATAATGAATAATAGAGGTACCATCATGAGTGAGGCTCATATCAGTGAAGAGACTTCAAAGCCAAAGTAATCCTTTCACTGTGTTTGCCAGAATATGAAATTTAACTAGAATAAACAACCTTTGTTGATTTTTTACTTCACAATGAAATTAAAGAAGTGTCCAAGAAGAAGAAAAAATCAATGACAAATTTTTAATTTGTAGGATTGTTAGCTCAGTTGACATTAGAATAGGCAGGAATATGAGGTAGAGTCATGAAGTCTATAATGAAAGGTAACACAGACATAATGAAGAATTCGAAGAACATCATAGTGGGTAGGCCGAGTTGTTGCAAGGAACTGTTTGAGAGAGTGTATTGCATATAGAAAATATTAGGATGTGTGATAGTAAGAAAATTATTCCCCTAATCAATTATCGATATAAAGTATAATCTATTAGTTGTGTCTTGCAATAGTGTTGAGATAACTATGATGTTTCAAAGGTATGGAGGCAACTTTTAAGGCATTAAGCATAGGATGATTCAGAAGATCAGTGGTTTTACATGGAATTGTGAGAGATAATAACCTATGACATTTGAAATGATCTTAACACCATTAAAGTAATATAGATGTCCGAGATCCTTTATCTCAAATTACCATTGAAGATCCATTTTAAGGTTAGAAACATCATTCCTATGATTAGTAATGATGATCATGTCACATAAAGAAGTAAGATATCTCATGCACATAAATAAGACAATGCAATGATCCTTGTGACGAACAAGATGGGTTGGATCATGAAGAATGAAGTTATTAAGTTTTTATTTTAGTTCTGTTTCTAAACAATGTAAACCATGTGTGGGAAGTTTTTTTTTTTTTTTGAGGCCATAGAGTGCTCTTTAAAGTCAACAAACTTTGTTGGAGGGAATGTTAAGATTAGGTGATCGATGTTTGCATACTTCATTTTGCAAATCACCATTAAGTAAGACATTTTAACATCCATTTAAAAAAGACATTGTGAAGAATAATGACTACATTGATGAGATATCGTAGATTTATGATGAGTGACAAAAGAAAAATTTTCATTGAAGTGCCACCATATTTCTGGTCAAAACCTTTGGCAATAAGACATTCTTTATGTCATCCAAGAAATCCATGCTTGTGAGTCTTAATTTTCTAGATCTATTTACATTTAATTATCGATCTTATTGTAAGTAATCCAATAAATGTCAAATGTGAGTTTGATGTAGCGCTTGACGTTATTGTATAGCTTGTTGCAGTGAGGTGCATACTAGGGTTCATGATAATTGCAAGGCTTATATGAGGTGAAAATTGTTTGACAATAGTGATATTTTTTTTTCTTATGAAAATACATTGGACGCTTACCTTCAGTAGGATGAGTAGACCAATGAATTGGAGGATTGCCATAGATTAAATGATTTTCTTTCAAATAAGGTGTTGTTGTGGTGGGATATTCAAAGAGAGGATGTCCTCCAGGCTTAGATCATGTAGGTGTTTTAGATATGTCATGTCTAAAAGGAGTAAATGAAAAAGGGTTAATGGATTAAGACAAGAAGAAAAGGTGAGAAAAGATGGTAGAGGAGTGAAACTAATTGATATAATAAAAAAAAAATATTTCCCATATAATAATATTTAAATGAACTAGTAGAACAAATACATTGAAGGCTTATTATATCAAAGATGGATGAATGAATTGATTGTAAACTTATTCTACTTGATCTCTGTGGAAAAAGTTTAAAATTGTACCCTAGGTAATGGTTCAATGAAGATGCAGACTTGGTTGTTGAACTTTCTGCCTGCACATCGATTTGCTGCAATTGAGTATAGCCGAGGCATGATTTCTCATGATTTAAGGGGGATGTTTATCACATTAGGATGTTTTAGATGGTAATTACATTACTAATTAGGATATGTTCATTCATCAATATGCAACTTGCGTGGATACACAGTTATCAGCTTAGGAGTTGCATGCAGATGCCTGTATGGGGAAACCAATATTAGAGGTTACCTTTCACTAATTAATTCCCATTTGCAGTCTTATTGTTCTTATATGCATTCAGTCAAATTTCTTATGGTCTATCGACCCAGTCACTTGTTCTCTATGAGTAATCTCAACATCACAAGATATCCAACTTAACTTTTTTTTCTTATACTATATATGAAGTTCTTCTTCTGGGACAATGCCCTAATGAATTAAATCAATGTTGTGTTAAGGTTCTTGGGAAGATGCATGGTTTCTCATTGAATTTTTCTTTGGCTAAATTTCCTGCCATCCTGTTGATAAATGTCACATGACATTGCATTGCATATGGCCCTTTTGGGATATGCCCATCATTACCATCATGGTGTGACATCGCATTGTATTGCTTATGGTCCTTGTGGGATATGCTCATCATTACAATCATGGTGTGACATGTGCTGGTACCTTGTAGCAGTGAGATAATTAGGAAACCTTATGTCAATTTTTTGTAGTTTGTAGAGAAGAACGGTTAAGAGATATTAATGAGTATTAAAGAAGTGTATGATCAACATACAGTTGAAAAGGAGAGGATATGCGGACAGGGTTCTCAAAATATCACCCACCAGAGAATTTTGTAACACTAATCTATGGCTCGCTTATCCCCGGCTTTCAAAAATAATCTAAAAATATGGTCCCAGTTTTCAGCCTCATAACATGTCTATTTAGATCCTTCTGCATGGATTTTAGGCAGTCATAGCATCTATATTATCTTTCTTTGTGTTGAGTTACAGCTAGAAACTGCGGCACATGAGAGTATCTTTCCCACTTGAAAGATATTACTCTACACATGAATGGAGCAAATTTATGAAGCTGTGCCTCCAAAACACAGACATGAGGTATTAAATAGTTACATTGAAATAAAAATTAGTTTCCATCATCACCATCATCATTACTAGCGTTTGATATTTAGGGTTGAGTTTACAATTCCTAATTTTATAATTCATTTTTACTTAGTATATGATGTGTTAGACCTATTCTTAGCATATGTTTTTGAACAACCTTTTTCCCATGAAACCCTAGGCTCATTTATTTCATTCCCAATCTTTTGATATTAATTGTCTACTCACAATGCTAATTTTTCTGTATTCATTACATGACTGCATTTCTGCCCTTTGATGTACATTATCCAGACCACCAAGTCTATTTTAAACTATTTTATCTTCAACAAATGCCACTTCATCACTGTAATATACTTTTTTTTTTAATTTACCTTTCATAATTATGTATAAAATGAAAATTATTACCCAACAATGACCTTTTTGAACATACTCAGAACTAAGATGACACATCAGTGTGTTTCTCAGTTCGCTATATTTGAAAATTTTCATGTTTAATTGGTTGATTATGCCTTCTATCTTTGCTTGAAAATATCTTTGTTGGATAGGAGTAAAAGCTTCCAATAGAACAATTTTATCGGAGAACTCTTTATTAAAAATAAAATTCTTTATTTCTCAAGAGGTTTTCTTATTGTTCTATAAATGTAGTGAAATTAGTACTTAATTTAAATTGACTATTTCATTCTCTTTGTGTTATACCTTCAACTAGTTATTCTGTTCGAAGTAATTGGACTGCATTAATGTATTCTTATTAATTAAGAGTTTTGTGCTTTTATACTTGAAAAATAACGAGCACAGGTTAAATTATTATATTATCAATTTGGTTATAATTACAAAGCAAGCATATACATATAGGCCATCTGTTTATTTAAAAACTTTCATATGTGGCCGTCTCTACGTCTTTAGGGAACTTGGGGGCCTTTAATTTTATTTTTTTATTGTTTTAGAAGCTTTTAAAAGTTGATGTTGGCTAGCTGTAAGAATTTTACCTGGTGATGTGCAGCTTTCTCCATGCAATACTTTGAGGTAAATTTCTATCTTTATTTTTAGTTGAGGAAATGCTATTTTTCTGTGTTAACAGATTGACAAGTATCAAGAGCAAGGTCAGCTGCTGGAGCCCTACTTGGAGAGCATTGTCAACCCACTAATGTCCCTAGTACAGTCTAAATCAAACCAGCTGAGGGATGATACTAATGAAGTTCTTGATGTCATAAAGCCTATATGCATTATTATATATTCACTGCTCACCGTTTGTGGGTACAAGAGTGTTATTCGATTCTTTCCGCATCAAGTTTCTGATTTTGAGATTGCTGTCACTCTTTTGGAGAAGTGCCATAATGGAAATTCACTTAAGACAAGAAAGTACTGGAGAAATGGAGACAAAATGTGTAACTCTCTTATGGCTTTACATACTTGTTTTGATTCCTTTTGATATCTCCTCGGTAGACACTAGTATTGCGAACAGTAATCAATTGGGGAGAGGTGAACCATCACCATTGGTACTCAAAATACTTGAAATTTCAAAGGATTACCTATCAAGTTCTGGTCCTATGCGTAGGTTCTCAGGACTTGTATTATCAAGGCTTCTAACCCGACCAGACATGCCATTGGCTTTTGTAAGGTCGAGTTATTATTTATTTTGATTTGAGTGTTTTATTTTGTTACAATTTTACATACTTGCAATTGAATATGTGATTTTCTGGATTGTTGTTTGTTTGCATCCAACTTCTTAAAATCTTGCAAAGCTTTAATTTGGTCAGCTAGATATTGTACTTATAGTGTCTGCAACAACTCTACTTGAATTGTCCTTCAGCTGAACTTTGGATATGCTATGAGTGACTTTGGCAAGGCAACAATGGATGTGCTAAGTTTATTTGCATATGTAAATGATTTCTAAATCTTGAGAGAATGAACCGGTAACCAAAAGTCATATGCACTAATTTCCACTCTATTTGAACCTTCCGTGCTATTGCAGTCCATGAAGCTATTCATCTATATCATCTACAGAAGCTGCTACAGTTGCTACCTCATAAATTTTGCTTAGGATCAGATCACTTTTTCTTTTGAAAGTCATGCATATTCAAGTACAAGCAATTTTAAAAAAAAGGAAAAAAGTACAAGCTATTTTGAGTATGTTTCACATATGTTCTTTTTCAGTGCATGTAAAAAAGCATACCTTTATCATGTTCATTCACTGCCCTAGCTTTGTTAGTCCGTCTCTATTGATTACTTATTTACTTTTCTTCTGTAAACGACCTCTATGCCTTTCAAACAATGTATCCATTTCTGTTTTTCTATGTTATGACAAGTTTGACTGCTCGTTTCTCCATTTCCTATTATCTAAAACTCAAATGTTAGTTTTGCAACTTGTTGGTCTTGTTGACTGGATCAACCAATGTTTTGATAAAGAAGTTTATAGCAAAACAAAAGGAAGTTTGTTTTTGAAAACATAAATTTGTGGTATTTGTTGACCTACAACTATGTGTCATTTAAAATTAAATAAATGACATAGAGGTTAAATGCCATAATCATGATCGAAATTAATTAAATTGATGATACAAAAAATTCGACTTCATAATGCGCCGAAAGCATCAAAATTAATTAAATAAAAATATCGAATCAATTAATGATCGATCCAAAATTAAAATTAATTTTAATGAAATTATGCGATATCAAAGTCGAGTTCTCGACCCTAAACACTCCGCTTTGTGAAATTGATCGCTATCGCCAAACGCCGACCTATCAAACGCTTCCGGTGACCCATTCGGAAAAGTGCCGATCAATTCAATGCGATGCCGCACAAATTGTAAACCTAATTTCATCCCGCCGACGCGTTGTCCAGACCTCATCCGTTGATCGCTATGGTTCGCGACAACCAAAACATCTAAAATTGACACCCATATCTTGGGTTTAGCATAAATTAATATCACATAAAATATTAAATTATAATTAAAGGGACTAATGACCGCTTAATTTAAACCCTTTAATTCTACCTAACCCGTTGCTCAACCATAATCGGAGAGACCGCCCTAAAGATCAAACGGCGTTGACCCTCATTTCACGCTTCTCATTCGACTCTCCTCTGTCCCATTCTCCTTCTCGGTAAAGCTCGTTTCCGCTTCGGTTCGATGAGCTCTAGAGACACGACGCTCCTTCCTCTCACGACATTTCCTCATTCTTCGTGTTTTCCTCTTGCGACTTCCGGTTTCCCTTGCGCAGACTTCCTCGCATTTCTGATTTCTCCTCTTTCTGCTCCCATTAAGACTTCTTGATTCTTTCATCCTTGCTTCCGTCACATGCTGAGGAACTGACAATCACGAGCCACCAACCTGGTCCCTTTGCAAAGGAAACCCCTTTCCTCCTTTCCTTAGATTCAAACCTCCATGCTTTCTCGACCCTGTTCTTTATGCATTTGAGTTTCTTTGGAAGTTAGCTAAATATGCTATATCTTATGCTTGAGATTACGCTAAGAGTTTTAGGATTTGTGATGGCCCAAATCTCATTTTTTTTGGATTTTATGGTATTTGCTGAAAATGCGATAATGTACCAACCTTTTTTTCTTTTTTTCTTGTCCATGGATGCTACATTTTCTTTAGGTGTTTGAAATTGGTTTTACCTAAGGGAGGTTGAATCAATTTTTTTTTTTTGTAAGGGTATGGTATTTTACTATATATGAGTTTCATTTGCTTTTCCTCTTGCACATAAAATCTGAAATCAAGGAGAGATGGAGTTAAGATAGGTATGGGAATATGACAAGTTTAGATGTAGCCTAAATGTCATACTTTGTTGTTCTTACGGTTACATGTCTCAATTGGCTTCAATTAGCTTCCTCTCGCTATGATACATGCTGAAATTCTTTTATTTAGTATTGGAATGATGCAATACTTGCTGAAATTATTTTATCTAAGGAAATCTATTGATTCTTTTTTCTAAAGGGATAATGCATGCTGAAAATATTTTTTTAGAGAGAAATTGAATCGATTTGTTTCTAATGTGTATGATACATCGAAAGTATTTTATGAAAGAAAACTATTAGCTTGTTGTTTAGAGGCATAAAGCATGCTGAAATTTATTTTATGCAAGGGGAAATCAATTAGTTCTTATCTAAAGATGTGATGCTTGCTGAAAATTTCTTTTATTTGAGGAAGTTTGAAAATGCGAAGGATGTATGGCTTAAATATCATACATTTGTGTTCATGAATTTTGTTTCTACTTGTTTCAATTGATTTCTATGAAGGAATATATATATATCATGCTTCTTTTATATGCAAGCTGAAATTTGTGATATAGTTACCATGTTCTCCATAGGAAATGCTATTTATCAAAATTTCTATGCCTCTGACATACACCCATACACATTTCTTTCTCGATATGGGGCGATCAGCCTCATGAACCCACATGTAGAGCGTTGTAGAATTTTGATTATTACGCTCCTAATCAAATAATGATTTCTTTTTGTTTACATTTGAATGTGAGCTTTAAATTTGTGATATATACTACCATGTTCTCCAACATGCAGTAACGCTACGCTATCAAAATTTCTACCATTGTCTCACGACACACCTATACATGCCTTTTCTTGACATGGTGGTGCGCCTCTCATGAACTCACGTGGGGAGAGGGAGGAGAATTTTGATTATTACGCTCTAATCAAATATACATAAACAACTTTTTTGTTTATATTGAATGTGAGCTTTAAAGTGATATAAGTACATCATATTCTCCAACATGGTAAAATGCTATGCTATCAAAATTTCGTCATGTCTCACACATACACCTATATACGTCTTTCATGTGGTGCCCGCCTTCATTAAGAACCCCACACGGGGAAGAGTATCCTGAATTGATTATTACGCTCTAATCAAATATACATGCGCAGCCTTTCTTTTGTTTATATGCTGAATAGCTTTAAATTTGTGATATAAGTCACCATGTTCTCCAACATAGAATGCTACGCTTATCAAAATTTGGTAGGTGTCTCACGACACCTATACACTTTCTTGACATGGTGCCTCATTCAACCCCAGCGGAGAGGAGAATAGAATTATTATTTTGCTTCTTAACTAAATGTGCAAAATTTATTATTATAAAGTCACGCTTTCTCCAATACTTATAAACTCTATATGTTGAACCCATACACGGCAATAAATAATTTTCTCACACAACATACACACTTTCTGGTGGAAGACCTATCTCAAGTAGCCCTTATGGATAACGCCGGAGGCCACCAAATTTTCAAAATAAAGAAGGTGAAATATGCCATATATAAATGTTTATACTTTAATTTCATATACATGTGAATGAAAATTGTTTTATGTTATAGTACCCGCTCACATTGTTCCAATGCTGAAAACCTCATGATAAGACTGTCACGTTGTCCAAAGTAAAGTTTGATAATCTATAAGCCAGAACGCGGAATGTCGGTCAGAACCCATACACTCTTTCGTGTAAAATATAATGATCTCACGACACTCCATACTTTCGGCGGTAAAGATCTCCCCCATCTATCACGACGTCGGAGGTCAAAATTTTCTTAAAAAAATAGATAAAAGAAAGGATGAAATCTTGGTTTAACATGGCTTAAAATGCTTTAGTATGAATACTCAATCTATATAATGAAAATTTATCTTATTTGTGTTTACATAAAGGATTCTATCTACTGACATATATTATGGAATATACATTAGACATATGCTCAAACTTAAATCTACTTTACTTGTCATTTACATGATTTACATACACGAGACATATGAAGACTTAAAAGAAACACATATGAATAAATTAAATCTACCATACATATATATCGAAGGTATCAAAAAAAAAAATGGTTGAGAAAAAAGAAACTCACAAGTATATGACAACTTAACCCTGCAAGATTGAAAGAGCTTAAACTTGGGAGAAGGAGAAGAGAGAGAGGAAATGGGTATTTTGTGAAAGGAAAATCCTCTTATTTATAGTTTCCTCTTTTATCATCTATTCTTATGACATTACGTATGTCTCATATAAGTCGCAAGGAGAGATCATCTAGTTTAATGCCATTTGTCATATTGTATGGACATGTGGCATGCTGTGCATCCTTATCTTTCTTTGAAGAGGAAAATAAAGTCTTCACATATCTTCTTAATAAATTTAATGAGTATTTGTCCCCACTTATGAGTCAGATGAAGGAGGTGGATTTTAATTAATTCACTTGCTTCTTTTAAATGAAATATGACATCTACTCATATTTTATATTCCCTCTCCTTATCAAGAGAAATAAATGCCATGGGTATTTGATCATATCTTCTGGTTATTTTAAATTTATGTTTCTGATTTGCCACATAAAGGATTTTTACAAATCAACGCCTAAACTTATTCTAGATCACTTTATATTTGATCATATGCCTTCAAAATAATTATTTTACCCTTTATGTCTTGATTCACATAAAGAAAAGGTTTTCAAATCAAATGCCTAAACTCATTCTAGGCATCACTTTATATTTGATCATATGCCTTCAAAATGATTTGTTTTACTTTATGTTATTGATTTGCCACATGAAAGGTTTTTACCCAAATTAAATTTAAACTCATTCTGTACCATCACTTTATATTTGATCATATTTCAAAATGGTTATTTCACTTTATGTTGATTACATAAAGAAAGGATTTTCTAAATCAAATGCCTAAACTCATTCAGGCTTATCACTCAAATAGCCAAAATAATTTATTTCACTATACCGTTGATTTGTGATATGGCTGGCCAAAATAATATATCATATTTTCCAAAGAACAGATTCTTCCGGTTTGGTCTGACCGTGTGTTAACAAAACCCAAAAATATAAAACCAAACTGAATCAACTCATATTTCAACTGACATTTAATGTCCATACAACATTTTAAAAGCATCAGATACTGTATGATGTAAGTTGCTCAAACATGATGCAAGTGGTATAAAAACAAAACAGATGTTACATAATCCGGTTATCTTCTGACGGTCCGTTAATAAAAACTCAAAAAATTGACATATAAACTCCAACATGTACATTCTAATGTCCATACATTAAAAGAACATATATTCATGCATGTTGGAGTAAATACTAAGTCAAATACAAAAGAAGATGCTACATCATCCGGTTTGTCTTCTGACCGGCCCCAAGTTAACAAAACCTAAAATGTGATATTATAAGAATTTCAAATTAATAATATCCGGTGTTTAATTCCATATAATACAAGATATGAATCAACTCACATACTTTTAAAATTCAAATCCTCGGAAGAAAAGTCCAAACCCGATCCTCTATGTTCAAACTAGAGTGACAAGATTTTGAAGGATTATACTTCGAGATAATAGATCCATCCTCCAGAAAAATCTATAGGACAAGTCTATCAATCGATATTAACCCTGTGATCGGTAATTATAATTAAAATTTCAATGATAAATGATCATATATTCAAATCTAAAATCAATCATAAAATGATCAAAATTCAGAAAATAACAAAGAAATAAAAAAATGAAATTAATTATTTAAATTAAAACTAAAAATAATAAATAAATAAATCCACCCTCCGCAATTGTTGTCTCTGACACAAGAATTACAGAAAGAAATTTATGTCAAATTAAATATAACTACTTTCACACTCAAATATTCCTAAAGTTCAGCGACGCTGTCCCCGTCCGGCTGGTTTTGCGATATGACCACATAAATGATTTAATGACCGAGCTCGACCGGTGGTTCACGCGATATGACCACTAAATTACTTGGCCACCGCATATATGTTCAACGCTGCTTCTTTTGAGTATGAAGAATGATTTGGCAAAAAGTTCTACGCTAAGGTTGACTTATATTTGTCCCCTGACAAACTCCACCCTGCGCCTACAAGCGACACCTCGACGACGTAACCATGTGTACGACAAGGATCCTTCGCCGGTCGACTACCTCCTCGACTGAGGGATCGCGACCGGATGACGAACCATGGGATCTTGATCGCGGCCATCGCTTCCCCACAAAAAAGTTTAAAGTTAAAATAATAAATTTCATAAGTTCTAAGTTCCACTCATCGCAATTATATACTGCTTATTTAACGATTCATCGACTATTAATCGAAAGTCTCGATTGAGAGGTAATTAACTAGATACTCATAGAAACCCTCAAACCAGATATAAAAGTTCTCACCAAATGAGAAGAAATCTGGTAGTGTCTTATCTACTATTCATTTGTTCAAATTATCACCGACACTTAAACAACTCTTTCTTTTGAAAGAGGTCGGTGGAGAATTTTCGGATCCCACAGCATTACTAATATGCAGTGCAAACTTGTGTTAGCTTGTGATAATACTTCATAGAAAATTTCTAGAAGGCCACACGATGAGTTGATTTTGACAATGTATTAATGTAAAGAAGTAGGAGGCTGATACGCACAATATACTAGACTTGCAAGAAAATTGGCGCAACATGATAGGCAGGAGTCATCAGTTAGCAGGTCCATATGGTTTGTGAAGAGGAAAGGATTGTGCGTGCATGTATTATAGATTTAGGCTGACACAAACCTCTTAGACGTGCAGCAATTTAGATTGATCATAAAATCCTTTATAGCTTATGCTACAATTGCATGTACTTGTCCTAATAAATACTCGTTTAATTGCATGATGTGCGATGCATTCTTGAAGAAGGCACGTGGGATGGGTCGCATGCATGACAAGAAGACTCCCGTCTCCGTCTTCTATCTGGTTCAAATTGAACCAAACGGAGGCTAGTTCAAGCCCTTTTGGGATTGGTTCAATTATTCTAGATTAGATTTATTGTGTTTTGGTATAAATAGGTTTTAGGTGTTTTAGGATTCATTTCTTTTAGCTGAAATTTGTATTAGAAATTGTCTTCTCTGATTTTTTTTTTTTTAACTGTATCCATTCCTCACAAGTGGTGTCTAGGGGCTGTATTTTTCGTATATTGGGTGGTGGATCCCTTCCAATTTCTTCCTTGTCCATTTCAAAACTGCTGGCCAGCCTTTTAGCTATTGTCCCAGTATTTTCAGCTGTTGAAATTACTGTTTTGCAAGCTGAATTTTCACCAATAACATGTAACAACCTTCCATAACTCTTGTACAATATTTGCCCATTCTTTATTGAACCAAGATACCCTCTGGGCTTCTCTAGAGCGATATCATTTGATATCAGAGCTAAATTACACTAGATCTACCTAGGGTTCCACCCAATCAAAATCAAACTCAAAGATCTATCATCAGTATCCTTTTTCTCCCTCAGATCACACTTCACTTGCAAAATCGACTAATTCAAATCTTAACCCTAAAACATACCCAAAATCATTCCAAAAACTAATTTTTTTCTCTCCAAAACAGTAGAATTTTTGATCTTTACCATCAAATCTAAAAACCAGCAACCAAAATCTCTTTTTCCTTAAAAAACCGAAACACTAATGTGATTTATCCAACATGTCCTTAAGGAGAAATATCCAACATGGAGTCTTAGAGCTTTCTATGGATGATATTTAACAGGAGATCCCCTAATTATGGCAGAGGCTTACTGAATTTAAAGGGAGACAGCAAACAAAAGCCCAAGTTGGTCTCCATGGTGACTAATCCGATGAGGAACAAGAAGAGAACCCCTTCCACTAGATCGATTCTAGTGAAGAAGAACTCATGCCTCGCTTATTTGGCATTGCATATAGAAGAAGGGAAGGGAGCATGGCCTGGGGTGAAGGTTGGCATATTGGATTTTGAGGAACATATGGATTTGTCGGATATCTTCATTGAGTGGTTTCAAATTGTAAAGCATATCATATCTTTGAATACAAAGATGTTTTAGACAGATAGTTGCCATCAAGCTTTAAGAAGATCACTTCACTATGGTGGGAGAACTTGAAGTGCGTGAGGCAGCTTGAAGGTAGATGCAAGATCACTGCATGGTCTAAAATGAAGTAGGAGCTATAATATAATTATCTTCCTGTACACTATAGGCAATGTCTTTTTGAGGATCCATAATTTGCACAAGGAGAGTTGATTGTTGTAGAGTACACAATTAAGTTTGAACAATTTATGCCAGAGAGTGTCTTGGTGATGTTTGAGATGATTGAAGCCTTCTATCAATAACGTGGTGCAATTACAGCTGTATTGGACCCTAATTGATGTACAAGCATTAGTTTTGATGGTGGAAAGGCAACATAAGAATATCAGGAGTACTCCACCATTCAAATATAGTTTAGCCCCAGTAATTTGCAATATAAATAAACTTTTTAGAGGTGTAAAATTTGTTACACGTGATAAGGAGCTAGCCCATGAGGTGAGAAGGTTGAGAAGACTACTACACCCGACATCTTCCCATCCAAGAAGTGTTTCAAGTGTCATGGTTATGGACACATTGCTTCTAATTGCCCAAATAGAAGGGTGATCTTTTACTAAGAAGGAAGTAGTTGAGGTGGATGTAAAGGAGTCAGTTAAGGATGTATTAGATGATGAGTATTAGCTTATCATCAATGATGAAGAGATGCTTATGGTTCAGAGGATTCTTTAATTTGAGCCTAAGAGGGAGTAGTAGTGGTTGAGGCATATATCTTCCATATTCGATTCACTATGAAAGTGAAGGTGTGCAACCTTATCATTATGGAGGTAGCTATGAGAATATGATGTCTACATAGATGGTGGATAAGTTAATTTTCTCTTCCCAGAAGCACATCCAACTATATTCCTTTAACTAACAAAGGGGAATGAGATTTGTGTTGACAAGAGGTGCTAAGTGGAGTTCTCCATCAAGGACAAGCTTCAAGAACATTTTTAGTGTGATGTAATGCTTATAGATACATGCCACATTATTTAGGTAGGCCTTGACAGTATGATAAGAAAACTATAAATGATGGCTATAGGAACACATAATCATTCACTAAGGACGAAAAGTACATCATATTCTTATCTTGGAATGAGCCCGAGGTGATGGATACCTAGGATGAGCAGGAAGCTATAGTCCTCCGTACTATCTTTAAGCATGTCATGCGAGAAGCACTATTGAGACTAGCATTAGTAGTGCTAAAAGATGGAGAGACTGAGACATCAATACTCGATAAGGTGTAGCCTATACTAGCAGATTTTTTGGATGTTTTGATACACACTTTGTTTGCCAGATTACCACCACTGCCAGGCATTTAGCATACTATAGATCTCATCTTTAGATCGATGCTCTCCAACCGACTCATCGCATCGTCTGAGTACGAAGAGCTATAAAGACCAGTTGATGATTTGATTTCTAGATGATTAGTGCGTCAAGTATTGATCCTTGTGCTATTCTAGCTTTTATTATACCTAATAAGGATGATTCTTGGCACATGTGTATTGACAATAGGGCTGTGAACAAAATCACTATCAAATGCCGATTTTTAATTCCATGTTTGGATGATTTGTTAGATCAGTTGCATTTGCGACTATATTCTCCAAGATTAATTTGTGCGGCAAATCAAATTAGAATGAGGCCTAGGGATGAGCAGAAAACAACCTTCAAGACATGAGACAAGCTATATGAGTGAATAATCATCTCTTTTGGCCTGTACAATGCTCTAGGCACCTTCATGCAATTAATGAACGAGATTTTTCGATCATTCATCGAAAAAATTTATGGTTGTCTACTTTGATGATATTTTCGTACAATCATTCTATTGATCATCGCATCATCTCCATAGGTCTTTCAAGTTCCGAGGGTTGAAAAGTTGTATGCCCATCCAAAGAAATACCACTTCTTGATGCCACAGATATGCTTTCTATGATACATAGTTTCAACTATTAGTATTGAGATTGATCTCTTAAAAGTGGAGGCAATTGTGAGTTGGTCTAACTATAGTCATTCACTCAAATAAGTCAATTTTATGGATTAACTTCTTCTCATAAGAGATTGATCAGGAACTTTAGCCCTATAATAGTACCATTGATGGAGTTATTAAAGAAGGAAAAGATTTCATGATTAGAGGACGCACAAGCTAGCTTTGAAGTACTAAAACAACATGTCACCTAGGCGCCCATTTTAGCTATGTCTGATTTCATCCAAGTGTTCGAGGTGGAGTGTGATGCTTCCAATATTGGGATTGGAGTTGTACTGAGTCAGAGTAGGCAGCCCATAGCTTACTTCAGTGAGAAGCTTAATGATTACTAATGAAAGTACTTACCTAAGAAAAGGAGTTCTATGCTATAATAAGACCTCTCAGCCATTGGAGCCACCACTTGCTAGCCAGTGAGTTCACTCTCTATATCGATCATGAGACTTTGAGATTCTTGTAACCAGAACAATTTGAAGGGTATACACTCTTCTTGAGTGGAGTTTATATCATCCTTTCATTTTATGCTTAAGCACAAATCATAAAGTTAGAACAAGATAGTCAATGCTTTAAGTTGGCCATATTTATTGATCACTATTCTGCAGTCTAAGTTTGTAGGTTTTAAAGTGTTGAAAGATCTTTATGATGTTGATGAGGATTTTCAAAAAATATGAGCTCATTGTCTGGAGAATCCATGTAAGTAGAATCATAGAGCTAATGGTTATTTATTATATCAAAATAGGCTGTGCATTTCTAGGCGTCCTCTTAGAGAAGCCATTCAACAAGAGTGTCATAGTGGTGGGATGACAAGACACTTTTGGTAAGGATAAAATTCATTCCTTATTGAAAGGGAGCTTTTATTGGCCTAGGATGGTTTGGGATGTATAGAGACATATTTGTCACTGTAGAGTATAGCTAAGGCCTGAAGTCAGAATACGGGTCTCTACACTTTGCTTCTTGTCCCATATTCTCCTTGAGTGGATGTAAGCATGAAGTTTGTTGTTGGTCTCCCACTGACCTAATGGGGCAATGATTCTATTATGGTGGTAGTAGATCGTTTCTTTAAGATGACACATTTTATATCTTGCCATAAGATGTTGGATGCGTCCCGTGTTGCATTTTTGTATTTCAAAGAGATAGTTTGTTTTCATAGTGTGCTTAGGACCATCACTTTAGATAGGGATGTGAAATTTCTTAGTTACTTTTGGAGGAATTTATGGGGCAATTTGGGTACAAAATTTCATTCCAGTTCAATAGTACACTCTCAAATTGATGGACGAACAGACATGGTGAATCGTAGTTTGAGGAATTTTCTTAGATGTTTTGTGAAAAAAATATCAAATTGTGGGATTTAGGCTTTGTTTGGCCTAGTTTTTTAAGTGAATTTTGCTTTTGAAAAAGTTTAAAAATTTTTTAACTACTATTTAGTTATGCCAATTTTAAAAAAAAAGCACTTTCCTAAAAACTCCATTTTTACTCTACTTCTTATAGCTACTTTTAAACTGCTTTTTAAATTCACTTTTTCTACCATGACTTTTAAACCAACTTATCCAAACTTCAAATCTCAGTTAAACAAAGTCTTAATTATTCCCTAAGTTGAGCTTGTCTATACTAGGTCCACCAATTAGTTACAAGTCACATCTCATTTGGGACAGTTTATGGGATGAACCCCCTCACTCCTTTGGAGTTGTTTCCTATATGTCCAGCCATTAAGCTTGGTGTTGATGTTGAGACCAGAGTAAAGAAATTCAATCTTTGAATGAAGAGATGATAGGGGCAATTGCTAAATAAAATGCTAAGTATCAGAAGCAAACAAACAAGTTTAGAAAAGTCATGAATTTTAAGAAAGTTGACTTTGTGTGGATCAGATTGAAGTAGAGGTTCCCTATGAGCTCGTTTGGAAAGCTCAAACTTAGTGCATATGATTGATTCAGAGTCATCACGAAAATTAATGACAATGCGTATAAAATTGATTTTCTAGGTTACAATTTTAGTCACCTTCAATGTAGTAGACTTGTCACTTTATTATGAGGATGTAGATGCTCCAATTGACATAGGTGATGCCTCTCCAACTCGGGGAGAATGATGTGGGACACGTTCGCGAAGAAGGGCATGGTCGCATGCGTGATGGGAAGACTCTGACTTTTGTCTGGTTCAAATTGAATTGGACAAGGGTTGGTTCAATCCCTTTTGGGCCTGGTTCAATTATCCTAGATTTATTGTGTTTTGATATAACTAGGTTTTTAGTTGTTTTAGGTTCAGTTCTTTTAACTGAAATTTGTTGGAGACTATCTTCTCTAGTTTTTCTTTTTTCTAGTTGTATCTAATCCTCGTAAGTGGTGTCAAAGGTTATATCTTGTATAAATTTGATAGTGAATCCTTTCAAACTTCTTTTTTATTGTTCCAAAACTGCCGGGTAGCCTTCTAGCAGCTGTCCCAACATTTTCACCCGCTGAAACTACTGTTTTGGAAGTTGAATTCTCACCAACAGCTGGTAACAACCTTCTATAACTCCTATACAGTATTTCTCCATTCCTTTATTGAACCAAGATACCCTCTGGGCTTCCTTAGAGCAATATCAATGCATATAGAAGCAATGGAGCAAAAAGTGGCCGGCAAATATGCCATTCTTTATGCTGTTATCACAATTCACTAATTTATCTCATATGATGTGACCTTTCATAAACTTTTTTTAACATAATTATTATAATGTTTACATTATACTTAGCCTTTAATGTGTTTGTTATCATTTATTTGTGTTAACATGCATCTATCATAAATATACAACATGTGAAATAACATATAAATACTTGGATATGCATGCTAGGACATAAAGCATATACACAAGAAAATTAGTTTTTTACTCAGTAAAACATGTATGTGCAATTCCTTTGATTCATTGATAGCATTAAATACTATAAACATACTCAATTTAAAGAGGTTTATACCTATATACGTATAATAATCAAATATAATTGTAGGAATTAACCAAGCATTAGAGTATACTTTTCTTCTCATTCTAGATATTGAGTTCCCCTGTAAATAACGGATCCACTTAAGAATGGATTTTCTTACTTTTAGCACCTTGAAATCTTGTTCTTTCATGACAAAATGAGAAAAATATTAATTTTCTCAATTTATCTTAGTTTCCGATTTAACAATGCAAGTTTAACTCAAAATAATCTCAAAACAACAACTTGCCTCAAAAAGACTATTACTCATTCAAGCCCTTAAGCTTACTAACCTCGTACCCAAAATAGGTTCATAGAAAGCCAAAACTCTAGCTCTCTTTCTTTCCTTCTTCTCCCTTAATTTCTACTTACAATGAGCTCTTTGTTTACTTTTGTTGAAGCTATGAAAATCTGAAATGAAATGCTTAGCTTTAGAGTTAGTGCTTTTAAGAAAGATAAATGATCAAAATGGTCTCCGAACTATCTATGAAGGATCAAAATTGTCCTATATTATTTAAAAAGACCAATTTAGTCTTCCAACTATTTAAAAAGGGGCCAAATTAGTCTCAGTCCAAACAATGGAAACTTAGGATTTAGGGTGTTCAAAATTGGGACATTTTTTAGAATATGTATTATTTTTTTTTCTAATTTTTTAAGCTCTAATTTCTTATAAATCTTATTTTCATCACGCACAGTAAGTACAATGACATTCAATGGCATTGGCTTAAGAATATACTGACTTGGGGCGAGTTAAAAATATGTAATATATAATTTATTTATTTTTTATTTTAATTACATTGTAATGAAATACATATAAGTTCTATTGCTCCATAGTGTTAAAATTATAAAATTATATATTAATTTTATTAATTTTTTTTTAAAATTTAGTTTTAATAGTTTAATTTATTTTTTCAATATACTAAATGAAAAAAAAAAAAGTAGAAGAGCACATTGGATGTATAATTAAGTTTATATGAGATGTATAATTAAAATCTAGAAGAGCAAATAAAAGTTTGAGTTAAAAAATCAAGAAGAAAATTTATATTTCTAAAGATATCTCCATTTTAAACACTCTAAGCTATAAATTTTGTAGTTTGGTGTTGATTTTATTTATTTATTAAATAGTGGAACTAAATTTGTCCTTTTAGATAGTCTAGGATCATTTCGGTTCTTCATAGATATTTGGAGGAATATTTTGATTCTTTTCTCTTTTAATGAATTATACTTGCACACCTCTTATCCAAACCATCATTGTCACATGATTTTTTATCTTCTATTGCATATTATAGAAAGTGAAATGCCAAATAGATTGTTGCGGGACATTAGGTCATGCTACAATAAAATACTTCAAAATGGCTAGTATTATTTAAGACCTAGGTTAATTAATTAAATTAGTGAATAAATATTATAAAGGCTAATAAACTATTATATTTATATATACATCTATATGTCAAAATGATTATAATGTAATGTAGAATTTTATAAAAAGTGGGGAATAAATTTTGGAGAATTTTACAATTTTAATTAGTATTAAAAATAAATCCATGAACAATAATAAGAACAACAACAATAACAAAGCACTATTTCCATGCTATGTGGGGGTATCAATAATTGATTTGATCCAATAACCCGACATGAACTCGACTTAGAAAATTTGAGTTCGAATAATTTTCGGGGATCAATTACAACCAAAAATTGACTCCATTTTAACCCATCAACTTGAATTTGATTCAATTTTGATATGCCAATTCAAAATGGACCCGAATTTTACCGGTAAAATCGAATTTAACCTGAATTTGATCCAAAATACATGTCTAAATGGGTTAATCAGGTTGAGTTTGAGTGAGTTGAGTTAGGCTTGAGTTAGGGTTTTCAACCTGTATAATATTTGGGTTGGTTCAGGCCAAACAGTTTCAGGTCAAACCAAACCTAAACCCAACCCATGAACTCAAATTGATTTTCCTAATGTTATGGTGTAAATCTTTTATATAGGAGGAAATCTATTAATAGGGAGCTGACTTCAGTAACAATTCTTACTTGCCAAATGAATGGTGGTTGCAAAACTGAACCTGATGTTAGTCTGGTTAGAAATAGAGAGAACCTGATGTGCTGAAGGAAATTAGCCTCAGGAGGCTAACAAAGAGTTTGTGTTAATTCAAAAATAGAAAACCGACAGTGGACTAGTTGCTGATTAAGATAGTTAACAACAGCCAATTGTTGACCAAACCGAGCCCATGCAAGAAACTAAATCAAACCAGCACAAACTTCGGAGAATACAATTTGTTCTTTATAAGGATCAATACCCTATGTATGTTTACTAAAATCAAAACTATGAAAATAACTAAGGGGATGTTTGGGATCAACTTTATTTTATGTTTTATGTTTTTGTTTTTATGTTGTTTATAAAAATATGCGTGTTAAGTGTATTTATTTTTTTTGAAAGCAATTCACATTATTTTTAAAATATTCAAAATAACTTTTGGATGTTTTGAGTATTTTTAAATGCAACTATAACCAACAAACATGTTTTGTTTCAATTCAAAACATAAACAAAACAAAATAAAAATAAAAAATCAAAAAGGAAAAACAAAATTGATCCCAAGCATCCCATAAAGTACTTTAAAACTTAGAATAACCATGTGCTCATCTCAACATAAAATTTACATTTTCATGAATAAGGACTTTCAGATTTGCATCAAATACTAGGAGTAGAAGATTCTATTACTAAAATTTTCTCTTAAAATATGTGGGGCATTTTTTGCGAGGCAACTATTTTGATTGCATTTATTGAAGCATTATTTCAAGTAGCTTTTTGTCTAGATAAGAGTTTAATTATCCATACTCTTATAAAATGTACGTGTAAATCAATAAATTGTGTGCTGGATATATGTATGAAGTTTTTCTTATTGTCCATTTTCAGATTCTTTGAGTGGACGTTCAAATTTCTGCTATCCTGGACCGAGGAGGATATCAACCAGTTCAGATTACTTGGCATTGTGGAAGCACTAGCTTCAATTTTCAAGGTTTGGCTGTTGTGCCTCCCTATAGGGTTGTCGATCCCTTCTTATTTTTTCTCCTTTTTTTGATTTATTTCTATTTTGTAATGCCTCTTGGAGATATATATATATATATATATGTCTTGCCTTTTGTACAAAGTGAAAGCATAAAAATTCTTGAGAAGTTTTTTCTATTCATTTGTTTCTACAAATTTTCTCTATTTTTTATTCTCTACTTGGTACCACAGTAAAGTTAGTGTTTTCCTTTTAGATTTTATTTTATTTCTCTAAAGTTAGGGTTTTCTACTCCCAACATTATTTCTCTTACTGAAGTCTCCTATTCACTTTGTTTGAGTTCTTTGAAGAGCCATGCTTGAAAATCGAATCAAGAGAACTCCAAGAATTTAAAGCATTTTATCACTTGAACTTGAAAAACTATCTTAAATGGTTCCAAATTTTGAAGACCTTTCTAAAAGAAAAGGAAAAAAATTCAACATCTTGTGGATGTACTTCTAGAGTCTAAAGATCTAAAATTTGTAGTTTGGGATGAAGTTGTTTTCATGATCATGGCATGCTTATGGAACACCATGTTGCAAAAGAAGTTTGAAATGCAGTTGAATGAACCTACTAAATGTTGAAAGATGCTGCACTAATCAAAACAAAACTCAACACTACCAAAATGATAATTTTCTTGTCATTGGAAGATATTGGAGTGAGAAAATATTTTGAAGTTCTTATAGAACTCAATGATGACTTTGATCAAATTTGGCTTCAAGTCTTAAGCAGAAAAATCTTCCTTCTATGAATTAAGGATTCTCTCTCATGCAGGCAAGAAGAAGAAGAAAGATAGTGATGATCAATGATCCAGCTTTTGAGATATCTCATGATAACTTTTGAATCCTAAGATAATGAACTTTCTATTATATTACTTTTGTCAAAAGATGATTAAATTCTTCTTCAATGACAATATTTGGTGCAACTACTAAAAAGAAATAGTATTACAAAGATAAATGTTGGAAGTTTTTCTAAAATCGTCAAAATTGTGGAGGAAACAAAGAAGGAAATAAAAAAGATAGATCTACTTAATGAAGTAGGACTCAGTTTTGAAGAAATTGATAAATTAAGGAGTTTTTTTAATTATTTAGAAAATCCATCCAGATTTTTCTCTCTTACTCAGAATAATATGACTTCTAATTCTTATGTTTTAGTGTCTTAAATAATTTTTTGTTTTTCAGATCCTAGATTTAAGGACCATTGATCACATAACAAATATAGTCCATGTGTTTTAGTCTTACAAACTTTATCTCAATAATAGGAAAATCAAAGTTGCATATGAATCTTTAATAGTTGTTGTAGGTAGGGAGACATTCATTTTCTTCCAACATAACCTTAGTAACATATTGCATATTCCACACATTGCAAGTAACTTCATAATTATCCACAAATTTTTTATCAAAGATCATAATTATAAAGTCATCTTCTTCACTGATCAATGTATATTTCATGACCTCCTTATGGGGAAGATGATTGGGCAAACAAGAGAAAAGGATGAGCATATTCTTTCTTAAAGATTGAGATTAACTATCATGCTCCTTCATCTCTCCTTGACATCATCTAGACACTCCATTATTGATTACTTCTTTTTTTAAAATCTTTAGTTTATGTTTTCATCTCTTTTAATAAATGTAAATATTAAAAATTTTATTTAAAACTTGTGAAATTGTTAAACATAATCATGTTTTCTTTTAAAAGTAGCTCTAATTTCTTTAGTTCTTTGTGCTAACTCATTTTGATATATGGTGAATTTAAAAAATCTAATATCTCTAGAACCACTAATTTTAGTATCTTCGTTGATGATTGCATGCAAATGATATTGATATATTTAATTAAACAAAATTGATATTAATACTATACTTCTTATATTTATTGTCATAGAGAAGAATTAATTTAACTCTAACATAAATTTTTTTTAGCTAATAATGCTTGTGATTATTTTTTACACATTATCATTTTTTATTTCAAAAGTAGATTATTATTCACCAATCTTTCTATCCTGACATTACTTAATAAAATGGAGTAGCAGAAATAAAAAACTTGCCACCTTTTGGAGATTATTAGGACACTTCTCTTCCACAATTAGGTGCCAAAATAATATTGTTGAGAAAAATGTTCTAATAGTTATCTATTTAATCAATAGAATATCCTCTAATATAATTGATTTTAATAGTCCCTAAATTATCTGGTGGATTTGTTTTTATAAATAGTTTCTCAAAGATCTCTCTTAAAGTTTTTGGTTGCATGCTTTTGCCCATATTCATAAATAACATTGGAGAAAGCTTAATTGAGAGCTCTCAAGTGTGTATTCATCGGATATTCTACCACACATAAGGGATATAAGTGTTATTTTTTTCCTCAAAAAATATTCCTCGCTTCAATGGATGTTACTTTTGATGAAATTCATAGCTTTATTCAAACCCATCTAGGAAAGGAGAATTTTCTTTTTAAAAATAAGTTTTATGATAATTTTTCATCTTGATATTACCGCATCCCAAAATTCTACAAATATTGATTTTATACCTACTATATTCCTTTGAGTCTATATAAGAAGGAACAATCCCAACTAGAGTCTGTAGCAAGTGCAACATTCAAAATCATTGTCAGGTAATATTGATCAGTCTATTACTACTCATTTATATCCTCTCTCTCTCTCTCTCTCTCTCTCTCTCTCTGTATATCTCTTTCCATAAATTTTTCTCTCATAATGGCTTTCTAACCAACATCAACACTAGCCCTATTTTATTCCATAAATTTTATTTGAAGCACTTAAAAAATATGAATTAGAAGGAGGCCATGAGGTAGAGGTAATGCTTTATAAGAAGTCATATATTTGAGATCATTAAATTATCAGAAAGAAATAAAATAGTAGGATGTAAATGGATCTTCACAGTCAAATATAAATAAGCAGATGAGAGCTTGGAAAGGTATAACACAATATTGGCAGTAAAAGAATATGCTTAATCATATGGGATTAACTAGCAATAAATCTATTCTCTAGTTGCAAAAATAAACACTATTTATATTCTGATATCTCTAGCAACAAATCTTCGACGGTATATATAATAATATGATGTAAAAAATATTTTTACACATGAGGATGTCGAAGAAGAGGTTTATATAGATGCCTAGATTCAATTGCTCTTTCAAGAACAATGAAGTATGTGGATCGAAGGTCTTATACGTATTGAAACAATGACCAAGAGCTTTGTTTGGCATATTTATAAAAGCCATGGTGAGAGCTGGATAAAAACAAAGACAAGAAGATCATATTTTCTTGATGAAACACTCTGTTCATAAAACACTCTCTTGATTGCAAAGTCTTAATTTTATTGTATATGTTGATGATATGATTGCTATGGAATAACAATGAGGAAAAGAAGCTCTCATAAAAATACTCATTGATGAATTTGAAGTTAAAGAATTAGAAAAAACTTAGTACTTTTTTGGGCATAGAAATGACTTGATCTACTAAATAAGGGACTTTTCTTTCTCAACAAAATTATGTTTTGGACTTCCAAGATGAAATCAAGATGACGGGTATATGCCATGTGAAACTCCGATTGAATCAAGACACAAACTAGATCTTAATCAAGGAGTTAATATAAATATGAGATAATATCAAAAGTTAGTAAGAAAAATAATCTATTCATCTCACACTCATTTTGACATTTGCATTCGTAGTAAAGTTAATCTGGCAATTTATCCCCAAACTCAAAGAGTTATATTCTCAAGCCACTTATAAAATATTTATAGATATCTTAAATTAAGCCTTGGAAGATGATATCTATACCAAAAAAAATAATATCCAAATTGAAGGATACATGAATGTAAATTATGTTGGATCATTGGTGGATAGAAGGTCTATTTCAGGGTATTGTACATTATGGGGAGGAAATATCATAACTTAGAGGAGCACGAAACAGCCTGTGGTTGCAAGATTGATTGTTGAAGCTAAGTTGAGAGTTATTCTCTAAGAGATTTGTGAGTGTCTTGGATCAAAATCATATTAAAGGATTTAAAAATCAAGTGAAAAGTGCTTATGAAAATATACTGTAATAATAAACCGGCCACCAACATTGTATACAATCCAATATAATATGATCATACCAAATATATTGAGATTGATAAGTACTTTATAAAAGAAAAATTAAAACTAAGCTAATTTACACTCCATATGTCCTATAGAGAATTAACTAGTTGACATATTCACCAAATGATTATATTGCCCCACATTTAAAAAATATTATAAACAAACTTGAAATGGTAGATTTTTACCATATAGTTTGAGGGGAAGTGTTGAATTTTGGGGTACTATAGCGCAATACTATAAAGTGTTACAATACCACCTCTTCTCTCTTGATGTGGGTTTACTCACCCTCCACTCATAGTAAAAAGCTTAAAGCGCATGGATTAAGGCCTTCTACATTTGAATCATTTACTCTATGAACTTTGGATTATACTTTGTGCCTTTTGATAGGGCCGTCCATCCCTTTTGTAGTAAGTGAAAGCAATAAAAATTCATGAGAATTTTTCTCTATTCTTTTGTTTTCTACAAGTTTTCTTTAGTATTTTATTTTTTGTAGTGAACATTCTCTCTCTTTTAGTAATATATAATACATTGAGAAAAGTGACAAAATGGTCCCTGGATTACTTGTTTGGTGCCATTTTAGTCCCATGATTTGTTTTAAAAAAAACTTTTGAAACCTACACCTTGAAACTTGTTTTGTTTGAGACGTTAGCAAAAAGTTTTGAAACATACATTTTTACCTTATCTTTCAAAACCTACGGCTCAATTAATCAAGCTATGGGTTTTGAAACTTAAGGTTTCAAAATTTATTGAGTCGTAAGTTTTGAATTATGAATATTTTAATATTTAAAAAAAAATTTAATTAAAAATTTTAGTTATTCATTTAAATCCTAGATTAATAAATTTTTTTTTAAAACCCTACTTTACCCCATCTCTTTTCCTTTTTTTTGATAATTAATACTATTCTATTTTTTTAACTCATGATTTATATTTTTGAGTAACGTTGTTACACTTTGGATATAAAACATTAAAATTAAAAGCATTTATATTTGGAGTTTTAACTTTAATGTGTTCAGCTTTAACATATGAACAAACTTGGATTACATTCAATCCAGTGTACAAAGAGAAGAAATCGTGCGGCCATGACTAGGTTGAACAATTTGATTTATATCACGTATAATCAGAAATTAAAAGATAGCTCAAGTTAACTTCAAATAAAGATGATAATGTTTTTTTAAATCTTGATGAGTTTCTATCAGATGATGAATGCATGGGTAACTAGGATGAGGAAGGAGATAAAGAAAGTGATGCAAGATCGGATAATAATAAAAATATTGGTATTATATTGTTAATGTAATAGGTGTTAGTGAAAGTTTATACAAAATCACCAAATTTAAATGAGATTGTACATCAAATATCTCGAAGAGTTGATAACACATATTTCTTATGAAATATATAACAAATACAACAACAACAACAACAACAATATCATCAAGCCTTTATCTCACTCTGTAAGGTTGGCTACATGAATTCTTTTTCTCTATTGTGACCTGTTAAGTGTGAAATTTTCATTTAATTTTAGTAAAATAACATCATTTTTATACTTTCTAATCAAGTCTTCTTAGTCCACCTCTATCTTTCTTTGCATATGTCAAATCTAATACATCTACTTTTCTAGCTGGGTCATCAGATGGTCGACGTTTTATGTGACCAAACCATTTAAGGCAACTCTCTTGAATGCTATTTGTTATTGGAGCTACTCCAACCTTTCCACGTATTTATTCATTTGGCATTTTGTCTCTAAGTGTAAAGCCACTCATCCACCTGAGCATCCTCATCTTTGCAACACTTAACTTAAATTTATGCTTCTCTTTTATTGGCCAACATTCTGCTCCATAAATCTTTGTAGGTCTTATTACCATCTTATAAAATTTTATCTTAAGTCTTAGTATTTTTCTATCACACAACAAGCCAGATTCATTCCTTCACTTCAACCATCCAACTTGATTTCTACTAATAACATCCCACTATTTCACCATCATTTTGAATATAACAAATGATTTTTTATTTATTTAAAATATGAGTATTCTTAATATGATATTCTTGATGCATGAAATAAGAAAGTGATAGTTTGGATGAGGAAGAAGATGAATGGGGGACTCACACAAGAGTGATGAGGAGGACATTAGAGCTATTAGATATCTCAATAATTCTATAGAGAAATCTACTTGTGATGATGAAAATGACGACGTTGATTTTAGTACATAAAAAAGTTCATTTAGAATATAGTTCTATCTTGTGTTACTAATTTTTTATGTTATAAGGACTCAAAACTTCTATTTGGTTTTTCAAAGTTTGTATGCTTTCTTTTAATGTGTCTTTTATGAATTAAGGTTATGCTTTTTTATGAACTTTTTGTGTTCTCTAATTTTTTATGATTTATGATTTTTTGTGTTTTTTAATTAAAAACTTAAGCCTCTATTTTCAAAACCTATATTTTGATTCAATTAAAGAAATCACCTCGATTCTCGATATAATTTTTTTAAACATTTTCATCCCACTATTGTGTTAAATTTTACATTTAACTTCTCAAATATGATCTAAAATAGTCTCTTGTTTTTATTTTTATTAGGTTTGAGGATTCAAGAGATTATGTTGGATCAGATTATAGGGGTCAAGGGATTAAATTGGACACATTTGATGATTTATAACTAGAATAATATCCATAAATGCTCCAAGGACCATCTTGATTCTTTTCTCATGGTACATAGATATACTAGGTTACATTATCATTGCATTAATTGGTTTGGCTAGGCTAGAAAAATTGAGGAGTTGCTTAACAAAAGATAAAAAATTGAAAATGGAGAATCACCTTGCAAGAGAAGAATATACCTTAGTTTTATCCTTTGTAGTAAGATATGATTAGATATTCATTGGAATGTGTACAGATATACATGCTTAGATGTCATGTATGCATGCAACTATATATATATATTGTGCTTGTGCATGTATGCTTGAATATATTTGGGAGTATGCATTTTACTTTTATTTGGCGATTTTATATTTGTGAGTTAGATATGTGCAGATACTTGTGCTTTGTATTTTTACGTTGGTGTGAGGGTAATACACTCATGCACATGCATATGCTCAAATTAGCGATGGCTATGAGATATTGAGTGACGATTTGATCTTGTTTAATAATAAATTTCTCTACCTCATTATGATTTTGTAAAGTTATAATGATTAATATAATCTAAAGGGTACTAGTTGCAAAAAGAGTAGCTTGATTTTTATGCAAAAAAAAAAAAAAAGAAAAAGAAAAATAAGAGACAATTATTGTTATTTTTGTTATTTGGATGATTAATGACAAAGTTGTATAGATCTTTGTTTTAATTGTTGTTAAAATCTGTTAGATATTGCCTTGATGGATAGAAGAGATCAATAATATTATAGTGTATCAATTAGCTACTAAAATTTTTTATTATCTGGCTAAGGCATGATGACCCAAGGTTAAGGTTTACTAATGCAACAAATATGATACATAGTATAATTTCATCATGCAAATATAATTGAAGATTCATAGATGACAACACATCAATAGTACAAAAATTTTCTTTAAATGTAAGCAAATAATATTAGAATTATAATATTATAACCTAATGGATAATAAAATGATCAAAATAATCCGAGAAATTCAATGTGGATTGAGAAATATATAAAATCACCCAATAATTGAATTAAATTTTCATCATGCCAATTTTTATTAAAAATCTTGAGCACTAAACAAGTAAATATCAAATTATGTAGATGAAATAGAGCAATGAACAAAAATGCTAATGCAAGAAAAAAATAGATGTCACAGTGGTACAAGAAGAAAATTCCTATCAAAATTTTGTAGTTGCACTTTTATGACACCTAAAATAATTATACATTTAACTTGCACTCACACTATTAAAAATTAAAAAGGAAAATTTTATTCAAATCAATGTTACAAATTATATATCTTAAAACAAATATTTATAAACTTCTCACCCCCTATGTTTGAAGATATTCTTGGCATATGGTCAGCTTATTTCATATTTAAATTAATCCCAACAATATAAGACTAAATTTAGATTTAATTTTAAATCCAAATTACTCTTTAGACATCCTAAGCACACCAATTTAATTGGCGCTACTGCACAGCTTCGACCCAATTCAACTGAAGATGCGTACTAAGCAAACGTTGCCACAGATGTGAAAATCATGCACGTATAATAGAAGGCGCAATAACACAACCCACTGGAATGACAACATGCAACTCTAGTGTGGAAACAAAACTCGAACACCTGCAAGGTTCAGAAGTGCCAACCAATCAAAGATCGACCACCACTGAAAAAAAGCCAATGGGTAAAACTAACAGCCACAACCTCATAGCCGAAATCCAGATATTGGTAAATGTACACCACCCCATGCATAACATCCAGAATAAACCAGCAACCATGGTGTAATGGAAATAAATCCCGAAAGCAAAAAACTCTATTCCAACTACTGCATTCACATATGAGCATAATTATTTACCTTGGAAATTAACTAAGTTGTATCAAGGTTGATACCATTTTAATCCGTAGGAACAAGCATCTAAAAAATACAGCCCTTTTTCCCTATTGTTACTTACATGGTCTTAATTAAAAAAAATTACAAAATAGAGCTACTAATAAAAAGAAACAAATAAAATTTTCATAGATTATTGTTTGATGGAATGACTTCAATGGGAATAAACACCAAGATTTCCATCAAAATTTACTTTTCCTTTTCTATTCTTGTATTTTGGGGCAAGAAGGCAGTTGGAGACTTCGAGTGGATCTGCTCAATTGGTTCTGATTTTTTATTGAACATTGTGCTATATTTTGATTGCAAACGGGCATTCTAATCATATTTTTAATTTAAAACCTTGCTTCCTTGTTCTCATGCAGATTGGTAGTCGGAAAATTCTGCTTGATGCAGTTGATAAGACCTGGACCAACATTTCCCACTTAATGAAGTCTGCTGTGGCCGCTCAAAACCTTTTGCTTCGAAAGTATATTGTCAAGTTATCACAACGTATTGGGCTTATATGTTTGCCCCATCGTTCCATGTCATGGCGCTATACGGTGCAATTTCCTTTGTTTATTTTTTGGTTCTTTGTGCTTGTTTGCTGTTTCTCCCTTCATTTAAATCCTGAGCATGTTTTATCTTTACAATTTTGCATGTTCTTAGATTTCTCTTGATTGTGATTCGCGTATGATGGATAAGCCGTGATATTTTATTTTAATTTGATAATTTTATGGATCTTCACAATTTTTCATTCTATATTTTTATTGCGTATTGCATCTCTTATGGAGATCGGGCTCATTTAAATCTTTATTGAGGCATACCCTGAAAAAGTTATCTTGAACTTGGTTGTGAAGACTATTTTCAGTAAAGTGCATGCTTCTTGTGCAGGCAAGGACTAGCTCGCTGCAGCATAATATTCTTTTGAATGCTACTGAAATAAGTAGTCCCTGTAGCCATGGTCAACAAGTTGTCCATGTGAATGACAAGTCAAGTGCAGAAATTCTTGTAGAAGATAATATTGATGTTCCGGAAATCGTAGAAGAGATAATTGAACTACTACTCTCAGGTTTGAGAGATTTGGTATGGATATGCAGAAAACTTTTAACATGTTATGTTTTCTTCTGTTGCCATGGATAGTTACTTCCATTGATCACGACTTCCCACAGATTTGGACATAACTTTATTATAACAACTTTTTTGTGATTCATTTTTTTAATCCTTGAAGGTTTACTTCTTTTTAATTTGCTTCATTTACTATTTGGTTCTATATGGGAGTTCTGTTCCATTCATGTTAGATGATCACTTGACATCACACAGAATTGGGCTTGACTCCATTCTAGCATCCCTTTATTCTCGTACTTCTTGAAGTTATGCTTGTTTTTAATGTCTCATTTGCCATTTGGGTTGATTTGGGATCTCTCTTTCCATTGATATTAGTTAGTTTCTTAATCATGTCCATGCTATGCTTCTGATTCTCAAGTAGTTGGAAAGCAATATCATCTTTATTAAGCATCTTCTGCAACTGTATTGACTTATCTTCTGATTTATTATTTATCCAAGGACATGTCTTAAATTTTTTTATTATCCTTTTTGTATTATTTCATTATAAAGATGGCTTAAATAACTCATGTTGGATGCATATTGAGCTTATTCATAAAGCCTTGCCAATTCAGTTTCTAATTTCTCTTTCATTTTTTTGTCTTTTTTAGTTCATGGTTGCATTGTATAATTGCATTTATTTAGATTATCTCGTAATTTTTTTTTAAAATTATGCATGAAATCTTAGGCTCAATTTTAAATTGTTGTGCTATGCTATACTGTGCTAGTACTGCAGAGTAAAGCGGATAACTGTTTGGTAAAATTATTGTTTAAAGTGTTATAAGAGTTGTAGCTATTTGGTAAAAAATTGCCATGACAATTATATGCATGACTAAATTTGTAGTTTGGTTGGGGGCTGTGCTATTGCTGCATATGATCAACAACAACAACAACAACAACAAGCCTTAATCCCACTAGGTGGGGTATTTTTGAATCCTACTCTTATGTCCATTATGTGTCAAATTCTCATCTAATTCAAGTATACAAGATCATTATTTACATCTTAACCAAGTCTTTTAGGTCTACCTCACCTTTTCTTAACATAAAGGCAAATCTAATGCATCTACTCTCTAATCGGTCATTGACGGTAGGCTTTATGTAAACCATCTAGCGACTCTCCTAATCTTATCTACCACTGGAGCTACTCAACTTTTCCCGAACATACTCATTTTGCATTCTATCTCTAAGGTAAAACCACTCATCCACCTAAGCATCCTCATCTTGTAACACTTAACTTAGTCTTATGCTTCTCTTTTACAACATTCACATAAGTCATTGGTCTTACCCATCTTATAAAATTTTCCTTAAGTTTAAGTGGAACTTTTCATCATAATAGGCGGATGCATTCCTCCACTTCAACCATCCAACTTGAATTCTACTAATAACATCTCCATCTATTTCACATTTTGGACAATAGAGCCTAAATATACGATAAACTTATTATGACTTGATCACCAAAGTCACAACACTATCACTAAAACTTCTCAACTAAAATTACACTCCATATATTAGTTTAGATCTACTTGAAAACCTTTAGACTCTAAAGTTGACCTCCATAAATCAAGTTTGTTGGACTCTCTCTAGTCTTATCAACAAGAAGAATGTCATGACAAAAAGCATACACCAAGGTACATCTTCTTGTAAATGCCTGTAAGCACATCCATAACTAAAGTAAAAGATAAGGGCTTAATGTTGATCCTTGATGTAATCCAAGCTGAAATAGGAAAATATTTTGTCAATCCTCCTTGTGTTTGGACACAAGTAATAGCTCTAGTATACATATCCTTAATAACTTGAATATAACCAATATTAACTCTTTTATGTTCTAGAACTCTCCAAAGAACATCTCTTGAGACTTTATCATAAGCTTTCTCTAAATCAATAAATATCATGTAGATCCTTCTTACTTTCTCTATGCTTCTCTATCAACCCTCTTAACAAATGTATAGCATCCATAGTAGATCTACGGCATGAAACCGATTGTCGAAACTTCACATGTAACCTATGCTCAATTACTCTCTCCCATAATTTTTAATGTATGGCACATTAACTTAATTTCTATAATTTGCACACTCTTGTGCATCACCTTATTCTTAAATATAGGAACCAATAGACTCTTTTCTCCCATCTTTTAGTCTTTAAAATAACATTAAAAGATTTGTAAGCCAAAATTCCTTGATCTCTAAACATTTCACACATCTATTGGAATATTATCCGGTCCTGGCTTTTCCACATTTCATTTTCTTTAAAGCTTCACTAACTTCAGATTTACTATTGCTGCATATGATCAAAGGATTTAAATGCCTTTATTCTTATTAATGCGTATACGAACTTATCAAAATGTATTTTTAAATACATGCTAAACATTAAACATTCTTGCTATTTTTATCCATTGCCTAGGTAGCATGAAATTTATATCCATTGTTGAATCTCTTTTCCTAAAGCTATAGAGTATTAAAAATAGTGAGTATTAAACCTAACAAAAACAACAAGTATTAAACTTCTCCCTGTAAAATGATTTTGAAGGTTATCAACTAAGGATAAGTTAGCCTCCAATCTTTTTTTAATAGTAAGACAAGACTTCTTCAAATGATTTCTGTCACCGAAGGACCATAACATATCAGAGTTTCTCATATTTATATGCGTTATAAAGTTTAAGAAGATGAAACATTTTAAGGGAGATCAAATGTCAATTGGCTAAAAAGTCTTTGCATGGAATTGCTTCATGTTCAATTCTTCTTTTTGGAAATTCAGGGGCTGTTGAACACATTTAATATTTCTTGGAACGTGAAAGATCACATCTAGAACCTTCAAAGAACTATGCAAAAATCATTCATGCATGTTGACTTTAAATGTTATGGCAAGGTGAAGTAGCATCATTTGATGTCTACCTTAGATTATAAGTTCAGCTCACATTATATTTTACAATATTTGCATTCCTAAATTACAAATGACATTTCCCTTTAGTTCAAATGAAAAACATCTGAATGTAATAAAATTTAGGAAAATTAATGGTCACCATTCCTAGTCATGGATCTTGTGATTGGCCTATATTGAATTTATCTTACGTCATCTTCATTTAAAGGAGTAGGGAGAGAATCTGTCTCTGTCATATGGCATGTTTTACCTAACATGCCTTGCGACTAATCCATTGTAGGTACATTTCAAATGCTGAGCTTAATTATGGAACTTCTGTCATACTTTGGTTATTTCTTCTATTTCACATCCTGTTATAAATATGAGGACAAAACTCCGTATATAACTTTGGCTACCAACGGTTGATAAAGTTTATTGTATGTAAATTCCTTGCAATTCTTAAAGAAGGGGCGAGGGTTGGCATGCTGATTTTTATTTTTGATCTCTTCATTTTAATTATTCCATCTTTTGTTCTTTGACATCTTTTGATTCTTCTTGGTTGCATTGAGTGATTGGATTTGTTTAGATTTGCTACATGGTTGGGTTTTGAATGTATGAATGAGTGTTGTGTTCTCCATTGTTCTATGATCTCATATCCTATATTTTAATTTCAAGTATGAGAGTTCTATTACCAATTAATGTAGATTTGATTCTTTTTTCTTCTATTAAACATTATTTTAAACTGTTGTCTGTGTTTCTTCTTGAACAGGCTTTCATGTCAATTTTCCAATTCTTTTACATTAGTGGATTTGCATTCTCTTGAAAATAAATAAGAATTTCTTTTTGTTATTGAAATTTATTTTTCATCTTAGCATTTTACGTTAATTTAAATTATTAAATCCTAGACATTAATATATCATGCATCAGGTAGTTGGGTATATGTTTCTTGCTAATGATATGTGAGCAAATGGTTGTAGGCAAATATTTTGCTTTATATTTGAATAAAACTGTTGAGCATTTAATAGTTATTAAATCATGTAGGACACAGTTGTGAGATGGTCTGCTGCAAAAGGTATTGGCCGAATTACTGCATGCTTGACATCTTCGCTTGCAGAGGAAGTGTTGTCCTCTATATTAGAGCTATTTTCTCCTGGCGAGGTATGCCATAACCAGTGAAATCTTGATCTCTCTTATAGAAGTGTGTGATCATGGCTCTTAATTTATAAAATTAGCTCCTAGAAAGCCTTGCTAGAGATGAGCAGAAGTTACTCTTCTAATTTTATGTATTACTCCTCAATTTAATGAAAAGTAATCATCTGTTTGACAATTAATTTGACTTTTTGAAGGGAGATGGCTCCTGGCATGGAGGTTGCTTGGCTTTAGCAGAATTTGCTCGAAGAGGTTTATTGCTTCCGATTAGCTTTCCTAAAGTAGTTCCTCTGATAATAAAGGTGAGTTTCTTTTTTAAAGAACATACAAGTAACCTCTTTTCTCGTAAAAACGGTTTAACTTTTATGGGCTGATCCTTTTTGGCATTACAGTTACTGTCCTAGTCTATTTTCAGCTTCCATATGTGGTAGAATTGTGAACTTTAAATTGATGGTAGATGTTATTTCTTATAATGTTAGAAGATTAAGAGGTTAATATGGAACTAAATTTTTGTTTGGTGTATTAGAGGAGTGCCCTCTATAATCTAAAGTGCAACTTATATTACTCCTATCGGACTTGAAATTCTAGCTGTTTTCAGTGAGAGAAAAGAGGTCTAATACTTAAATCAGGTCATGTATTTTAAGGATTAAGGTAAGATTTTATTTAAATATGAATATATTAAAAATAAATTTTTACTTGATTACTTGTGAATTTACCAAATGCAAGCTTTTAAGGATGCAGAAGAAAAAGAATGACATGAATTATCAAATAAAATGTGGTGAGTTCAAAATAGTGAATTCAAGTTATCTTTGAAAATAAAGTTTTAGATTCTAGAGATTTCAATTGCAAGAAAGTATTAGAGATATTTGAGTAAGAGGATGTCAAGTAGTTAGAGGAGTATTATTTTTCAAGAATAAATGGTATATCTTGCATTGCCATAATTATAGGAAAATTACGCTTACGTCATACAAAGTAAAAATTTTAGAGAGTGATGGAACAATGTAAAACCATATTAATATAGGAGAATTAATTTAGTTTTATGCTATGATGACCAATTTAGGTAGATATAGAATTAATAATTATCAATTATAAATTTTTGAGGAAAGTGTAACTATGATAGCTTAGATGTTTTTGCATTATTATACAGAAGAATGGTGATATGGTGGATAATGTTATTTTTGGAATTAAAATTAGATGGTTACAATGGGGGTGTATGTTGAAGTTATTATATGATAAATGAGTACCTTGAAGACTTAGGTTGTTTTTTGGGATAGCTGAAGCTATATAAAAAAATAGTGGTGTTGTTATAGAAGAAGTTGCAATGGGTATGTAAATTTATTTATTTTATTTTACAAAAGTCAAACTATAACTTTCTAACCATTGCAGGTAGCTAGATCAGATTGGAAAACACAGCTTTTCTACCACAGATTTCTCAAAATATAGCCAAAATAGTCCTAAATGGCGCAATGGTATGTTTTGGTACTGCACCGCTCTCTTAAATTGAGCCTTAATGCAGGTTTATAAAATGATAACATGATAGATTCTATTATATAACTAGTGTGATAGAAATGAGAATCATATAATGAAAATGCTAAGATAGATACGTGATTTTAAACAGATAATTAGAGTAGCATCAATTGAATGTAAAATTATAAAAAGTAGATTCATGGTGATTTATGCATGTATGAACTAAGTAGAAGATTCAGTACCATGTCAAACAAATAAATTCAATGTGAAAGGGATAAGGAGGAAAATATTTGCAAATCTTGATTCCCAAACTCCAATGAGAGTTATAAGTTATATTTTGAGATGCCTACTTAGGATGATCAAGCCCATTATAGCTCTTTGTTTGATGAAGTTAGAGAGTTTGTGCTAGCTCGATAGTGTTTGGAATCCTTGTTTAAAATTGTGCAATAAAAACCCATTTTAGTACTTCAAAAAAACATAATGAGGCTTATGTCTCATTGGTGTTGTGTGGCTACACCTCACATGATGTGAGGCCCATCTCGCCTCAATTATTGTCACGCGTGCACTTTTAGAGCTATATTTAAAAAAAATAAATATAAGTTTTAATTATCGAAATAATACACAGACTAATACACATGGCTGATCTCAAGATGGACATTATCCAAACACCTCTCCTCTCGTGCCCTCTCCACTCTTTACGTACATTGCGGTCATCGCCGCCATTATCGTTATTTATGATGTTCTTACTTTGACATTAGATAATTGGAGTGAGAGAGTAAACTTATTATTTTAAACTTATTTTGAATTTTTATGCATTATTTTTTAGTTTGATATCATATGTCACTTTAATGTTAGTATAACACTGCTTATTTCATGATTTGATGTTAATATATTAATATGTTACTTGATACTTTGCACAATTTATTACTTTGACATTTTAATATATGAGTATGTTAGGATATTTCTTGCTTTGTACTTTGATGTATAAAAAATACTTTTTTGTGCAATTTTGTCATTTTAAGGTTTCCACTTCAAAACATCTTAAGGTTCACACTTCGCTTCACAAGAAAAAAAATATCTTAATACTCGATTGTGCAATTTTAAAAATTTGCGTAGAAGTAGAACTTATCTTTTTTTATTAGTTTGATGAAGTAACTTTTGTATATGTTTTCCTTCGTTCCGTGAGAGCTTCACTAAATCATATTTTTAAAGACTTGTCTTTAGCACGTTATGAATGCCTGGGTTTTAATGTGATATTTATCAAAAGAACTTCAAAGAATGAAAGCTTAAGTAGATACTGAATTAGAATCTAACTCACTATAAGTGCTTTACTTATCATTTTGTTGAGAGAAGAAAACCAAAAGGTATTTTAATATTGAATACTTTTGTAACTAAAATTAACAACACATGCAACACCAAACATCTAATAGAAGTTAATGGTGAAGATTTAATGATTAGGTTCTTATAATTTGGTTAAGGCTAATGATAAAGTCTGCATACCTTTCTTGCTAGCAAATATGGCTGATCTATCACTTACATAAAAAAACTACTAATTTGTTTTGCGTTGCACAAGTATATGCTGCCATGAAAACAGGCACTTCAAAAGGCGTTTTATGTCTCTATCAAACTCGGATATGCCTTCGATTATTTCATCTGTTAGACACATTGAAAATTGCATCTAATGTGCTCTTGCATAATTATAGTTTCACACAACCAGGATATGCCTCGACAATTCTAGGACACCATAATATGCCACGGCACGCTATGATGGTGGTCTATGTTTTTTCTCAATGAGCTTGTTTTGTAAATTGTATTTTTATTGTTGTTGATGGTGAATATGTTATTAAAGATAACAATGTTGTTAGTGATTATGAATCTTGATCGTGGTGGCACCCAGTGTGTTTGGTCTAATTTTTGTATTGATGTGTTCATATTTAGTATTGTTATTTCTATTTCTCTTCTGAATTTTTGTTATTTTGTCTGAAGAATACAATATTAATATTGGCAAAATTATGTATAATTACTATTGTTAATGTAGGTTTGTTGATAATTCAATGTAATAGATGAAATATTAAAATATAATTATAATTAAACTAGAATTTTTTTGGGTCGATCCTTAAGCTATTTATGTGATATTTATGATATTATATTTCATTGTTTGATTCAATTGATGAAATATTAAAAGGCAATCATGAATGCGTGCTTTTTGAAATTCACTAGCTTTCCTTATTCATTAACAACATATTGCATATTATACGCTTGAGTAAAAAAATCGAACATCTGGCATGTTTTTGAATTGTCAACTGGATAAACAGATACTTCTCTTCAGGCCTTGCATTATGATATCAGAAGAGGCCCGCATAGCATTGGTTCACACGTACGTGATGCTGCTGCATATGTTTGCTGGGCATTTGGTCGGGCATACAACTACTCAGATATGAAGGGTGTTCTAGAGCTGATTGCTCCACATCTTCTAACAGTTGCATGTTATGACCGTGAGGTGAGTATTAATTCACAAGTGATCAGCAGGGGTTGTGTTATTTTTTTATTTGAATGCAAAAGAAAGTCTTTCATTTCTTATGTTGAGCTTATTTATAATCATATATATAGCTAATTTTTATTTATGATGGATCTTAGGTTAACTGTAGAAGAGCAGCTTCAGCTGCTTTCCAAGAAAATATTGGGAGGCAGGGCGACTTTCCTCATGGCATAGACATTGTCAGCTCAGCAGACTATTTTTCTCTTGCCTCCCGATCAAATTCTTACCTTAATATTGCTGTCAGCATCGCACAATATAAGGAATATCTATGTCCTTTTGTTGAAGAGTTGCTAAGCTACAAAATATCCCACTGGGTATTTTCCTTTACTCTTCTTTTGAGTTAACATATTTCGTTTACAAATAACCTTTAAGGAACATAGATGGACCTTACAGTTAAAACACTTGTAATCAAAACCCAAAGCCTCTTTCTTTGTTCTTTGAACCAGCTCTGGCGTTTTAAAAAAGTTGCTTAGATTATTAAAATCATTCTAAAACTATTAAGCACATTATAAAGTTAAAAGATCAATTTAATAGATGAAGTGTATACCTCTTTTAGATGTTCATCTTATTTTTAATTGTAATTTGCATCATTATATTTTCAAATTTTGCATTGAGTTCTATCCTATTTATGCACAGCGTTCTTTCATCTCTTTAATTGAAGAAAAAACATCCACCAAAAGAGCACTCCACAATTCCACAAGTTCCCACATATTGTAACACGATAGAATCTGATGAACTTAAGATTGTTTTAGGTTAAAAAAAGATGCAACAAATTGAACACATAGAAATCACTTTTTGCTTTGAGTTTTGGGATATGGAGTTTTGTTCCAAGAAATGTTGCCACCAATGCACATTTGTTATTTTAGATGGTCAAACGATGGGTCACTTCTTTGTAACTTTTTGTTTCATGTTCCTTTGACTTGTTTTAGGTTTTTTTGTGCTTCTATTTTGAATAATAAATTGACTTATTAAAGGTTGGCATATCTTATTCCATTAATTTTTCTGTTTAATCTGCAAAGTTGAATGGATTCACAGTTCTATTGTATTTGGATTTACTTAGTTCATTGGCCATAGAATCAACATTCTCATATAGTTTGTCTTTGACCATATATGAATGCATGATTAACAGATAAGCTAACCAATGAATTATACCAAATGAGAAAAGAACCAAAATGATTCCTCATCTATCTATAAAGGATTTAAATAGTCCTAAACTATCTAAAAGGATCAATTTAGTTTATTAACTATTAAAAAGGGACCACAGTCCAAACAAACAAGAAGTTATGTTTTAGGTTGTTCAAAATGGGGGTATTTTTAGAATGTATATTTTCTTCTTGATTTTTAAACAGCTCTAATTTTCATACATTATTCTACTTTTTTGGCTTCGTTTATTATGTTGGTGAAAACAAATAAGCTATTAAAAATAATATTTATTTTTTTCTAAAAAATAATTTCAACAAAATCAATATAATAGTTTTACAATTTTAATATTCTGAAATAAAAAAAATTCAATATATTCCATTATAATGGAATCAAAAGAACAAAAAAATAAATAAAATTATGTCTTATAAAAAATTAAATCACTCTGAAATATGCATAATCTTAAGCTATGTCTGTTAAATGTGATTGTACTTGTTATGCATAAGAAAAATAAAATTTGTAGGAGTTTAAATTTACTTTAAAAATTAAGAATATATATATATATATATATATATATATATATATATATATATATTCTAAAAATGCTCACATTTTAACACTATAACACTAAAAGTATTTGGGATAATTTTTTGATTGTTTTGTTTTTCAAAAGCAACCACAGTTGTGATTGACTATTAGTTTTTTGACTATTTTTTAAAAAATTGTGCTGAAAAGCTATTTTTGAGAATCAAAATTATTAAAGTGTGGTAGTTATCTGAAAACTGTTGTTTAAATTTTTCAAAAAGAAAAATCTTTATAATATACACAATAACTTTTCAAAAAGTTATTTTCCCACAACAGTTTTATAATTAGCTTTTTAAAAAGCTATAGCTGCCCTAAGCAAATCCTAAATTTATATTAGTTTGGACAGTGAGATTGATTTGGTCCCTTTTTAAATAGTTTGAGGATTAAATTAGTCCTTTTAGATAATCTGGGATTATTTTTATTCTTTGTGGATAGTTGGAGATCACTTTGGCCTTTTTTTTAAATCAAATTGTCTCACATAGGAAAATTAGGATATCCTCTTCACTTGGAGTGATCCTCATTCAGTTTTAGGCATCTTTTTTCCATATGACATGAAATTGTTTAAGTATATTTTGCACTCTCCATTACATTTATTCACACTTAGTTTCTTTTCTTGCAATATTTCCAATTATTTCCAGTAAGCTCCTGTGATATGCTTGATATGCTTAATATGCATTGCTTCGATGCTTCTCCTGATGTACGATCTTTGCATACCAATTTCTTGGGGCACGTGTGTTTCTGATTAAATCATAACCAATAGCCAGAAGGGGATTCAACTTTCTAATGTTTGCAAATTTTCTTAAATGTATTTTTTTCTAATATTTTTGTCCTATTCAATAAATTACTTGTGATGCTAAAATATTCCCATGCTGTCAAGCTTATTTTGATGCCTATGATAGTTTTCTAATGCATGTTTATCCTGTTTCAGGATAGAAGCTTGAGAGAACTAGCTGCACGTGCTATTTCTGCTCTTGCAAAATATGACCCTGACTATTTTGCGGGATATGCTCTTGAGAGATTGATACCTTTGACTCTCTCTGTGGATCTATGCACGCGCCATGGTGCAACGTTAGCTGTTGGAGAACTCGTCTTGGCTCTGCATGAATGTAACTTTCATTTTTCTATGGGTTCGTATGCAGTCAGCAAAGAGTTAATGGCTTGTTTCCATGTTAAATAGCATATCGCTAAGCTTAGTAATTTTCTTTAATGAAGATTCTAATTAACTTGAAGTTTTTCATGTTATATGTTTATTTAATTGAATTTGTTATTCTTGGTCATGGCGTCTATTGATACAAACATTGTGGTTTGGGAAAACTTTACCTTTCTTTGCCTTTTCATCCCAACAGAAAAGCAACAAAAGGTTGCAGGTATTGTTCCTGCTATAGAAAAAGCTCGCCTTTATCGGGGAAAGGGAGGAGAGATCATGCGTTCTGCTGTATCTAGGTTCATTGCTTGCATCTCTAGTTCAGCATTAACCTTGAATGATAAAACAAGGAAGATTTTACTTGATACTTTGACAGACAATTTAAAGCACCCCAATTCACACATACAGGTATATTTCTCTTTTTGAAGTTCATATCAAACATTTAGGAGCCATGACAATTGACGTCATTACTCAATGTGTTATTTTATGTTCTTCAATACGTTTTCCTTTGTTATTGGTTGGCTTTTACATGTTTGTGATTAATTAGATTTTGATGTCCAGCGCGCTGCTGTTGATGCACTAAGGGGTTTTGTTCAAGTTTATCTTGTTTCTTTCGATGAAAAGGTCCCGAATGGGATCATTTCAAAATACCTGGATCTCTTAGATGATCCTAATGTTGCAGCAAGAAGAGGAGCTGCATTGGGTTTTGGTATATTACCGTATGAATTCCTATGTATCAGGTGGAGAGAAATTTTGAGGAAACTTTGCAAATCCTGTCTATTTCAGGTAGTCAGAGAACCTGATTTGTATCATGTGCATTCTTGTTAAAATCTTTTTTCTCTCTCGGTTAATCCTGTTATCTCTGGTGCAATAATTTGAAATGCAGGAGAAACCTGATGATCCGGATGCTGAGGCACGTGTGAATGCTGTAAGAGGGCTTGTTTCTGTGTGTGAAACACTAACCAGTGGCTTCTAGTAATCGAATTTCAGAAGATCATTCTATTTATCTTTTCATCAAGAATGACGTGATGAGGACCCTTTTTGATGCTCTTGATGACTATGCAGTCGACAACAGAGGAGATGTGGGCTCCTGGGTTCGAGATGCTGCCATGGATGCACTCGAGAGGTGCACTTACATACTCTGCAAGTATGATGACTTGGTTGCATCCAATAAGTTATGTCCCTTGTTTGATGAAAAAATTGCCACCAACTTAATAAAAGGCATAGCAAAGCAGGCTGTTGAGAAGATGGACAAAATAAGAGGTGTAGCTGCTAGGATTCTCCAAAGGATAATACATTATCCTCAGCATTTTGTCCCATACATACCTCACAGGGAAACACTAGATGAAGTTATTCCTCTTGATACGGACTTGAAATGGGAGGTTAGTTTATCATCATCTGTTATATTTTAGCTCTTCTGGTTAACTACCTTTTTTTTTAAAATCATGATGATTTGGTAACTATTAAACTGTTTTTTTCCTGCTAAAGAGATACTGCTAAACTGGATAAGTTTTAACCTTCGTTTGTAGAATGCTTGACTAAATTGGCTTCAGCTTCGTAGCTTCTTTTAGTGAGACGTATTCATAATGATTTTTACATGTCTTTTACTTTATTTAACACCTAGAAAATGATAAAATTTGGCCATCTGTGCCTAAAGAAGGCTACTTTTAGTTCATGCTTTTGAATTAACCAACCAAGAGATTTTAACCCGGTTGATGTAGTTGTGCATTGTTTACAAGGATTGAACAGATTCTATGATGCATATAAATTTGATTTAGAGGAAACTGTTTTCATTGTTCTTCTAATTAGTAACTAATGACCGTAATACAATTAAATGTATTATTCCATGGTGGCAGTCCAAATTTAAAAAGCGTGTGGCTTTTGCCCAGCATATAATCTGTAAGGCTACTGTTTTCTTGTTCTAAATGCTTAAGCTTTCTATTGTAGACAGGAACTCAGATATGTTCTTTAACATTAAAATGCCATTTTCCATGACAAAATTGATGTAGAATGCCATGGAGCCTATGATTTCTATTACACATCTACCATGAGATATACAAAATTTTACAACATCCACAAAAAAATTCAGATGTTATAAAATCTTAATTTTAACCATTATTTATTATTTGTGATGAAAACTGAAATGCGAAGGACCTTTAAATGAGAATTCAATAGTTTTCCAGCTAAAACAATGCATACAAATTTAAAATCAAGAAAATGATGGAAGCATTTGAAAATTGTACGCTCATAGACACTCAGATTGTATTAAACTTGAATAAAATTATTCTTACATCCAATTCAGACTATAGAGAAAAGACATAAGTATAATGAATAAAGGATAAAATATCAATTCAATTGCTTGTTTAAAAAGTAAACCTCACTTGTAAGCCTTCAAATCTCCCAATTAATCAAAGCGTACTCCCGAAAGCAAAAGGAGGAATGCATTAAACTAGAAATTATTCATAGTAATTTAATTTTACTTTTTATAGGCCAAAGACATCTATTTATAATAATTAGAAAAACCTTTCTAAGTTCCTTGCTCAGCAAATAACAACCCATCCAAATTACAAGGAAGGCTGGTTTTCCAGATCCTAATAAAACCATTACACCAATACCCTTGCCATTGAAAAATTTACCTAATATTATTAGGAAAGCCGCATATAAGATTGCCACAAATCCTGCATAGAATCAACTGACTGAAATTATTGGCAAGAGCTGTTGTGGACTGGATTGTAGAAGAATCACATGGTAGCCATTTACAACCACAGAGAAGGAAGGCTCTATAACCATGCAAGTTGGCTTAGAAAAATTCTATTTGGAAGAATTGTTCAGTTGATATTCATTAAATGGAACGATAGAAGAATTGAAGGCATTGTTTAATGATCCATGATAAAATTAAATTAGATTCTTTAAAAATTTAAACTAATACTGATTTTTTTTTTTGGGGGATTTTTACTTCATTTGTAAATTATAAAAATCAATTTGTGATTTTTACTTCATTTCTAAATTATAAAAATCAACTTATTTCATAGTATGACTTTATATGATCTTATTTTTTAATATTTATTTTTAGTTGTTACCTTATTAGTTATATTAATTGCAGATATATCCAATATACATCTTTAGTAGATTTATAATTTTTATAGTTAAGCCACTTTCCTGCTGATTTTTTCATGAAATGGATACATATATTGATGCAAATCTCAAAATCTTTGTTCATGGAAACAAAAATCATATGTTAATATTATTTTAGTTTTTTCTATGTTTTAGTTTATGGTTTTATATTTTTTATAAACATGCTTATGATCTAAAATCTTGAATTATGGAGGTCAAAGTTAGAATCTAAAGGCTTTCGTTTGAGTAGATCTAAAACCAATTGCATGGAGTGTAATTTTAGTAGTAGCGGGTCTAGTGGTGGGGATATGACAATAGGTAATCACATTAAAAAGAGTGATTATTTTAAATATCATAAGTTTATTGTTCAAAGAGATGGTGAAATTGATGGGATATTATTAGTATAATTCAAGTTGGATGGTTGAAGTGGAGAAATGCATTAGGCCTATTGTGCAATAAAAACATACCGTTTAGGACTTGGGGAAAATTTTATGAGATGGAGGTGAGACTTGCAATACTTTATGGAACAAAATGTTGGCCAACAAAACAATGCATAAAATTAAGTATTGCAGAGATGAGGATACTTAGGTGGATGAATGGCTTTATACTTAGAGGCAAAATGTGAAATGAATATATATATGAATAGATTGGTGTAGCTCAAGTTGTAGATAAGATTAGAGAGAGTTGCCTTAGATTGTTTGATCACATAAAACACTGGCCGTCTAATGACTCAATTAGGAGAGTAGATGTAGTAGATCTGGCTTGTGTTAAGAAAGGTAGAGGTAGACCTAAAAAGATTTTTTAGAAAGTATAAAATATGATCTTAATTTATTAGAATTGAATGAGAATATGACACTTACTAGGACACAATGGAGAAAAAAAATTCATGTAGCCGACCCCATTTAGTGGGATAAAAGCTTGTTGTTATTGTTGTAAACATTCTTATGATGCTTATGTTTGTGAAAATGGGGGTGTTCTCTAGCATTTTCATTATCTTTGTTGGCTCTAGTTCATTGTTGCATGTTGTGTCGATGCAACTTTTGTCGGATCTCCTAGTTCAACTGTTTTTTATTCCTTGTTTCAGCTCATGTTCTATTCCCTTGGTTCAACATATTATATGAGTTTCAGTTTCTAAATTTTAATGATATGTGATTCTCTTGACTATTTTTTCTTTGTGTATTCTACCTCATATCCTTTATTATGTTCAGGCAATTATTCCCTGCAGGCAATATTCTGTTTATTGTATTTGCATTTTGTATAATACTCTCTGCCTTCCATGATTTATGGTTTTGTATCTGGAGCTGAACATTGTCGATTGTTAGTAGTCATTGTTGCGTATCTCTGAATTTGATTCTAGCCACTTTGCCACACTGACACTACAATAGAAATCATATATTGGTTGATTCATAGATTTGCAGCTATTTGCTCAATTGAGAATTGAAAACTCATTGATTAAGTTGGAATCTTGGGAGGCTTTTTATTTTAAATGTAATATTACAACATATAATTATATGATTACAATAAGGGCAATTGTTAAGAATTGTTAGAGTACAAAGAAAAATACAAAACTATTATTGCGCGCTTAAAAACTCGTAGCGGTAGAATAAAACTTTGAAAATCAATACATATAGATAATTGAAAAAAAGAAACTAGAATTTTTAGAAATCAAAAAATCCACTAGTCATAAAATGCTCACTTATATCTTTGGAATATAAAGTTTAAGTTTTTAAATAGGATTACAAGATTGTATGTGAAAAGTCGAATGAAAATTTGAATCAATTAACAAATATCTGGTAAGTTGGTAATGGTTGTTGTGACGATCAATGATAATAGACAACGATCGGCGATCGCGGTGGTGATGGCAACTTCTTAAAACTCCTTCCCAGCTCCCCCATGCAGAATGGGGTCTGTTATAGGATTGAGACGTATTTTGTTTATTGTAGCCAAAATATCAAAATACTCCATCAGACTGTTCATATCGATTCATTTGATCGTTGATAGTTTTTTGATGATTTGACCATTCAAATAATCTTGATTTGAGTGATCTTGAGGTCGTTGGATTCGTTTCGTTGAGCCGCTCAATTCGACTATAAACATGTCAAATTTGGAAGTTAACCATTCAATTAGTATCTCGAAATTTTCAGGTATAACCTTTGGGCTTAATTCGAGCTTATTTGGGCTCTACTTGATCCGAATTTAGTGACGTTGAACTTGACTTATTGAGACATTTAATTTTGTTATGTAAAATAACTTATGTGCATTATTTTAAAATTTTATACGTATATATCAAGTATGAACCCAAAGGATGAAACATCAAATAGACAGAAAAAAAACTCATTTGGGCCGCTTTACTTGAAGCCTAGTGAAAATAAAAGAGTAACAAAATATTTTTTTATTACAATCTCATTCAACAAGTATAACTTGAGATCTTCTATTCATTTGAATTTGAGGCTGAAATTGAAATCTAATATTTTTAGGTTAGCTTTTGAAGGATTATGAGAAGTTATTGTTTTGGGTCTTTTGTGTTTTAAATGGACCTTTTAGCATATAATTTGGCATACATTATATCTTTTCTCTCAAACTAAATGTATACATTTGACGTGGATTCTTTGAGTGTTTTATAAAGCTTGATGACAACTTTTGGATGATGCTTTTTCTTTTACTAATGAGAGGCTTGGATTTTCAAATTGGTGATTTTCATCCCTTTTTTTTAATTGTTTGTAACTACTTGTGTGCATGATTGAGTTTTTGATAAGTTCATGGCATACTATTTTTTTATTTTTTTGTTTGTGGATTTTATTGTTGTAAAATTTATATTTGTTCTCAAATTTTTTATGGAATTGCATTTATGATGACTTTATATTATTTTTATAATTAATTTAATATGCTTTATGATTTTTCTTCAAGAGAGTCTAGTTTTTGCCTAAATTACTAGTTGGGATACTACAATTTTGATTTTTTTTGTGCTTTTTGTACATTCTATACTAGACTTATTTTTTAAAAAAAATCCTAGATCCTAAAATGTTTTTCTTCAAATTTGTATCAAAACTTGTTATTTTGTTATCATGTCAACAATATACCATAAAGTTCATTAAAAATTGATGCAATTTAAGCATAATTAAATAAGTTTTGTTGTAGATGAATATACAATCATAATGATGAGGATTAAATTATATTTCCTTTCTTGTAGAAGTATAACCTTCAGGATTTTTCATTATTGATCAATAATCTTGAATGCTTTAAATTTTATCATTTGTTTGATAAAAAATGTGACAAATTTAAGGACTAATTTCTATTATTCAATGAGAGTGAGGATTAGTTGAATAATCATTTTAAAAGTTGTAAATAAAGTCTTTCAAGTGACTATACAAAAGTTTTAGCGGTCACCATAATTCAATATATATTATATATCTAACAACTTTTATGAATTTTAGATTAACTCATGCTAAGTTCTAACTTTATTTTCGTGATATTTATGATTTTAATAGATACATTACAAAATTTTTAACATAATTATCCTTTTGGTCATCTTAAGTAAACCACTTTACATTTAACTCTTTTGATCAAATTCATGATTGTAGATGTTGGCTTAATCTATGTCATAAGATTTGGTCAATCTCTATTATTTAATTTTTTGATTGTTGCATCTTTTCTCCACTTAAAGATCATTTTTTTAGATTAAGGGGTATTAAAGAAATAAGGGAAAATTATCCAATAAATGGATCTCACCCCAAAACAATCTAAAGAAATTAAACCCTTTTTCTCACTATCTTCTTATGTCCGAATTTCTAAAGAATTTCAATCTCATTAAGATATAGTATCTATCTCCTGAAGATAACCTGAAATCAACCAGTTTAAAATCCCTTGAGGGCAAGTAGCAGATGGGTTCTTAACTTTAATCTTTGGAAGACACAATTATAAGGAATCCTCAATAGAAAACTAATATTGAATAGAGTTTTTACTAGGACTTGATGAGAGCAAATATTAGACAATGTCTCTACTCACCTAAAAAATTTAGAAGTCTTAAGCTTCATAAGGTTCATAATTTTTACTTTAATGAAAACTTCAGAAGCTATTAAGTCTTGAAAGATACTAGTTCTTATCTAAAAATTTTAGATAGTTTAAATCTCAGAACATGTAACTTTCTTATCTAAAATTATTAGAAAGCTTTAGTCTCAATAACTACATATTTTTTATTTAAAAATTTAAGAAAGAGTGAGCTTTAAAAGTTACGATTTTTCTATGTATTCAGAAATCTCAAATGGCATAAGCTTGAGAAGTTACATATTCTTTTTTATCTAAAAATCACAAAAGGTATAAGTCTGAGAAGATATATATATATATATTCTTTTAAAATCATAAAAAGCATAAGTCCTAGAACATGTAGATTTTTAATCATTTATAAATCTCAAAAGATATTAGTTTTTGAATGTGCATGTTTTTGTCTAAAAATATCAGAAGGCGCTTGCTTTAGAATGTCTAGATTTTTGTGATATAAAAATTTTAGAAGATGCAAGTCTCAGAAAGTGTAATTTCTGCTATTTATTTAAAAATCTCAAAAGACTTATATCTCACAAGGTACTTGTTTTTCTACTTTATAAGGCTTAGATCTTAGATGGTATAAGTTTTTCAATTCATCCAAAATCTCATAAGACATAAAAAGGCTTAGTCTCTTATGATGGAAAAATTTCAAAGATATGGATTACTCTTTTCATGAAGATTAATAATTTATCAATTATAATCATTTGTTTCAACTAATTATAATCATTCAATCCAATTATTAATACATAACGGAACATATATTCAAGGCTAGACAAATAAGAAGTCTTATTTGAAAATCATATATTAAATTACTAAATTTACATGTATTAACACCCTCATCATCATCACCACCAAAGTTTTTTGAAATATTTTAAAGTTTTTAAACCTTCAAACTCTTGCCTCATCATCATTACAAGTTTTGTTGTGAGTTTTTCCCTCACCTATGTGGGGATATCAAATTATTTTTATATTTTCAAAATTTTAGAAATTTTTTGAGATTTTCCTATAGTTTATAAAGTATTTTGTAGTATTCAAAGATTGTTTAAAACAAAATGTTTCATTTCTTTAGCATTATTTAAAAAAGAAAATAATGCTTTAAAATGGCACTGGCTTGTGCGTGATTGACAATGTGTACTGTGTGCGTCTATTGCTCACTAGCAACAATGTTAGCAGTTGGCGGTTATTTGAATTTTATGTACTTAAATTCAAAATAAATTTTGTGATTATAGGAATTCAACAATTCTATGATTACTTAATTTTGAGGCTATTAAGGCACTTAAGTATTGATAGAATGATCTACGATTAAGGGAATCAGTATGGGTCATTTGATGGAGTATTTTTAATTTTGTTAAATTTATTGGAATGTCACTCTTGAAATTTATAAATAGAACCTCAGTTTTTACATGAAGGGGATATTGAGCTGAATTTGGAGAGAGTTTAAAGATTTGAAACACTCCAAATTATTGTTTGTGATTGACATCGATGCCCACCGCTAGCAATTATTGCCCAACTACCATTGCTCGATCATTCATTTTTTATTGTCATCGCTTGATTATTTTTGATTGATTGTCGTCGCCCAATCACCATCTCTCAATTATGATAACTTTACTTTTATCATCCAGTTGATGTCTTTTAACCCATCATTATCTTTCTTTTTCTTTTAACAATCTCTACTATACAACCATAGGAAACCAAGCTAATGTTCTTAATTTTGTTATTCCATCTTCTCTAATGAAGGGGAAGAGCGGACTATTGTAATTTTCAGTTATATAACTGATCATTTCATTTGGCTTGGTCCTCTGATTTTTCCTTTTCTTGATTTTCTTGTAGAAATTTTATTATTTCTTGTGAAATTTTTTTTATCTGTGTGTGTAGAACTTCCTACAAAACGAAGATGTAAAATCACACTCTATCACTACGAATATTCTAACATATAACATTTGTTAAATTTGATTTAGAGAAAAAAGACAAAATACTCTATTATTTGTATGGTGCCATTTTAGTCACAAAGTATATATTTGTTCAATTTAATCTCTTGACTCCTTAAATATAATCCAAATAGTTCATCTGTTAGATTATTTTAGAGAAGATTTAAATTCTTTTTCTGTTGATTTATTGTGTTAGAATTTAGGGTTTTTAATGCAAATCTTTTTTAAGATGCATGGAGCATGAATGCAAAACTTTGAAGGTTATAAACATGTAATTTTAACCTTGTAATATTATTTGTGATGAAAATTAGATTACATGGTGCACGAATACAAAACTTTGAAGATTATAAACTTGTAATTTTAAGCTTGCAATATTATTTTTGATGAAAATTAGATTACGATGAAAATTTAATAGTTTTCTAACAGAAATAATGCATAGAATTTCAGAACCATGAAAACCATACAACTAGTGAAAAAAAAAAAAACTTATGTAGATTACCCAAATTGATTCAAACTTGAATAAAACCTTTCATATTCAATCCAATAATATGATTTAGGGAAAGGGAAAAGAGGGAAGAAATCACCAAAATCAGGCATTTTGTGCATAGTTCATACAAGTGCTGCCTATTGTAGTCATGGAATCACTATTTTACTGGCCTATAATGTTAAGCCTTTTGCCATGGCTTAAACGAATTATCTGAGAGAACTTTTCTCTCATATTTTTAACAATATTTTACTTTGTTTTGTTATGTTTGTAAATGCTCTTTTTTGTTGTTGATTTCAATTTTTGGATCGTTGATTCAAAATAATGACCACTGATGTTTCTTAGAGCATCATTCTGTATACATTTAGGATGTGAATTGTGAGCAGGAAATGCGATGCCTATTATTTTTTTGCAACGTGACCTCCTTCATCGCACTTCCTTGAGCTTTTCTGATTCCTCTTCTTTGTGGTTGGTGATTATTAGCTATATTATTCTATATTCTATCATTAATCTAATTTATTAAAAACCGTCTGACCAATTTTGTGAAAAACAGGATCCTACAGTGTCTTTTCCACGATTTGTTCAGCTGCTTCAGTTTGGCTGTTATAGTAAATCTGTACTATCAGGCTATGTCATCTCTGTGGGTGGATTGCAAGAGTTCTTAAGTAGGGTCTCAAAAGAGGCTCTATTGAAATTCATTGATGTTTCAGAAGGTGATAAAATTCAAGAGACTACCAAAAGAGAACTTATGTTGAGTATTGATCTTCTTTGGATCCTTCAGAAATATCAGAAATGCAATAGAGTAATAATACCAACTATGAAGGTACTAAACTTGCAGCACACCCACTACTCTTGCTATGTATTGCTTGGCATCAAGATTCAAAAGTTGATTCTCTTTTGAATGTCAAACCTAGTGTGGGAAAAATAATCTATTTACTTGCCTCAAGGTTGACTTGACCGGAAAAGTTTTTTCTTTATCACTTTTTCCTTGGAATACCATATCTAAGGACTTGTTCTGCTTTACTTTTTTGTTTCTATTTTTGTTTTCATTTTAAAAAAATTAGAGAAAAATATGTTTAGTCAGGATTTTATAATTGTTTTTGTTTTGAAAATCAAATCATGTTGTTTTCAAAAACATCTAAAATAAACTTTATATGTTTTAATTATTTTGAAAACATGAACTCCTTGCTACTCATTTTTGCGCACCATGCTGATCAACCCCATGTCTACTGCCAACTATGCTGACCTACTTTGTGCCCGCCACTAGCGAACGACTTAGATTGAATTGAAAATAAAATGAGATTTATGAGAGGATTAAACTAACATGACATCACTTATATATTTTTCAATGGAAATCTTTAACATTCAGGTAAAATTTCTTTTAGTTAAATGTTTGATTATTGTTAGGCTAGTTTAGATGTTGGTAATTTCATTTTTATAATGATTACAAAATGTTAAACTAATACATAATGCTTTTTTTTACAACATTTGAATTATGTATTAGAGTTATCTAACTTGTTGAGCTTTTAAGCTCATTAGATATTATATTAAATGTTATTTTAGGTAAGGGAAAGATAAGGTTGAGTTTGAGTGAGGATCAGGTTTTGATGAATAACACTTTATTTTGGTTTATAGTTTCGATATAAGATAAAAGCATGATCAGGTATGTATATGATAAAAGTTTTTGATGTTATTTATTATCAAAAGCTTTGTAGTTGAATGAATCAAATTTTGGATAGTTTTTGCCCAATTTATTGGTGTTAGGATTTAAGTGAGTTAGAAGTTTATGTTGTATATTTTTGTTTGGGTACCTCAATTGAATGCCTTTATCAAGCACTTTATTTTGAGCGGTATAATTTAAAATGAGTGCTAGTGATAAATTTAGTCAACTATGCTGTACTTGCCTCGGTTACACCTTTTGATTGATCAAGAGCCATTGAGGAGTGTAACACATCAAGTGTTACAATGATGCAAGCACACGGGAACATGTAAGAGAGCGTGAGGGCTTAGCAAAAGCATACCTATCCAGTAGCGGTGATGAACCTGATTACATTTAGTGAGATGAAGCGATGGTGGCAAGGCATATGAGTGTGGTGAGCTTTTCATGGGCAAGGACAGGCGACTGAGGCACCAAGGCACCCATAAAATGCTTAAGTGGTTAAAATTGTTTTTGGCTATTATGATGGATATATATTGAAACGAAAATCATCAAACTGAGGAAACTTACATGGGGCTCAGGCATAAGTTTGAAGGCATGACTAATACTCAAGGGATTGATCATTGAAACATGTAATTCTCATATTACTTCAGAATGTGATAAGAAATAAAAAAAATTGTGGAACTTAAATGATGTTTTTGCAACTGAGATCTAAATAAAGTTAACATTCTTCGTCATACTTGACAGATTTTAGTAGAAAACTATCAGATTTGTATGATGAATGCTATTTTTTGCATCCCACAACTTCCACAATTAATAATTTTTGATAGTATATCTTCAAGAATCTTGAGTTTAAGTTGGCTTTATCATTACAATTATTTCAGTGTTGATCTTTGTTATTCCTATGTTGTAAATCTGTGTATTGCTGTCTAATTTAAAAACTGTGCCTTCGCAGACTATTGAGATTCTCCTTAGCAGGAAGATCTTCCTCAATATGGAGGTTAGCATGTTGACTGTTTTTGTTTTAATCATCTTTGCAGGCACCCTTTACATGGCAATGCATGCTACCTGAAACTTTTATGTTATTGTTAGTATTCCAACTTCGATGTTCTTTTATTTAAATTGTCTTTGTAGTTCTAATAATGTCCATTGGGAAATAACATTTGGATTATAACAATTGTCATATCGTCATATAAGTTCATTTGCAGAATACTTATGCAGCTTCTATAAATGATTATGAAACAAACATACAAATGAAGTTGTCGATTAACTGCTCAAATGCCCATAGTTTGATGTAATTTTTAGAACATACACACAAAATTGACTAGTGTGAACCAGAGGTGGTACCTTTTTAATTACCTGATCAAATCTTATCGTTGTCACCACAACATAACATGCTAAGCTCCATGTTGTCACCACAACATAACATGCTAAGCTCCATATCTTATCACCGGACAGAACTTAATGCATGGGAGTTTTGTTGGTTTTAATCTTTTTCAGACTTGTAATGTCTGAAGTTGTAGTTCCTTTTCATTAAACTTGCTATCAATTATAATCTCTATATTGTTCGTGCCTTTATTTCTCTGGTTCACATTTAACTTCTAGAAAATATTTGTTCATTCAATCTGTTTCCTGTTATAGTCAAATCAACTTCAATTTGCAGGGTCATACCTTAGATTTCTGCACAGGACTTCTAGATTCACTAGCTGTTGAGCTGAAGGGAACGAAGGATTTTACAAAGTTATACACAGGCATTTCAATTCTTGGATATGTTGCATCCCTTATGGAGCTCATAAATTGTCGTGCACTAGCTCAGCTACTTTATTTCCTTGGGCATCGATATCCTAAGGTAAAGTTTCAAAACTTATTACTTGTGTTTAGGTTTGGTAATGAGTTCGTTTAGATGAGTTTTACTTAGTTTAAAAATTTATATTCAAATATTTTTATTATAGTCGAGACAAGTGCGAGTCGACTTGAAAAATATTTTTGAGTCAATTTTTAGTTGTCTTGAGTGGATTCTATTATTTTTAAAATAGTTTTAATTTTAAAATTACACACAAACACACTCCCAGATAAACTAAAGCATTTGAAGAATCAAAATCATTTAGTCTTAACTTTGTTAAAACTAGTGGCATATGTAATGTCAAAAGTCATTAAGATTCCTTGATTATCAATTTTTTTTTTTTTTAAAAGGTTGAATCTGATTTCATTAGATGGTAATTGTGATTTCAAAGAGTAGGGACTTCCAAATCATTTGACACTAAATACATTGGTGAACTATGATATGTTGCACATATTGGACAATTTTGATTGGTGAAATGCTTCTAATAAAATTAGATTTTTTGGATAGTTTTTATGCACAATACAATCATCTTTGTTTGTTTTTTCATTTCCTTTATAATGATTAAATTCTTATGAAAGTAGGTGAAATTCAATCTATAAAAGTAGTTTTCATGTTATGGGATAGATTGAGATTGAAATTAAAATTATAGGAAATTAAGAGGAGTTACCTACTTGCAAACTTGATCAATATGTCCCATTTGAATTTTTAACGATATTAGGCTTATTGTTGTTGTTATTATTAGGTCGTGCCACACGTGTACTATTACATTTACTAGTATGCAACTTGTAACCTTTACTACAACATAAGTCGTGTTCAATGGACGTAAGTTTCATTTCAGCTAAATGGGCTACCTTACCTTGAATGTAAGATGATAAAAACCATCATTAGGATTTCGTCATCCTCAAGGTTTAGTCCCAATTATGAGCATTCTAATGGTTGTAAGTCTCATTCCAGTTATTTTGGATCAGCACATTGTCATACCACAACCCATATAATCTGTCTGATAGTAGATTATAAGAGTTAGAGTGGAGCAGGTGATGGGAGATGATATTCATCTGCATCATATTCAAAATATTTATAATATTATTTAAATTATGAAAAAAATGCATATCCCTTCAAAAACTTAGGATCATCAATTCAATATACAGAGTCATACTAAATCTATAAATACATAAACTTAAAACTGAAGCCTTTCACTTACATCAGTCATAAAGTTATAATATCTAAAAAGTTTCACTATCTTACTTATATATAATTGCATCGTCATTATTCTTGTATAAGGTTGCTATTTGAACATAACTTATAACATTCCTAAGCATATTATATTCAATCCATCAGCTCCTTTTTATCACCCGGAAATGATTAATACATGTAAGTACAATAAGGATAACCATGAAGCCCAATAGGTTATACAAATTTCATCAAACAATTCATCAAACTTAAAAGAAATAGAATCTGAATGCTTATTAAGTTATAATACAAAAAAGAAAAACATTTATTGATCTATTTGGAATCAATTTGCATAAAATCATAAAATGCATCGTGAATATTGTCATTATTTATTCATAAGCTTAATGCATATTCCTGATTCACTAATGTTTAATATTGGAATGATACATTTAACTCATTTATAATTTATATCATAGCATACATAGAAAATTCATATACTTTAATTAATGATTAAATTAGCTATCTTTCATGTCATATCATTTCATCATCATAGTCGTAGTTGTACAACGGATCTTTTTCATCATAAATAGGATTATTATTCTAATTCCCGTAGGTGTTTTTCATCGTATATCATTTATACACACTACTAGAACTCATGCATATTCATTTATTTCTTTTTACACCATATAGAGAACCCTTTGTCTGTTCTGTTTTAATCATTTAAACAAACTCGTCAGTTTTCTCTCCTGTGGGGATAATATTTAGATCTACCCAACAGTGGCCATTTTTTATTATATGCAAAATAATGCATGTTATTATTATTTACATAAGATAACAAGTCTTAATTTAAGCATATTTTGAATGGCCTTTTACTTTCTACTTAAAAAGCATGTATGTTAAATTAATGATCACATCATAAATATTTCATTTTAGTTTCTAATTCATATTAGATGTTTTACATATTACTATAAATATGATACAAGTGCATATAAATGTTCAACTAAAATGATTTTTTACTTTATATAAGTTATTTACATGATATTATAAATTTATTTGTGTATTTGAAACTTAAATCATATATCAGTTACTGATTATGAAATATACTTCTCTAAAATAATAAAATATATTATGAATTAGATTAGGGTTTCATAAAACATTAATATGTAACATTAAATATCTTACATATTTATTGTTAGTTTAATATTACGCATGATGCTCATATGATACCTAAAATTATTTTATATGCTTATATCATAAATTATCATTTACTTAATGATCATGTAAGATACGTAATCCTAGTAATAAAGTATGGCATGAATTAAATAAAGATTTATGAAAAAGTTAACACGCTATAAACTGTTAGCATGAAGCTAACCAGTTCATTATGAATAGATTATTTTCATCAACATGTATAATTCTTATTAAGCATGAATAAATTCTCATAAGAGTTTGCTTCCTATCACAAATCAACTCTTAAACATTATGTAAAAATTATTTAATGAATTTTAAGATAAGATTGATATCCTAGCTTATTATAAGTAAATTACCCAAGAAAATTTCTTTCATAAACTTGTTAAATGGATCCCTCTTTTCCTCTCCTATCTAGCACTGACCCAAATTAGTCATTAGTATTTTTTTAAGAAAGAAGCTTTCCAAAGTCAATTTCTCATATCAATTCTCTTCACCTAAACTAGCTAATCATATTCACCTCTGAGTTTTCTCCATACTTCATACCATACTTTCTTTTAACCATTAATTTTTATTATATATTTTAATCATAATTAAGCTTACATAATCATACTTAAAAAAATAAATAAAATTTGTAAATTCAGATATATTAATCACCTCTAAGAATTTTGATCATAATTTTATCATTTTTTATTTAAAATTTAAGTTCTTACGTATTCAGGAAAGCTAACAAAATTTTACACAATTTTTATGTTGATGTCTTTATTCAATTTGACCTCTAAATCTTTCAAAATATGAAAAAGAGAGAAATATTTATAATTTTGCATATGGGTGTTGCTGACTACCTATTAGTATTTTGATCATAACTTTCTTATTTATTATTCAAATTTAGAGTTCTTATATGTTCTGTAAAGATAGCAAAAGTTCCAATAATTATTATATTGATGAATCCATTCAATTTGACCTCTAAGTCTTTCACAAATATTAAAAGCCGGGAGTAAAACTTACAGTTCTGCATCTAGATATTTAGATGAAAATAACTTTATCATATCATGATTACTACAATTAATGATGAACAACTCAAGATATTTTATCCTTATATTTATTTTATAATATATATGCATATTAAGTATGATTATTTTAAGTTATTATATACAAAGCCAAAAAACTTACTAAATTGTAATTTGGGGATCCTATAGATGTAAATCTCTTATAATTAATTTGTCTATTAATGTATGTAAGCTCCAATCTGGCTTAAGCTCCAGTTAATTTTCATGCTAACAAATCCATCGATCAATATCAAATGGTAGTTATAGCATTGCTTCATGCTCTTTTTCACTATCACTACGTTTGAATTGCAAGCTGACATACGTTATATCTATGAACTATTCAATTAAATAGGAATGACCAACCCTTTGCCAATATGCTTATTGACCTCAATCTCAAAAGCATGCCTTCAACACAGTTTCACTTTAATCTGTTTTGGATACCTTAAAGAGGAGATAATATATAGTTACTAATTAGGCTCCTTGGATGTATGGCTCATATACCCTTCTTTTGCACTCTTTGCTCTTTTATTATTAATGCTAATGCAACATTTCAAGGATGCATGGCTCATATCCATTTAACATTGGTAGATTTGCTATATTAGTAGACCTATGATGATGGATCCATGAGATCTTGATTGGATTTGCTTTTATTACTCATAGCATTCCTCATAATTAAATTCACTCTTAAATATTAATTGTGACCCTAACATTGAGCATAAGCAACATTTTTAATTAACAATACTCTCCTGTGAGTAGGAGGCATAATTAATTATAGGAGCTTCTGCCTATAAGAAATTTTTACCCAAATCTAACACATAACTATAAAAAATAAATTATTAAAACAAATATAATCTTTCTCATGAAAAATTACTCCTTAGTCACCTCATTAACACATTGAGAAAGTTTCACATGCAATAAAGTTTGCTTTATGTGGGCGATCGACTTGTGACTTGGAAGATGAGCTAAATGATATATAAGACCAAATAACTTAGGTGAAGAATCAAGAGCTCCAAGACTTTGGTACAGCTTAGCATATTGATTGAGTTTATTGAACTAAATAGTACAAGACTATAAGTCTGTTTGGAATAGTTGTAGCTTTTTGTAAATTTAGTTGTAAAATTACTGTAGGTGCTACAAACACTTTCTTTTTTAAAAAATTCAAAGAGCAATTTTCTTGCAGCCATCGCACTTTTAACAGCTTGGTTTTCAAAAGCAGCTTTTCACCGCAAATTTTTTTGAAAAGCAACGAAAAGGCTGTTAGTTAAATGTAGCCGTGGTTGTTTTATGAAAGATAAAGCAACAAGAAAATGATCCCAAACGTACTCTAATAATTCATTATAATGTGATTTAGTAGGTCTTAGTAATGTTCTCATGAATGTTGGATACATAATTAAAATTGTTTGAATTCTAACACATAATACTCTCCTGTGAGTAGGAGGCATAATTAATTATAGAAGCTTCTGCCTATAAGAAGTTTTTACCCAAATCTAACACATAATTATAAAAAATAAATTATTAAAACAAATATAATCTTTCTCATGAAAAATTACTCCTTAGCCACCTCATTAACACATTGAGAAAGTTTCACATGCAATAAAGTTTGCTTTATGCGGGCGATCGACTTGTGACTTGGAAGATGAGCTAAATGATATATAAGACCAAATAACTTAGGTGAAGGATCAAGAGCTCCAAGACTTTGGTACAGCTTAGCATATTGATTGAGTTTATTGAACTAAATAGTACAAGAATTAAAGTCTGTTTGGAATAGTTGTAATTTTTTGTAAATTTAGTTGTAAAATTATTGTGGGTGCTACAAACACTTTCTTTTTTAAAAAATTCAAAGAGCAATTTTCTTGCAGCCATCGCACTTTTAACAGCTTGGTTTTCAAAAGCAGCTTTTCACCGCAAAATTTTTTGAAAAGCAACGAAAAGGCTGTTAGTTAAATGCAGCCGTGGTTGCTTTATGAAAGATAAAGCAACAAGAAAATTATCCCAAACGTACTCTAATAATTCATTATAATGTGATTTTGTAGGTCTTAGTAATGTTCTCATGAATGTTGGACACATAATTAAAATTGTTTGAATTCTAACACATAATACTCTCCTGTGAGTAAGAGGCATAATTAATTATAGAAGCTTCTGCCTATAAGAAGTTTTTACCCAAATCTAACACATAATTATAAAAATAAATTATTAAAACAAATATAATCTTTCTCATGAAAAATTACTCCTTAGCCACCTCATTAACACATTGAGAAAGTTTCACATGCAATAAATTCAAGTATACTAAGATCATTTTTATACATCTTAACCAAATCTTTGGTCTACCTCTACCTTTCTTAACATAAGCAAATCTAATGCATCTACTCTCCTAGTCATCTGACGGCCGACGCTTTATGTGGCCAAACCATCTAAGGCGACTCTCCCTAATCTTATCTACCACCTGAGCTACTCCAACTTTTTCCAACATACTCATTTTGCATTCTATCTCTAAGAGTAAAGCCACTCATCCACGAGCATCCTCATCTCTCAGAACACTTAACTTAGTCTTATGCTTCTCTTTATTGGCCAACATTCTCGCATCATAAGTCAGTCTTACCACCATCTTATAAAATTTTTCTTAAGTTTAAGTGGAACTTTTCTATCACATAATAGATGCATTCCTCCACTTCAACCATCCAACTTGAATTCTACTAATAACATCTCCATCTATTTCACCATCATTTTGAACAATAGCCTAAATATCTCAATCGCCACTCTTATTAATGACTTGATCACAAAGTCACAACACTATCACTAAAACTTCTACAACTAAAATTACACTCCATATATTCGCTTTTAGATCTACTTAAACTAAAAGCTTTAGACTCTAAAGTTGACCTCCATAATTCAAGTTTCGGACTCTCTCTCTAGTCTTATCAACAAGAAGAATGTCATCGAAAAGCATACACCAAGGTACATCTTCTTATAAATGCCTCGTAGAAGAACATCCATAACTAAAGTAAAAGATAAGGGCTTAATGTTGATCCTTGTAATCCAACCAAATAGGAAAATATTTTGTCAATCCTCCTTGTGTTTGGACACAAGTAATGCTCTAGTATACATATCCTTAATGACTTGAATATAACCAATATTAACTCCTTTCTCGTTTCTAACTCTCCAAAGAACATCTTGAGACTTTATCATAAGCTTTCTAAATCAATAAATATCATATGTAGATCCTTCTTACTTTCTATGCTTCTCCATCAAACCTCTTAATAAATGTATAGCATCCATAATAGATCTACCGGCATGAAACCAAACCGACAGTGAGAAACTTCAGATCACATCGTCCCTATGCTCAATTACTCTCCCATAATTTTAATGTATGGCACATTAACTTAATTCTATAATGCACACTCTTGTGCATCACCTTTATTCTTAAATATATGAACCAACAAACTCTTTCTCCACTCATCTGATCTTTTTAGTTTTAAAATAACATTAAAAAGATTTGTAAGCCAAGAAATTCCTTGATCTCCTAAACATTTTCACACATCTATTGGAATATTATCCTGTCCTACTGCTTTTCCACATTTCATTTTCTTTAAAGTTTCACTAACTTCTGATTTACTAATAATGACGATAAAATGAAATTCTCTATTTTGTTTAGGTATTAAGGTTGTAGTAAATCAATCATTTTCGGATCCTCGAAAGTTTATCAAAATACCTCATCCACCTATTTTCAATATCTTTTCTAAGAAAAGACTTTATTATTTTCATCCTTAATACCCCTCACTAACTATATATCTTTACTTCTCCTATCTCTTTACTGCTAACTTATACATACATCTTTCTCCTTCTTTGATCTAATCTATCAGATAAATCACTAAAAGTTTAAATTTTTCAGATCATATCGCTTTTAATCTGCGCCACTTTTATATCTTTCCCAATTCTCCCAATTTTACATCTAAATCAAGTTTTATAATAACGCTTTATTTTTATTTTTCGCACTGACACCACCAAATTAACTATTCTTATTAAGTTTTTTCCTTTGATTCTCCAAGACATCTTAGAATTTTCGATATTTTTTTCCCACATAACGTTAGCTTCCTATGAACATCCCAAATTCTCTTTCAGAATTGCTTAAAAAATATTTTATTTGTGTTCTTTAAGTCCCCATCTAATCTGACAATAATTTAGTTTATTTTTCTCTTACAACCTTTCATCTTAAAATCTAAAACTAATACGATTTTTAAAATTTCAACACTGAATTTTTACAATCTAAACGATCTATTTTTCTTATCGAAAATAATCAATCTGGTTTTACTAGATCCATTTTATAAGTAATAATATGTCATCTCTTTTCTTAATAAAGATAAGAACTACAAAATCATGTTAAAATCTAATATAGTCTACTTTCTTCATTAATATTCCAAAATCATAACCACCATTACTTTTAAAATCTTCTATCACTCTACCAACGTTCATTTAAATCTCCCCAATAAATATTTTTTTCTTCAAGATTCTTTTGTATTAATCCCTCTAATTCATTCCAAAATTTTTCTTTGCCTTACCTCCAAACCTACTAAAGCATGACACTTATAACATCGATAATCTTAAGATCAACATAATCTTTATATAATTATCTCCACATCTATTAATACTTATAACATTATCCTTAAACTTTTATCTATAATCACACCTACACCATTTCTTGAATTTTACCTAATATAATCTAACACATAATTATAAAAAATAAATTATTAAAAAAATATAATCTTTCTCATGAAAAATTACTCCTTAGCCACCTCATTAACACATTGAGAAAGTTTCACATGCAATAAAGTTTGTTTTATGTAGCGACTTGTGACTTGGAAGATGAGCTAAATGATATATAAGACCAAATAACTTATGTGAAGAATCAAGAGCTCCAAGACTTTGGTACAGCTTAGCATATTGATTGAGTTTATTGAACTAAATAGTACAAGACTAAAAGTCTGTGGAATAATAGTGTAAAATTTATGTAAATTAGGTACAAACATTTTCTTTTTTAAAAAATTTAAAGAGCAATTTTCTTTAGACCACACTTTTTTTCAAAAAAACTTTTCACCGCAAAATTTTTTGAAAAGCAACGAAAAGGCTGTTAGTTAAATGCAGCCGTGGTTGCTTTATGAAAGATAAAGCAACAAGAAAATTATCTTAAACGTACTCTAATAATTCATTATAATGTGATTTAGTAGGTCTTAGTAATGTTCTCATGAATGTTGGACACAATTAAAATTGATTGAATTCTATTTATAATTATTAAAAATGTTTTTAGACATTTCAAAATTTATTTTTTATAGAAATGTATTGGTTTTGGTTTTAATTACTTGATATATATATATATATATATATATATATATATATATATATATATATATATATTTATATATGAAAATTTTAAATATTATTTTATTTTGCAATCAGTAATTATATGAATTTTTATCACTTATGTGTGATTTCAAATTTACTTAATTGAAAATGGATTTATTTTAACTAAATTTAATTTTTATGTTGAATTATGTGTTAATTATGATTGAATAGGTGATTATATTATACTTAATGATTTTGAGTTTAATTTTGACTCCATTAATTAATTGATATGTTTATTTGTGTTTTGATATATAATTTCATATTTTTTTGGCTTTAAGTTTATTAATTTTTGTTTAAAATAAAATTTCGCTATTTATACCCTCTGCCGCTACCCTAAACTCACCAAACCTAAAGCCATCGTAGTGGCTTTGACCTGTATCCGTGGGGCCCAAGTGTGTAGCGGCAAACCCTGTAAAGGGGGTTTAAAGAGCCGTATGAATATATTTTGAGAATACTTTGTATAGTTTTTGTGGATTATTTTCATGTGGTTTGCTAGTCCATAAATAGAGCAGAGAAAATCAATGGATTTGTAAAATTTTAGAGGTTTCTATGTAAAATCATTTAAAGGGTTTCCAAGAGAAGCTTCAGAAGAGTTCATCCTATGAAAGTAATCCCTTTATATTGGTGTTTGGCTTTGATCTTTTACTATTTGGTGATGTATGTCCTGTCTTTTCCTTTAAAATAGTGTTATTATTGGCTTTCCTTAAATTCTTAATTTTGATTAAATTTGATGCAACTGAGATTTTAATTACAGTGTAAAATTGATTTACTCATTGATTATCTAGTGGTTCTAATTACTTATTGGTATCTTCATATTTAATCGTTGGTAGTAACAAATAAGGCGAGTTTTTATGTAATTAATTTTTGATTTGCAAAGCTTAATTCCTTTTTATATGATCTACATTCATAATATCACTTAGTTGTATTAAAATCCTAAATCATAAACTGCCTTGCTTCACTAAAACTTCATCTTTCAATTTCAAGCCACTTTTTTTTGCCCCCTTCAAACAAACATGCTACGTTTGCATTAATTTTTTCTGTACCCTATTCCCATCCTGTAGTTATCTTATATGCCCTAAAATTTAGTTACTTTTCAAATCCTTAAATAAATTATATTTGTTTAAATTATATATATATATATATAATTTACTTAAAAAACTATTATTTAATATCTAAAATTAAAATCTTGCATGTGTATGATTGATTGTTCAGATACGCAAAGCGGCAGCTGATCAGGTGTATCTGGTCATCTTGCAAAGCACAACAAGTCTCATGGCTGAAGAAAAAGTGGAGAGATCTCTCGAACTCCTCACTGAGACTTGTTGGGATGGTTCGATGGAGGATTCAGAGCAAAGCAGACTGCAATTGTTTCAATTGGCTGGTCTTGAAGATAGCAGAATCACGTCTTCTACTACTGTTAGAGAAAGTGGTAAGGGAAGCTTGCAGGAGAAATCTGGAACTGATGAAAATATTTCATATTCCTCTTTAGTCGACTTCACTGGATTCTAGATAGCTCTCTATTTATATTATAACAATGGTCTTTTAATCTTTTTTTTTTTTGTTTTCATGAATTTAATTTTTCTTTGAGAATTTTGGCCCACTGATCAGGTTTTATATTTATGCGGCATTAAATTTGTTGGATTAATTAGAACTTTTACTCTTGTACTGGAATTGAATCTTATAACAATTCACGGATTAATTAGGACTCGTTTGGGGTTTTTCTGGAGATTATTGTAAAGTTATTGAGAAAATTAATTTTTTTAAAAAAAATTATTAAGGGTATTATAAATATTTTTTTATTAAAAATATATCAGATTGAACATTTTTCAAATTAATTTTTTTAAGGAAATTGGGGTAGAGTGTTCCTAAAAGATTTATAAATTTACACCTGCTGCGATCACTTGATTTCAACAATACTGTACTTGTTCAATCTGAAAACAATTAATTGTTATTATTTTAATAAATAATTTCAAAAATAAATTTATTCATCATTAATTTTAATAATATATACTGAAAGGATATTGAATATTTTTAATTAAATCTTATAATTTTGTGTAAACAAACAGAGCACCTGAAATTTTAATATTTATAGAACTAATATTTTCATGTCTCCATTTTCAAATTATCATCTAAATATTAAAATCATCATAAAATTTTAACTTATATTTTTTAATTTTGTTGAATTTTCAACTATTAGAAAATAGCAGGCTAAAATGCACGAACGTAAGTGTTCAAAAGTAAATAAATAATTTGTTAATTTTGTAAATAGATATATATTTTTAAGTGTTATGTATGTAATTCTTCATAATTTTTATATAAATTATTTATTCTTAATTATAATTTACTAATTCACAGAAAAGAAAAATAGATATTGCGCTAATTTTTTCTAGTCATCAAAACTAAATTCAACAACTTGAAAGCTAATTATAGAAAATTCAAAAAATCAAAAATAAAAAATTGCGCTACAAAAAGTTTAGCTGTTGGGCATTTATCGCCAAGTTTAAGCGCTAGAGGAAGGGCTTGAACCTTCGACCTTATGGTTAACAGCCATACGCTCTAACCAACTGAGCTACTCCAGCTTTTGCTGACACTGATTGAGACACTAAATTATATAATAAATTACAACCTTTTAAATTTTTATATTTATATAAATATAACTAAAATCTTTAATATTATTTCAAAAATGTCACAATCATTAATTTTCTTAAATCAAATGCATCTTTTCATATAAAACAAATCTTATATAAATGAATTAAAATTGTATGTTATGTATATAAATCTACTTAGTATTTATTGTTTAATATAAATCTGTTGGTCTACCGCTAAAATATTAATTTTCTGCCTTAAACAAAAGAGTTAGATTGCGATACATCTCTAAAAATTAATCGATGCACGAATCTCAGATTTTCAAATGCATCTAATCAGATTTGAAACTTCAAAGACGTGAAGACGAATATACAACATCAAGTAGTCCGATCCGAAGTTCAATCGACTGATTAAGCTATCTACATGAAAATGGATCTTGATCCGCAAAATGGTCACCAAAAGATATTTATAGATCGAGTCCTCGTCGATTAATCCAACGAATCCAAGACCACCCAATTCACATCATTAAGGCACCAAGATCAAAATACATGACGGGGATCGTAATCCGTCCATGAGTGGTTGGAGTTTTCACAATTTACAAGGCTCGCCAAAAATCTATAAATGAGCTTCTCTCATAGCCAATCGATTGAAGAGAGCTCTAAGAACCATGATCGACGCCAGATCTATCACCATGAAGCTACCATTAGAATGCTAAGATCGAGTCAGCTTAGATCGCCTGGGACTAAAAAAGAAGTTCCGCTCTTTCTCAAGATTAAGAGGTTGCTCGAAGACGCTCGCCACTTTTGGGAAACCTCTTTGTATTTTCTACACAATATCATTTCATTTCATCAGAACACTTTCTTCTCAACTAACGAAGAAGGACTCAGATAACACATATGAAAGTTCTGAGGCAAGGTGCTTTTTTTTCTTAAGTTCCAGATAATGTGTTCATATCTGTGTTGATAATTTGGATAATTTTAAGATCTCGATCTATTTATTCAAAGACGCAATGTTAACTGTGGAAAATGTTCCATTTATATCTCCAATATGGTTGGTAAATAATCTCCAACGCTTCCTCATTCTCGATCAAGGACGAAGTCTCCAACACTTCTACATAATTGACTGTCCCGTGTGAGGGTCCGCCCCTCTTTGGAAGATCGCTCAAAGGATGGAGGATTCTAATATCTTGACTCAAGGAGAGCAAAAATGTTCCAACACGCCTGAAGAGCATTGTTCACGCCTCTGATAATCCAAATTTTCTTCAAATGATTACTGAATGGGATCAACAAGTAGAACTGGCACCACATCTAGAACTGATAGAGATTTCAATTAATCTTTTAACTGAAACTCCACGTCACTTTATAATGATGAACTTTAATTTTGCAGAAGAGTTTAAACAATAATGATCCATTCTCCGCCGCTTCCAAAACTCGTTCACTGAGATCATCTCAAATTACGAGATTCAAGCTTCAAGATGGATTACGATAATAACCAGAGAAAGCATATCGATCACTTTCAACGATCATGCACATTCTGAGTAAATGACTGCTTGTGTCTTATTGACTCTCAAAGGACGCTATTTGGTTCTATTAAATAAGTCCGTTATCATTTGAGATCATTTTTTAGTATAAGAGAATCATGTGATTCATCACATCTTAATTAATATGGAGAGTCCTCAAAGAATACTTAGAGGTTCTCCTGACATCTGAGTGATGAACTTTGACTTTCTGAGGACTCCAGATATTATTCATCATTAATGCGAGAAAATTCATCACTCCATAGATATTAAATCATATTTGCTCAGCCAGCTTGAACCACCAAACAAATTTAAGAAGGTTCCCAAAGGTGATGTTCAAACATCTTAAAAAAGAAGAGGAAGAACCTCCCCAAACCTATGTTCGATGACTCAATCAAAGAGAAAATATCGGCTCTCAAAATCATCCTAAGAGAAGAGATAGCCAAGTGGCAACCTTAAAGCAGGAATTGAAAATCAAGAGAAATTCGCCACTCACCGCAAATGTAGCACCATAAGAGTGCCACCAAAAGGAGATTGAAAGACTCAGGTATTTAGCCGTTTTATACAAAACCAATCAGCAAAGAATCTTCAATCTTTCAGTAACCGCCAATGAGAGATAGAAATAATCGAGAGGCGGTTATCATCCAAATATTCATTGCTCTTCAAGAGCAGAAAGAAGTCGGGTTGACCATTCTATCACCTTTGATGATTTAGATCTAGAGGGCTTATCCCACATCAATCCCTTGTCATAATTTCTGATCCATGCTAATATTAAAAGGATATTGATCGACAATGGGAGTTCTTGATGTTCTTTTACTCCACTTTCCTTACATGGGTATAAAGAGAGAAGCTTGCACCGGCCCTCAATGGATTTGATAAAATCGATATTAGTGGAAGGGACAACCGTTTCGTAACTTAGAGAATTTTCTACACGCAAACCCATACATAATTTATGGCAAGTCTAGTTGATAATGCAATATTTTGGGAGACCTCTCCGATATTCTAAAACATCTGCCTCACCTCAAGATGAAATTCCACACCGACATGTAAAATGAATCAACAGATAGATTAAATAATCAAGCCCACCATTACAACCTCAACATCGAAACTTACTAATGAGATGAGGATGCCTTAAAGGGCTTAAATTGAAGATATAATTTGTCTTCCCATCTCGGTTGATCCATATGAAAGTGAAGGTGAGATTGTTCTTTCCGACAAATCAATAATTAGATCCATGCTTCAATATTAAAAGGATATCATCGATAATGGGAGTTCGGTTGATGTTCTTTTACTACTTTCCTTAAGATGGGTATTGTCACACCCCGATGACCCCTTACGTTAGTGGTCAACTGTAAGTATCAGATGACTCGATTGGACACAGATATCGACATCGCTCCAACTCGGCACGCGAACGAAAGTGAAAGGTGTATCTAATCAAATCATCACTAAACTATTTACAATTCATATACTACTTAACTTAATTCATAACACAAATACCTAAGCATGAAATCTTTAAATAAATATAAAGAAAGACATTTAATTTGTATGCACCAAAAAAGCTTTTAAGCTTCCCAAAACTATACAATTCAACAAAACGACTAGCTTCTACCCACTGCCTTTTTTCCTGAAATTTTCAACAAGATCATAAGCTAAAAGCTTAGTGAGACAAGAATGCTAAAACAAGCTCAAGACAAAAGAGTAAATAATCGCAACATGTAAATCTATAAAGTCGGTAAATCAGAACTGCATCGCAAGAATGTAACATTATAATCAACAATATCGTAGAAATGTAGCAATGCTGTAGAAATATAACAATATGCTGTAAGTTCATAATCAGATCAATCAATGTCAGAACAAGATTTTCATTTCGCCACTATATCAAATCATTTTCTAGAAATGTCATTTATAATTGCTTAGGTTTTGACTTTCATTCATAAGTGGTCGCCACCCTACCGCTTAAACAAGTGTAGGCGGTGGCTCGAACCATACTCTACATACCTAACATGACACCGCTTGGACAAAATCCACACCAACCTCAAATGCCGAGTCGGGGATACTAAGATCCTAATCACCTCATCTCGCCGAACTTTGCCTATCTGCAAATCCCGTCAGATAGCCTTCCTATCACAATTTTCGACATTTCTTTATCACATCGCATTTAACATGTGTAAAACATTTCTATATGCTCAATGAAATCATATGCTACAAACTAATGCTTGTAATCATCAAATTATAAATCTGCAATCAAAGTAATCAACATTTATATATGCATTCAACATGACAAATATCTACATTTTATATATGCATTCATACAATTTATAAGTCGGGAAACAGTGGCATACATAGGCATAGAAACTGAATTTACATTAGCAAGTATGTCTCACCTCAGTGTCTAAGTCAGTGTCGTGATGTGCACCTCGATTCCTCCTCGAGTACACAACCTATAATAAAATAACTCTTCTAAGCACTTCTATAACATACAACTCATAAATGAAACATAATTAACACCAATCTTACCTGAAATTGATCTCCTCATAAGTTTTAAACACCGAGTATACTCCAAAGTAATCTCCAAAGAAATCTCCTAACGCCACTATTAAATACCCGCTTCAATCAATAAACTAAAATTAACAAACACCGCCAATCCAAATCCCCTCAATAATTCTACCACTCACCTAGCCCAAAAAAAACGGGACTCCTCAATCACGATTTCAACGCCAAGGAAGGTCGAAAAAGAAAAAGGGATGTGGAAAGAAATTAACAACGAAAACTTTCCTCCCGACGTGAATAGAATTCCTCGAGCCGATCGGTTCACGGAATTTCCCCCAAACCGAGCGGTTTACGGGACTTTCCAACCCGACCCGAGCAATTTACGGAACTTTCCAACCCGACGGCGCACGGACTTACTTATGCGATGGCGTTCCAAGCGAAGGAGTAAGCGAGGGCGGTTCGTGGCCGACCGACGCCAAAGTCGTGGATCGACGGTCCAAGCAGGCCGACACGGCGATGAAGAGAGAGGCTCGCGCTCAGGTCACGGAGCTTCGACCGGCCGAGGGAAGGAAAGGAGGAGGAAATCGATGTCGGGAACGGAGCGTCTCCATCTCGCACGTCGAAGAAATGAAATAGTCGCTTAAGGAAATAGAATTACCTTCGATCGATCCCTAACACGCTGCCGAGGCTTAATCCGCCAGATGCGGTAAAGTGGATGCTACAAGAATGCTACAAGAACGGGTTAATTAACTAAAATAAATTTAATTAGGCATTAATGAAATGGATATTACAATTTCCTCTTAACAAAAAAATTTCGCCTCAAATTTCTTCAATCATTCAAACAGAAGGGAAACTTCCTCATCTCTTGTTCAACCTCCCAAGTTTGATTGGTCTCAGTGCTTCCATTTAATTTTAACATAGAAATTTGTCTATTTCGCAATCTCTTCACATCAAATTCTAAAATCTTTTCCTCTCCAATGCATAAGTCAAATGTCAGATTTCAAATTTTGTATATGGAATCTTCGCTCGTGATCTCAGATCCATTTTCTCAACATTGAAATGTGAAACACGCTAGAATGTCCAATTCAATGGGTAAGGCAAGTAAGCATATTGCCGATCCTTTCAATGATTTCAAAAGGTCCTATGTACCTGGCTCAATTTACCTCGACCAAATCTACTAATTCCTTCATAGGTTTGACTTTTAAAAAATACAAATTCTCCAACTTGAAATTCTACTTGCTTTAAGTCATAATACTTCCGACGATCCAGCGCCTTTTCAATCTATCTCTGATTAATCTGATTTTCTCTGTAGCTTGATCAACCAACTCTGGACCTAACAGCTATCTTTCTCCCACTTCGACCCAACTTAATGGAGTTCTACACTTTCGACCATACAATGCTTCATATGGAGCCATCTGAATACTAGATTGGTAGCTATTATTGTAAAACTCGATCATAGAATATGATCTTCCCGCCTACCTCCAAAATCTAAAACACATAACCTCAACAAATCTTCTGACTTGAATTGTTCTTCTCGATTGTCCATCTCATGGATGAAAAGTCAGACTTGTGTAACTGTGCCAAGCTCTCTCAATTCCTTGCCATAATCTGAAGTAAATCTACCATCTCGCCGAGACGATCACTTTTGGTACACCATGAAGTCTTACAATTTCTTTAACATATAATCGACAATTTATCAATCAATCCTGTTTCATGGGTAAGAAATGAGTCGACTTCAATCTATCCACAACAACCCGATACTATCAATGCTTGCAGATCTAGAAATCCCATAACAAAATCCATTGTACTTTTCCCACTTCCACTCCCAGATAGTAATGACCGTAACAATCCACCTTTGATGCTCGCCTTAACAACTGACAAGCTTGACATTTAGAGATATTCGCCTATGTCTTTCTTCATACCGACCACCAAAATATTTTAAATCTTTATACATTTTGAACTACCGGATGAATAAGATATCCTACCGATGAGCCTCGTAAAATTTCTTGTCTCAACACCACATCACTGTACCCATAATTGGAATGCTTCCAATAATACCCTCTCGCATCTACAAAAAAAAATTCTCGCTTCTGGATTTGTTCAATGAATTTCGATATCCACAATCTAGCTTCGTAGCTTGATTCTATCAAATAAAGTTGATCAGACTCAATCGAGATAAATGCCCAAGATCACCGAATCTTCTAACTTCCACAAGAGCCTCTAATTCTCTAATCAACTCGACTTTGAGTAATAACCAACCGGCATTAATGGACATGCTTAATGCATCGCTACTACATTAGCCTGTCCTGACAATCAATATCTAAATCATATCTTTTAAACTAAACTCTTCTTTGTCTTAGATTCAATTCTTTTTGTAAAGATATATTTGATGATCGATTTTGCATTTCACCCCATACAAGTAATGTCTCCAAATTTTAAGAGCAAAACCACAAAGCTAACTCTAGATCATGCACGGATAATTTCTTTCGTGAGGTTTTAATTGTCTCAAGCATAAGCAATTACTCTTTCGCAAGACACAACCCAAACCTTTAAAGATGCATCACTAAATATTTGGAATCCCCCCCTCATGGAATAGCAAAATCAAGTTGGTCAAATGCTTTTTCAATTCTTGAAAACTCGCACATTCACCGTCCATTGGAATTTGACATCCTTTCTCAATAAATTGGATAGGCATTGAGAAAATCTCTTGACAAACTTCCCGTAATAACCGCTAAGCCCGTAAAACGAACTTCAGTAATATTCTTTCGCGGACCATTCTAAAATTGTTTTTACTTTTGAGGATCAATGTAAACTCCTTCACCGATAATGTGACCTAAATGCAGACACTATGCATCCAAAATTCACATTTTAAAATTTGGCATATAATTGATTTTGTCTTAACAATTCTAAAACAATCCTCGATGATTTACGTTCTTCATCGCTTTAGAATAAATCGTAATCATCAATAAAGATGATAACAAACGTCCACCGGGCTTGAAAACACGATTTATTAAGTCCATAAAGATCGCAGAGTTTAAACCAAATGATAACAAGAATTCATAATGTCCATACCGTTCCAAAAGTCGCTTTTAAAAATATCGATCTTTAACTCTAACCTCGATGATATCCATCTCAAATCAATTAAAAATAAATGGTTCCTCCAACCGATCAAATAAATCATCAATCCTCTAGAAGTGGATACTTGTTCTTGATTGTCACTTTATTTAACTCCTGTAATCAACACATCGATGTAGACCCATCCTTTTCTTAACAAATAATACCGGTGCACTCCTGAGAGTTCAGAATAAATCCTTTGTTCACAATTCTTTAATTGCACTTCAATTCCTCGCAATTCTTTAGAGCCATCCTAGTGAGATTTATGTATGTAAGTTGTACCGTGTGTACATCAATCCCAAACTCTACTTCGGTTGGTGGCAACCGGTAATTCCTCAAACACATCGAAATTCAAACAACGGAATATTTTTTTTCGCTCAAACACCTCCTTATTCAACACATCTAATTTGCTAAATACCATTTCACCGCTTCTTAAATATTTACTCAACTTCACCGCACTAATCAAAGAAGAAACATTCTTATCACAAGAAAAATAAAATGATTTTTCACCGTGCATGCCAAATTTCACTCTCCTCTTCCAAAGATTCAATTGTTGCAAAATATTTGATCAACCAATCCATACCTAAGATAACGCCAAAATGTCTGATTGGTAAGATAATTAGTTCTCAGAAAGTGTTTATCTTGAATGTTAATGTCAACAACACATTTCCTATTTGTATTCAAACTATCACCGTAAGGCATTACCACATTCAACAAAGTAAAATAAATAGATCAACCGTAAACTAGCTAAAAAAGGAATCGAAATGAACGAATGCTAAGCCGAATCAAACAACTGAACCCAAATGATTCAAATTTTAAGCATACCGACACCACTTCATTTGATTCCTTTGCTTGTGGAGTGATAGAAAACTCGCTTTACTGTGAGGGTTGGTTTTTCGCTCTGAAGTTTCTCCTTTTTCTTGAATTGAAGGTCTTCCCAAAAATTGTGTGTTACCCGCTTCCTGCTTCCAAAATTTTCTTTGTTGACTGTCTCTCGATAATTGTATGGCATCATTCTTCTTCTCTCCATCGCCTAGTGCACGATGTCCAATCTGACCACATCTGAAGCATCTCCCTGATCTAGCCATACATTGACCAAAATGTCTTTTCCCACACTTATCACAAATAGTTTCTAACCAATTTATTTCGTCATCATCAAACTTAAATTTCTTGCTAGGCAATGTTAGAGAAATCGCCTTCTTTCAAAGCTTTCGCTTGCTCACCAGAATCCCAATCGCTGTTGGAAAATTCAACTCATTCTCAATTCTTCTACTTTCAACTAAAGATGAGAACTCACCGATATCAAAGGAGCTAATGCCAATCTCAATTGATCTCGAGGCCGCAGAAATCTATGACATTTCTCTTCCGTAATCGATATAATGTGGAGTATATCTAGAAAGAGAAGTGACTCACATATTGCATTATAGTTTTGAGCCTTGAGTTAGATTGAAAATTTGTCTTGTAAAGCAAGTCCGGCCGATGGAATGAACCAATCTTTGAATACTTTGACAAACTCATCCCATTTGATCTCGAGTAATGGGTATCGTCAAATATTTCTGTTGAGCTCACCACCTTTCTCGCCTCCCCTTCTAATACAAAAGTAGATTACTCTCTTTTGTGGCAAATCATCCCATCCAAAATTTTTCCAATTTTAAGCCAATCTTCACCACTATAGATCACTGCCCTTGAATGCTTGGTTTGAACGCTTGAAATATCCTCAAATGTTGGTCCACTTCTGAACCATACTCAGATCTGTGCCCAGTTGCAGATTTTTCCATGAGGCTTTATCAACAACCTGAAATCAACTGAACTACCTCGCAATTCATCGATCTACCTTCACCACTTGCTCTAGTTGTATTTCACTCGTTAGAATTATCTTCGCAGGCAGTGTGGTCTGATTTAGTCTAGAGGACTGACCCTCTAACCTTTCTGCATTTCTTCGAAAATTAATCAAATTAACAAAAGTATTTATATGATACATTTATCATACATGCATGAAATTAAATATCATACATGCATGAAATTAAGAACATATGGATTCCTAACCCAAAATTAATCGCCCTATAGCTCAGATAATCAATTCAACACTTATTCATCCCTAAATCCAAATCATGCTTCCATTCCTATCAATCTTTTGCTCGTTTCAACCTTAGCTCGATACACTTTCTCGTCACACCCTGATGACCCCTTATGTTAGGGTCAACCAAGTGTGAATAGATGACTCGATTGGACACAGATTTTCACCACACGCTACTCGGCACGGAACGAAAGTGTAAAGCGTGTATCTAATCAAATCATCACTAAACTATTTACAATTCATATACTACTTAACTTAATTCATAACACAAATACTGGAAGCATGAAATCTTTAAATAAATACAGAGCAGCTAAAGACATTTAATTTGTACGTACCCAAAAAGCCTTTTAGCTTCCCAAAACTATACAATTCAACAAAACAGACTAGCTTCTACCCAAATTGCCTTTTCCAAATTTTCAATGGTAGATCATAAGCTAAAAGCTTAGGAGACAAGAATGCTAAAACAAGCTCAAGATAAGACAAGAGAAACAATCGTACATGCAAATCTATAAATCAGAAAACTGTAGGTAAACTATCGAAGAATAACATTATAATCAACAATATGCGTAGTGTTGTAGAATGTAACAGAAATATAACAATATGTCGAAGTTCATATCAGATCAATCAATGTCAAAGAACGTTGATTTTCATTTCGCCGCTCTATATCAAATCATTTTCTAGAAATGTCATTTATAATTGCAGTTTTGACTTTCATTCATAAGTCGCCACCCTACCGTCGGCTAAAACAAGTCAGTAGTGTGGCTCGAACCATACTCTACATACCTAATGTACCGACACCTTGACAAATTAACGACACCAACCTCAAAATGCCAGAGTCGGGGATACTAAGATCCCCTAATCACGGCTCATCTCGTCAGAACTTTTGCCTATCTGCGCAGATCCTGTCGTATAGCCTTCCTATCACAATTTTCCTGACATTTCCCTGTGTATCACATTACTGCATTTAACATGTGTAAAACATTTCTATATGCTCAATGAAATCATATGCTACAAACTAACTGTCTTGTAATCATCAGAATCATAACTGCACGGCCAAGTAATCAACATTTATATACATTCAACACATGTAAATATCTACATTTTATAGCATTCATACAATTTATGAAGTCGTAGAAATAATGGCATACATAGAAGAAACTGAATTTACATTAGATGTCTCACCTCGTTCTGTCAAGTCATGATGCACTCGATTCCTCCTCGAGTACACAACCTATAATAAAATATTCTTCTAAGCACTTCTACGACATACAACTCATAAATGAAACATAATTAACACCAATCTTACCCAAATTGATCTCTCCTCATAAGTTTTGGAAACACCGGAGTACGACTCCAAAGTAATCTCCAAAGAAATCTCCTAACGTCACTATTAAATACCTGCTTCAATCAATAAACTAAAATTAACAAACACCGCCAATCCAAATCCCCTCAATAATTCTACCACTCACCAGCCAAATGGTTCTGACTCCTCAATCACGATTTCAACGCCAAGGAAGGCTGCTAGCTGAAAGAAAAAGGATAGGGAAAGAAATTAAGAACTTACAAACTTTTCCTGTTTCCGATCGGCCAGAATAGAATTCTAGTCGCCGACGGTTCACAATTTCCCCAAACCGGCAATGGACTTTCCAACCACCCGCATTCTGAACTTTCCAACCCGACGCATTTTACTGACTTACTTGTGCGGCGCGGCGCTTAAGGAGTAAGCGCGAGCTTTCTGCGGAACCGACGCCGGTCATGATCGACGTCCCCAGGCCGACGACAGGCGGCGAAGAGAGAGAGGCTCGCTCGGGTCACGGAGCCGATTCGGGCCGAGGGAAGGAAAGGAGGAGGAACCGCCGATGCCGATGGAACGGGAGCGGTCTCGATCTCGCAGCGTGCCGAAGGAAATGAAATAGGCTGCGGCTTAAGGAAATAGAATTACCTTCGATCGATCCCTACCAACACGCCGAGGCTTAATCCCGCCATTGCATGGCAAAGTGGATGCTACAGTAATCACTACAGTAAACGGGTTAATTAACTAAAATAAATTTAATTAGGCATTAATGAAATGGATATTACAGGTATAGAAAGAGAGAAGCTTCAACCCGCATGATCGATGGATTTGATAATCGAATGATATTAGTGGAAGGGACAATCGCCTTCCCATAACTTGGAGAATTTTCCGACACGCAACCAACATACAATTTATTGTAGTAGTCCAGATAATGCAATATTTGGGAGACCTCTCCTATATTCGATACTGCTTTCACCTCAAGATGAAATTCGACACCAGGCATCGGTGGGAATCAACAGATAAGACAAGCGCATATATGCTGATTTACGCCAAGAACCTCAACATTGAGAACTTGACCTACGAGATGAGGATGCCTCAAAGGGTTTTCCGTTGAAGATGTAATTTGTCTATCTCGGGTTGATCCATCGCTGAAGTGGGAAGTTGTCGCTGATGAAATCGTATACATAGATTTTCAGCGTAAAATCAAGATATCTTTGCCCGAGCGATCGATATTCCGGCATTGACCAAGTCATTACGCACTCTCAAAGTTGACTCAACCTACAAGCCGCGATGAAGAAAAGAACCTTCGCTTCAACGATTGCAGGTCAGAACAAACTCTCACCGCTTAAGGCCCGTATGTGGTGGTGTCTAAAATCAAGCCCGCACGCTCAAGCTTGGATAGTAAGGGAAGACTCTCCCACGTACCTGGAATGCTACAAACCTCCAGAAGTACTACCGAGATAATGCCTTTTAGTGAATGCGTAAAACATTATCATCGCGGTATGTTTGTATTACAATTGTTGTTATATCGAATTAAACATTTATCGATACCGCTTGTCGCATCTATTGTCCAACCTTGGCATCAAGGTGTTTGGATTTATGTTTCTATCTATGTTAAAGTTCTCATACTTATTGTGACTTTTTTGCTTATGCTTGCATTTTAAAACACCACTCAAGAGATGCAACTATTGAGATTCATTCGTGGTAAGATCGATCCCTGAATTCGACCGATCTTCCTATGGTTAACATCGCAGTAACGCCCGATAAACAACCTTGGATAAGTTGGCAATCCTCTATAGACCGCTACAACTTTCCCATAACAAGTTAACATCATCGAAAACGCCCATACACAACCCAGATAGATCGAGGTTCTGAGAGAACCTCTATAAATATATTTCGTGCAAGTTTGTCATCAAGTAACGCTCTAGTAATGATCTTAGAATAGATCAATTATCCTAAAGGATTATGATCTCTTCTACAGAATCTTTATCATCGAGTACACTTTAATACACACAACCAAATATTCACAAACAATTTTATGGATTAATATTTCTCGCAGAACATACAAGTACAATCAACCGTAAATACATACAACAATACGCAACATAAAGGAACTACAACTATATTTGATGGTCCATAGATGATGAAGAACTATCGAGTCATCCTCGTGCCGCTAGAAGGGTTTGGGAAGCTGAGAAAGGACCTCAACACCATTTCCTAGCCATGAGCGTTGACCTTCAAGAAACCTCGATGAAGCCTTCATCAACACACCGCAAAGCCTTCACCTCTACATCATATACGTGGTCTCGCCTCTAACGTGATCTCAGATGATACTCTTGAAGGTCGTGAGTTCTTGAAGTCCTCCACTGGGATGATCCCGCTACCCGAGATAAGGCGCCTCTTGAAGCGAACTCGATTCTTTGCCTCAAGACTAAACCTTCTAAAAGATCTTGATCCTTTAGAACCAACCTCTGTCTAGCCTCCACTAATTCATCCAGTCCGCTTCAACTTCGACGAAAAGAAAGAGAAGTCGCTGAGCCAACTCGGTCGCACCCATCAAGTTGATTCTCCAACACATCTCTTTTACTTTCTCCACATACCGCTTCTTATATTCACCATGGAGAAACTTGACCTTCAATGAACTCAATTCCGCCATTCAAAGATAATGTTCATTTTGAAGTCAAGTTCTGCTTCTTCAGATCTCAAATAAGAAAAATTACGTTAAGAACTTAAGGGAAATGGGAAATAAAAAAAGATGATGAACGCAGAATATTACAGCTTTGGCATGCCGACGATCGCAGAATGATTCAACATGTCTCGAATGAAGATCCTTGGGACGACTACTCAAGGCCTTTTATGATATCACCATCACCTCTTCGCCTTTTCCTCTTCTATTGGAGACGGTCCTTCACTGGAAGGGAGGATGCTTGGGAGATCTGAAACCTCTTTGTTGCTTTTCAACGCAATGCATAAGACCGCCGGATGAATAGAGCCCCACCAAACAAAGATTCCTCCCGCATCGTTGATATATCAATCTCAAATCAAGATCTTCAATATTCGAATTTCAAAGATCCAGGATATCTTCATCACCAACTCTAGGGAATGGGTCTCTCAACTTTCCCCATTTAGAAGACGCCATTCTTCACAAAAGAATCGCCAACTCTTGGGAGGATCCTTCATCCGGAGGTCAAGTAGCCGACTGCAGATAATGATATATCGCAGTAAACTTGCACATCCGAGGTAATCAGAGTCGCGTCGCACCGCCTCAAAAGACTATAAGTCACATCACGATCGCCAAGCCAAAACCGGGAAATGCAAACCTGATGTCGACAAAATGGCGATCATCTCGGATGGGGAAACCGCAATCCCGCCCAAACTCATCTCGTAAGTGGTGAAATACCCTACAGATTGCTCTATTAGACTTTCTTGACACTTAAGAACCAAATCATTCAAAATAATATTTTTCAAGCACATCAATGTGTCTCCGTGATACTACTCCCAATCTTCAATCCTCCCATTTTTAGAAGGTTGTTCCCCGTCCGCTACAATGGTGACGGTCTCTTTCAAAGATTCTCACCCATCTACAAACACCTAAGAACTCGCACGATCGAGATGAAAATTATTCCAAGGAGAGCCCAAACTCCCACCGTGGGGAGGGCTATGCCCGGCTGGTGGAGATGAGGAGGTAGAGGTTGATCCAAGAAGAGTGCCCAAACTCCCACCTGGGGAGGGCTATGCACTGCTTGGGAGATGAGGAGTGAAATGGATCCAAAAAGAGTGCCCAAACTCCCACCGGGGAGGGCTATGCACTAAGAGGAGAGGAGGAGAAAGTGTGTGCCTTTCCTCTTACCTGGGGTTTTATAGACCTCTAGGGGCAAAAAAACCACCTAAAATGAAAATCGCTTAAAACAAATGTTGGCTCAGAACCCACCTCTGCTTCACTTCTCATGCTTCATGGAGTTCAATTCAAGGCCATACAGTCATTTCATCATGCCTTAGCCTTCTCATGTGTAAACTCCCTACCTCGACAAATGACGCGGTCGAATGGCCACTGGTCGAAATCAGCCATCGCTCAACCTCCGGCCCACGGTCAAAACCGCTATCGATTTGGCCCACGTCGAATCCTGGCCATTCATAATCCGTACGTCGAATCCGGGTCGAAACTATCGCCATGCAACCTTAGACGCTGAACCCGGCGACGCCAATTCCAGCTCGAATTCTCGCTCTTCTGCCGCATCAAATTTATTGATGCTCCCGCTCATTAAGGACCACGAGCGCGCCGGCGCACTCTATTACAAGACGCCGCCATTGCACGCTCTTGTTGCAGTTACAATGTCGCACCGGATCGATCCATAACCTCAAAATATCGCACACATATCTACGCGATTTGTTTGTGACGTTCCATATATATATATTGCATGAAGATTGCTCTCAAACGCTTGATGGACTCAAATTTCATTGAAGAATTTGCTATTTTAAGTATTTGATATATATTTAATGACTAAGATAATGTCACCCAAAAAATGTAACGATACATCCTAAAATTAACTGACAAGCACGAATCTGGCATTTTCGTAAATGCTTCGATCTAATCACGATTTCAAATAAACTAATAAACCAATTGTGATGAGACTAAATATAGCAACATCATAGCCGATCCGAAGTTCAATCGTTGATCAAGTTTATCGGAGCATGAAAATGGATCATCCGCAAAATGGTCACCAAATACATATTTATATCGATCGAGCCTGTCAAGACGAATCCAATCCAAGATCACCCAATTCGACATCATTAAGGCAGATCATCAAAATACACCGCGACGGGATCGTGAGCCGTCATGGGAATTGGAGTTTTCCACGACAAGGCCCGCCACTCCAAAATCTATAAATAAGCTTCATTCTCACCTGAGGGACGAATTGACGAAGACCAGAGCTCGAGAACCACCACCTTGACGACGATCTATCATCACCGGCCACCAAGAAGCTCAAGATCGAGCTTTAGAGATCGTGGACTAGAAGACCGCGCTCCTTTCTCCTAAGATCAAGAGGTTGCTCCCAAGATCGCCTCGCTTTTGGGAAACCTCTGGGTTGGAGTTGACCGATATTTACACTCTAATATCGTCATCAGAAACACCTTCTTCTAACTAACGAAGCAAGGATGATCTTTGAACACATAAAGTCAGATGGCAAGGCCCCGTGGTTTTTTCCTTAATGGGTTTCCACGATAATGTGTTCATATGCTTGTGTGTTGATAATTTTAACACGAAGATCTCGATCTGTAATAAAATTTCTAAGACGCAACAATTACTAATTTACCAGGGTTTTGATTTTAACCCACCTTATTAATTTTGTACATACAAACGTGATTTCAATGAGTACTTACATAATCTTAGGGGTGTCCAAAATTGTTCCGATAAGAACCCGACTCGAAAAATTTAGGTTTAGGTTGACCCGAATTATTTTGGGTCGGGTTCAGGTCGAAGAAATTAACTCGTTCAATATTTTAGATTGGGTCCGGGTTGACCCACCAACCCGAAAATTGATTCGATTTTGACCCGCCAACTCAAATTTGACTCGAATTGACCCGCAAACCTGAAATTGACCTGATTTTTACACATGAACTCGATTTTGACCTAAAATACACATATAAATAGATCATTCGGGTTGTGTCGTGTTAATCAGGTTGATGTCAAGTCGGGTTTGGGTTGAGGTTTTTGACCTATTAAATAAACGAGTTGTGTTTGGGATAAACTTATTCGGGTCAAGTCAAATTCGTGTCAGACCCAAATCCGACCCGTCGACCCGAATTAATACACATACATAATCTCACTTATCTTCATTCCATATATTTTTTTGCCCTTTCAGAATAAGGATATTATAGCCGCTTTTTCATCATAAATATTAGTATTAATTTAATTTTATTATGCAGTGGATTGTGTTGATCAATCAGATGTGTACTATCGACTTAGCTATTATTTTCATCATTGGTCTTGACAGTGAGTTCATTGAGGGATTGTAGCAACGCCTCCCAAGAAAATTTTTTTTCCTGCTATGTAGTGCCTCAGTGTTGCATTTGACAATACCTTGATGCTATGTCATAGAGGTCTTGATTTAAAGACAGAGAAGATAATGGCCTTGATTCAAAGATAGAGAAGATGATGACTTTGATTCAAAGATAGAGAAGGTAATGCTGCAATGCTATAACCTAAGTATCAAAAATATACGATAGAGAGGTCAACAACTTGATGCTGCAGTAGCGGTGCTATGAAGCTAGAACTCGTGCAAAAACCTAGAATGATAGCGGCAACAACGCTTAGGCACTAGAGTCGTGGATTTACGATATTACGAAACTGATAGAGTTATTATCTAAACAATTTTCTATAATTTTTCAGAACTTATTGACTTTTATCTCCACTATTATGTGAGTGTAAGTGGAGAGTATGTATCACAGAATGTGAAAAGTGTGGAGAAACTTGAGTGAAGTATAAATTATATTATTCTCATTATTTTTTTAATTGTGGATTCTTGGTATAGTGTGGCTACATGATTTTTTTTCGATTCTTAGATATTTTTTTTAATATATTATAACTATTTTATTTTATTTTATTGTGCTCAGATCGCTTCTGTTTACCGTTTTGTTCGGGATCTTTCAAATTAGTTTTCACGATTTTTGGAAATCTCTCGACATTTACAAATCATTATATCCTTAAATATTCATTTTTGTCAAAAATATTTTATTAATTAATTTGATATGCAACTCAAATTATTTGGTCTTAATATGAAAGGCAGGATTTCTTGAAAAATATAACTTCCACAGAAGTTATTAAATATGTCTTTATTTATTCTCTTTATATAGAAAAATTATATTTTTAATGATTAATTTCATCATGAAACACAAGACAATAATAATAAATTAAATTTTAGTAACATATATAAATACTTATTTTTGGAATTTAATAATTATAATTATTAATAGTTTTATATGGACGTCGAGATATGATTGAATATTACTTGGAAAGGTGAGATGGCCGTAGCTCGTGCATGAATAAAGAAGATATAGAATTTAAAAAATAAAATATTCAAAATTATTATATAGCCAAAATTCTATAATTTTAGCGAATTAACATATATCTCTAAACTTATATATATATATATATATATATATATATATATATATATATATATATATATATATATATATATATATTAGACATGTAATGTCAAATTTAAATTTTAATATATATATATATATATATATATATATATATATATAATATTTTCAAATTTTAATATCTCATAAAAATATTATTAATATTAATAATATTAATAATAGTATCATTATTATTATTAATTTTTTAAATAAAATGCATTTTTATATATAGAAAATTGTTATATATAAAAATATGAAATATTAAATATTAGATGTATATAAATGCATAAGAATTATATAGTATCTATATAATTTTTCTTTATATTAATAAAATTTAAATGACCAGTCCTTATAATAATGCAATTACTAATAAATTCAAAGAACTAAATGATATACTCAATATACTCATAAATTCATAATATTTCTTAAGCATATATGAAATCAGTGAATTTTATATTACATTTATGTTCAAATAAATTTTAAGTTATATCAGTTACCCGCGATATCCGCTCCACCACTCAGGCAGTCCTCGCGTCATTACCCTCTCTTCCTCAGCAGCCTTCTCCTTAACCATCTTTCCCAATGGGCCTTAACGCATTTGCTGCCGCAGCAACTGAGCAAGATGACAACTGTTCACAGCCAACTTTCCCAAAGGAGACACCTTTTAGTCTTCCCTCTCACAGAAACATCCTCCTTGCTTCTCCCTCTTCCATTATATACCATGCCCAAGCTCGCATTCAAGAACAAGCTGATTCCCCTCCCCTTCTTTCCCCATGTCTTGGTTTCTGGCACATGGGTTCGTCCTCTGTCTCGCACTGCTCTTTGCACTCGTGCTCCCTATCGAGCGTGCCAAGGCAATACAAATTCCAATCCAGGTAGAGTCCGCCGACGAGGATGAATCCGGCACGAGCTGGGCAGTGCTCGTTGCCGGCTCTTCTGATTATGGAAACTATAGGCATCAGGTGTTTGATGATTTATTTTTCAAATAAGGATTGACTGTTCATAATGAATTGTCCTATTTTTTATTATTTTTATTTATTTTTGTTGTGTGATAGGCGGATGTGTGTCACGCTTATCAGTTGCTGAGAAGAGGGGGATTAAAGGATGAGAACATAGTGGTGTTCATGTACGATGACATGGCCTATAATTCATTTAATCCTAGACCTGGTGTTATAATAAATAATCCCAAGGGAGAGGATGTGTACGCAGGTGTGCCTAAGGTAGGGTTGTGCTCTGCTTCAAAGTTACACCTTTTTATGAAATTTTTTTGTCTGGGGACTTATTCTTTATGGATGAGTGCACGCTGACACGAAAGGGAAAAAAATAAAAAATTTCTTGTTTTTGAGGTAATATATTGTTGATTTATTGTTTAATATAGTCAGTGCTATACACTCTCCCTCTTGCATTCTCGTTTCTTTATAGTCACTACTACCCAAGTTTTTAATCTTCAAAATTCTAATTACAAGAGCAAATGCATGCACCATGCATGGTCTCACAATTTAATTATTCTTGAAAGTCTTTTATCATATATATATATATGTATTAAATATCAGTGCTTTCAGCTCTTGTTTGTGATTTCATGCATGATGCAGCGCAAGAAAGAATGATGAACAAGAATTTTTTAAGTTGATAATAAATATTTGAGATAATTCAAATTCTGATAAAGATGACGTTGATGATTTTGACAGCAGCTTTAAAATTCCCGACATCTCTCTAGTCAACCTTCAAAACTAATTTTTAATGAGTTTGTAGGATTACACTGGCATGAATGTCACTGCAAAGAATCTGTATGCAGTTATTCTTGGTGACAAGAATGCAACTGAGGGCGGAAGTGGCAAAGTTGTTGATAGCAAACCGAATGATCGAATATTTATCTTTTACTCTGATCATGGAGGTCCTGGAGTTCTTGGTAGGTGTTGAAAATTCTTCATTCTTATATTAATTCTAGGTTTGATTCTACATGCTATTTGCATGCTGACAAATACATATTGTCCTAGGAATGCCCAACGTGCCAAACGTTTATGCTAATGATTTTATCGATGTGCTAAAGAAGAAGCATGAGTCTAATGGCTACAAAAAAATGGTAAGATGATATGGTTTTCATTTTATGATGTTAATTACTTGGATAAGAAAAAGTGTTAGTGTGTTAAATAAGTTTGTGTAACAGGTTATCTATGTGGAATCATGTGAGAGTGGGAGTTTATTTGAAGGAATAATTCCCAAAAACCTTAGCATATATGTTACTACGGCTTCCAATTCAACGGAGAGCAGTTGGGGAACATATTGCCCGGGATGGGATCCTCCTCCACCTTCTGGATATGATACCTGCATTGGAGATTTGTATAGTGTGTCTTGGATGGAGGACAGGTTCTATTTCTCTTTTTTAATACTAAAATGCTCTTTGAAAATTAATTTTCGATACTCATTCATTTAACCAAGTTCTCATTTTCTATTGAATATAACAAATATTTTAGTAGAACTCGTGAACGATGGATTACAGTGCAGTTTTGTTGAATTTGCTCTTCTTCGTGTATAAAGATTAAGCATAGAATGGCTAACCATATTCATTTTTCATTATAGTGAGAACCACAACCTAAGGAAAGAAACAGTGGAAAAACAATACGAGAGGGTTAGTCCCCATTTTCTCTCTAAGTTGGTCTAACAGTAGTTTATGTCTCTTTTGTATAAAGATGCATGATACATTAGCATTTTGTGTGGTGATAGGTGAAGGCAAGGACCTTAAATCTGAATGCTCGTGACTCAGGATCACATGTGATGGAATATGGGACTGAAACCATCAGGAAAGAGAATCTATATTTGTACCAAGGCTTCGATCCCTCTAATTCTAATGCCAGTTACAATTCTCTTCAGAGTACTTTCATAACATCAGAGGTTGTGAACCAGAGAGACGCTGATCTTCTCTTCATGTGGAAAATGGTAATACATTATTCTTTTTAGAACTCTGAGTACATAATTTTCTTACTTTCCTTTTCTCAACCTACTTGTTGTCCATCTTCATCTTCTTGTTTTGGAGATCAGTTAGCATCCATGTTAAAATATGTAGTTCTCCATTGTTGCAGTATGAAAGGTTAGACAATAGGTCAAAGAAGAAAGAGATTCTCAAGGAGATCACAGAGACTTTGAAGCACCGTTTACATTTAGATAACAGCATTGATATCATTGGAAAGCTCATGTTTGGAGCAGTGAAAGGTCCATCTGTCCTAACAGCTGTTAGACCCTCTGATGTCGCACTAGTGGACGACTGGAACTGTTTGAAAGTCATGGTAATAATGAAAGATCATAGAAAACTCAAAACATTAATTTACTTGTTTTCAAATGTTTCTGGATCTAATTCTTTTAGGTGCCTTGATGTAGGTTCGAGTCTTCGAGTCTCACTGTGGCTCACTCACTCAGTACGGCATGAAGCACATGCGAGCTTTCGCCAACATTTGCAACAATGGCATCTCTAAGGAAACCATGGAAGATGCTTGTGTAGGTGCTTGTGAAGGTTATACATTTGAAAAATGGAGCCCTCTGAGCAATGGCTACAGTGCTTAATAATGGAAAGGTAGGAATTAAAGCAGCTTCCTATGCTTCTATAAGAACATCTTGTTTTGAAGAAGTGTGTGAACTGTGAGTGTTCAGGTTAAAAGCCTTATGGGGATATTTACTATAGAAGAGTTCCATATGATTGCAAAGAGTCTCATTCTATAATAGAAATCCTTATATATATTAATAAGATGACTTTGAAATGGGTTGCTTAGCTTATTCTTTGCCATGTCTTTAAGAAATATGAGGCCATTTCTTCTTAGTATGTTTTGTTTGGATGCTTTCAAAATACAGATGTTTGAGAAATGCAGTTGTTTGTTGAAAAGCAAATCAAATATAATGAATCTCTTTTTATATTTGTTACAAAAAATAAAAAATGGTTTATTTGAGACATCTGTAGCGGCATGAAAATACGATGAAATACTACTGGGGAGTGAGTATATAAAGAACTGATGTCTAAAATTTTTTTATTTTATCAAAGTCAAATTACAACTGATCACACACATAGGTAATGATTCAAATTAAAAACACAGCTTATTCTCCACAAATTCTTTAAAATAGTGCTAGAATGTAGCGCATCACATCGCACCTCTACCGCAGTCCCAAATGGATCCTTAATTGTAATTATTAGAAATTAATATTTACTATAATCAAAATTTTGCTTTCATGATAGTAGCTGAAGTCCCAAATTAGAAATATTTAACTTATATCTTTTCCTTAATTTTGCGGTAGTTTATACGATATGTTTTAGATTAAATAAATTAAAATCTCACCTATCATATCTCTTATATTTCTTCTAAAAATTTGTTATAATAGTTTTACAAATTTGAATAGAGCTCTCTCAAAAACTATTTGACTGCGTGAACCAACAAGCAACATGATAACTTATTAAATAAATGCATTTATCGTTTTTAATGTAATTTTGAGCGGAAATATTAGGCCAATAAAAATATTTAAAACTTATTCAAAATTAACTGACTCGGAATGAAATTAAGTTAATATTTTTCTTAACAAACTTAATTTCAAGTTATCTTTTTTTATTTTTTTTTAATTTTTTATTAGCTATATCATAATGCATTAACGGAAAGCGCAAACAGATACGTACGCTCAGTTATTGGAACCTTGCATCCGTACAGTTTAACGGTCAACGAGAGGTAGCCACAGGTGTTCCGTCCTAAATTCTTGTTCCGTCGCGTCTATACGTCCAGCTTTTTTTTTATTTTTTAATTAAATTGATTTATTCCTTTTTCTTCGTTCTATTTTTTCTAGTTTATTCTATTCTGCAAGCTTCGTTTCTTTGACACGTGCCCCTATCTTTTTATTTTTTTTCTATTTTTTTAAAATACGGCTAAACCAATAAACACAAACGACAACAAACAGAACAGTTTAGACATGATGGATTAACAAGCCCTAAATAGAAATTTTTTGTGTTAATTAAAACTTATTTTTGGCCAAAATTACCCTTAACTTTTTTCATTTTAAGTTCAGATGGACATCGATGATTTTAAAAATTCTTTTTTTAGTAAGAATATATTTATAAAAATAAAATAAAATATATATAAATAAAAAGCTTATATATAATGTCCAACGTCTGATCTGTGTATATTGAAAGTGCTAAATACTAATAATCAATTGATCATTTTTTTCATAGATCTTTAATTATATTTCATAGCCAATTTTTATAATATTCATTAAAAAAACTCTTTGAACAATTATTATAGGTACTAATAGTCTTTGCTAATTTTAATAATTTTAAAATAAGAGAATCTAAAGCATCTTTTCTTCTTTCCTTTTTTACTCTTTTTAATGATAAATATAAAATAAATTATTATTATTATTTTAATAATCTTAATAAATATATCCTAAAATTTTAAAGGAGACATAATATAAAATTCATTATAGATAAAAATAAAATTAAAAAATTGAACATTTCAAAATTTTAGAGGGGCATGCACATAATCACATATTAATAAAAATGATATATCAAATTATTCTTAGATGAAACTCATCTTAGTTCATTAAGTTGAAAGTTTAAATTCTTTGAAATCACTTTATTTTATATTTTATTTTATTTATATTTTGATTTATATTCAATATTAATATTTTTTTAAATATGCAAAACAATTTTCAAATATTTAAAATATTTTTAAAAATAATGTGGTTTCAATTTTAAAAACAAAAATAAAAAACTAAATAATATTTATTAAATATATTTAAAAATTAATATAAATATAAAAATATAAAATATAAAATAAAATTTATCCCAATAAACGTTTATACTTTCAGCATATGATTGAGAACTTATATGCCTCAAGAAAATTTGTGATTAAATTATTTGTAAGCTAAAATAAAATCCTAAGACCGGTCTACATGAACCAGACCCTACGGCCCACCGCCGAGTAATCTGAACCCTACAGCCCACCGTCTCAATCCCTTATTTATTAGAACTTCTGGCCCTCGCTGCTCTCTGACACCAAGAGCAAGCCAAGAAAAGAAAAACGACTTCGCCGGTCGGAGCATCTCATGCCATTTCACAAAGCCAGAGGTCTCCGTCTCCGGCCACGGCTGGTTCAAGGCTGGCGAAGGATGCTCCACGGCCGGTCGTCAGCTTACAGCCTCCTCGAACCGGAGAGTTCCCGGTTCACCGTGAAAAACCGCGGTACAACGCCTGGTGTGGAGAGGCTCATACAGTGGGCCCGATCTCTGAAGCGTCGACTCAAGAAACCGGAGCTGGTTGTCGACGGCGGAGGAGAGAAGCGGCCGCCGAAGGGACACTTGGTGGTTTACGTAGGCGGCGAGCAGAAGGGCGTAGTGAGCTCGCCGCCCCAGCGATACGTTGTGCCGGTGGTTTACTTTAACCATCCGCTTTTCGGAGATTTGCTGAGGGAGGTCGAGGAGGAGTTCGGGTTTCGCCATCCCGGAGGAATCACAATCCCCTGTTCTGTTCGCCGGTTCGAGCGAATAAAAGAACGAATCGCCGGCGACTCCTCCGGCTAGGGAAGGACCGCACCGGCGATATGACCGCCTCTAATGTTCAAATCCGTACTCTATCTATATTATATTGTAGAGGATTTATCTATATAAATATATAGTATTTCAATCTCTAAATAATATTAAATATATATATATATATATATATATATATATGACTATATTTCTGTAATAATTATGAAAAAAACATTTCTGAAATGAAATATCCTTAGGATTGTCCTAAATTTTTGTGAATTAGTCTTTCAAAATCATTTGGTTTTGTTCAAATTTGGATTTGGTTAAATGTGTAAAAATGGTAATTTAAGATGAAATTATATTATAAGATCAAATTAAAGTTTAGTCCAATCGATATTTGATGTGAAAATGAACTTTTTGTTACCCTAAACTAGACTTGAGAAAATTCAAACGAGTGATTTTTGATACAGTATTAACTTTTTTTTAATTTCTAATTGATTATCTCATTTCCTTAACTTTTCTTTGTTTCAAATGAAGCATATAATTTTATGTATGATATTAGGCGGAAAGAATTTAATTTTGACTATTAAGACTATTAGAAAATAATTAATGGAGCATTTACATACATAACACATAATTTTTCTTTATTTATATATCTAATACTTAAGCTTTCATATTTATATGAGTAATATCCAAATCTTTAACATTACATGTAAAATATCATAAACTTTAAAAGTGAAATTTATCTTTCTCATATATAGAAAAAGTACTAAATTTATAAATATCAAATTTTAGGATTAAAAGTGAAATGTATCTTTCTCGTATATAGAAAAAGTACTAAATTTATAAATATCAAATTTTAGGTATTAGATATGTAAATGCATAAAAATTGTATGCTATGTACATAAAATTTTTCAATAATTAAGAGTTTTATCCATGTATTGGATTTTAATTAAAGTGCATTTTGATTTTGAATTTTCCAATGATTGAATTTTGATTTTTTTTCCACCTAATCATATATGGTTGAATTTTATTATAAAGTCATATATGATAAACAAAAGAGGAATATTAATTAAGGAGAGATAAAAAAAAAAAGAAATTAAATAAATATATTTTTATGCTTTCATTCAACAAATTTGATCTATATTTTTATCATGTGATTTATGAAAAAATATTAGGAGTCCATTTGAAGGGGTTGCAATTGTTTTAAGTATAGTTATAGAATTGTCATAGTAAATTATACTTTTGTTTATTATTAATATTTTGAAAATAAGATGATTCATTGAACCAAAAGAATAGGTTCAAAATTTAATGATTTAACCCTAATTTTAATTTGAATAATATAAGAACCATATTTTTATCAAATCAATATATAATATTCAATCTAACATAATTTTAATCTTAAATATTTTGACTATAAATTTAAATTAAAATATTAGAAAACAATATTTTAATTATCTTATCTATTTTTAATTTGATTTTTTTATTTATTTTTAGCCATCTAATCAAAATAGAAAAAAATAAAATTGATTAACATTAGAATCAACTGGTTCTTCATAAACCCATTTAGTTTATCGATTCATGGATTCAATCCTAATTTAGGCGAGTTTTGTGTAGAAATAAATTTAAATTTGGATAGAACTAACAAAAGGATCAAGGGTGTCAATATTTGGTCTTAATCGAATTTGACCCAACCCGAATAGATGTGACCTAAATTCAACTCATTTATTAAATGAGAAAAAACTCTTAACTTAAACTCGACTCTCCTTTAAATCAATTAATTCGAACACGGCTCGAATAACCTATTTGACTAACATTATAAGTCAAAATTGGGAAAAATCTATTCAAATTCAGATTTATGGATCAATCTCATATTCACTAGTAAAAATTGGGTCAAATTCGAGTTACTGGATCAATATGAGGTCAATTTCTAAGTAACAGATCAACTTGAACCCGATCCACCTAAATAGAATTAGTGCAGCTGTTTGAATGCAAAAATTGTCAAAAAAAAAAAAAAAAGAAAAGAAAAGAAAAAATCTCCAAATGAATCTTCAGTCAATGTACCAATTAAAACATCAAATAAAATTTCAATTCCTTTTCTAATGAATTAATATATTGCATGAACCAATAAGTTAATGACCTTTGCATCCATAGATTTTTCTAGTGATATTTCCTAGTTCTTAGTAGCATGGCCTAAACCCTAAAAAGTTAATTTATGCCCTTTTTATGTGATATGAACATACATTTAATTTGCTTAATGAACAAGAATGTTAATGTTACATTGAATAATACTTTTGAAGGGCCATTTGGGATCCTTTTTTTTTTTCCAAGCTATTTTATATTTTGATATAAAATAAATAATGTATTTGATATATAAGTTATTTTTTGAGATATTTATATATTATGTATTTATATATTTAACATTTAAAATTTGATATTTACAAATATAGCATTTTTTTTTCTATGCATAAGGAAATATTTCACTTTAAAAAATTACTTATGATTATATTTTTTATGTAATGTTAAAGCTTTGTATGTTATTTATGTTAATATGAAAAATTAGGTGTTAGATAAATATATAAGATATATCTGATATGTATGTTAATATCCTTTTTTTTATTGAATATTACTTATGAATATTGGCAAAAACATGATGGCAATATGTGAGATGGCAATTGATGGGGTGATAACTTCCATATTTTAAAATCATAAGAAAATTAAAATTAATTTGAATATTTTTAAAAATAAATTCTTTTTATAAAATAAAAATATATATTATTATGAAGGAAGATTTATACACATAGTATATAAATTTTATTTATTTACATATTTAATATTTGATATTTATCAAAAAATAGCATTTTTTAAATGGCTATTAAAAAAAAGCATACCGTATGTTTTGCATAGGAGAAAATATTATGTGTAGAGTCCGTACGTAACTTTGCGTCCGGACGCCAACTAGATCTCAACACGTATCCACTAATAAAATATTATTATTTTTACTTTATAATGTCAGAATTTGGCCGCGATGTTTAACGTTATTCGACCCATGACCCGACCAAACCCATTAAAACAACGAGATTGAACATGCTGGACGACGTGAACGCTGTTTCAGATTCCGAGCCCCTTAAAATTTAGGTATTTTCATTTTTGAGCTGTGTTTAGTCGCAAAATTGTACTCGCCTCTCTCCTGCATCGCATGAAGCATCGACCTTCCTTCAGAGTGTTGCTAATTCTCAAACATTAAAAATCGAGATATTATATCATCTTCTCCGTCTAGGCAACTCCATGAGATATTTCTTCTTGCATTCTTGAACATTAGAGATTTAAGGTTTTCACATTTCTCCTGACCGTCGAAGGAGCACATTTGAGTTCTTTAAAGGAGACTTTGGGGGTTTTTGGTGCTGTTTTTGAAGTGTAAACTCTGTACACTCATGAGTGTATACCTTTTTTTTTTTTTTCAAATTTTTTCAACTGTGAGGCATGCCATATGTTTAGTACGTTCTATTGTAAGCTGTTTGGAGATGTTTCCTGGAGAATTTGAGGATTTTTGGAGTTATTTTTCATGTGTATACACTCTTCTTTTAAATTTTTTCAATTTTTTTTCAATAGTGAGACTTATCATATGTTTAGTACATTCTATTGTAAGCTATTTTAAGTTCAGTCTTAGAAAATTTGGAAGATTTTTGGAATTGTTTTTGAAGTGTGCAATTTGTACACTCATGAGTGTACACCCATATTTTCAATGTTTTTTAATTGTGGGGCTTGCATATATTTTGTACATGCTATTGTAAGATGTTTGGAGATGTTTCTTGAAGAATTTAGAGAGTTTTGGAGCTATTTTTCATGTGTACACTCTCTACATGCATGAGTGTACACCTTTTTTTTTTCAAATTTTTTTAACTGTGTGGCATGTGATATATTTTGTACATGCTATTGTAAGCTGTTTGGAGATGTTTCCTGGAGAATTTGAGAATTTTTAGAGCTATTTTTGATGTGTACACTCTATACACTATAGAGTGTACACTTTTTTTTCAAATTTTTTTAACTGTGGGGTTTGTCATATGTTTAGTACATTCTATTGTAAGCTGCTTGGAGATATTTTTTTAGAGAATTTGGGAGTTTTTGGAGTTTTTTTTTTCATGTGTACACTCTGTACACTCATAAGTGTACAACTTTTTTTTTTTTAATTTTTTTCAATAATGGGGCTTGCCATATATTTTGTACATGCTATTGTAAGCTATTTGAAGATGTTTTCTGGAAATTTTAGGAATTTTTTGGAGCTATTTTATGTTTACATTTTATGCACTCATGAGTGTACACCTTTTTTATTAAATTTTTTTTGACTGTGGGCTTGTCATATTTTTGTACATTCTATTGTAAGTTGTTTGGAATATTTTCTGAAAAATTTGGGAGGTTTTGGAGCTATTTTCCATGTGTACACTCTATACACTCATGAGTATACAATATTTTTTTTCAAATTTTTCCAACTGTGGGCTTGCTATATGTTTTGTATATTATATTGTAAGCTGTTTGGAGATGTTTTCTGGAGAATTTGAGAGTTTTTAGAGCTATTTTTCATGTGTACACTTTGTACACTCATGAGTGTACACCATTTTTTTCAATTTTTTTTTAAATGTGGAGCTTGCCATATGTTTAATACATTATATTGTAAGTTGTTTGGAGTTTATTCCTAGAAAATTTGGGTATTTTTGGAGCTATTTTTGAAGTGTACACTCTGACACTTATGAGTGTACACCCTTTTTTTCAATTATTTTTAAATGTGAAGCTTGTCATATGTTTTGTACATGCTATTGTAAGCTATTTGGAGATGTTTCTTGGAGAATTTGAAATTTTTGGAGCTATTTTTTGTGTGTCTACTCTATACACTCATGAGTGTACACCCATTTTTCAATTTTTTTAACTGTGGGGCTTGTCATATATTTATTACATTATATTGTAAGCTATTTGGAGTTTAGTCCTGGAGAATTCGAGAGTTTTTGGAGTTATTTTTGAAGTGTACATTCTATACACTCATGAGTATACACCCATTTTTTCAATTTTTTTTAGCTGTGAGGCTTGTCATATATTTAGTACATTTTATTGTAAGATGTTTGGAGATATTTCCTGAAAAATTTGGTAGTTTTTAGAGCTATTTTCTATGTGTACACTCTGTATACTCATGAGTGTACACCCTTTTTGTCAAAATTTTTTAATTGTAGGGCTTGCCATATGTTTATTATATTTTATTGTAAGCTGTTTGGAGTTTAGTCCTGAGGAATTTGGTAGTTTTGAAGTTATTTTTGAAGTGTACACTCTATACACTTATGAGTGTACACCCATTTTTAAAATTTTTTTTCAACTGTGGGGCTTGCCATATATTTTATACATGCTATTGTAAGCTGTTTGAAGATATTTCCTAAAGAATTTGAGGGTTTTGATGCTATTTTTCATGTGTACTCTCTGTACACTCATGAGTGTGCACCCATTTTTTTTAAATATTTTGCAACTATAGGGCTTGCAATATATTTTGTACATGCTATTGTAAGCTGTTTGGAGATATTTCTTGGAGAATTTGGGGGTTTTGAAGTTATTTTTCATGTGTACACTTTGTACACTCATGAGTGGACACCCCTTTTTTCAAATTTTTTTCAACTGTTGGGCTTGCCATATATTTTGTACATACTATTGTAACTTGTTTGGAGAAATTTCCTGGAGAATTTGAGAGGTTTTTAGAATTATTTTTAAAGTGTACACTCTAGGCCTCCATTCTAGGGATAATGTTCTCATTAATTCACTTTTTATTTGAAGCTTAAAATGCTTAGGAAAAAGAAAACTTTCAGATGCAGGCCATCCACAATTAGGGTAATGTTTGATTCTATTTTAGGCCGCTTTACTGATGAAGTACTTGTCATTTTAAGAAGGCTACATGTGCATCAATTCATTAGAATGCCTACAATTTAACAAGATTCAATTTCCATCACTTCAGTCATGTCCTACTGGAATATAGAAAAGAAGACATTCTACATCGGTGGTCAATGCATTCCTTTCACCCCCGATGAAGTTAAATTAATTGTAGGGATTCCAAACAGAGGGAAGAAAGTTATATGGAAAAAAATCTCCACTTTCCAAGTCTAACTCAGTTGATTTTAAGATTAAAATTGAGAAGTTAGATCGCTCGCTGACCGCAACACAATTTGTGCTGGTGTATATACATTTTTTTTACTTTCAAATCTTATATATATATATATATATCATAATTATAGAGTGACATTGGATTTGATCTCCTATGCTAATGACAGAGAGATTTATTGATTATAATTGGCCAGAAGCCATCTGGAGCTTTCTGATTTCATACTTTGATATTATTGCATCAAAATTTTTGATGCAAAAGACATCCGGGTACATGAGTGACTTTGTCACTCTTCTGATGGTATATTTTATATCTTCATATTTATATTATTTTATACATTGAAGCTAAGTTATGTAAATCTTTGTTAAAACTCTAAAATTTGGCTTTTCTACAAAGCCACGTATATTACGATGGTCAAAAATAAAGTTTGTAGAGGATTTTATTAGTAGTTTACAAGGACACCAGAAGATGCTAAATAAATTTACTTCATTTACCTCAAAATTTATTTATTCTAATTAGAAATTACTATATTTTCTTATTGGTGTAATACATGTCTTCCTATAATTTGAAGACATATCAGAGAAGGAGACCTGGCTCCATAAAATAATCCCCCCTTGTCCAATAGTAACCCACAACAGCCCCATAGGAGATCCATTCTAAGTCCAAGGAGTGAAGCCCCAAGTGGATCTCCATACATCTCTCCTTGATATTCTCATCATTTTTATGTATCTAGTCTACCATTTGCTACTACCCCTCCACAAAGCTTTGAGATAGATAAGCTACTTTCAGCTTTCAGGGCCCTAGGGGATAGAGTATTATATTTTGAAGCTTTAACAACTGAGAGAGAGAGTATATAATATTGATTCGTGGCTAGCTGTCATTGAGGTGATGGTTGCTGGACAGGAGGGTCCAAGCATATGGGAAGCTCCTGAGGAGGCTACCATAAAGGAAGCTTCTGAGGAGGCTACCACTAGATAGAAAGATGCTACTTAGCCTTTATTGAACAGCATAGAATGTGGTGTGAAGGTGAGATAACTAAGGAAGAGGAAAGCTATCTCATCCCCATTCACACAAGTGTATAGGAAGACACACATCACAATAACTCCTATTGTTGCTGCCACACAGGATGTACAGACAGTAGAGGAGGTATTTCTTGGCTTTCATTTTAGTTTAATCTAATAAAGTTGATTTCAGTGATTTATTATGTAGGTTAATATAGAGGTTCCTACAACATAGGATGAACCAACGACTACTGTCATAGTGGTTGAGGAGCATCAGGCGAAGGTATTCTTCATCTTAGAAGCTTAAACTTTAATTCATATTGAATCTAGCTCTTAAACCTTGTTAATTTCTTGCAGCCAGTTGAGACACATAATATCATAAACTTCTCATCAAGTGATGTTCTGTCTAAGCCAATGCTGCATCTCATTGACACTTCTTACGCTCGATTCAAGGACAAGTAAGTCATTGCTTAGTATATTTCATTCAGTATATGTAAAATTACTTTTTAATTTAGTAATGCTCACATTCCCATGCTTCTCACATGCAGGAGTGATAGCATATTCTCAGCTAAAATTATAATTATTACGGAGGCCAAATTGATGAATTGTTGATAGATCAGTATCTGTCAGATGCATATGTTGATGCATTCTCTTATTTGCTAGCCAAGAAGAATAAGATTTATCATGGGCTATAGGTCTCATGCCTACACTGGGTGAGTTAGTGCACGAAGGCTTAGGTTATATGATGTCTTCTAAAGTTTTGATAGTTATAAGCTAATAATTTTTAACTTTTTTTTGAATTCTTACAGAGTTATGCTAAATATGGCCTATCGAAAGAAAGTAAAACATTCATCAAGCATATTACTCCAAATAGTATTTCAATGATTGATTTACTCTTACTTTCAATCATCAATAATCAGCATTGGACACTACCAGTAGGCATTTTAAGAAAGAGGCTTGGTACTTCTATGAATCATTGTCAAACCCAACTCATAAGGCTATTCTTCTTAATATTGTAAGAATTATTATCATTTCAGTTCTTCTCAAATGCATACTTTGTACCTAACTCTTTACCTTATGTACTTAACTCTTTAAATTAAATTACTCATTTAAGATGCTGGCCAGGCTTTTGGAGCAATCCTCAGGAATGACCAATCAAAGTGATCAGTGGTATACCAGTCCAAGAAAATAGTATTGATTGTGGAATGTTTGTGTGTAAATACATAGAGGTAGTGGTCAGCAAACCTCCGGTGGTGTGGGTTGAGCACCAAGATTGGCCAAAGAAAATGAACTACTTCAGAGCTGAGTTTGCTTATGCTATTTTTTGTTTAAATATGAAATAACTGAGTTGTACAATGTTGAATGCAAGAAGGTTGTTGTGCATATGAATAAAGTGTTTGGAAATCTAAATGTAGACCATCTCTATATTTATCTATGCTATACATGCTATTGTGAGATGTTTGTACATTCTATTGTAGACCATCTCTTTATTTATCTGTGTTGTACATGCAATTGTAATATGTTTGTACATGTTATTGTAAGATGTATGTACATGCTATTATAGATCATCCCTTTATTTATTTATGTTATATATCCTATTGTAAGCTGTTTGGAGTTGTTTCTTAGTAATTTAGTGCAGTTTCTCTTTTTTTTTTTAAATTTTTTCAACTGTGGGGCTTGCCATATGTTTAACACATTCTATTGGAAGTTGTTTGGAGTTTAGTCCTTGGAAATTTGGTGGTTTTTGGAGCTTTATTTTATGTGTACACCTTCTTTTAAATTTTTTTCAACTATTCTACCCTATTTTTTAATTATATGTTTAGTAGATGCTATTCTAAGTTTGGAGGCTTTAGTGTTTGAGCTATTTTCATGTGTACATTCTATACACTCATGAGTGTACCCCATATTTTCAAATTAAATCACTGTGGGGCTCATTATATGTTCAGTAGATGTTATTTTAAACTGTTTGGAGGCTTTTGGGGAGATTTTTGGATCAATTTTCAATATGTACTATGGTGTTTAATTTTTTTGGTTGTTTGTGAGTGTGTGTGTATGGGGGGGAGACACCATGCAGCTCTAAGGATGTACTTACTAAGGTGATCGGGTATGACATTGAGAAATAGTATACTATCTTGAAAGATAGAAGTCACTACCCTACAATAGACCTAATCACCTAATAAGGGCTCCTAAGGCATGATGGGTCTTCGAATATACGAGAGATTTTTTCCCTACTTTACATGGATGAATAAAGTAGGGTTTATTTAAAATGGGTTTTAAAGTTCCTTATTGGGGGGAGAGGGAGCCCTCATAGTTAATTACATCTTAAGGAAAGTTAATCTCTTAAGAATACTCTCGATTAAAGTAGACGATTATTGTCTCCAAAGAATTCAAAGATAGGACTATCAATAAATTAGTTGTATTTTAGAAAATCAAGTGGGATGGATCAAAATGAGAGAGTTATTAATGAAGCTAAATGAGATAAGTAGAGAATATTCATAATACTAGGAAACCTAGCGAACATTCCAATCTATTATATGGTTGGGCTTTATATTTTTGAAATTGAAGAGATTTTATATGTTTGAGTTAACATTTCATTAGAAAGCTAGGACTTATATTCTAACAACACAAGATTATTAGGATACCTATGAGGTAAGGATTTATGCTAGTAGACCAAAAAAAAATAACAATCTCAGATCCTAAATCTGGGGAGCTTTGGCAAGGGCCAAAGCACAACCTAAATCTAAGGCGAAAAATGGGTATATTGTTTACCTCCATAATAGAGAGTAAACCACCTGACTATTGGACTTATTATTATGTGGAGTGACACCCAGCTAACTCCTCCTAGGCTTTAAATCCATGTAGGCAAGTCTTATGCTTTGCAATATGGTTAGGGTGTTATTTAGAAAAGAAACTAAGTCCTTAAACTCACTCCTTAAGAGACTAGAGCATGAATGGTATGAAAAATGGCTTAATCTAATGCAAATCTTATCATATTTTATTTGATTTTGGACTCTTTATTTTGACACAGGTTATAGAATTTTATATGCCTAAATGCATGATGAAATTGATTATTTGGCTAAATCAAAAGATAAAGAGGTATTATTCCATCATAGGCTCTCAAAGGTTAAGCCCTTTGTGGTATTTATTTTTGAGATGTGGGGCACCACAAAGATCTTAGGGGTGCTTATTGAAGTGATCGGGCATGACATTAAGGAATGATGTACTATCTCAAAAGATAGAAATCACCATCCTATAATAGACCTAATCACATAATAAGGACTCCTAAGGCATAATGGGTCTTCAAATATACCAGAGATCTTTCCTCTACTTTACATGAAAAAGTAAAGTAGGGTGTATTTTAAGCCGGGTTCATTAAGTTTCCTATGGAGGCAAGCCCCCATAGTTAATTACATCCTAAGGAATGAGAATTCTTTAAGAATACTCTCGATTAAAGTAAATAATTAGGGTATCCAAAAATTTCAAGGTTAAGACTATCAAAGGATTGGCTATTTTAGAAAATCAAATGAGATAGATCAAGGAGAAGACTTATTTTTGGAATCCAAAGGGAGAAAGTAAGAAATGCACATGGTACTAGGAAGCCTAGTGAGCATCCAATCTACCCTATAATTGTGGTTTGTATTTTTGAAATTGAAGAGAGTTAATTATTTGAGTTGACATTTTATTAGTTGCTAGGACTTATAATTTCACAACATAAGATTGTGAAAATTCCTAAGAGGTAAGGATTCATGCTTGTAGCCCGAAGGAAATAGCTACCTCGGACCCTAAGTTAGGGAGCTTTGGCGAAGGCCGAAGTACGACCTAAATATAAGGCAAAAATGGGTATATGGTTTACCTCTACAAGAGAGAATAAACCACCCGACTTATTACCGCTTGGAGAGGCAGCCAGCTAACTCCTATGCTTTAAATCTATGTAGGCAAGTCTTATGCTTTGCAAGATGGATAGATTGTTGTTTATTTAGAGAGGAAACTAAGTCCTTAAACTCAGAGACTAGAGCATGAGTGATACGAAACCATGACTTAATCTAATGCAAGTTTTTTATCGAATTTATTTGATTCTTTTGGACTCTTTATTTTGACACATGCTATGTGATTTTGTATGTCTAAATGCATGAGAATTTGATTATGAGCCAAATCAAGAGAGAAAGGGGTGTTCTTCCATCAAAGGCTCTCACAGGTTAAGCATTCATTCTTTGGCAAAGATGGAAGCCCCCTCTTAATAAGAGTGGAAGAATATGACATGCATGATATTATACATTCATTCATCCAGCTAAGGGATTGCTAAAAATTTTATTATCTTGATTTAATTTCTAGGCTTTTATGTGAGGTTATGAGTTATTTTAAAATTTTAGTTATGAGTTGTTAATTAGGGTAGAAAAATTAATTTCATCATGAGAGCCTACCCATCCAGGCCACACATTCAAGCATCAATCATAAAGAAACTATGAAAAGCATGTTATTCTAATGCACAATCTAACGCAACATCAAACAATTTATAGACAATCGTAAAAGAATAAAAGGCCAGTGCAGTCGAGTTCCACCGTACACCCCGAAAAGAGAAAAAAAGATGAGTAGCCGAGCTTTACCCTTATCCAACCCGGATTACAATAAATAATACATGCTATGAGGCTCTTCTTTTCTTCATTTCTTTCTTCTCTTTCTTTTGATTTGATTTTCTCTAAAGGCATCATAGGGCACCCCAGGGACTAAGCCTTCTGGCCTCTGCTCATCCTAATCTCCCATAATACTAATCTTAATTCCTAATATAAAATTACATCAAAAATAGGAAAAGTAAATCTAGCTACATGTGCAAAATAAATGTTAGCTAAACATACCATACAACCCAAACAGTTATATGAATAATTAGACTTAGCACCCCACACATGGGTAACCAAGCCCACCTATCTTAATGAGTTCTACTCAGGGGCTAAGCAACCTGCACAACACACATATTTATATTTTTATTAAAGTGGCCCCTTAAGCACAACCCCCTACAGAAATTATGATTAGGCTAATAATGGCCTAACATCCAGCTCTAAACATACACTAACATCTAAATATTACACAAAAAAAAAAACACAACATCATACAATGCCCTAACTTATAAGTGGTGACTTAGTATTCTAATGTGTGTGCTTAAGGCTTGTGTAGGACTTTACTAGGCTTCTTTAGTTTAAGTTTCAATTTGGAGTTTGAATTTATTTACATTTTATCTTTGGGTGATTTCAATTTAAATGATTTATTTTTTTATTTTTATTTCACCTTTATTTGGTTAAAATGATGTTTAGGTTTTTAAGAATGAAGAGTAGAATGAATTCCATTTGTAGATGGAACTCACCCTATTCTACATCCTAATCCCTAAAGAATCTAACTAAGGTCCTTAAGTATCTTAATTAGCCCATTTGAATTTGTGTAATTCATTTGATTTGATTTAGAATTTAGAATTTGAGTTTGTTTAAATATTTGATTAATTGATTTTGGATTAGATGTTTTAGTTTAATTGTATCTTGATAATTCAATATCCTTAATGTCCAATGAAGTTTAAGTTTGTTTAAGTTCATGTGTTTTTGATTGATTAATTTTAGATTAGATGCTTTGGTTTAATTAAATCTTGATAATTCAATATCCTTTTAAATTAATATCTAATTCTTTTCTTTGTTTATGGTTATAAGACTTAACTTTATGTTTATTTAATTTGATTGTGGTTCATTTATTTGTAGTTTGATTGGATTAGATTAAGTGAGATTTTATTTTGATTTTAATTGGGTTTGATTCTTTGTAATTAGAATATTATTTTTAATCTCATCCATTTTTCATGTTCACCAAAGTTTGGTTAGTATTTTGATTTTATACATTGGATAGTTGATTAGTTTATCTTATTTATGTAGGTTGAATGAGATTTGATTTGATTATATATTAAATTGATGAGAGTCTTTCTTAATTTAACTTAATTTGATTTAACTTGATTTGATTAGCTTTATTGGTCTATAGGTTTGCTTAAGTTCGATGTGATTCTGTGATTAGTTTAATTAAGAAGTGTATTTATGTTAATTATAAAGGTTTGTTTAATTTTTAATTTGATTTCATATTTGTTTAAACTAATGATGTAATTAATGGCTTAATAATTTAGATTTTGATTAATATTTAATTGCATTTATGTTTGCATAGGCTTAGGTTTAATATGATTAATTTAATTAACTTAATTAGTTTATTTAAGAGGTATGATTAATTATTAAATTAAATAAAGATTTGTTTAATTTTTAGATTGATTTCATATTTATTTGGGTTAATGATGTAATAAATGAGTTGATGATTTAAGTTTAAATTAGGATTTGATTAGCATTTACTTGCATTTTTTATGTTTGATTAAGCTTAAGTTTAATATGTTTAATTTAATTGACTTAATTAGTTTATTTAATAGATGTGATTAAATTAATTAGTAGATTACTTAAGTGTTTGATTTGAATTAATTTTAATGTGATTTATAAAATTAATTTGGTTTATTAAGTTGATGGATTAATTTATTAAGTTTATATTAATTAGATGTTTGATTAATTAAGTTTGATTAAGGTAATTAAAAATTTAAATTATTAGATTAATTAAGGGTTTGTTTAATTAGAGATTAATGACTTAATTTTCCACATGTGAATGATTTGATTTAGTTAAGTGTTTTACTTAGTTTGATTTGATTAAAGGATTATTGTTATTAAGTGAATTAATTGTTTATTTTATTTCAATTAAGTTTGATTATCTATGATTAGAGTTTTATTGATTTGATTCACTTATTATGTTTGTTTGAATTTATTAACATGTTTGATTTAGTTATTAGGCTGAAATATTTAATGGTTAATTAATTATCTTATTCCAAATGGATGTGATTTAATCATATGTTAATTAAGTTTACTTTAATTTTATTTGGTTTAATTCTATTAGTTTTAAATGATTATGTTGAATTGGTTTATTAATCAATTTGATTTTTTTATTTATTTAATGATTATTTAGTTTCAATTTATTTATACTCATTAAGGGGTATCATATGATTAAGATTCCATGCTTAGTGTAGGTTTTGTTATACTGGTTTGACCCATGTTAAAGTTTCCTAGATTTGTTTAATTTTAAGTTTGATTAAGATTTAATCATTTAATTGAGTTTTATTAACTTAAATATGTGTAATCATATTTAATTTAATTTTCTCTAAGGATGATATTATTCTGATTTGAGATTTGATTAATGATTGCTTAAGTGCTATTTTATTTTTGATTTTTGATTTGATATTTAAATTATTTTTAGATTATATTTTAATTAACTCTTTAATTGATTAAACTCTGCTCTTAAGTATTTGTTTGGGGTTCATTAGGATTCAGAAGATCATATTATTTTCTTTAAGCCATTTTTGAAGATTTTTATAAATTTTTAAATTTTTATTTGATTTATTTTATTAAAATAGATAATCTGAACTTCAAATTTTAATTTTCCCAATCCAAAAGTCCTTTTGTGGGTGTGCTTTAACTTTAGTTTCAATCCTTGAAAATTTCAATTTAATTATATATATATATATATATATATATATATATATATATATTTGGTTTTATTAATGAAATTTGATTTTCACTAAAACTTAAATTAAGCTCAAAATACTTAGTAAAATTTGAAGATTTTGGCTTTGTTGGATTCCTCTCAAAAGATGAATCCAACTAGCCATTGTTCACAATTTTTAGTTAATTATTTTTTTTTTCCTGAAATTTTGAAATTTCACGTGATTTAAATTAATTTTTTTTTTTAAAAGAAAATATCTGCGCGCTCACGTCAGCTGTTGGGCGGAAGACCGGTCAACTCATGAAGAGCGATCCGTGGCTCACTCTGGAACATTCTATCACAAATCAAATGGTCTAGACTAGATCAAGGTGATCGAGGCTAGATTGCGTGATCGCGCTGTTTGAGCCATCCATCGCGGTAACTATGTGATCGAATGTGATTTTAGCACATGTAACTGAACGGATGATCCACACACAATCTAAGTCGTATGATTCTGTGAACCACGGGATTGGACACCGGCTATAGCCCCGCCGATGGTGAATAGTAAAAACATATTTTTTTAAGGAAAAATAGGGTTTTTTAAACGAAAACTTGTCTGAATGGACTCATTTTCATGTCAATTCACACCGAAAAAAAATTCTATTTTCTAATTGAGATGATTTAAAGTAAAAATGTGGGTTTATCTAGGGGAATTCCTAAAATTGCAAGAAAATTAACATAAAATACGAGAAATCCTAAGGCCGGCTAAAGTTTGGCAAAATTTACCTCGCCGGGGATGGTTTCCGACGTCGGTGAAGATCCGAGCAAACTCCTAGGTATGTGAGGAAGCTTTGGAATGATCTTTACTCTTTGCCTCCCTTTGGAATGTCATCTTCTCTGATGTTTACTGTTGCCTCGCCAGAAAAGCAACTATTTGTGTTTTTGAGCTCAAAAATGGCTCAAAGAGGTGGGGGATGGATTCCTTTTAGCTCTGGAGAGCTTTTGGGGGCTGAATGGTGGTGGGAGGAAGAGGTCCAAAGCCTCATTTCCCCCTCCTTTTATAATGGCCGAAAATACACTCTTTTTGAATTTTTTGGCTCCAAATTGATTGTCATCTTGCTTGGGGTGGTTGGAATGAATGATGGATTGATTGAGGAATTTGGAGTTAAGTGCATGTGATGGGAGAGAAATAAATGAGGTTGGGTGAAATCCTATGTGGGGGAGGATCCATGAGGGATTTAAATGGGTTGGGTTAGTTTTGGGCTGATCCTAAATGGGTTTGGGTCGAGTTTGATCAGCCCCCAATGGGTCTTGGCTTGGTTTCAAGGGATTTGGCATAATATGGGTCATATTGGGTCAAATTGACCCATTTGACCAAAATTGGCCAAATTAGCTTAAGTTATGGGTTGATTCATGTTCAATTGGCTAATTAAAGATGAATGCGGTCTTTGGTTTGAATTAATTTGGATTTAATTTGGATTTAGGCCAAATTGACCCTTTAGGAAAATTTGGGCTAGGTTAGGTCAAGTTGGCCAATTGGGCTCGATTGATCAAATTGAGTTTAATTATGGCTTTGGTCAAGTTCAATAATCAATTTGGAATAAACTTTAGCCATTGGTTGCAATAAATTTAGATTTGACCCAATTTGGTCCTTTAGGCCAATTTGGGTCAACTTGGATCAAATGGCCAATTGGGCTTGTTTTGGCTCAATTAGTGGCAAGTCATATTTAAATATTGACTTTGGGTTGATTCAAGTCATTAGTTTCAATCAATTTGGTGTAGGATGAGTTTTGGCTAGTTTTGGTTTATTTAGGCTAAGGGTTGACTTGGTCAAATGGCTAACTTGACTTGGTTTGACACAATTGATTGCAATTGATCATTCTAGGGTGATCAACAATCACGGTGGAAGGTTTTGGTGAGCTTGGTTCAATCCAATTTGGGTTGGATTAGAAGTTGGCTCAAATGGGTCTTTTAGGTCACTTTAGGTCAAGTGGACCTAAGTGGGTCAATTGGTTTGGTTTTGGTTTGATTCGAGTTTAGTTAAACTTATATATGAGTCTTAGATTAAAATATAAATTCAACGATAGTCAATTTAGAGTCCAAGATTTGGTTTTGATTAAATTTTAAGTCAAAAGGGCTAGGTCTTGACTTGGGTTGAATAATTTGATGATTGTAGGTTTTATTTATATTTGGATAATGATGAATGAATGATTGATTGAGAAAATCCATTAATTTTGATTTGATTTGGATATAATTTATAAGTCCAAAGAATTGGCTTAAAGGGTTTGAGTTTGGATTTGATTTTCGATATAGTTTTGGTCATTTAAATTTGGATTTCATTTATATTTATGAATATAAATGAAAAAATAATTGATTTATAAAGAAATCAATTGAGTTTGATTTGATCTATAGGGAATTTTGGCTAAGCTTATGAATGTGGTTCATATGGCTTAAGAAGGGTTTTAGGATTTGAATTTGATTTTGAGTTTCAATCATTTGGAGTCAAATTTAAAATTAGATTCGAAATTTGAATTTGAATTTGAGATTTGGTTAGAGAATTGAATTTGGGTTTGATTTGAGAAAGTGTACCTAGATTGGGTTTAGGCTATGGGATAGGTAATTTTCTTAAATCCTAAGGCATAGCCTAATCTTATGATTAACACTTCTAAGTCTCTAGGCATAGGTTAAGTGTTCACCTAATCACTAGAAGTGTCTTATGATTTAGGAGTTCTTAGTATCTAGAAGAGTCCTAGGTCTAAGAAGAGGAGGTTAAGAGCTCACTGCAAAAGTGAGGTCAACAAAAGGACCCCCAATAGGTGTGGTGTAATTGATAAGGCACACCACACGTATTGGCATTGACCGAAATAATCAATAACATCCAAAAGATTGTAACAAACAACGGAAGTGAGGACTTAGACCCGAAAGGTAGATATAATTATGATCTTAGTGCAATGCAGCTCTCTTTATGCCAAGAGCGTAAGAGAGCAAGAAAGAATCCACAAGGGATTGAGTACATGAAACTTCTTCTAGGGAAACATGTTCAAGCTATCCACTGGGGATATGGATATGAGTTTGATTATGAGTACAATTTGTTTGAGTGTGCATCCACTAGGGATAAGAATTTGATTGGATTTCTTTGATTTATCTGATTAGACTCCACTAGGTAGGTTGGTTTAATTTTTTATGGCTCCACTGAGGAGAAGAGTTCTAGATTGAGGGCATATCCGCTGGGGATGTACACTCGATTAAATTTGTTTGATTTAGATCTAAGCTCCACTAGAGAGGCTAATTTGATTTGGGCCTCACTAGGGAGAAATTTTGTTTACTTAATATGTTTAATTTGATTCCACTAGAAGGTTAGTTTTGAATTTATTTTGCTATGGACCCTGTTGGGGTGCGATGGACTACACTAAGAAGGAGCCACGGGGGCCTTAGCCTGTCTTAGATTTATAAGTCCAAAGGGGGTAGTCTTTCTGCCATAAAGTAGGACTATCCAACCTAAGGGGTTGCCTTTCGGTGTGCAATGATGGTACTAGGAAGAAAGCATAGCAAACTTACATCTTCCAAAGTAGGGATTAGCTGTTGGGGGTGATTTGTCAATGGAGCAACAAATCGAACCCTACTAAGCGGTTCTAAGTGGCTGGTCTTACCTCAGTAGTTCGATGATTGATTTGAATTAATTTAATTTAATTTGGTGTGTTACGTTGTGGGCCTTGTTGGCGTGTGATGGATCGAGAAGCTATCGCCTTGACCTATCTCGATTTATAGTCAAAGGGATAGTCTACCAGGTATATCCACAAGTTTCCTTTTGGTGTGCATGATGACTAGGAAGAAGGCGTAGTAGACTTACATCTTCCAAAGTAGGGATCAATTGGGGTGATCTCGATGGCATAATCAATCGACTTAGTATTGAGTGGCGCCAGGGGTCTTACCTTAACTCAAGAGTAGTCCTGATGATTAATTTGATTTGATTTGATTTAATTTAATTTGATGTGTTATATTGTGGACCTTGTCAGCGTATGATGAACCCACTGAGAAGGAGCTATGTCGGCCTTGACATATCTCAAATTTACAAGTCCAAAGGGGTAGTCTACCAGCCATAAGGTAGAACTATCCAACCTAAGGGTTGCCTTTCGGTGTGCAACGACGGTACTAGGAAATTAGCGTAATAGACTTACATCTTCCAAAGTTGGGATCAGGAGCATCTTTCCTATGGTGGGTAGTACCAATCAGTAGAATTCTATCAGTATGATCGGTGTGGGTAGCATCGGAAGAATCCATGAGGGTTGAGGGCATGCAGTATTCTCTCTCTAGTAATTTATGCGATGCAGCCTCCACGGCCTCTCCTATCTAATGTGTCTGCCCACACTATGAGGGATGAAAAAACATAAATCAAATTGAGCCCCTTTCGGTTTGTAAGCCCCACTATAGAGGCGGTTAAGATGATAGACCTTCTCCTTGTCAGATAGCCTCAAATAGGTGAGGTGAAATTGAGATCCTCCTAATGTATTCTTCTCCATCAGAATCAAAGAGAGGGTGAAACTTGTTCTCCTTGATAAGAGGAGACACTATCCTAGGTAACTCCTCTGCCGCAGACTTGGAAGCTGCCTCTAGCTCCTTAGCTATGTGGTCATGATGCTGCTTGATATTGCGGAATGACTTGGGTCCTACTAGAGGGGCACAAGAACTAGACCCAACCTGTAGGTTGGGGAGACTATCCACGAAGATAGGTATCCTTCCCCTTAGAGAAAGCGAGTGAGTGTTAGCCGTCTTGGTGCGAAAACCATTGAGTGCCGGTACTAGAACTACACGGAGGCCACAACCTTCCTCTTTAGTGAAACTGGTTAGATGACATCTCAACTGGATGGCTTAGGTCCACTTCTTGTGAGTGGGGTGGTTTCTCACAGTGATAACCCGCTCAAACCTTCAAAATGAATGAGGTGAGAAAAGTCGGTGTGGGAGGTCATCAGGCAAATCTATCCAGGAAAAGTAAACATGTGCCTTGCCATGTGTGAAAACTAAAAATGCATGACTCCTATATGCATTTATGGAAATATAACTTATATTAGATTTGCCTTGATATTTGTTCCCACAAGTAGTTTGGAGTTTGAACCCTCATTAATGTGTTGAGTGGGGTTCATGAAGTGGATATTGAGGAGAGTCTTTGCCATTTAATTTCGATTTAGAACCCATACTTAACCGATTTAGGTAGGTTGGATGGGGTTCTAAAATTTGAGGAGAGATTTTCTTGGAGATATTTTTGTTTTGTGCATCTTGTTTGAAAAATATTGATGGTTTGAAAGACCTCTACTTAGAAAATTTAGGTATGCTAAGAAGAGGTTGTGATTATGTGTTTGAAATATTTTTGCTTGTGAAGATTTGATTGTGTGATATTTTGAAAATGAGGCTTCTTACTTAACAAATTTGGTATGTTAAGTAGATTCCACATGTGTTTAATTTGTGCTTGATGATGATACTTTCACTTAAGAAATTTGGTATGCTAAGTGAAAGTCAAATGTGATTGTGAGATAGATTTGCTTTTCTTTGAAGATGGGAGTCCCACTTAACAAATTTGGTATGTTAAGTGAAATCCCCAAATGTGTTTGAGATATATTTATTTTTCTTTGAGAATGAGACTTTCACTTAACAAATTTGGTATGTTAAGTGAAAGCTCAAGTGTGGTTTGACATGAAAAATTGGATCCTTATTTAACAAATTTACTATGTTAAAATAGGGATCAAATGTGTGTTGAAAAGAGACCCTCACTTAACAAATTTGATATGTTAAGTCAAATTCAAATGTGTTTATGATTTTAAAAATTAAACTCTCACTTAAAAAATTTGGTATGTTAAGTGAAAGTCAAATGTATTTATGATTTTTTAAAAATGAAACTCTCACTTAACAAATTTGGTATGTTAAGTGAAAGTCAAATGTGTTTATGATTTTGAAAATGAAACTTTCACTTAACAAATTTGGTATGTTAAGCAAAAGTCAAATGTGCTTATGATTTTTGAAAATGAAACTCTCACTTAACAAATTTGGTATGCTAAGTGAAAGTCAAATGTGATTGTGATTTTGAAAATGAAACTTTCACTTAACATATTTGGTATGTTAAGTGAAAGTCAAATGTGATTGTGATTTTGAAAATGAAATTTTCACTTAACATATTTGGTATGTTAAGTGAAAGTCAAATGTGATTGTGATTTTGAAAATGAAACTCTCACTTAACACATTTGGTATGTTAAGTGAAAGTCAAATGTGCTTATGATTTTTGAAAATGAAACTCTCATTTAACAAATTTGGTATGTTAAGTGAAAGTCAAGTATGTTTATGATTTTGAAAATGAAACTCTCACCAAACAAATTTGGTATGTTAAGTGAATGTCAAGTGTGTTTATGATTTTTGAAAATGAAACTCTCACGTAACAAATTTGGTATGTTAAGTGAAAATCAAGTGTGTTTATGATTTTTGAAAATGAAACTGTCACTTAACAAATTTGATATGTTAAGTGAAAGTCAAATGTGTTTATGACTTTGAAAATGAAACTCTCACTTAACAAATTTGGCATGTTAAGTGAAAGTCAAATGTGTTTATGATTTTTGAAAATGAAACTCTCACTTAACAAACTTGGTATGTTAAGTGAAAGTAAAATATGTTTATGATTTTAAAAATAAAACTCTCACTTAGAAAATTTGGCATGTTAAGTGAAACTCAAATGTGTTTATGATTTATGAAAGAAAATGAACTTATTTAACAAAATTAGGTATGCTAAATGGAGTTCAATTTGTTCTTATGATGCTCAAAAAGTGGGTTCTCATTTGATATACTTGGACATGTCAAATGAGCTCCCAATGTGTTTTGAAGTCCAAGACTTTGGCAAGAAGGAGTTTTATCAAACAAATGCAAATAGAATTCAATTTGCTTTACCTTCTCTAAGGGAAGGGGAACTCCCATTTGACAAATTTGCCAAGTGGGGGTTCAAATATGTCTTGACTTCTCTTTTGTGTGTGTATGGTTTATTGCTTTTCGAAAAGAGGAGAAACTTCAACTCTAGCACATGTGAAATATGCTAAGTGGAGTTTCAATTTTTGTATCATGATTTTATTCAAAAATAGAATCTCCATTCAACAAATTCGAGTGTGTGGGATGGGGAAAGCTATTCCCAAAGAAAATGTTCTTTTAAAAAATACATTAAAAATTATTGATTTTGATTTTTAAAAAGGAACCTCCTTATAACAATCATAGGATTTGTTAAATGAGGTTTGGTTATATGTGTTTTGTGCCATTTTTTTGAAAATTTCTTATAAATTTATGTGTAAAGATATTTTATTATATGGATTTGAAAAAGTGCTTTTTGGAAAGATATGTTAACTTGTAGAAGGGTTTTATTTTCTTATTGTTAATGGGATGAACATTGCCTCACCATCAGAATGGTGAAGAGATTCTTAATTTTGGTCATCTCCTTTGTTTGATTAATTTTAATTTTCACCTATTAGGGGAATCCAATATGGATTTTAGGACCTACATGGAGTGAGGTCTTAAAACCTAAAGGATATTGGCAAGCTTTTCTTAAGGATGAAATAAGCTAAGTGTCAATGAAAAGAATGATAGTCTTAGGCCTATATAAAATATAAGTCTACTATCGATGCTTGGAGACAATAATTATCTACTAAAGATGGAGAGAGGTACTATCCCTAGCAAAAATCGCTAGAAAAATCTATGGTGTTTATTTTTGAGATGTGGGACACCATGTAGATCTAGGGGGTACTTATTGAAGTGATCAGGTAAGAAATTAAGGAATGATGTACTATCTCGAAAGATAGAAATCACCACCCTATAATGGACCTAATCACTTAATAAGGACTCCTAAGGCATGATGGGTCTTCAAATATACAAGAGATCTTTCCCCTACTTTGCATGAAAAAGTAAAGTAGGGTTTATTTTAAGTCGGGTTCATTAAGTTCCCTTTGGAGGCAAGTCCCCATAGTTAATTACAATGAGAATTCCTTAAGAATGCTCTCGATTAAAGTAGACAATTAGGGTCTCTAAAGATTTCAAGGTTAAGACTATCAAAGGATTGGATATTTTAGAAAATCAAATGGGATAGATCAAGGAGAAGATTTAGTTTTGGAGTCCAAAGGGAGAAAGTAGGAAATTCTCATGATACTAGGAAGCCTAGTGAGCATCCAATCTACCCTATAATTGGGCTTTATATTTTTGAAATTGAAGAGAGTTAATTATTTGAGTTGACATTTTATTAGATTGCTAAGGTTTATAATTCCACAACATAAGATTGTGAAAATGCCTAAGAGGTGAGGATTTATGCTTGTAGCTTGAAGGAAATAGCTACCTCGGACCTTAAGCTATGGAGCTTTGGCAAGAGCCGTAGCATGACCTAAATCTAAGGTGAAAATGGGTATATGGTTTACCTCTACAAGAGAGAATAAATCCCCTGACTGCTGGACTTATTACCACCTGAAGTGGTAGACATCTAACTCCTCCTGCGCTTTAAATCCATGTAGGTAAGTCTTATGCTTTGTAAGATGGCTAGACTGTTGTTTATTTAGAGAGAAAACTAAGTCCTTAAACTCACTCCCTAAGAGACTAGAGCATGAGTGGTATGAAACCATGACTTAATCAAATGCAAGTTTTTTTTATCAAATTTATTTGATTCTTTTGGGCTCTTTATTTTGACACAAGCTATGGGATTTTGTATGCCTAAATGCATGAGAATTTGATTATGGGCTAAATCAAGAGGGAAAGGGGTGTTCTTCCATCAAAGGCTCTCACAAGTTAAGCCTTCATTCTCTGGAAAAGATGGAAGCTCCCTCTTAACGAGAGTAGAAGAATATGACATGCATGATATTATACATTCATTCATCCAGCTAAGGGGTTGCTAAAAATTTTATTATCTTGATTTAAGTCCTAGGCTTTTATGTGAGGTTATGAGTTATTTTAAAATTTTAGTTATGAGTTGTTAATTGGGGTAGAAAAATTAATTTAATCCTAAGAGTCTACCACATCCAGGCCACACATTCAAGCATCAATCATAAAGAAACTATGAAAAGCATGCTATTCTAATGTGCAATTTAAACACAACAACAAATAATTTTATTGGCTACTGTAAAAGAATAAAAGGCCAGTGCGGTTGAATTTCACCGTACACCTTGAAAAGAGAAAAAAAGATAGGTAGCCGAACTCTACCCTTATACAATCTGGATTATAAAAAATAATACATGTTATGGGGGTCTTCTTTTCTTCATTTCCTCCTTCTCTTTCTTTTGATTTGATTTGCTCCAAAGGCTTGGCACCCAGGTGAGCCTTGAGCTTTACTCATCTAATCCCCATAATATTAATCCTAATTCTAATACAAAATTACATCAAAATAAAAAAAAGTAAATCTAGCTACACTGCAAAATAAATGTTAGTTAAACATCTTACAACCCAAGCGTTATATGAATAATTTGGACTTAGCACCCCACACATGGGTAACCAAGCCCACCTATCCTAATATGAGTTATGCTCATGGGCTAAGCAACCTGCACAACAAACACATTTATATTTTTATTGTAGTGGCCCCTTAAGCACAACTTGCGGTAGAAAATATGATTAGACTAATAACGGCCTAACATCCAATCTACGAAACATACACCCTAACATCCAGTCTAAAACATTACATCATAAAATAAAATACAACATCATACATACAACACCCTAACTTGGCACTAGAAGTGGTGACTTAGTATTCTAATGTGTGTGCTTAAGGCTTGTGTGGCCTTTCTTCTTCTTTAGTTTAAGTTTCAATTTGGAGTTCGAATTTATTTAAATTTTACCTTTGGGTGATTTCAATTTAAATGATTTAATGATTTTTTTTTATTTCACCTTTATTTGGTTAAAATGATATTTAGGTTTTCAAGAATGAAGAGTAGAATGACTTCCATTTGTAGATGAAACTCACCCTATTCTACATCCTAATTCCTAAAGAATCTAACTAAGGTCCTTAAGTATCTTAATTAGCCCATTTGAATTTTTGTAATTCATTTGATTTGATTTATAATTTCGAATTTGAGTTTATTTAAGTATTTGATTGATTGATTTTGGATTGGATGTTTTAGTTTAATTGCATCTTGATAATTCAATATCCTTAATATCTAATGAAGTTTAAGTTTGTTTAAGTTCATGTGTTTTTAATTGGTTAATTTTAGATTAGATATTTTGGTTTATGATAATTCAATATCCTTTTAAATTAATATCTAATTCTTTTCTTTGACTATGGTTATGAGACTTAACTTTATATTTATTTAATTTGATTGTGGTTCATTTATTTGTAGTTTGATCAGATTAGATTAATTGAGATTTTATTTTGATTTTAATTGGGTTTGATTCTTTGTAATTAGGATTTTATTTTTAATCTCATCCATTTGTCATGTTTATCAAAGTTTGGTTCGTATTTTGATTTCATACATTGGATAGTTGATTAGTTTATCTTATTTAAGTAGGTTGAATGAGATTTGATTTGATTATTTATTAAATTGATGAGAGTCTTTCTTAATTTAACTTAATTTGATTTGATTAGTTTTATTGGTCTATGGGTTTGCTTAGGTTCGATGTGATTATGTGATTAGATTAATTAAGAAGTGTATTTATGTTAATTATAAAGGTTTGTTTAATTTTTAATTTGATTTCATATTTCTTTAAACTATTGATATAATTAATGACTTAATAATTTAGGTTTAATTTAGGTTTAGATTAGTATTTAATTGCATTTATGTTTGATAAAGCTTAGGTTTAATATGATTAATTTAATTAACTTAATTAGTTTATTTAAGAGGTATGATTAATTATTAAATTAAATAAAGATTTGTTTAATTTTTAGATTGATTTCATATTTATTTGGGTTAATGATGTAATTAATGAGTTAATGATTTAAGTTTAAATTAGGATTTCATTATTATTTAATTGCATTTTTTATGTTGGATTAAGCTTAAGTTTAATATGATTAATTTAATTGACTTAATTAATTTATTTAATAGGTGTAATTAAATTAATTAGTAGATTAATTAAGTGTTTGATCTGAATTAATTTTAATGTGATTTATAATATTAATTTGGTTTATTAAGATGATGGATTAATTTATTAAGTTTGCATTAATTAGATGTTTAATTAATTATGTCTGATTAAGGGCAATTAAAATTTTAAATTATTAGATTAATAAAGGGTTTGTTTAATTAGAGATTAATGTCTTAATTTTCTACATGTGAATGATTTGATTTAGTTAAGTGTTTTAGATAAGTTTGATTTGATTAAAGGATTATTGTTATTACCATCATTGTTATTAAGTGAATTAATTATTTATTTCATTTCAATTAAGTTTGATTATTCATGATTAGAGTTTTATTAATTTGATTCACTTATTATGTTTGTTTGATTTTATTAACATGTTTGATTTAGTTGTTAGGTAGAAATATTTAATGGTTCATTAATTATCTTATTCCAAATGGATTTGATTTAATCATATGTTAATTAAGTTTACTTTAATTTTATTTGGTTTAATTCCATTAGTATTAAATGATTATGTTGAATTAGTTTGTTAATCAATTTGAATTTTTTAGTTTATTTAATGACTAATTAGTTTCAGTTTATTTATACTTATTAAGGGATATCATATGATTAAGATTCCATGCTTAGTGTGGGTTTAGTTATACTGGTTTGATCCATGTTAAAGTTTCTTAGATTTGTTTAATTTTAAGTTTGATTTAAGATTTAATCATTTAATTGAGTTTTATTAACTTAAATAAGTTTAATCATATTTAATTTAATTTTCTCTATGGATGATATTATTTTGATTTGAGGTTTGATTAATGATTGCTTAAGTGCTATTTCATTTTTGATTTTTGATTTGATATTTAAATTATTTTTAGATTATGTTTTAATTAACTCCTTAATTGATTAAACTCCACTCTTAAGTGTTTGTTTGGGGTTCATTAGGATTCAAAAGATCATATTATTTTCTTAAGAGTCCTAGATGTCAATTGAAGTGATTTAAGCCTTTTTTTTGAAGATTTTTATAAATTTCTAAATTTTTATTTGATTTATTTTATTAAAATGGATAATCTGAACTTTAAAATTTAATTTCTCCCAATCTAGAAGTCCTTTTCACTTGAAATTTTTATGGTAGGTGTGTTTTAACTTTAGTTTTAATCCTTAAAATTTTTTACTTAATCTAATATATATTTTTGGTTTAATTAATGAAATTTTATTTTAAAAATTTCAACGTAATCTAATATATATATTTGGTTTAATTAATGAAATTTGATTTTCACTGAAACTTAAATTAAGCTCAAAATACTTAGTAAAATTTGGACATTTTGGGTTTGATGGATTCCTCTCGGAAAGAAGAATCCAACGAGCCATTGTTTACAATTTTTGGTTAAGTATTTTATTTTTTTATGAATTTTTGAAGTTTGAGGTGATTTAAATTTATTTTTTTAAAAATGAAAATATGAGCAGCGCTGACATTAGTTATTGGGCAGGAAGACCGATTAACCCACGAAGAGTGACCCATGCCTGACTTTGGACTCTATCGCCGTCGGATAGTCGGACCGGTGCGATCCAAATTACGGGATCGGCGTGATATTTGTTGGTGTCGATCGTCGAACTGTGATTGAATGGTCAAGTTCGCATCAAGCGATCCGAAGCCCCAGATCGCATGATCCATGCACGATCTGAACCATTCGAAGCCTTGAACAGCGGGATCAGATGGAGGTTGTAGCCCCGCTGATGGTGAACAGTAAAAATAGATTTTTTTTTAGGGAAAAATAGGGCTTTCTAAGCCAAAACTTGTCCGAATGGACTCATTTTCACGTTAATTCACATGAAAAAAATTATATTTTCCAATTAGGATGATTTAAAGTAAAAACATGAGATTATCTATGGGAAATTCCTAAAATCGCAAGAAAATTAACACAAAATATGAGAAATCCTAAGGATGACTAAAGTTTGGTGAAATTTACCTCGTTGGGGATGGTTTTCGGTGGTGGTGAAGATCTGAGCGAACTCCTAGGTATGTGAGGAAGCTTTGGAATGATCTTTAACCTTCGCCTCTCTTCAAAACATCATCTTCTCCGATGTTTACCATCATCTTGCCGAAAAAGAAATTATGTGTGTTTTTGAATTCAAAAATAGCTCAAAGAGGTGGGGGATGGGTTCCTTTTTTGCTTTGGAGAGCTTTTGGAGGTTGAATGGTGGTGGGAGGAGGAGGTCTAAAGCCTCATTTTCCCTCCTTTTATAATGGCAAAAAATCCACTCTTTTTTGAATTTTTTTGGCTCCAAATTGATTGCCATCTTACTTAGGGTGGTTGGGATGGATGATGGATTAGTTGAAGACTTTGAATTTTGCTCCAAAATTCTCTCTTGCTATCATATGATCAGCTCTATTCAATGCAAATATTGGGGAGGAGTTAAGTGCTTGTGATGGGGGAGAATTAAATAAGGTTGGGTAGAATCATATGTGGGGGAGGATCTATGAGGGATTTAAATGGGTTGGGTTGATTTTGGGCTGATCCCAAATGGGTTTGGTCAGCCCCAATAGGTGTTAGCTTGGTTTCAAGGGATTTGGCCCAATTTGGGTCATATGGGTCATATTGAGTCAAATTGACCCATTTAATCAAAATTAGAAAAATTAGCTTGGGTTGTGGGTTGATTCATCTTCAATTGGCTAATTGAAGATGAATGTGGTCTTTGGTTTGAATTAATTTGGATTTAATTTAGATTTAAGCCAAATTGACCCTTTAGGCCAATTTGGGCTAGGTTGGGTCAAGTTGACCAATTGGGCTCAATTGATCAAATTGGGTTTAATTATGGCTTTGGTCAAGTTTAATAATCAATTTGGAATGAATTTTAGCCATTAGTTGCAATCAATTTGGGTTAGATCATGATTTGGCCCAATTTGATCCTCTAGACCAATTTGGGTCGACTTGGATCAAATGGTCAATTGGGCTTGGTTTGGCTAAATTGGTGGTCAAGTCATATTTAAATATAGACTTTGGATTGATTTAATCATTAGTTCCAATCAATTTTGTGTAAGATGGGTTTTGGCTTATTTTGGTTTATTTGGGCTAAGGGTTGACTTGGTCAAATGACTAACTTGACTTGGTTTGACCTAATTGATTACAATTGATCATTCTAGGGTGATCAAAAATCATGGTGGAAGGTTTTTGTGAGCTTGGTTCAATCCAATTTGGGTTGGATTAGAAGTTGGCTCAAATGGGTCCTTTAGGTCATTTTGGGTCAAGTGGACCTAAGTGGGTCAATTGGTTTAGTTTTAGTTTGATTTGAGTTTAGTTGAACTTATATATGAGCCCTATATTGAAATATAAATTCAACAATAATCAATTTGGAGTCCAATAGGTTTTTTCTCAATTAAAAGTTTTAAGTCAAAAGGACTAAGTTAGGCTTAACTTGGGTTGACTTGAATTTGGTTTGATGATTGTAGGTTTTATTTATATTTAGATACATGATCGAATGAATGATTGATTTGAGAGGAAATCTATTATTTTAACTTGATTTAGATATAATTTGGCTAAGTCCAAAGAATTGGCTTAGAGGGCTTAGATTGTCCAAGCATACATCAAATCATGCACTACCCTAACATAAAACTATAAGTAGTGACTTAATCTAATGTGTGTGCAGTAAGGCTTGTGTGATTTGTCCTAACTAGGCTTTAGAGTTATAATTTTGCTAAGTGTGAAAGATTTAATTTATAAAGGGTTGATTTCTTCTTAAGTGATTTAATTGATTTGAAGATTTTACTTAGTATTTTCTTTTGTTTCATATGGCTTACACTTAATAACTAAGTGTTATAAAGAGAAGAAATAAAGGGGACCTCTCTTTCATCCCCACCTTAAGTCACTTCTAAAGCAAATACTTAGCTTGATTCTCTTTAGTGAATGGCTTATTACATATTTTAATCAACTCTAAGTTTAGGTTCACTCTATATGACCTTATTCAATAAGAAAGACATCTTAAGATTAATTAGAATGAATTACTATCACATAACATATGTTTCTTTATTTCTTTCCATCATGTATATCATGCATATGATTAAATCTTAAGCATATCTATACATGCAATTTGTATCTTAGCACACTTAAATGATCAATGTGAGCAAATGTGTTTGGAATTAATGTTTCATTTGATTGAATGATTTTGTCATATTAATTTAAAGCTTTATCTAAATTCTTATGAAAAAGCATAAGGAAAGAACCTTAAATCACATGACTAATCAACTAAACCAAATAAACAAAGTATGAATGCATGTCTTTTTAATAGAAGAAGAGGGTTTTCATTCATTAGCTAAGTACACATTCACATGTATAAAAGTTTTAAGTGAGTACGCCGTCATTTTTCTACACCAGGGGCGTAAGGTACAAGACCTATTTGGGGCTACTTAAAGCCTTGCAACCCCGAGATGTCCAGACTAATATACCACTTTTCTTATATACATATGGATGTATAAGCAACTAGAAGAATAGGAAAACCCCTGCAAAATTTTTATTTAATTTATGATTCTTATTCATTGGTCATATCATACATACATATGTATAAGAGTTTTAAATGGGTATGGCACCATTATTCTACACCAGGGGCATAAAGTACAAGACCTTCTTGGGGTTACTTAAAGCCTCGTAGCCCTGGGATGTCCAGATTAATATACCATTTTTCTTAAATACATATGAATGTATAAAAATAACCACAAGAATGAGAAGTCATGTAAGAAGTCATATTTGATTTGATTATATGATTTACATATATGATATGAAATTCTTCCTAAATCTTAGCATGGAGATACATATGAGATACATAGTAAATTTTCAATGCTCCTAAAAAATGAAAGGGGCCTAATGCAATTGACTCATGATTAATAGTTAATTAGGCTTAAGAGATCTTACTTAACAACTTTTATGGTTTTCTCACACATGTGAGCTAACCATAATTTTATTATCTCTCACTTTGGGTTATTGAACACCCAAAGAGCTACCCAAGACTGATTAAGGTTGCTTAGATGTGAAGTGAATTTTAAATTGAGTTAATCAAACTCATTAATCCATTTGATTAAGCATGTTCAATTAATGAAATAAAATTGATTTAAGAAAATAGATCAAGAAAGAGGTCTTGATCTCAATCCCTAAATTCTATATTTGATCATTTAAGCTCTAATTTTTATCTTGAAGATTAATTATTTAATTAAGAAATTAATTACCTCATAATCATTAACTAATCAAATTCCAAAATTGAAGAAAACATAGGAAATGAATTAAGAATTACATCCTAATCACATTCCCTAAGCTCCTTTTCTATTCACTAGAAGTAATTAGGATTAAATAATTAATTAAACCACTTTTCATTCTCTAATTAACACTAATTAAATTAATAAAGTGATTAAGACTTAATCAATTGATTTCTCTTATTAAGCAACCAATAAAATCCCAAAAAATAGGAGAGGCAGAGGTCATCCCTTACAAAAAGTTGGAGATCAATTGGGAGATTAATTAATAAATAATTAAGCCAATTAGATTTCCAATTAAACTTTAATTAAGCTAAAACTACTATTTAAAATTAATTAATAATAATTTTCTTGGATTTCACTCTGAAATATCTTTAAAATGAGCCCAAGTTTGTATTTTTTTTGGATTTTTCTATGATGAGTTATGATTTTTAGAAGTTTCAGCCTTAAAAATAAATTAATTAGGCCTAATTAAAGCCTTAATCCCATCGGGCCATGTGGCGGCTGATGCGGCATGCTTTCCACATGGTGCGATGGGAGTGGCTATTTATGTTGTCACATCCCCCACTGACTCGGATTATGATGAACACACTAACTTCATGGACAGTACGATATGAAATCAGACGACCATGATTAGATCCACAATTTAGGAAGGGAATAAAGGGATCTAATGCGGGATCTAATCAGAGCTATTAGTTTCGATCACACAGAACGAACGACTCATGATCTATCCAGTTCGTGAGTGGCGAAAGATGGATGCCATCAGTCTTTCCCCGCTGATTCGAGCTTACTCGAGCTCGAATTGTGATAGACGCGCTAACTCTGTGGACATAGATTGGTCGGCCACGATCAAATCCATAATTTAGGAAGGGAATCAAGGGATCTAACACAGGATCTAATCAGAGTTGTTCATTTTGATCATGTGGAACATACGGCTCATGATCTATCCCATTCGTGAGTGATGAAAGATGGATTGCCTCCAAATTGATCCCACGCCTTCGGGGAGAGGAGGCGCACACATCTAACAGTAAAAAACTCATGACGTTCAAATTTACTTCATAAAGGACCAAGCTATCTTCCATAGAAGCCTCAGTTTGTAAAATTACCTCACCGGAACAAATATCTGGTGGTGGGATCAACGGAGGTAGCTTCTCCTAGTTGAGGTGAGGCCTTGTTGAGAAGCTTTGAGCTTGATTTGGGGTAGAGTGCACGGTCGACCAATCCACACAACGAGGTTTCGACAATCAAACTCAATCTCTGCTGGGAAGGCTTGGAGATGATTGGATACCGGTATGAGGATGGTGTGGGTGCAAGGAATTGAAGTTTGATTGAGTGGAGGAGGAGTATTGATCGAAGGAAGGCTACCCTATTTTTGGTTTCTCACATAGAGAAAAAATTTGATTGACGGAGGATTCGGGAAAGCTTGGAATTGCTATGAGGGGTTTCAGAATTGGCTTAAGGACTCACACAATGCCGAATGACTCCTTTTCCACTCGAGTATTGGCCAAAAATATGCGTGAAGGATAGACGGGATGGGTTAGCTTATTTCGCCTTCAGGCCACCATTAGGGCACCAGAGAGATAACGTCAATCTCCACGTGGCTCAACTTGAGTGGAGGGAGCCATGGAAGGAGCCTCTAAGGCTGGTGTGCAAAGTTCCCTTTTGGTTTGTCCATAGGGTGCTCGGTTTGGCTTGAGTGAGGATGAGTTGAACTTTCATTGTTCCTTGGCCAACCTAGGGTGGGTTAGGTAAGCTAAGTGGGTCAGGTGGAGCCTCACTTGAGTACTTGGAGGCTGCCATGGTGATGGGGAAGTCAACTTTGCTTGTCAGCATGAAGATATAATGGAAAGAGGGTTTGTCCAATGGCTAATCCCCTTGGTGGGGTCCACTATGGATTTGGGCTGATTTTGGAATGAATTAGGAAATGTTTGGGTCAGGTTTGACCAAGTCATAAGGTCCTATGAGTTTTTTGGAGTGATTGGCTTCATTTTGGTCAAAATGTATTCATTTGGGTTTGGTTGGGTTGGGTTGACCAAATGGATCAAATTGGTTCAAACCATACTTTGGTTAGGTTCAAATGATGATTTGAGATGTTTTGGTTCAATTAATTTGGATTGGTTTGGCCTAGGTTTGGATTTGACTCATTTGGATTCAAAAGGGTCAAATTAGTCAAGTTGACCAATTTGACCAATTTGTCTAAATTGGGTTAGGTGTTGAGACAAGTTCAATTTATTGATTGAAAATAATTGTAGGCTTTGGTTTGGTTTAATTTGGATTCATTTTGAATTTTGGCTAATTTGACCATTTAGGTCAATTTATGCTAGGTTGGGTCAAGTTGATCAATTGGTTAACTTGGGCTCAATTATGGCTTTGGCCAAGTTCAATAAGTGATTTGGAATTAGCTTGAGCCATTGGTTACAATCAATTTGGATCAAATCATGATTTAATTTTAGCTTTTTAGGCCAATTTAGGTCAACTTGGGTCAAACGGCCAATTAGGCTTGGTTTGGCTCAAGTGAGAGTTTGGTCATGTTTAATCATTGATTATGAGTTGGTTTGTATCAATGGTTCTAATCAATTTACCATATGGTGGATTTTGGCTAGTTTGGGTTTTAATTGGGCTAAATGTTGACTTGGTGAAAGGCTAGGTTTGACTTAATTTGACCCAATTTAAGGCAATTGATCACCCTAGGGTGGTTGTTGGTTATGTTGTGAGATTTCGATGGGCTTAGTTCATTCCAATTTGGGTTGGATTATAACTTGGCTCAAAAGATCCTTTAGGTCACTTTAAGTCAAGTGAGCCTAAATGGGTCAATTGGCTTGATCATTGCTTGATTCAAGTTTAGTTGAACTCACACATGAGCCTAGGATTGAAATATAAATCCAATTGCAATTGGTTTGGAGCCAAATAGGTTTTGGTTCATATAATAATTTCAAGCCAAGAGAGGTTAACATGGACTTGACTTGGGCTGATTTGGATTTTATTTGATAATGGTGGTTTATGTTTATATTTGGGTCAATGATTGTAGGAATGATTGAATCGTGAAGAAATCGATGAGTTTTGAATTGATTTGGGTACATTTAGCAAAGTTCAAGAATTTGGCTAAAAGTGCTAAAATTGGGAATTGATTTGATTTGGGTTTGGTTTTGGTCATTTGAATTTATATTTTATTTATATTTGTAAATATAAATGAAGATATAAATGGGTTATGAGAAAATCACTTTAGTTTGGAGTGATTTGAAAGCAAATTTGACCAAATCTAGGGATGTAGGTCAAAAGGGCTTGACTTAGGAATTGATTTGATTTGATTTAATTTTGATTTAATTTGAATGGTTTAAATTTGGATTTCATTCATATTTGTGAATATAAATGATTGAATTATTGATTTATAAAGAAATCAACAAAATTTGGGTTGATTTGAAGGAGTTTTGGCTAAGCATATGAAGGTGGTTCATATGGCTTAGAAATGATTTTTATTTTGGAGCTTAATCATGAGTTTCAATTATTTGAAGTTGGATTTGATTTGGAATTTGGATTGGGATTTGATTTGAGATTGCATTTGATAATTGGGAAAATTAATTGAATTGGGGTTGATTTGAATTTGGCTAAGGCTAAGTCCATTAGATAAAATCAAATGGCTTAGGAAGGGATTTGGAGTTTGAATTTAATCATGGGTTTCAATCATTTTATAGTTGGATTTGATTTTAGAATTTAGATTTGAATTTGAGGTTTGGTTTGAAAGAAGAAAGCAAGGGTTGGGTTTAGGCTATAAGGTAGGCAAGTCCTCATAAATCCCTAAGGCACAACCTATTCTTATGGACAACTCTTATAAGTCTCTAGGGTCAGGTTATGTGTTCACCTAATCACTAGAAGTGTCTTAAAACTAAGGAGCTCTTAGTGTTTATAATTATCCTATATCTATGATGAGAATGTTTAGAGCTCACTCCAAAAGTGAGGTCAATAAAGGGTGCCCAATAGGTGTGGTGTGACTGACAAGGCATACCGCACATATTGGTGTTGACCAAAATGATCAACAACGTTCGAAGAATCCCAAACACTAACAGAAATGATCTACTCCTAAACCCGAGATGTAGAAGGAATTAAGATCTTAGTGCAATGCAACTCCACTCATACCAATGGCATATGGGAGGAAGAAGGGATCCAGTAAAAGATCAAGCATGTGAACCTTCCACTAGGGAAGCAAGTTCAGGTTATCCACTAGAGATAAGAGGTTTGAATTTGGATTGGAAGATATGATTTGGAGACAATATCTACTAGGGATTATAATATATAACCGTTGGGGATAGATGCATGAACCTTCCACTAGGGAAGCAGGTTCAGGTTATCCACTATGAATAAGGATTTGATGAGATTTATTTTGAGAATGCAGGTTTGAATTAGATTAATTGAATCCATTGGGGAGGTTGGGATGATCTATGTCTCATTGGGGAGAAGTTGTTTGGTTATGACAAGTATTGAAAATGGCTGACATCTTCTTGATAAGTTGGATATGAAGCGTCTTAGATATGCCAACCGCCCTTGAAATGATTTGAGTTGAGTTAGACTTTTAGGGGGTGGCATTTCTAAGATGCCCTTGATTTTCTCTGGGTCGATCTCTATTCTTCGGTGTCGAACAACAAACCCAAGGAATTTCCCTGAACCTACTCCAAATGCATACTTTAGAGGATTCATTTTGAGGTTACATTATCTTGACCATTCGAAAACTACTCTCAAATCAAAGAAATGATCTTCCTTTTTTTTACTCTTGACTACAAGATCATCAACATAACATTCAACTTGATGATGAATGAGTTTGTTGAAGATCCAAGTCTTGGCCCGCTGGTATGCAGCACCGGTGTTTTTAAGGCCAAAGGCATGTCCTTATAATAATATATTCTGATCGGGGTTTGAAAAGTAGTATTTTTCTCATCCTCACAAGCCATCTTAATTTGGTTGTATACAGATGACCCATCCATGAAAGAGAAGAATGAATGAGATGAGGCAATTTCCACCATCAGTTCTAGTATAGAAAGTGAAAATTCATCCTCAGGACATGCTTTATTTAGATCCTTAAAATCGATACATATGCGAATTTGGTCATTCTTTTTCTTAACTAGAATGACATTAGTCAACCAGGTGGGATATTTTTCTTCCTTAATAAAGCCAACATCGATCAATTTCTTAATTTTAAAAATAACCTGCTGCTCAATTTCTAACCGCATGCGTCTAGGAGCCTTCTTGATAAGGTTAACATTAGGATATATTACTAGTTTGTGGACAGCTATGTCAGGAGATAAACTGGGCATTTCTCCATAACTCCATGCAAATCAGTCCTTAAACTCAGCTAATATCCTAACTAAGTCATTGGTTTCTTCTTCATTCAACAAGGAACTGATGTATATTAGGTGTGGATCTTCTTTTGTTCCTAAGTTGATTTCTTTGAGTTCGTCAATGATTGATCTAATTTCTTCTTCAAACTCTTGCAGTGCATCCTTGACTTCAAGATCATTTAGGTCATCTAAAGTTTTTAAACACACCTCCTCATATGATTTAGCATGATTTGAAAAGAACCTATCAGACTCCAAATGATTGGTGATGATTTGGCAATGGTTGTCATCATCGACTAGACCCACTGTACCGAATCCTAGTCCTGATCTTGATTGAGAATATCTACTTTGGTTGTTCTATAGCTTTTCAAAGTAATTTGATCTATGTATGTGGGATTAATCCCTTCTTTGTTAAGTTAAGAACACAAGGCGAATACCAATCTAAAGGCAATTATGTTAAATATTTATATAAATCATCCTCAAATTCTACATCGGCTTCCTGGCTTAAGGATGATGCTCCAAACAAAAAACTCTTTGGCTTAATATCTATAGATGACTTGGGGGCCTCCTTAACTACAAAACCTTCAACTTTCTAGGAAGAAAGTGAGGTTAGAGCTAAAGTTCCCAACTACTGCCTGATTGTTCTATATAATGATGATTTGGATACATTCATACTTTGCTTGGAGGATTGATCTTCATCACTGTCTGGCTTGAATGTGACCTCCAAAGGGACCTACTAAGAGAGGTTGGTCGACATGCTAACCATATGAGACTCATCCTCTGAACTGGACTCTAAGTTTATGTGGATAGCGGGGATACTCCTGTGAGCTGAAACATAGCTCCTACTGGCTGGCCACCAACAAGGAGGTCTTCCACCTCTGAAACTGCCTCTAGATCTACCTGTGCCTCTAACTGGTGGGGGTCGAGTTATCTTACCCATGTGTTTATATGGAGTAACGAACTGTGAGCAAAATCCAACATCTGACTCTACTTATTCCTCAGTGTCTGATTCTTGCTCACTTGTACTTTTATTTTATTTTATTTTCTTTTTATTTTTCTTCTTTTCTTTTGTTTCTTTTTCTTTTATTTTTGAACTTTCACTAGGTTTGTGAAAATAGACTTTTTGATTTGGAGGAAGATAATAGGCTGCATCTTCATATATCTCGACCTCCCTAATTAAAAATGGCTTTAAGTCTCCTTTAACACAATACTCGATTCTACCTCTTCAAAATTTGATGCACTGATGTAAAGAGGATGGAACCGTGTTCTTTCTATCTATCCAAGGCCTACTGAGAAAAGCAGTGAAAGATGTATCTGAATAAATTTTGTAGAACTTAGCTTCTGTCTTCCAGTCATCTATCTCTAGTGGTAACACTATGGAGCCTAAAGCCCTCTCGCCTTGCTCGTTGAATCCTCTCAACACCATCTGATCTTCTTGGAGTTTGAAGGTGTCAATCCTCAACTAAGCAAGGGTCTTTACACTCATAATGTTCACTGATGCACCTGAATCAACTAACACCCTAGAGAGTCTGAATCTGCCCATGTCCACTGTGATGTAGAGGGGACGGTTGTGCTCTATTATCCTCGAAAGAAGATCTTCATCGCTGAATGTAATTCCTCAGGCTTCTCTTGAATAACATGCCTCCTATCCAATAGTGGTCAGCTGAGCTAAGCATATTTTTGGATCGAGAAGGGATTTGATCAATGACTCCCTCATCTCTTTGTATAAGATAAGGGAATCATATATGCTTAGCTTAGCTGGCAACTTTCTTAGGTGAGCGAGGACATTGTAGTCAACTCTGGGCTGATCCTCCACAAGCATATCCATAAGTGGATCATCATATGGAGGGGATTCTTGATCACTAGAACCAATGACTTGCTTACCCTTATCCTGAGGTGCTACCCTAGGAGGTAGAACTTTGCCACTACGGAGGTTGACTTTAGTGACTTCATGAGATGATTTAGTGAAAAGTTCTACCTACTCATCAGGTTCACCTACAAGTTCTCCTATAAGATCATCGGAGTCAGATGATTCCAAATCAATCTTAATGGGCGAACCCGAGTGATTTAGGAATGGATAATCTATTTCTAAATCAGAAGAATAGGAGTGATCAGAACTAGAGTATTGGCCTCATTTTTAGGATGAGCTATCAACACCTCCATCTTAGACATAGAATTCCTCTTAGACACTAAGAGATCTTTAGTCTTAAGATGCATCTAGTGATTAGGTGGACACCCTTTTAGAGACTTAAAGGGTTAGCCATAAATAGGTGTTAGGGGTATTAAGAAAATTTACCTACCCTTAGCTTGAACCATTCCTCACCTTCCTTCCTTCAAGACAAACTCCAAATCAATCTTATTTTATTTTTTCCAAACTCAAACCAAATCCATGATTGAAACCTATGAATGAAATTCCTAAGTCCAAACCTTTCTTAAGTCCTTAATCTTCTCTTAAGGACTTAGCCTAAATCATGATCAAAACCATTTCAAACCCTTGAGATTTTCTCATGATTCATTTATATTCACATATATAAATGAAATATAAATTCAAACCAATCAAACTAAACTCAAAATTCAAAATCAATTCATAAAATTTTCCTAGGTCCTTTAAGTTTTCCTTCATGGACTTAGCCAAAATCATGATCAAATCAATTCAAACTCATGGATTTTCTCATAACTCATTTATATTCTCATTTATATTCACATATATGAATGAAATATAAATATAAATCTATCAAACCAAATTCAAAAATTCAAGCTTCAAACTCCAAAAATTTCCTAAGTCCTTTAAATTCCCTTTAATGGACTTAGCATAAATCATGATTAAATCAATTCAAATTCATGAAATTTTCTCATGACTCATTTATATTCTCATTTATATTCACATATATAAATGAAATATAAATTTAAGCAATCAAAACCTATTCCAAAAATCAAACTCAAATCTACTAAAAAACCAACCTAAGCCTTTCAAGCCAAAATCTTGAACTTAGCCAAATCAACTTCAAATCAAGCCAAACACTTGATTTTCCTTCATGAATCAATCAACCCTACAATCATGAATCCAAATATAGATACAAACTTCAATCACCAAATCAAAAATCAAACCCCAAATCCTTTCATATTCTTCCTTTGAATATGAAATTGTCAAATGAATCAAAACCCATTTGACTTCAAACCACTTGCAAATGGATTTATATTTCAATCATGAGTCCATGTGCAAGTTCAATCAAACTCAAATCAAGCTTTGACCAAGCCATTTTACCCATTTAGGCTCACTTGACCCAAAGTGACCTAAGGTACCCTTATGAGCCAAACTCTACCCTAACCAAATTATATTGAACTAAGCCCATCTTTACCTCTCATCATGATCAACAATCATCATGGGATGATCAATAAACCAAATTGGGTCAAACCAAGTCAACACTTAGCCAAAATGAAACCTAAACTAGCCAAAATCCACCATAGGCTAAATTGATTGAAACCATTGATCTAAGTTCATTCTTAAACTATGTTTGAACTTGACCAAGCCAACATTTGAGCCTAACCTAGTCCAATTGGACACTTGACCCAAGTTGACCCAACTTGACCTAAAAAGTCAAAATATGTCAAAACTTGATCTAAGCCAAATTGTCTCAAACCAATGGGTCAAGTTCATTCCAAATCACTTGTTGAACTTGACCAATGGCCAACTAGACCTAATTATTGACCTTGGTTGACCTAAAGGTCATGTTGAGCCAAATTCAAACTTAACCAAAATTGATTGGAAACAAAGATACCAATCCACTCCATATGACTAAACCCAAACCTAATGACCTAGCTCAGGTCAAATGGGTCAAATTGGTCAACTTGACCCATTTGACCTAAATGAAATCATATGACCAAAACTAAATCAAATTGAATCAAACCAAAGCCACCAAAATATTTCAAATGGTCATATGAAGACCCAACCCTTGGTTTGACCCAATTTGACCAATTGTCAACTTGACCCTAGTTGACCCCACCTAAATGGGTCAACATGAGCCAAACCTTATCAAATGAACTACAAATCCAATGAAACTTGGCCAAACCTATTTTCTCCACATACCCAACATATCCAAATTGAAAAATTAGCCAAATGACCATTTTACCCTTAGGCCATAGAACAAATTTTGGTCTAATCCATGAGTAAGTTGGTCAAGTCCTCTTCATATCAACTTGATACCTTCCTAATAGCTCAAGTGAACCTAATAGAGAGAGGTGCAACTCAATGGGTTTGGGTCAGCCCAAATGGACCCAAGGCCAAACCCGACCCCCTAGCTCAAATTGGTTAATTCAAAATCCTCCTTCCACTCAATTTGAAGCATATGGGAGGTCACCAATTCACTCAAGACCTCAAACCGACCTTGTGCAAAGATCTAACAGCCTAAACAACCCCTCCCATATGGTCAATTGGATCAAAATTGCAACTCATGGTTTGGTCGTCTGATTGCCATAAGGGAGATATACTCCCCCTAATTCAATTTGAATTCATCATCCTCATATTCGATTGAGCACTAGAGAGAGTCAGGAGCCATCAAAGAGCATTCCCAAGCTTTCTAAGAGGGATTTGAATCTTGCACTTCTCGATTTTCTTCAAAAGAAAATAAGGGAGCTCATCTCAATTCCCAACTTCCTCCTCACTTAAAACTACTCCAATTCCTCTTGCACACTCCCTCAGGGTATCAAGTTGAGTGCACCTAAGCATTCTCTCAAGTTCCCAAAGCAAGGATGAGGTGAATTGGATCAAAGTCGCAAAGGGGAGCAAGTGGTGTAGGTCCATAGGGAGATCTATTCAACCCCAAGGCTTGAAACTTTCACCAGGGCTTCATCTCCACTAGACGAAGCTACCTCATCGAGCTCGGGCGCTGGTGATCACCTCTGGCGATGTATGAAATTTTCCAACCACTTAGCTCACGAGGTGTTGGTCCTTTGTGAAAGAAATGTTCATGGCATGTGAAATCCACCATTGGATAGGTTTGTAATTATGCTTAGATGGTGTGGGTACAATCTCATTCCAATCCAAGCTCAATCGAGCTCGGATCTTCCCTTCATGGACGGTCTCTATTGAGCCTCAGGGAGGAACTAGGGTGATCTTGGTCATCCATATGCACATTTTGGATGGACGACCAGGATTAATCCCATATTTTAGAAATGATTTGCCCTTTTAAAAACTGTGGGATGATCCCTGGCCATTCGATCCATGATCGAACAGTAGGGATCAAATCGCATCCTGACGCCGCACTGCCACCCTCATGTGTTGTTTAAGTAATCCCCTCACTACGCGCTGCATGTAAAACGTGCTTACCACCACCGCCGTGTGTCGCACTATGAGCTGAGGGGATTAGTTAGGGATTTAATTAAATTTAATTAATCTTTTAACTTTCAAAAATTCATATCTCCCTTAATAAAATTTAGAAAAATATGAGGTAAATTTTTATGGAAAGATAATTCAACCTAGAATATTTTAAAAATGATTTCAATGGATTTTGAATTAAATCTTTCTCTGATTTTGCCTTTTAATGAAAATATTATTTTGCTAATTATTTTTTAATTAATCCTCTAATTAATCCCAAACTTCTTGGGTATGTTTTAGGGATGACCTCTGCCTCCCCTAATTTTCTTGGGATCTATTTAAGGCTTAATTGGGAGAATTGAAAATGTATTTATTAATTACTCCCTTAATGTAATTAAAAATAATTAAGGGTTTGATTAGTGTTTTAATCCATTATTAAAGTTGATTAAGGCTAGATCCAGTGAATAGGAGGCTCAAGGAATAATTTTTGGGTATTTTCCCTAAGCTATTCCCTAAACCTCCTTTTATTTCTTTAATCCTATCTTAATTAAGTGTTAAGTTATTAATTACTCTCTTAATTAATTTCTAAAAATTCTAAAAACTTCTAGAACTTAATTAATCTATTTTAGGTAGATGCTTAGGTGTTTAAGAGCCTAAGTTCAATTAAAGAAATCAAAACTCAATTCATATGTGTGAAGGGATGTTTTGAAATTTCTTAAGTTAAACCCCTTAGCTGAATTAACCATTAATCATGAGCCAAATTGCATTAGGCCCTTTTCTTCCTAGGTGCATTGAAAATTTAAATTCCTAGTGAGTTTTTTTATGTCATCTCATTGGCTCATAATTACTTGGTTAACTATGCTAAGGTAGTGTAGGTAAGGGTTAATTAACTTGCTTAATTCATACCTTAACCTAACCAAAAATTTAAAATGAATCTAATCATCTAAAAATTAAATAAAAATGTCAAACACATGTGGGAATAGATTAGGAACAGCAAACTCAACTCACATTTTTAAAATTAAATCAAATTCAAAATCAAACAAAAATCACATTAATGAACTTTGGTTTACATTAAGCTTTCTTATTTCATAAGATTGTCTTTAGGATTTAATTAAAGTGAATGTATTTACATGCTTTCATTATAATTCTTCCCCAACATGATAAATATGTGTGTCATGTAGTTTCATGCATTCATACTTTTTAAAATTCAAATTTAAAATGAAAATGTTTACTTTATGTCAAATCTTCATGTGTTGGCTAAAGTAGAAATATTAGTGGCTATTATCACTACTAAATTTAAATTATTTTTAAAAATATACGAATCAATTATCAAAATTGAAAGTGTGCTACTTATATTCTAATTAAAACTTGCATGTGAGTAAGATATAAGGATGTGCTTAGTGTAGGTTCTCCTTCTCTTTTCTTTTAGTATAGTTTTGAATAGGATTTAGTAAGATGTATGGTTCATTTGAAAAGAACCTGCCACTTGCCTAATTCCATATCTTATTCATTCTTATACTATTACTTAAGAAGGATACCTATGCTCACATATAAATTGCATAAACAAAATGAATCAACTAAAACAAACCTTTGCATTCTTTCTTTTCCATTCATTTCTTTTGTATTCATGTTTGTATTTAAGGAAAGTGGTATATTAGTCTGGACAACCTCGAGGTTGCGAGGATTTAAGTAGCCCCAAGTATGTCTTATACCTTACACCTCTGGTTAACAATGGCGCTGTACTCACTTATGCCTTTCTTACTTTCAGGTGCGCAAGTGAAAATTGGATAAGAAATTCATTTTCTACTTAAGAAAAATCATGCATCATAAACTTCCAAATTTCCTTAAATGAATTAGTTAACATGTATCATAAAGTGTGCTAAGCATTCCCATTTGTGTGTATAGATATGCTTAGGACTCATTCATATGCATGTTATACATGTTGGGAAAGAAATGAAGTGATGTATGTTTTGTGAATTTAGTTCATTTTATTTAATCTTAAAATGCCTCTCTTTTTGAATGGATTTGTTTAGAGTTCATCTAAACTTATGGATTAATTAAAACACTTAATCAAAATATTCACTAAACAAAGCTAAAATGTGAATCTACTTTAAAAATTACTTAGGTTAGGGAAGGAGAGAGAAGTTATCTTTTCTTTCCCTCTCTTCATAACTTAGTAATTAATTATAAGTTTCACTTGAACCTAATGAAAACACAAAATAAAATCAACCCAAAATAATTGAACAACTTAAATGAAGCCCTCCTCTATGTTGAGCATGCTTCACACTTAGAAAACTCTAACTTAAAGTCATAGCTAAGCATACCATACAAACCTTTAAAGCACACACATTATGCTAGGTCACCACTTCTAGCTTTAGGTTAGGGTGGTGCATGGTTTGATGCTTGCTTTTATTTTGTGATATATATTTTAGACTGGATGTTAGGGTGTATACTCATAGAATGAATGGTGAGCGATCTTAGTCTAACCATTATTTTCTGTAGAAGATTATGCTTAAGCGGTGCTATCATAAATAAAAATATAAATGCTTTTGCTTGCAGGTGCTTATACCCCTAAGCATAATCCAATAGGCCAGGTAGACTTAGTCACCCATGTGTGGGGTGATAAGTCCAATATACATTCTTGGGATTTGGTGGTTTGTTTAGCTAACCTCTATTTTATAGGTGTTAGTTAGATTTCTTTTTCCTTTTCATGTAAATTTTGCAATTAGGATTTTAGAATGATTGTTATGGGGATTAGGATGAGCATTGGTCATAAGATCTCATCTTATGCACCATGTGAAGCCTTTGGAGCATCCACCTTCCAACCATCCAAAAGAAGGAACCAAAGAAGAAAGAAAAAAAGAAGAAGAATGAAGAAATGAAGCTTGAAGACCCCCATAACAATGAGTTCCTTGCTTAATTGTATGTAATTCATTTATAATCTGAGTTGTATAAGGGTTTAGCTCAGCTACCCAATTTATTTTTGGGTTTGTGCGGTGGTGTCCGACCACATTTGGCCTCTTATTCTTTTGCGCTTAGCTTTATAAATTGATTGATGATTTGTTTAGCTTGTGCATTAAGTGACATCCTTTTCTTAGTTTCTTTCTTGCTTTATGTATGGCCTAGATGACGATTAGGCTCTTAGAAAAAAATAAATCTTTTACCCAACTTAATAATTTAAAACTAAAAATAAAGAATTCATAACCTCACCTAAAGCTTAGTCTAAAATTATGATAAAAGAATTAGCAACCCCTTAGTTGGATGAGTATTTCTTTTATAACATCTGCACAAATGCATCTTGTTTCACTTTGATTGGAGGGCTTCAACCTTTATTAGAGAAACTTGGCTTGACTTGTGAGAGCCATGGTGGAAACACACCTCCTCCCTTCTCGCTAATTTTGTCCAATAAACTTTATTTCTTATGCATTAGGCATATAAATTCTATTAGCCTAAGTCAAAATAACTATCCAAAAATAAAAATAAAATGAAATTTGAATTGCATTAGATTTAGGTCATTTGAAGCATGCCCTTTACATGTTCTACTCTCTTTAGGGAGTGAGTTTGACTTAGTCTCTTTCTAAATAAATAATAGCCTAGCTATCTTGCATAAAGCATAAGACTTGCTTACATGAATTTAAAATCGTAGGAGGAGTTAGTTGGCAGCTACCTCCAGGTGGATGTAAGTCCAAGCAGTTGGGTGATTTGTCCTCTCTTGTGAAGGCAAATCAAATACCCATTTTTTGTCTTATATTTTGGTTGTGCTTTTGGCCCTCGCCAAAGCTCCCTAGATTTAGGTTCTGAGGTTGCTTTTCCCTTCTGTGGGCCCTAAACATAAATCCTCACCTCTTAGGCATTTCCATAACCTTGTATTATGAAATTATAAGCCCTAGCATTTTAATGAAAAATTCAACTCAAATAAATTAAATCAATTTCAAAAATGTAAAGCCTAACCATAGGATAGTTTGAGATACTCACTAGGTTTCCTAGCATCGTGAGTATCTCCTACTTATCGTCATTTGGCTTTGATAATAAATCTCTCTTTGATCAATCCCATTTGATCTTCAAAAATGAACCAATCAATTGATAGTTCTTTTCCTATTGAAATCTTTAGAGACAATGATCATTTACCTTAATCGAGAGTTTTCTTAAAGAATCTCCATTCCTTAGGATGTAATTAACTATGGGGGCTTTCCCCTGTAAGGAACTTAACGAACCTGGTTTAAAATAAACCCTACTTTACTTTTCTATATAAAGTAGGGAATAATCTCTGGTACACCTCGTAGACCCAACGTCCTTAGAAGTCCTTATTTTGGTGATTAGGTTCATTGTAGGGTGGTGACTTCTATATTTTAAGATAGTACACCTCTCCTCAATGTCGTACCCGATCACCTCAATAAGCACATCTATAGATCTATGTGGCATCCTAAAAAGATAAATTTTTATATTCTTGCTTTCCACCCATAAATTGAGGGTGAAAATATAGAATTTTTTTCACCACAAAGTTATTATTAATTATACTTGGAGAGCTATCTAAAGAAATAAACTCAGGAAGATCATCAGAAGTGACACAGATGTAAGTGGAGTCAGGTTTCTTCATTGATTTCTTAGATTTGGATGAAGGTATAAAACATAAATCAAGTAAAGTAAGCAGAGTGAGATTTGACACCCCCCTCTGTTGATACAATACGACTGCTAGAAGAAGAGTTGGCTAGAGGAACTATAGCTACAATGTGGAATGAGTGTTGGAATTGGTTGGTGATTGCGCTAGTATGCTGTATCGACAAGTGGAGGTTATCGCTGCTATTGTTGGGCTTCTACCTCCCTCAAGTTATCCTAAGTAACTTGCAAACTTTCTTTAGAGTTGGAGGTTTGAGCTGCTTCAGGTACCTGCAAAAATGACTTTCTGATATTAGAAATAATTTCCTTGAAGGTTTGGGATAGGGAGATATTCCAACCTTCCTCTGTCTTGAGAAGATCATGTGTATCCCCAAGGATTACCTTAATAGAACTAGAGGGTTGTTCTAGTAGGTATTCCTTAAGGATGACAATGGCACCTGACTTGTAGCTATGCTCAAGCCAGTCCTTAAAGGTAAAGCAATCTTCAAAGACATGGCCTAACATGCGGTGGTAAGGGTAATAGTTTGGATCATGACTCTTGCCCACATCCTCCAGCCTCCTAGGCTCTCGTAATTGAAAATCAAGCTTCTTTAAGAGATTCTTAAAGATCTTCCTGACTACCTCCCTCTTAAATGAATAAGATTTATTCAATTTGTCGATAAGAGTAGGTAAGTACTAGCTATCTGGTGGTGAGTAGGAATATTATTGTTGATAAGAATACCGGTGGCGGTGGCTCTTGTGGCTGGAGGTGGTATGGCAGAGAGTGGTGGTGGGAGGTGGTGAGAGAAAGAGTTTGAGGTCTATCTAACTGAACCCTAGCTGGCTACTTTCCCTTATCAACTGCTGTGACTACCCTTGGCTTCTTCTCAAATGCCTTATGAGGTTTGGGCTTGGCTAACTGGTCCTGAAAAGGCAACTATTTGGCTTCCTCTTGTAAGCTATCCACCTTGTTGATTAGCTTCTTAAAGATTTTAATTATAAATCCCTTAAGTATGAAAGCAACTAGGTCATGGATATTCTTGAGTATAATCTCAATGGTGTGTTATTCAGACAAATGTGATTTGCATTTCAAACTCAGGTTTCACCACCTAAGATTATAATCAATAAGAGAATCGTTTGGATTTTGCTTTGTCACAACGAGGTCGCCTACAGTAACCCTTTGCTGAGCTCCAACAAACCTCTTGATGAAGAGGTGCTCCAACTTAGCAAATGTCCTTACCAAATCGTTGGGTAGTTTGGCATACCAATTAAATGAAACACCCACTAGGTTGTTGACAAATAATTTGAAAAGAAGGGCATCGCTACCTCTGGCATTGCAATAGCTGGCCCTGAAGTGTGCAATGCGCTGGCGGGGGTCCCCACTGCCATTAAAGATCTTGAAGGATGGAGGCACAAAGCCCTTAGGATATTAGACACCATCAAATTCCTTTGGGTAGGGTTTACCCTTTCCAATAGATGAGTCACCTCGGGCTTGCGCCAATGCATCCCTCACTACTGCTCCACCATATGTTTAATGTCTTTTTCATGCATGGAGGTGCTATCCATCACTTTCTTATGAAAGCTACCACTGTCTTCCTCTGTAGGAATGCATCTAGGATAATCTAAAGTGTGTGTTAACTCCTACGACCACTGGGAGAAGGTTGTGGCTAAATTCTACAATCAAAACCACCCATCAACTCCTCAATCTTCTTCCCCATCTTATCAATATGATCATCTCTTTACCTAAGCTGCTGGAGGAGGTGCTGAGTTGAATGGACCATGTCATCCTCTTTAACCATAATACCTTCTTAACTATGCTGGTCTATATAGAGGGAGCATTTAGTGTCGACCATATGGACTTCGATCAATCCTCAAGAAGAACATCTTCATCAGGATCAAATGCTACCCTCTCACCCTCCAAATCTATGTGATCACTGCCTAAGAGTTCCCTCTTCTCGGCAAAGTAGGTTGCTACAATCTCATCCAAGGAATGATATCCTACCTTACTGGGCAGCACCAGAACAAAGACTCATTGACGATCGGTAATAGGACTATGGTCACTGACAGAGACACATCTAACATTGTCTGCTATTGGAGTGCCATCTCTAGGAGGACTGCGCTCGCTAAAAGATATATGCTCATTATTGACCGCTATTGGTGGAGTTCCATCTCTGGGGCGGGGGGTCTACTATCATGGGAACTGTGACTCCCTCCCCTCTACTCTTGCTATCGGCTCTAATGGTGGTGGTGGTAGATGCTGATCTAGGTTGCCACTCCTTCTTCACCAAGACTAAAGTAGGAGGTCGAATATGAGAACTTATTCTCACCTCAGTTAGTGGAGTAGATGGAGTGGGATCTCTTGGTCGTAGCTAAATCACCAAAGGGGCTTTCTTCTCCCCAAATGTTATCTTATGTGCCTTTATGGGAACTATGGATAATGGGACCTGAACTGATGATGGCGGGAGAGGAGTAGATCGGTGTGGAGATGGAACTGGCTTTACCCTCATCGGGGCTTTCCCCCTACGACTGGTGGTACCCATCAACACTATGCTATCGATCCTATCCGCCCTAGTGGCCCAATGATCGGGGAAATAAACTAGAGAGGTCGCCCACTGCCTGGCAAACCTCCGTCACTCCCTGCTTCCTTACTAAGCTGCCACTTTGGCCTCTGATACTCTATCACTGTAGATCTATCTGGTAACACTCCTAGGGATGATCTACCTCAAGTTAAATAATGTGCTGGACTCTAAGCATCCATGTGCTCTGCCAACCTGGCAAAGTACCATCCGTAGGCCGGCATAGAACCTCCTCTTGTTCCTAGTGAAAACCTTGTGGTATGCGGGCGATGGAGGCAATGTAGCTATCCTCTGGTAATCTTCCTCTCCATCTAATTCTGAAAGGGGGTGGAACTTGTTGCTATTCAAAAATGGAGAGACCTCATGGGAGAACCCTCCTCTGTAATGTAAGATGATGTGTCTATCTCTTATGCGGCACGCTTATGGTGCTGCTTGATCTTGTGACTCTTGTTGTATCATTGTGTGTGGCGCTATGTGTGGCTGAGTAAGGCAGTGTGAGAATTAGATCCTACCTCGAAGGTTGGGAGATTATCTTTGAAGCTAAGATAGCCTTCCCCTTAGAGGGGACCAACGAGGAGGTGCTAGCACACACATATGTAGAATGAATTGGTGGTGGAATCTGCCTTCCTATTCAAGGATACTCGATGTCGAAGGCGGTCAATATGAATGATTGGCTTCTGCCCAACCACCTCATCCCAACTGTGGTGAGGGTCACCACCTCACAAGTAATGCGTGCTCCCTCAAATCTTCAATCAAAGAAAACTAAATAGGTGGAGTCAGTCTGAGAGAGGCTGGCTCGATCCAAGGCCAAATCCATCCCGAATAGAAAGGTGAAGATGAACTTTTGGGTGGCCATGTGTACTGACTGTAAAAATTGTACTAATTGGTCTACATTGTATCTCTGCATGTGTTGAAATATAACTTGAGTCAGATCTCTGCTTCAACACTTATCCTAATAAAATAATAGAGGTTTGGAGTCCTAGACCCTCACTCAACAATTCAAATATATAAAGTGGGGTTCATTGGAGAGATTTTGATATTGAGTAGAGTCTTTGCCATTTGATTTTGATGTCAAACTCATACTCTACCAATTTAGGTAGGTTGGGTGGGGTTCTAAAATTTGAAGGTAATTTTTTGGAGATATTTGTGTTTTGTATGTCTTGTTTGAAAATATTGATGATTTGAAAGGACTTTTACTTAGCAAATTTGGGTATGCTAAGAAGAGGTTGTGATTGTCTGTTTAAATTTTTTTTATGAAATATCTTTTATTTGTGAGGAGTGAAATGTTGATTTAAAAATGGGGCTTCTTACTTAACAAATTTGATTATTAAGTAGAAGCCACATGTGTTTAATTTATGTTTGAAAATGAGATTTTCACTTAACAAATTTGGTATGTTAAATAAAAGCCAATTGTGATTGCTATATGTTTTGCTTATCTTTGAAAATGGGACTCTCACTTAACAAATTTGGTATGCTAAGTGAAAGCCCAAATGTGATGTGATTTGAAAAAAAGAAGATTCTTAATTAACAAATTTGGTATGTTAAGTAGGAATCAAATGAGGTATTGAAAATGAGACTCTCTCTTAACAAATTTGGTATGTTAAGCGAAAGTCAAATGTGATTGATATATGTTTTAAAAATGGGACTCCCACTTAACAAATTTATGTTAAGTGGAGGTCAAATGTGACATGAAAATGAGACATTTACTTAACAAATTTGGTGTGTTAAGTGGGGAGTCAAATTTATCATGAAAATGAGATTCTTACCTAAAAAATTTAGTATGTTAAGTGGAATCAAATATGATTTATAAAATTAAGACTCTCACTTAGCAAGTTTGAAATGTTAAGTGAAAGTTGAATGTGTCATGGAAATGAGATTCTCACTTAACAATTGTGGTATGTTAAGTGGAATCAAATGTATATGAAAGTTAGATTCTCACTTAACAACTTTGATATGTTAAGTGGAATCAAACATGGTATGAATTTGGGGATTTTCACTTAACAACTTTGATATGTTAAGTGAAAAATATGTTATGAATTTGAGATTCTCACTTAATAACTTTGGTATGTTAAGTGGGAATCAAACATGACATGAAAATAAGATTCTCACTTAACAACTTTGATATGTTAAGTGGGGATCAAATGTTACATGAAAATAAGATTCTCACTTAACAACTTTGATATGTTAAGTGTAATCAAATATGACATGAAAATAAGATTCTCACTTAACAATTCTGATATGTTAAGAGAGAATCAAATGTGACATGAAAATGAGATTCTCACTTAACAACCTTGACATATTAAGTAGAATCAAATATGACATTCTCACTTAACAATTTTGATATGTTAAGTGGGAATCAAATGTGACATGAAAATGAGATTCTCAGTTAACAACCTTGACTTGTTAAGTGGGAATCAAATGCATATGAAATGAGATTCTCACTTAACAACCTTGATATGTTAAGTGGGAATCAAATGTATATGAAAATGAGATTTTCACTTAACAACACAACTTTGATATGTTTAAGTGGGAATCAAATATATTTTATGTGCTCTCTTTCTTTTTTGGAAAGAGAGGGGAATCTTGTTTGACAAATATGGCATGTCAAATAAGATTCCAAAATAGAGGGAAAACTTATTTAATAAATCTTAAGTATGTTAAATAGATTTTAATGATATTTTTTGATGTCATGTATGTGATTTCTTGATTTTGAAAAGAGAGAAACTTCGACTCTAGCATATGTGAAATATGTTGAGTGGAGTTTCAATTTTATGTTATGATTTGAAAATAGAATCTTCATTCAACAAATTTGAGTATGTTGAATGAAGGTGGCTATTTTTTTTAAAAAAGTGCTTTTGGAAAGTGTCATTTTGTGAAAGAAGTTATTTTCTTAAATTTTATGATGAACCTCGCCTCACCAAACTAGTGGTAAGGAGGTTCTAAATTTTAATTATGTCTCCCTTCATTGATAAATTTTATTTTCATCTATTTGGGAACCAAATAGGGCTTTCAAGACTTACACAGAGTGAGGTCCTAAAACCTAAAAGATGTTGTCTAACTTTGCTTAAGAATGAAATAAGCTAGTTTAAGGAAGAATAGTCTGGACTCACATAAAATGCAAGTCCACCATCGATGCTTGGAGATAACAATTGTCTACTAGAGATGGAGAGAGGAACCATCCCCAGCGGAGTCGCTAGAAAAATCTCTGGTGTTTTTTTGTTTGTGAGTGTGTGTATATGAGGGGAGACACAATGCAGATCTAAGGATGTACTTATTAAGGTGATCTGGTACAATATTGAGTAATAGTATATTATCTCAAAAGATAGAAGTCACTACCCTACAATGGACCTAATCACCTAATAAGGACTCCCAAGGCATGATGGGTCTTCGAATATACCATATATTTTTCCCTACTTTACATGGATGAATAAAGTAGGGTTTATTTAAATTGGGTTCTAAAGTTCCCTATGGGGGCAAGCCCCATAGTTAATTACATCTTAAGTAAAGTGAATCCCTTAAGAATACTCTCGATTAAAGTAGGCGATTATTGTCTCCAAAGAATTCAAAGATAGGACTATCAATAAATTGGTTGTATTTTAGAAAATCAAGTGGGATGGATCAAAAGGAGAGAGAGTTATTATCGAAGACAAATGAGATAAGTAGAGAATGTTCATGATACTTAGAAGCCTAGTGAACATTCCAATATATCATATGATTGGGCTTTATATTTTTGAAATTGAAGAGATTTTATATGTTTGAGTTAATATTTCATTAGAAAGCTAAGACTTATACTCTAACAACACAAGATTATTAGGATGCCTAAGAGGTGAGGATTTATGCTAGTAGCCCAAAGGAAAACAATGACCTCAGATCCTAAATCTAGGGAGCTTTGGCAAAGGCTAAAGTATAACCTAAATCTAAGGAAAAAAAATGGGTATATTATTTACCTCCACAAGAGAGATTAAACTACCTGATTGTTTGATTTATTACCACCTAGAGTGGCAGCAAGCTAATTCATCCTATGCTTTAAACCCATATAGGCAAGTTTTATGCTTTAGAAGATCATTACGCTATTATATTTAGAAAAAGAACTAAGTCCTTGAACTCACTCTCTAAGAGACTAGAGCATGAGTGGTATAAAAAATGGCTTAATTTAATACAAATTTTATCATATTTTGTTAGATTTTGAACTCTTTATTTTGACAGCTATAGGATTTTATATGTCTAAATGCATCATGAAATTGATTATAGGCTAAATAAAAATAGAAAGAGGCATTCTTCCATCATAGGCTCTCAAAGGTTAAGCCTTTACTATCTAACAAAGATGGAAGCCCTCTCTTAGTAAGAGTGAAATAACATGATATGCATGATATTAAACATACAATCATCCAGCTAAGGGGTTGTTAAATATTTATTATCTTGATTTAATGCATATGCTTTTTTGTGAGGTTATGAGTTGTTTTAGAAAATTTAGTTATGAGTTATTAGTTTGGGTAAAAAAATTAATTTTTATCCTAGGAGCCTAATTGCTTCCAGGCCATACAACAATCACTAATCATAAATAAACTATGAAAAGACATGCTTTTTTTAATGCACAAGCTAAACAAAATATCAAACAGTTTTATAAAGCTATCATAAAAGAATAAGAGGCCGGTGCAATTGAGTACTGTCATACAACTAGAAAAAAAATATGGGTAGCCGAGCTCTACCCTTACACAACCCAGATTATAAGAGAATAATTACAATTACAAATGATGAATGTTATGGGGTCTTCATTCTTTATTTTTTTTCATCTAATTTGCTCCATTTATTTCTTATTTTTAGCTTGATTTAGATGTGCTTGCTACAACAACTTTATATGGTACATAAGATTTGGTCTTGTAACCAATGCTCATCCTAATCCCCATAACACTTATCCTAATCCTAATACAAAATTATTTTAAAAGAAGGAAAGTAAATCTAGCTACACTTGCAAAATAAATGTTAGCTAAACACACCATACAACCCGAGTAGTTATAAGAATAATTTGGACTTAGCACCCTGCATATGGGTAACCAAACCCACCTATCCTAATTTGGGTTATGCTTAGGGGTATAAGAAACCTGCATAGTAAAAGTATTTATATTTTTATTATAGCAATCCCTTAAGCTCAAACCCCTGTAGAAAACATGATTAGCTAATATCGGCCTAACATCTAGACTATGCACATACACTCTAACATCCAATCTACAACAGTACATCACAAAATAAGCATACATCAAATCATGCACCGCCCTAACATAAAGCTAGAAGTGACAACTTAATCTAATGTGTGTGCATTAAGGCTTGTGTGGTATATCCTAACTAAGCTTTAAAGTTATAATTTTGCTAAGTATGAAGGATTTAATTTATAAAGTATTGACTTCTTTTTAAGTGATTTAATTGATTTTAAGATTTTACTTTGTATTTTCCTTTGTTTCATATGGCTTACAATTAACAACTAAGTGTTATAAAGAGAAGAAAGAGAGGGGACTTCTCTTTCATCCCTATCATAAGTCACTTCTAAAGCAAATTAATTAGATTGATTCTCTTCAATGAATGACTTATTACATTGTGGTGAAAATTATATATATATATATATATATATATATATATCCCCACCTTCATCTATTCCCTTTTGGAAAGAGGATAAATGAAAATAGAAATATATAGCTCCTTGTTGGGCCACCACGTAGATCTACAGATGTTCTTAATATGGTGATCAGGTATGACATTGAGAAAATATGTATTATCTCGAAAGATTGAAATCACCACTCTACAATGAACCTAATCACTTGAATAAGGACTCCTAAAGACTATGGGTCTTCGGAATGTACCCGAGATTCTTCCCCTCTTTTACAGGAAAAGTAAAGCAGGGTTTATTTTAAACTGGGTTTGTTAAGTTCCCTACAGGGGCAAGCCCCCATAGTTAATTACATAAAAAGGAAGAGGATTCCTTAAGAATACTCTCGATTAAGCTAAATGATCATTATCTCTGATTTCAAATGGTAGGACTATCAATCGATTGGTTTATTTTTAGAAAATTAAGTGGGATCGATCAAGAGGAGGGAGTTCTTATCAAAAACAAATGAAGATGAGTAGGGGATGCTTAAGATACTAGGAAGCCTAGTAGGCATCCCAAACTATCTTATGGTTTTTTATATTTTGAAATTGAATTGATTTATATTTGAGTTGAATTTTTTATTAAAAGGTTTGGGCTTACAATTTCATGATACAAGGTAATGGAAATGCCTAAGAGGTCGTAGCTCACAAAAGAGAGAAATAATCTAACCTAAATCAGGGAGTTTTGGCGGCCAAAAGTACAACCTAAATCTAAAGTAAAAATGGGTATTTGGTTTACCTCTACAAGAGAAGATAAACCACCTTATTGTTTTACAACCGTTGGGTGGTCAGCCAACTAACTCATCCTTCGATTTTAAATACATGTAGGCAAGTCGTATGTTTTTGCGAAATAGCTAGGCTGTTATTTATTTTATTTATTTAGAAAGAGACTAAATCCTTAAACACACTCCCTAAGTCACTAGATCATGTAGGGCATGATTTAATGACTTAACTCTAATGCAAATTTTATTATGCTTTATTTTTTTTTGGACAATCAATTTGACACAGGCTTTAGGATTCATATGCCTAATGCATGAGAAATTAGATTATGGGCCAAAATCAACAAGATAAGGAGGTGTGTTTCCATTATGGCTCTCAAAAGTCAAGCCAAGTTCTGGGTTCCAATCAATAGTGAAATAAAATGCTTTTTTATCCATGATGTGAGAAAAGTAATACAACATCCAAAAGTGGGGTTGCTAATTCTTTTATCTTGATTTATAACCCTTTTAGGTGATATTATGAGTTATTTATTTTTAGTTTGAATTGATTAGTTGGATAGAAAATTTTTTTTTCCTAAGAGCCTAATCATCATCCAAGCTATACATAAAAGCAAGGAAGAAGCTAAAAAAAGATGTCATCTTAATGCATAAGCTAAACAAACATTAATCAATTTACAAAGCTAGCATAAAAGAGTAAGAGGCCATTTGTGGTCGGGCTCCACCGCACAAATTTGAAAGCAAATTATGCTCTACCCTTATATAACCCGGATTACAAATGAATAAATTATGATCAAGAAGGAATTCATTGTTATGAGGCGATCTTCATTCTTCATTTCTAAGGCCTACCATTCATCTACGCATATACATCCTAACATCTAGACTAAAATATTACATCATAAAATAAAAGTAAACATCAAACTATGCACTACATTAACCTAAAGCTAGAAGTGATGAATTAGCCTAATGTGTGTGTTATTTAAGATTTGTGTGGTATGCTTAGCTAGGCTTTAAGGTTAGAGTTTTCTAAGTATAAAAATATTTAACTTAGAGGGAGATTTCATTTAAGTGATTTAGTTTCTTTGGTTGATTTTATTTTGTATTTTGATTTGATTTGAATGAATCCTACAATTAATTACTAAGTTATAAAGAGAGGAAAAGAGAAGAGAACTTCTCTTTCCTCCCTACCTTAAGTAATTTCTAAGGTAGATTCAAATTTGATTTTTGTTTAGTGAATATTTTATTATGTATTTTAATTAATCCTAAGTTTAGATTTTCCCTAAACAAACATATTCAAAAAGAAATGCATTTTAAGATTCAGTAAAGTGAAACATTATCACAAAACACACAACACTTTATTTCTTTCCTAACATGTGTAACATGCATATAGATGAATCATAAGTATATCTATACATGCAAATGGAAGTGTTTAGCATACCTTAATGATGAATGCTAAGAGAGTTTGTTTAAGAAAATTTGGAATATTTCATGTATGCATGATTTTGTTAAGTCGAAAAAGAGTGATTCTTTTATCCATTTTTCATATACACATTTACAAGTACAAAAGACATAAGTGAGTAAGACGTCATTGTTAGCACCAGGGGTGTAAGGTACAAGACCTACTTAGGGCTACTTAAAGCCTCGCAACCCCGAGATTGTCTAGAATAATATGTCACTTTTCTTAAATACATGTGCATGTACAAAAAGAAATGCATGGAAAGAGAATCATGCAAAATATTTATGTTTGTTTGTTTGATTTTTTATGCAATTTACATATGCAAGTGTGAATATCCTTCTTAAGTGATAACATAGGAATGAATAGGAACATATTTACACAAGTGTTGTGTTCTTTTCAAATGAATTATACACTTTGCAAAATCTTATTCAAAACTATACTAAAAGAGAAGAGAAGGAAAGTCACACAATGCACATCTTTATATTTATACATGCAAACTTATAAATAATTATAAGTAGCATACCTTTCAGTTATGATATTTGATTTATAAATTTTAAAAATAATTTCGGATTTAATAGTCCATTCATATTCTTACTTTAGCCAGAACATGCAATTTGACATAAATGAAACATTTCATTTTTAATTTGATTTTTAAAAAGCATGAATGCATGATTTTCATATGACAAATATATCTAGTATGCTAGGAAAAAATAAAATGAAGAAAGCATGTAAATTCATTCACCTTAATTAATTCTTAAAGATGATCTTATAAAATAGGATTATTTAAAGTAAATTAAATTTGTTTTTAAAGTGATTTTTAATTTTGTTTGAGTTTTATTTGATTTAGAAAAAGTGAAGAGGTTTTCTAGCCCTAACCCATTTTCCACATGTGTTTGTTATTTTAGTTTAATTTTAGAATCATTAAATTGATTTTATATTTAGTTTGGGTTAAGGTGTACATTAAGTTCATTAATTACCCCTTACACACACTTTAATATATTTGGCCAAATAATTATGAGCCAAAGTATGATATGAGCCAAAGTATGACATAAAACAATAAAAGAATTTAAAGAATGCACCTTAAGAAAGAAAGGGTCTAATGAATTTGTCTCACAATTACTGATTAATTAAGCTAAAGGATTTAATTTAAGAACTTTCATAATCCTTCCCACACATATGGGTTAGATATGATTTCCTTTAGCTACTTAGGTTATTGAACATCTAAGCATCTACCCAAGAAGGAAATAATGAAGTTCAGATTGATTTGATTTTAAAAAGTTTGATTAATTAAGCCATTTAATTAAGTGATTAAACTATTTAATTAATTTGAATTTTAATTAGATTTTTATCCAAATGAAATGAACTTAGGAGAAAAGATTTGGGAGAGGACTCTTAATCTCATTCCCTAAGTTCATTCACTGTTCTAAGGTAATTAGCAAACTTAATTAATTAATTTATAACTATTTAATAGGTTAATTAATCATTTAATTGATTAAGGGAGTTATTAGGAGTGGATCAAGCAATTATCCCAATTAAACCATTAATAAATTCCAAAAAAAATCATGGGAGGTGAGGTCATCCCATTAATCAACCTTAGAAGTTGGAATTAATCGGGAATAATTAGAGTAATTAACATAATTACATTCCCAATAAAATCTAAATTGCATAAAATTCACTGTTCAAAATCTATCAAACTTAATTTTAGATTAATCCCCTTTAAATTATCTTCACAATGCATTTTATTTTGTATTTTTTTTATTTTTCTACATTTTGAAGATTCTATGATTAAATTACTAATTAAATACTTAATCGCCTAATCCATGGACCGACCTGAGCACTTTCCACATAGCGCAATGGGATTTGCTATTTATGTAGTTACATCCAATGTCGCATTAGTGCTAATGCTTTCCACCGTCCGACAAAAGATCGACGATTAGATTAAGCCCACGCGGGGATAAATCAATGGATCATATCTTGATCATGACCATCCATCCAAAATGTGGATGTATGGGTCCATGATCATCACTGAGCTCACCTATGAGAGAGGGCATCCGTCCAATCCTCGAGGCATGATCCGAGCTTGATTGAGCTCGAATTGAGCTCAAACTTTACTCACACCATCTAGGAGTAAGCACAAGAAGATCTAATGGTCATTTTGCATGGGGTGAAAATTTCTTTCATAAAGGACCAAGAACTCCTATACATAAGCTCGCTTGATCATTCTGAGGCTATCACCGGTTCTAACTATCGAGGTTTGCTTCATAGTGGAGATGAAGTTGAAAGTTTCAAGCCTTGGATGAAGTGGATCTTCATGGACCAAGCTCCTCTTTAAATGCTTGTGGCCTTGGTCTAGCTCCCACCTCCCTTGCATTTGAAGCTTGGAAGAAGCTTTGGATGAGTTCGATTAGGCCCTCTGAGGATTCTTGAAGGAGGAATTAGATTGGAATTGAGTATTGGCTAAGTTGGAATTTCCCTTAGCCTCCCCAATTTTTGATTTGAAGGAATCTGAAAAATGGAGAATAGGAAATTCTTTGGAATTTCTTGAGAAAGCTTAGAGTACTATCCCTAGGTCTCTCTCTGTAAATTGAGTGTGAATGTCTTGGATTCAAGTGAAATTAGGGGGAGTATATCTCCCACTAGGTGGATCAAATGACTGCAGGCTATCCTTCCATTTTGGATCAATTGATCAAATGAAATGAGTTTGTTAGGTCATTTTAGCTTGCACATGGTTCAGTTTGGCCAGAGGGAGGTAGTGGAGAGGTTATCATGTGCAAAACAAGGTGGAGGAATGATTCCCATGCGCTCATTTCCAAGTGGGTGGTCAGTTTTGGGTTTGGGTTGGGTTTGGTTGACCCAAACCTAGTGGGTCATGTGCACCATGCTCACTAGTGTCCACTTGGTCCACTAAGAGGGTCAAGTGGCCATGAAGAGGATTTGACAAAATTCCAAGTGAATTTGGCCAAGAATTACCCATCGATGTAGGGGTTAAATGGTCATTTGGCTTGTATTTCAATTTGAATATATTTGGTATGATTGAAAAATGGGTTGGGCCAAGTTTCAATAAATTTGGAATTGATTTTATATGATTTGGCTCATGTTGACCCATTTAGGTTAAAATGGGTCAACAAGGGTCAAGTTGACCAATTGGTCAAATTGGGTCAAAGCAAGGGTTGGGTCAAGTTCATATGACCATTTGAAATATTTTGGCATAATTGGTTTGGTTCAATTTGATTTATATTTAGATTTGGTTCATTTGATTTCATTTAGGCCAAATGGGTCAAGTTGAGCAATTTGACCCATTTGACCTATTTGGGTTAGGTCATGGGTTGGTTTAGGTTTCATTGGTCATTTGAAATGTATTGGTATCTTCATTTCCAATCAATTTTGGTTTAATTTTATTTTGGCTCAATTTGACCTTTTAAAGTCAAGTTCATGGTCAATTGGGCTAGGATGGGTCTAGGTGGTCAATTGAGGCTTTGGTCAAGTTCAACAAATGATTTGGGATGAACTTGACCCATTGGTTTCAATCAATTTAGATCAAGTTTTGACACATTTTGACTTTTTAGGTCAAGTTGGGTCAACTTGGGTCAAGTGGCCAATTGGGCTAGGTTAGGCTCAAATGATGACTTGGTCAAGTTCAAACATTGATGATGAATTAGTTTTGATAAATGGTTTCAATCGATTTATCATATGGTGGATTTTGCTAGTTTATTGCTAAGTTGACTTGGTCAACCCTTAGGTTTGACTTGGTTTGACCCAATTTGAGATTGGTCATCATCTCATGATGATTGTTGCTCAATGTGAGGCTTAGGTGGGCTTAGTTCAATCTAATTTGGTAGGATTAGAATTTGGCTCATAAGGGGATACTTTAGGTCACTTTGGGTTAAGTGAGCCTAAGTCAACAATTAACTTGATCAAGGCTTGAATCAAGTTTGGTTGAACTCAAATATGGACTTATGATTGAATTATAAATCCATTTGCAAGTGATTTGGAGTCAAATGAGTTTTGATTCATTTGACAATTTCAAGTTCAAAGGGTGAACATGAGTTTTTGGGTTTGATTTTGATTTAGTTTTATGATTGAAGTTTATATTTATATTTGGATTCATGATTGAAGAGGATTGATTGAATCATGAAGAAAAATCAAGATTTGAGCTTGATTTGGCTAAGTTTGAGAATTTGACTTGAAAGGCTTAGGTTGAATTTGGTTTGAGTTTTGAATTGATTTTAGTTTGATGGTTGAAGTTTATTTATATTTAGTTTCATATTGAAGGATTGATTGAATCATGAAGAAAAATGAGGGTTTGTCTTGATTTGAATTTGTTGTGGCTAAGTTCAAGAATTTGACTTGAAAGGCTTAGGTTGAATTTTGGTTAAATTTGGGTTTGAGTTTTGAATTTATTTATTTTGGATATTTAAATTTATATTTCATTTATATTTGTGAATATAAATGAGAATATAAATGGGTTATGAGAAAATATCTTGAATTTGAATTGATTTAGATTTGATTTGGGCTAAGTCCATAAGATAAAAATCAAAGTGACTTAGGAAAGATTTTGAAATTTGGAATTCAATCATGGGTTTCAATCATTTGAAATTGATTCATGATTTGAGAAAATCCATCAAGTTGGAATTAATTTGAGTTTGAAGTTGATTTGATTTGGAGTTTAATCTGAATTTTGAAATTTGACTTGAAGGAAGGAAGTGAAGATTTGGTTCAAGCTATAATGTAGGCAAATTTTTCTACACCCCTAAGGCATAACCTATTCCTATGGATAACTCTTCTAAATCTCTAGGGTTAGGTTAAGTGTTCACCTAATCGCTAAAAGTGTCTTAAGACTAAGGAAACTCTTAGTGTCTAAGAGAAGTCCTATGTCTAAGATGGAGGGGTTGAGAGCTCATCCTAAAAATGAGATCAACAAAGGGCATCCAATAGGCGTGGTGTGACTGACAAGGTACACCACACATATTGGTGTTGACCGAAATGATCAACAACACCAAACAATCATAAGCACTAATAGAAATGATCTACTCCTAACCCAAGGTGTAGAAGGAACCAATTGCTTAGTGCAATGTGACTCTACTCATGTCAAGGACATAAGAGAGTAAAGGAGAAATCTACTAGGGATAGAGTATATGAACCTTCCACTGGGGAATAGGTTCAAGTCATCCACAAGGGGATGAGAGGTTTCATTTGATTTGAGTCTCACTAGGGAGAGAAATTGATTTGATTTATTTGATTGATTAATTATTTGTTTTGATTGATTTGATATGTTTGTTTTGACTCCAATGGGGGAGGAGGGTTGTATTTATTTTAGATTTTTGGATTTTGGATTTTTGAGATGAACCTTATTGGTTTGCGATGGATCGCACTAAGTATGAGCCATGGAGGCCTAGACCTAACTCATATATACCAATCCAAAGGGGTAGTCTACCAAACACATAGTAGGACTAACCAACTAAAGGGATGCCTTTCAGTGTGCAGTAGTTGTACTAAGAAGAAAATATAGTAGACTTACATCCTCCAAAGTAGGGACCAGTTGCTGGGGTGATCCATTGACAAGGCAACGGATTGAACCCAACCTAGGGCTGACTATTGAGTGAATGTCATTGGGGGACTTAAATCAACTCAAGGATAGTCAAAATATTGATTTCATTTTCTTTAGTTGTTTTGATGGATCCCATCGGTTTGTGATGGACTGCATTGAGTAAGGGCCATAGGCCTTGAGCTAACTCAGATTTACCAATTCAAACGGAGTAGTCTACCAACCACATAGTAGGACTATCCAACCAAGTGGGTGACTTTTAGTTTTCAATGATTAAGTTTAGGAAGAAAGCACTATGACTCGCATGTTCCAAAATAAGGAACCACTGGGGTGATCGGTTGGCAAGGCAACAAATCGAACCCGACCTAGGGCTAACTATTGAGCGAAAGCTGCTTGGGGACTTAAAACAGCTCAAAGATAATCAAAAGATTAATTTTTTTATTTTAATTATTTTGATGGATTTCGTTGGTTTGTGATGGATCACACAGAGAATGAGCTTATATTATCTTAGACCTATCTCAAATTTATTGAACCAAAGGGAGTAGCTTCCCGGCTGAGGGGAGAACTATCCGACCAAAGGACTGTCTTTTAGTTTGCAATGACCAATTCAGGAGAAGAAAGCACAAGGAACCACATCTTCCACTTACAAGATCACTGAGTGATTTGGCAAACAAATCAACCCGACCTAAGGGTCGCCTTTGGCCAGGATCATGCTAGAAAGAATGTGTCATAGCTTACATCTTCCAAAGTGGAATAATGGGTAACTTGCTTGTGAAAAATAGATTGAACGACCTAAGGGCAACTATAGAGTGAGTGATGACTCGGGACTTATCTCAAGTGTAGAGGCAATTCTATAGGGAGTTCTACCGCCTAAAGATAAGATGTCTACTTGGAAAAAGGAGCCATTTGGGGGCTTAAATTCATAATCCATAAGAGAATATTTTATTTGTTTACATGGAACCTTTGAGTGATGGATCAAACTGAGAAGGAGCTTATATCAGCCTAGATCTATCTCAAATTTATTGAACCAAGGGAGAATTTGTACATCCACTGAACAAATTCTCCTATCACAGGGCTGGCTACTAAGAAAGGGGGACTGTCCAATCCAAAAGTAACCCGGGTAGTGTCTAAATGGGATCACAAATGATGTGATCTAAATAGAGTGCCCGCAGGGGATGGGGCTACTAAGGGCTTGATCCAAAACCCTGGAGAAGATAATATGCATAGGTATTCGGTGGCCAACTTAAGGAGAAAGCGCGGGGACTCACATCCTCCTAAGAGTGGTGTATATACTGGGTGAGTCGCTGTCAACATAGCGATTATCAACCAACCTAAGGTGCCCATCAATTTACAATAATCATCCCAGGAAGAAAGCTTGGGGACTCACATCCACCTATAGCAGAACTGATTATTGGGATAGTCAATCTTCGGCTCAACAGGTGTTATCCGACCTAGGGCGACTACCACGTGAATTCCACTAGGAGACTTATATCAACTCAAATATAGTCAAGAAGAAAGGAGCCTCTCGGGGAATTAACCCTAAATCTCAAATATACTCGACCTAGTCATATCATGATGATTAGTTCAAGAAGAAAGTGTGGGGACTCACATCTTCTTAAATAAAATCAACACGAGGTAGCTTACTAGTTGGGCAGTAAAGTCTACCAAATTAACAAGGTGCTCGTTGTTTTGTAATAATCAAGTTAGGAAGAAAGTGTGGGGACTCACATCTTCCAAACAAGTGACCGGAGTGACATACTACAGGTATGTAAACCTAACCTATAGCCTAATGAGTGAGTGCCACAGCTTGCTTACATAAAAAAATAACATGAGATAAAAGATTTGTATTTATTTTGTGCTTGTTAAAGGGGAATAGATGCCACTTGGGTTCTCTCACACCTACCCTAAATACATTTAGGGAATTGGATGAAATGGTGTCATGGATGGCAACCCAAATTCCCACTAAGAAAGGATGTCACTTGGGTTCTCTTACACCTAACTCAGTTGTGCTAAATGAAATTGGATGCCTCTTGGGTTCTCTCACACCTATTTTAATAGTGCAAGGAAATTTTGTTTGATTGTGTTTGTGTTGTGAAAGAGGGATGGGATGCCTCTTGGGTTCTCTTACACCTATTCTAAACACGCCATGATTCAACACATAAGCAAACAATGATTAAGAAGAGAGGATTTTGATGAAATGGAATCAGATTTTCATTCTTTTGTTGATAATTATTTTTAAACATGTTTTATGAATAATATTTCTTCAAATAGAGCCCATTAATTGAAAGTATCGGGTGTTCCCCTTTACAATCAATGAGCTGATAGGATCCTCCTAGGTGGGCCTTCTCTATAACATAAGGGCCTTCCCAAGTGGGTTTAAACTTTCCTCCCATCTTTCGAAGGGCAACAATTGATCTCCTTTGGACTAACACAAGTTCTCCTACTTGAAAAGACCTGGACCATCTTGTTGTGAGCTTGAATTATTTTGGCTTTATAAAACTCGAGGTTCTAGACGCTCAGAAGGCCGCTCTTCCAAACCTTAGCTCTTCTAACCAGAACTTTTCATTCTACTCAGAGTGATTTTTCTACCCAATGCTATCCTTAGTGATGGGAGTTGAACTTAAAGGTAGAGGCTTAGACCCATACACTAAGAAAATGGAGATTGAGTTCTATATGTATGGGTGCCCACAAGACTTCAACCAACTGTTACTTATTATCGTCGAGTGTCTTCTTTAGTATCTGATGAGAGTTTTATTGAATGCTTCTACTAAGCCATTTTCCCAAGGGTAGTAGATGGTGGAGTATCTTCAATCTATGTGTTTTGCAAAAGTGTTGATCTTGTTTTGAATGCGCACCATTATCGGATATAAATTCATCGAGGCACCAACCTATATACAATATGGTTCCAAAAAAACTAAAACATGTGCTAAGACCTCTCTGGTGGATTTCCCACTAAAAAAGTTGGTACTAAGATGAAGATGACCCTTATAAGAAGGAGGATCGACGACATAATGTCGGTACCCCAACACTCAAATGGCCATGATGCCAATGTAGGGTGTAGAATGTTGGGTGGTTGATGTAAGACCACACTTGTACACGATGGCATCTCCTATATCCATGAAGTCTGTAATCATCGAAGACCAGTAGTATTTTAGTCTCTTGATCTTTTCTTCAACTTCAGACTAGATTGATACGCTTCACATAGACCTGAATGTACCTTAATCATAATCCTATGAGCTTCGTGTTTGTCTAAACAGCATAACCACATTTGGTCAAAAGATCTTCGGTACAATGTGCCATCCACGAGAGCATATGACAGGGCTCTCTATTTCACCTGATGGGCTTGTGAATTTTCTTGAGGTAGTTTGCCAGTGTTCAAATAATCTAGGAACGATTTCCTCCAATCCAACTCCTTGTCCTTATAGGCAACGGCAACCTCCCCTTCAAGAGAAAGTCTCTCGATGAGTTCAACATCAATAAGGGATATGACTTGTCTATTTTGGACCCTTATTGGAATGACTCATCTTCTGGACATGCCAATTCTTTGGCAAGTTTAGCCAAAGCATCTGCTACTGCGTTCTTTGCTCAGGGAACCTTGTAGATGATGACCTTGGGAATTTGGGCCAACAGCTTCATGGTGTACTCGTGATAATGATGAAGGTTAGGTTTGAGAACCTTGTAGGACCCACAATTTGGTTGATGACCAACCGAGAATAGATGTTGATGCTCTTGACACAACCGTGATGGCTAACCTAACTCAAACTAATCAAAGCCTCATACTTGGCTTCATTGTTGGTGATTGAGAGATAGTATGAGAATCTCATCATTACTCAGAGTTAAGAGAATTATTCCTACCCCTGCCTTTCCTAAAAGAGTAGATCATGGTGCTTCTCCTTTATGAAAGGAAGCTGCACCATCAAAATACATCTCCAAGAAAATTATCAACCTCCCCTAAGTTCATGATTTGTTCATCAGGGAGATCATCACTAAGCAGAGAATCAGCAGAAAGTGTGTGTGATGCTAAGAAATCGTAGTGCTTTTCTCGCATCTGAGGGTAGTATTGTGATATCAAATGAGAGAGTATCATGGACCAATGTGCTAAATGTCTAGAGAAGGCCATGTCATGAGATAGTGAATTTTCGAAATCAAGTTCATCTTATGAGAAAGCATATAGTGTCATAGCTTTTGAGATGCAAAGATCAAAGCTAGGCAATGTTTTTCAATAGGTGGGTAGTTTACTTTAGCAAGGATTAGATGACGGCTGAGGTAGTAAAAAGCGCTCTCCTTCCCTTCGTCGTTGGCTTGGACCAACAAAGCATCGAGGGAGTCGTCTAATGCAGCAATATAGAGGATGAGTGGCCTGCACGGGATAGGGGCTGCTAGAACTGGCGGTTTCACCAAATGCTATTTGATATCTTCAAAGGCATGTTGGCACTAATCATCCCACTTAAACTTGGCATTCTTTTTCATATGTGTTGAAAATGGCTTGCATTTCCCTGATACTTTGGAGATAAAGAATCTCAGATATGCCAACCATCCTTGGAAAGATCTGAGTTGAGTTAAACTTTTAGGAGGTAGAATTTTTAAGATAGTTTTGATCTTTTCGGGATCTATTTCAATTCTCCGGTGTGGGATAACAAACCCAAGGAATTTCCTTGAAGCTACTCTGAATGCACACTTAAGGGGTTCATTTTGAGGTTATATTATCTTAGCCGTTTGAAAACTACTCTCAAGTCAAAGAAATGTTCTTCCTTCTCTTTGCTTGACAACTAGATCATCAACATAGCACTCAACCGATGATGGATGAGTTCATTGAAGATGAGTCATGGGCCATTAAGATGTAGCACAGCATTTTAAGCCGAAAAGGCATGATTCTAACAATAGATTTCGATCGGGTTCAAAAAGAGTGTTTCTTTCATCATGGCCATCTTGATTTGGTTGTAGCTAGATGACCCATCCATGAAGGAGAATAATGTATGAGATGAGATGTCCACCATTAATTCTAATATAGGAAGAGGAAATTCATCCTTAGGACATGCCTTGTTAAATCCCAAATCTAATATGTGAATTTGGTCATTCTTCTTCTTAACCGGGATGACCGCTAACCAAATAGGATATTTTTCTTCCCGATGAAACCAGCATCGATCAATTTAACGAAATGACATGTTGATTTCTAATCACGTGGAGCTTACTTGATGGGTTAGGCTTTCACATGGTTTGTGGACGCAGAGATAATTGGGCATTTCTTCATAACTCCATGCAAAGTAGTCCTAAACTCAATCAATAGCCTAACTAAGTCATTAGTTTCTTCATTCAACAGAATGATGTATGTCACATAGATTTTCTTCTATCATGGGTTAATTTCTTTAAGCTTGTCAATTGTTGAATGGATCTCATCTTCAAATTCTGGTGGTGCATCTTTAATTTGGAGATCATTATAAGTTTCTAAACACACATCCTTTGGTTTGGTGTGAAAAGAATCTATCGACTCATATGGTTGGTGACAAGCAAGCATTAATAGTCATCATCGACTGGACCCATTGTACCGAATCCTAATCTTGATCTTGATTGTGCCTCCATGCCTCTGTTGTTCCATAGCTTTTCAAAGTACTCGACTTGTGCTTAGACTATAAATAAGGAATCAAACCTTCTTTGCAAGATTAAGAACACAAGGCAAGTACCAATCAAAAGAAAAAATTTCAATTCTTTGTTTGAAATATCCTCCAATCCTACATTAGCTTATTGACTTGAGGATGATGATCCCAAAAAGAATCTCTTGGCTTGACATCTCTGAAGATCGAGGGGCTTCCTTAACTACTAAACCTTCAATTTTTTGAGATGAAAGTGAGGTTAGAGCTAAGGTTCCTACACCGATAGTTTCACATACATTTGATTCGAATATATTTGTGTTTTGTGTAGAGGCCTGGTCTTCGTCGCTATCTAGCTCGAGTGTCACCTCTAATGAAACCCACTGAGAAGGATTGGCTAGTATGCTAATCACATTAAACTTGTCCTCCGAGCTGGATTCCAAGTCTATGTGAATAGTAGTGGTACTCTTATAATTGGAACATAACCCATGTTGGTCGATGGCCAACTAGGGTCATTCACTGAACCGCCTCATTTTTACCTCTACTTCTACCTGGTGGAGGTCGAGTCATCCTACCCACATGTCCATATGATGGAATGAACTGTGGGTGGAATGTGATATGCGGCTCCACTTCTTCCTTAATTCCCTTTTCTTGTTCACTTGAACTTTTTTTTTCTTTTTTTTCTTTTGCTTTTTCATTTAATTCTTTTTTCTTTTGCATTTGCATTTGAATTTTGACCAAGTTCACAAGAAAAGATATTTTGAGGAAGATAGTAGGTCACATCCTCATATATCTCAACCTATCTGACTGAAAATGGCATTTTATCACCTTTGACACAGTATTCAATCCCATCCTTCCTGAACTTGATGCATTGATGGAGGGAGGGTGGAATCATCTTGCTCTGATGTATCTAAGTGAATGAAGTATTCGAATCAATGATATAAAACTTGGCTTCAGTCTTCCAGTCACCTATCTCTAAAGGTAACACTATAGAACCTAAAGCCCTCTCACCTTGTTCATTGAATCCTCTCAACATCATCCGATCTTCTCAGAGTGTGGAGATGTCGATCCTCAAATAGGCAATTTAGACTTATAATATTCATTGATGCACCTAGATCAACAAGAACTCTGGAAAGTCTGAACCTGTCCATGTTCGGTGTAATATAGAGGAGGTGGTTATGCTCCATGTCCCCCAGAAGTAGGTATTCATCTATTAAAGTGATTTCCTAGGCTTCTCTAGAATAATGTGCCTCCTCTAATAGGTCACTGAGCTAAGCATATATTATATCAAGGAGAGCCTTGATTAATGATTCTCTCATCTCTTTAGATAAGACAAGGGCATCGTATATTCTTAGCTTAGATGATAACATTCTTAGGTGAGAGAGACATTGTAATCCACCTGATCCTCCATAAGCATATCCAAGGGTGGAGCATCCTATGGAGGAGCTTCTCGATCATCTGCACCAATGACTTATTTCTTTCTATCTTGAGGTGCTATCCTAGGAGGTAGAACATTGCCACTACGGAGGTTGACTTTGGTGATCTCTTGGTAGGTTAGTGGAATATTCTACCCGCCATAGCTCACATAGCTTCTTCTATGAGACCCTAATCGATGATTCCAAGTTTATCTTAAGAGTAACCCATAGTATTCAAAGAAGAAAATCCAACTGTGAATCAGAAAGAGGAAGATCAGAGTTGTTATAATCCATGTTTAGACTTGAAGAGTTACCATTATGAATAGATTTAGACAACCCATCAAAAGTGACAGATATAATTCAAGCTAGCTTTATTCTTCAATTTCTTAGGTTTTAAAGGAGAAATATAGTAGAAATCAAGTAAAGTAAGTGGGGGTGGATTGATGCCCTCATCCACCATTCAAGATGTATAGTAGAATAAGAGCTATAAGTAGAGATAGTTGCTCATGTAGTAAATGTGGATGAGGTTGGACTGGTGGTTACGCTTGGCTATCCTGTGCCAAGACAGTCGCATCGCTGAGCTCCACCTTTCCCTGGGTTGGGTCTAGCAACTTGCTAACCTTCTTGATCATGGAGGTTTGAGCTTGCTCCCACCGCAAGAAAAGTTTCTTGATTTTGGAGATAATTTTCTTAGAGGTGCGATAAGGAGATATCCCATCCTTCTTTGGTTTTGGAAGGATTGCAAGTATCCCCAAGGATTACCCTAATGAAACTGGATGGTTGTTCCACAAGGTATTCCTTCGGGATAACTATAGCATCAGTCTTGAAGCTATGTTCATGCCAGTCCTTGAATGTGAAGCAATCTTTCAAAATATGACCTAGCATACGGTGGTAGGGGCAAAAGTTAGGATCATTACTTTTTCCCACTTCCTCCTCTCTCCCAGTTCTAGGTAAAAAATCGCTTCTTTGAGATTCTTAAAGATCTTTCGATTACCTCTTAAATGAATAAGGCTTGTTAAGTTTATCCAAAAGAGTGGACCATAGCTACCGGGGTATGTGTACCACTGATGATGTGGTCGCTTGGTGGTAGAGGAGGTGGAAGTGACAACGGAGCACAGATCTCTCAAACCGCTTCCCCTATTTCCTTATTTACTACTAATTCAGGCTTCTTCTCAAAAGCTTTCTATGGCTTCTACTTTATTGATTGGTCCAAAAAAGGCAACTGTTTAGCTTCTCCTTGCAAGCTAGTTGCCTTGTTGATCAGCTTCTTAAATATTTTGATGGTGAAATTTTTGAGCATGAAGGTGATCGGGCCATGGATATTCTTAAGAATAATCTCGATGGCATGCTATTCAGATAGTTGTGGCTCACATGTCATACTCAAATTATGCCATATGAGAATGTAATCAATGAGGGACTCACCATTATTTTGTTGAGCCATAATGAGATCGCCTACAGTCACCCTTTGCTGAGCTCTAGCAAACCTCTTGATGAAGAGTTGTTCCAACTCAGCAAAAGTCTTCACTGAACTGTTGGAAAGTTTAGTGTACCAATCAAAGGCTATGCCTGTTAAGCTACTGACAAAGAGATGGATAGTAAAGCATCACTGCCACCAACATTGCAATAGTTGGCTCTAAAGTGCATAATATACTGCCTCAGTTCCCACAACCATCGAAGCTCTTGAAAGAAGGTGGCACAAAACCCTTAGGATATTGGATGGCATCAAATTCCTCCGGGTAGGATTTGCCCTTTGGAATTGATGATCTTCCTTGAGCTTGAGCCAATGCTTCTCTCACCTACTGCTTAATCATGATTTGAAATCCTTTTCCTGTATGGAGGTACTATCCACTACCTTCCTATATAGGCTGGTGCTACCCTGCTTTATTGGAGGTAAAGTCTTGGCAGGATCCAAGACAAGCACCAACTCTGGTTTGCTATAGTAGGATAAACCACTGTGCTTATTTTTGAAGTGCTAAAATAGCTGCTTCCCCATCTTATATATTTGTTCATCTTTCTACTTTAACTGTTGATGGAAGTGTTGGGTCGAGAAGGCTGTGTCTTCCTGCTCGGCCTTAGCACCTTCCAAAGTTTGTTGTTCATGAAGGAGGGAACCACGGGTATCTACCATATGCACCCCCATTGAATCCTCTAACATGTCATCTTCATTCAGATCAAAGCTAGCCTTTTCATCCTCTAAATTGAACCAGGCATATCCTAAGATTTCCTTCTTCTCCACTAGATATTGAGCTATGATGTCATCAAGGGATCGATCCACCTAAACAGTCACGAAAAATGGGTCTGACTGGTAGTAGGATCACTGTCATGCACATATAGGCACCTAACCTCTATGTTACGTTTATGAGGACTACTCACTGAGGAAAGATACTACTAGCCGCTAGATCTAGGTGAAGTGGTGCTCCCAGAATGATCGATGGCCATAGGGGAGACTAAACTATCTCCTCCTCCCTTAACTGCTGCGACTATCTCCATAGCATACTGTGGTGGTGGTGGTGGTGACGGGAAGACTAAGATACTTTGAGGTCGTCAGTTCTTCCTCAAGCTATAGGGTAGGCAAATTTTTCTAACACTCCTAAGGCATGACCTATTCCTATGCCTAACTCTTCTAAGCCTTTAGGGTTAGGTTAATTATTCACATAATCACTATAAGTGTCTTAAGACTAAGGAATCTCTTAGTGCCTAAGAGAAGTCATATGTCTAAGATGGAGGGGTTGAGAGCTGAACCTAAAAATGAGGTCAACATACATGTTTTAATCAACCCTAAGTTTAGGTTCACTTTAAATAACCTTATTCAATAAGAAAGGTATCTAAAGATTAATTAGAATGAATTACTATCACATAACATATATTTATTCATTTCTTTCCATCATGTATATCATGCATATGATTCAATCCTAAGCATAACTATACATGCAATTTGTATCTTAGCACACTTAAATGATGAATGTGAGTAAATGTGTTTGGAATTAATGTTTCATTTGATTGAATGATTTTGTCATATTAATTTAAAGTTCTATCTAAATACTTATGCAAAAGCATAAGTAAAGAACATTAAATCACATGACTAATCAACTCAACCAAATAAATAAACTATGAATTCATGCCTTCTTAATAGAAAAATAGGGTTCTCATTCATTAACTAAGTACACATTCACATGTATAAAAGTTTTAAGTGAGTACATCATCATTATTCTACACCAAGGGCGTAAGGTACAAGAGCTACTTGGGGATACTTAAAGCCTCGCAACCCCGAGATGTCCAGACTAATATACACTTTTCTTATATACATATGGATGAATAGGCAACTATAAGAATAGGAAAACTCATGCAAAAGTTGTATTTGATTTATTTGATTTATGATTCTTATTCATTGGTCATATCATACATACATATGTATAAGAGTTTTAAGTTGGTACAGCACCATTATTCTACATCAGGGGCGTAAGGTACAAGACCTACTTGGGGCTACTTAAAGCCTCGCAATCCTGGGATGTCCAGACTAATATACCACTTTTCTTATATACACATGAATGTATAAAAAAAACCACAAGAATGAAAAGTCATGCAAGAAGTCATATTTGATTTGATTATATGATTTACATATGTGATATGAAATTCTTCCTAAGTCTTAGCATAGAGATACAAAAGAAAAGATTTAAACAAATGTTGTGTCCTTTTCAAATGAACTATATATCTATAAATCCCATGTAAATCCATATAAGGTGAGGAAAGAGAGCTTCATATTAGATATCTTAGATTATGGACACATGCAAACTAATAGATACTTGTAAATAACATCACTCCATATATTATAATTAATTTATGGGCTTTTGAAGATAACTTTTGATTTAATAGTAATAATAGCCACACCTATTTTTAATTTAGAACAACATATGCAATTTGACATAAAAGAAACCATTTCATTTTGTTAATTTTAAAAGAAATGAATGCATGATTACAAATGACAAATAACATTTAACAAGATTGAAAATAAATAAAAGAACATAAGCACATTATCCCATTCATTTCAATTAATTCCTAAGAATAATCATATTAAATAAGGTTATTTAAAATAAATCAAAGTTCTTTAATGACATTTTTAATTTTGAGTTTGATTTGAATTAGGAAATATGAAAGAGGTTTGTTAATCCTAATCCCATTTTCCATGGGTGAGTTAATTTGGTTTAATGAAGAATATTTAGTTAATTTTATATTTTAATCGGTTAAATATGAATTAAGTGAATTAATTAACCCTTACCTACATCACCTTGAAGTTAATTAACTAATTAATTGAGCCAATATGATATGAAACCACATGAAAAATAAATTTGCAATTCTCCTAAGCTATGAAAGGGGTCTAATGCAATTTGCTCATTATTAGTTAATTAGCTAGATATCTCACTTAACTACTTTTATGATTTTCTCACACATGTGAGCTAACCATAATTTCATTATCTCTCACTTTGGGTTATTGAACACCTAAAGAGCTACCCAAGATTGATTCAGATTGCTTAGATATGAAGTGAATTTTAAATTGAGTTAATCAAACTCATTAATCCATTTGATTAAGCATGTTCAATTAATGAAATGAAATTGACATAAGAAAAGAGATCAAGAAAGAAGTCTTGATCTCAATCCCCATGTTCAATATTCAATCATTTAAGCTCTAGTTTTTATCTTGGAGATTAATTAATTAATTAAGCAATTAATTACCTCATTAATCATTAACTAATCAAATTCCAAAAAGTGAAGAAAACTTAAGAAATGAATTAGGAAAAATAACCCAATCACATTCCTAAACTCCCCATCGCTCAACGGAAGTAATAGGCTTAAATAATTAATTAAATCATTATTCATTCACTTAGCACTAATTAAATTAAGAAAGTTATTAAGACTTAATCAATTAATTTTTCTAATTAAGCAACTAATAAAATCCCAAAAAAATAGGAGAGGTAGAGGTCATCCCACTAAACATCCACAAAAAGTTAGAGATTAATTGGGTGATTAATTAATGAATAATTAAGCTAATTAGATTTCTAATTAAATATATATTAAGTCAAAACCACTGTTCAAAATCAATTAATAATAATCTTCCTGAATTCATATCTTTAAAATGAGCTCAAGTTTATATTTTTTGGATTTTTCTAGGATGAGTTATAATTTTTAGAAGTTTCAGCCTTAAAAATGGATTAATTAGGCCTAATTAAAGCCTTAATCCTATCGGGCCATGTAGCAGCTGACACGGTGTGCTTTCCACATGGCAAGATAGGAGTGGGTATTTAAGTTATCACATCCACTTGGATTTGCGATCTGCTAACCATGGACCGCCCAATCGAATATGGCCATGATTAGATCCATGATTTAGAAGAGAATCAAGGGATCTAATGAGCCATTCATTTTGATCATGTGGGACAGACGACTCATGATCTATCATGTTCGTGAGCAGCAAAAGATGAATGTTGTTTGTCTTTCCCCATTCGATCTGAGCTCACTTGAGCTCGGATTGCCTCTAAATCGATCCCACACCTTCGGGGAGGGGAGGTGCACACATCTAACAGTCAAAAACTCATGACGTTTGAATTTACTTCACAAAGGACCAAGCTATTTTCATACAAGATTCGATTTGTAAAATTACCTCACTAGAGCTAATGTCCGGTAGGATTGTGAGGTAGTTGAGGGCAAGGCCCTAAAAGCTTTGAGCTTGATTTGGGGTAGAGTGCTCGACCAATTCACACATGTAAAGGCTTCGAACTTGATCTCGAGTCTCGTGAAGGCTTAGAGATTATTTGGTTGGCCGAGTATGAGAGGATGGTGTAAGCGATTGAAGTTTGATTGAGTGGAGGAGGAGTATTGATTGAAGAAAGGTTGTCTTATTTTTATTTCTCACATAGAGAGGAAATTCGATTGAGGGAGGCTTCGAGAAAGCTTAGAATCGCTTTGAGGGGTTTCAGAATTGGCTAGGGATTCACACGATGTCGAATGACTCCTTTTTCACTCAAAATGGGGGATTATTGGCCGAAAATGTGCGTGAAGGATGGACAGGATAGGTTGTCTTATTTCGGCCGGTAGGTCACCATCAGGGCACCGGAGAGGTCATGTCCAACTTCACGTGGTTCGACTTGAGTGGAGGGAGCCATGGGAGGAGCCTCAAGGCTGGTGTGCAAAGTTCCCTTTACTTTGTCCATGTGCTTGTTTGGCTTGGTGAGGTAAACTTCATTGGTAAACTTCATTGGTACCTAGGTGGGTGGGTTAGTGAGGTGGGTTAGGTACTCACTTGAGTGCTTGGAGGCTACCATGGTGATGGGGAAGTCAACTTTGCTTGTTAGCATGAAGATCCAATGGAAAAAGGGTTTGTCTAATGGTTAATTCCCTTGGTGGGATCCACTATAGATTTGTACTGATTTGGGAATGAATTAGGACATGTTTGGGTTGGGTTTGACCAAGTCCTAGGGTCCCATGAGTTGGTTTGGAGTGATTTGGCTTCATTTCGTCAAAATGTATTCATTTGGGTTGATCAATTAGTCAAATTTGGTCAAACCAAGGTTTGGGTTAGGTTCGATGATGATTTGAGATATTTTGGTTCAATTAATTTGGATTGGTTTGGCCTAAGTTTGGATTTGACTCATTTGGATTCAAAAAAAGACAAATTGGTCAAGTTGATTTGACCAAATTGGGTTGGGTTAAATATTGAGTCAAGTTCAATTGGTTGATTGAAAGTAATTGTAGGCTTTGATTTGGTTTAATTTGGATTCATCTTGAATTTTAGCCAATTTGACCCTTTAGGTCAATTTGGGCTAGGTTTGGTCAAGTTGACCAATTGGTCAACTTGTGCTCAATTATGGCTTTGGTCAAGTTCAATAAGTGATTTGGAATGAGCTTGAGCCATTAGTTACAATTAATTTGGATCAAATTATGATTTGACCCATTTTTTGGCGATTTGGGTCAACTTGGGTCAAATAGCCAATTATGCTTGGTTTGGCTCAAAGAGTTTGGTCATGTTCAACATTGATTATGAGTTGGTTTGAATCAATGGTTTTAATCAATTTGGCATATGGTAGATTTTGGCTAGTTTGGGTTTCATTTAGGCTAAATGTTGACTTGGTCAAAGACTAGGTTTGACTTGATTTGACCCAATTTAAGGTAATTGATCACCCTAGGGTGGTTGTTGGTTATGTAGTGAGGTTTAGATGGGATTAGTTCAATCCAATTTGGGTTGGATTAGAACTTAGCTCAAAAAGGTCATTTAGGTCTCTTTGGGTCAAGTGAGCCCAAATAGGTCAATTGGCTTGATCATAGCTTGATTCAAGTTTAGTTTAACTCACACATGAGCCTAAGATTGAAATATAAATCCAATTGCAATTGGTTTGGAGCCAAATGGATTTTGGTTCATATGATAATTTCAAGTCAAGAGAGGCCAACTTGGACTTAACTTGGGTTGACTTGGGTTTGGTTTGATAATGGTGATTTATGTTTATATTTGGGTCAATGATTGTAGGAATGATTGAATCATGAAGAAATTTATGAGTTTTGAATTAATTTGGATATCATTTAGCCAAGTTCAAGAATTTGGCTAAAAGGGCTAAAATCGAGAATTTGATTTGATTTGGGTTTAGTTTTGGCCATTTGAATTTATATTTCATTTATATTTGTGAGGATAAATGAAGATATAAATGGACTAAGAAAAGATCACTTGAATTTGGAGTGATTTAGAAAATTTGACCAAATCGGAGATGTAAAGGGCTTTACTTAGGAATTGATTTGATTTGATTTATTTTTAGTTTGATTTGAATGGTTTGAATTTGGATTTCATTTACATTTATGAATATAAATGAATGAATGATTGATTTATGAGGAAATCAATCAAATTTGGGTTGGTTTGAAGGAGTTTTCTAAGCATATGAAGGTGGTTCATATGGATTTTACTTTGGAGCTTAATCATGGGTTTCAATTATTTGAAGTTGGATTCGATTTGGAATTTGGATTGGGATTTAATTTGAGATTGAATTTGATAATTGAAAAAATCAATTGAATTGGGGTTGATTTGAATTTGGCTAAGGCTAAGTCCATAAGATAAAATCAAAGGGCTTAGGAAGGGATTTGGAGTTTGAATTTATTCATGGGTTTCAATCATTTGATAGTTGGATTTGATTTTAGAATTTGGATTTGAATTTGAGGTTTGGTTTGAAAGAAGGAAGGATGGGTTGGGTTTAGGTTATAAGGGAGCCAAGTCCTCTAAATCTTTTTATATTCATATGTCTCACTCTTCTAAGTCTCTCGGTTAAGTATTCACATAATCACTAGAAGTGTCTTAAGACTAAGAAACTCATGTATATAAGAGTCCTAGATCTATGATGAGTTGAGAGCTCATTCCAAAAGTGAGGTCAACATGTACACTCTATATACTCATGAGTGTACACTCCATTTTTTAAATTAAACCATGTGGGCTCATTATATGTTAGATGTTAAACCTGTTTGGGCTCTTTATATTTTTAATGTACTACTCATGAGTATACACTCTATTTAAATTTATGGGGCTCGTTATGTTTATGATGTTATTCAGCTTTACACTTTTTTTTTGGGTTTTTTCAATACACTTTGTACACTCATGAGTATACACCATATTTTTTAAAATTAAACTACTATGGGGCTTGTTATATGTTTAGTATATGTTATTCTAAGCTGTTTGGAGGCTTTGGGAGAGCTATTTTCATGTACACTTTATACACTCATGAGTGTATACATCCATTTAAACCATTGTGGGGCTAGGTATGTTATTTATATGTTTATTCTAATCGTTTGAAGGATTTTGGGGGTTTTGGATCAGTTTTAATGTACACTTGTACACTCATGAGTCACACCTTATTTTTCAAATTAAACCATTGTGGGGCTCATTATGTTTAGTATATGTTGTTCTAGTTGTTTGGAGGCTTTTGGCGAGCGGGTCTATTTTAATGTGTCATACACCCCATTTTTTCAAATTAAACCATTATGGGGCTATATGTTTTTATACCATTTAAGTTATTTGGAGGATTTGGAGGTTGGAGCTATTTTTCATGTGTACACTCTATACATTCATAAGTGTACACCCCATTTTCAAATGAAATCATTGGAGTGGTTATAAGTTTGTAGATGCTAGTTATTTAGAGGCTTTTGGGAGATTTTAGATGGAATGTACACTCATAACTCATGAGTGTACACTCATTTTTTCAAATTAAACTATTAGGGATTGTTATATGTTTAGTACATGATATTCTAAGTTGTCTGGAGAAATTTGGTGAGTTTTATAGTTGTTTTTTGATGTGCACAGTTGGAAAAAATTAAAAAAAGGGGTGTACACTCATGAATTAAATGTCCTTAAACCACCTCCCGGAAATATCTCCAAATACAATAGAATGTCTAAACATGTACTCAACATAAAATTTTGGAAAAAGGGGTACATGCAGTGTACATATCAAAAAATCCTCAAATTATCCAAGAAATATCTCCCGACTTACGATAGCATTTACAATAGATGTAGCATGCCTTTTTAGAAAAAAAGGTGTAATGCGTGTACGTACATGAAAAACTCTAAAACTAACAAATTCTCAGGAAATAACACAACACATTTACAAAGATGTAGTATGCATCATAGATGAAAATTTTAAAAAAAGGTGTACACTCTAGAGTGTGAGTGTAAACGCGAAAAATTGCTCCAAAAACTAGCAAATTCTCTAGGAAACATCTCCAAATAGCTTAGAATAACATTTACAAAAGATGTATAATGCCTCAAAGTTGAAATTTTTTTTGGAAAAAAGGATGTACACTATAATAGTGCAGTGTACATATCAAAAATAACTCCAAAATTACCAAATTCTCCAGAAACAACCTCACACTCACCTTGGAGGCATTTTTAATAAATTTTGAGAATTTTAGTGATTTAAAGTATAAAATATCAACAAGATATTAAAAGCAACATATTAAACAAGTTTAGCTTTAAAGTATAACATAACATAATACTTTTTCAATCAAATTGACATGAAAGTATGTACATTCAAAGAACATGACAATTAAATGATATCACGCATTATAATGTTTCCTAATGATATCCATCATCGACTTGGTGTATCTTCGTCATTATTGTTAAGCAGTTAAATTCTAATATAGAACATTGTCGATTGTTGATATCTAACCGCAGGAATGAAGTGTTATACCTGCATATCTCTAAAAAGTACTCTGGCATAATAGAAAAAGGTTTTGTAATTGGTGACCTTTTATGTTCTCCACCTCTCACAACTTGTTCTTTCATCTCTATAACATTAAAGACAGAATGATTTAAAGTTTAATAGCAATATTTGAAGAGTATAAATTCAGAGACAGGTAGAAAATTACTCTTGGTTTTTTTGTTTCTCTCCCAATATCATTTTAGCCTTGCATTGGAAACACCCCGTGGCTTAAATGGATCTTTTATTAAGTCGGTTTAAATCTGTTATTTATTTTTCTTAGATGTTTTGTCGACTTCCTTATTACCCGGTGCTTATTTGATATGCATATCGTGATGTGGTTGAAAAATAATGTCAATTTGATTTTCTTCATTACTTTGCACATATTTTAAGTTCCTATAAGCACTATCAAAGTAGATATCCCTCTTTGCTCTGGTTGACCATCATATTAGAAGATACTTATCTGAAATGCGCATAATATCTTTCTAACTCAAAAAACGCCAAAGTACCCCCCCCCATCATTTCAATTTTTTTTACAACAACAAGTTATATTTATGCATGTCTTGTCGAAATGGACACTCCATGTCTTGGAAGATCTCTTATTCTCTAAGTTTCTCACGAAATACTCCATGGAATTGTCATCTATTGTTGCTAATCTACGGTCCATGTAAAAATTCTTCTTCAAATATTGTATAAAACTTTCTTATGTAAAACATAACAACTCATTTTAGTATTGGGAGGGTTTTAACAACAGAACAATTGTTGGATGCACTTGAAATCTTCATCATATTCATTACGCCATGTGTTCATAACCTTCTCCAATCTCAAGAAACAATCGGTGATAGAACTTGTTGGTTTATAGATTTTATGACATACATTATTGGACTGGACTACATTGCATTAATAAGATACTCATACATGAGTCTTTGCGAATCGTTGGCATCTTAATTTATATTGCTCAGACAGTCAAGCATAATCATATAAATTACCTTCTTCTAGCATGGTAGATCAAGTTTGATCAAACTCTTCCTCAATCACATTTACTCATGCAAGTATATAAGAGACTTTGTATTATCTTATTACTATTAAAGCAATGTACCTTCAAAGGAGCTTTCTTAGAAATATGTCATTGACATAACCTATGATGAGCATGCGATAATGCAATTTTGATAGCTCTGGTCATTGTCTGATCTTAATCAGTTAATATTGTTATAGATGATTCATTAACCGGAAAAATATTTTGAATAGTCATGTGAATGACTCAATTATCTCTTCTGATAGAAATGCTACTCCAAATAAGACATTTTTCTAATGATGATTCACTCTAACAAAATGTACACAGACAAGATTATATTTATTAAGTCGATAATTTGTATCAAAAATTATGACATCCCCAAAACAACCATATACATCCTTGACATGTGCTCCAAAAAAAATTGACCAAGCTATCCTCATCAACTTGGACATGTCAAATATTTCATCCTCTGCCTTTCCTTGAATAGTTGTATTAATGCATTAGCATCATCATTTGCAATCCTTGGTCTTTTTTCTTTTTGGAAGTAATTGAAAGCATCTCTTTTTGTAAAGCCAATATTTTTCACGCCGCCAACTTCCTCACTAAAATAGCTAAATCATCATTTGCTCTAATTCCGCCTCTATCATTGACTTCATCGCCTCATCGATGATGCCTTTGTGATCGAGAAAATGTAAGTCACCCACCTTTGCCAATTAATGATTATAATTTTCTATAAATTTTTAACCTTCCAATTCTCATCTAAATCAATAAAAAATCATGGCCATCAATCTATTTTGAAATTTGACGATTTAGATTGGCACTTTTTTTCTTGCTTTTACACATAAAAAAAACCATTGATTTCAAATTATTCGAAGTTCTTAGTATGATCCTTGAACAATCAGATTAATGCGTAATCACAAGTTCATATGCCTCCTTTTCATTGTGAGCAGTGGTGTCAATGAGTTTTACAATTGGTTCATGAGACATAATGGCATCATGTGATTAACCAATCACTCAATCACAAACACAAATACATTTTAGGAGTACACATGAAAATTGCTCCAAAAATAGCTCTAGTAATCTCAAATTCTTCCAAATATATCAAATAACTTATAGCATGTACAAAACATAATGGCAAGACCCAGTTGAAAAAAAAAAACACGATGTACACTCATGAGTGTCAGAGTGTACACTTTAAAAATAACTCCAAAAACTCTCAAATTCTCCAGGACTAAAATCCAAACAGCTTATAATAGAATGTACTAAACATATAACAAGTCCTACAATTGAAATAAATTTAAAAAAAAGTGTACACTAATGAGTGTATAAAGTATATACATGAAAAAGTTCTAAAAACTCCAAAACTTTCAAGAATGTCTCAAATAGTTTACAATAGAATAGTAAACATATAATATAAAAGTTCAAAAAATTTAAAAAAATGGTATACACTTACTATGAGTGTAAACTTCAAAAAATAGCTCCAAAAATTCCTAAATTCTTCAGAAAATATTTCCAAACAACTTACAATATAATGTTCAAAATATATGGTAAGCCCCAAAGTTGAAAAAAATTGAAAAAAAGAGTGTACATATAAAAAATAACTCCAAAAACTCCTAAATTCTCCAAGAAACATCTCTAAACAGCTTACAATAGTATGTACAAAATATATGGCAAGCCCCACAGTTGAAAAAAATGGTGTACACTCATGAGTGTATAGAGTGTACACATAAAAAATAGCTTCAAAAATTTCAAAATTTTTCAAAAAAAACATCTCCAAATAGCTTACAATAGAATGTACTAAATACATGGCAAGCCCCACAGTTGAAAAAAATTGAAAAAATAGTGTACACTTCAAAAACAGCTTTAAAAATAACCAAATTCTCCAGGATTAAACTACGAATAAAACGTAATAAAATACATGACAAGTTTTAAAAAAAAAAAGGTGTCACTCAGATGTAGTATAATATATAACTTCAAAATCTCCCAAAATTCTCTTGCAAACTCCTAATAGTGTAGGAAATATATATTTTAGAAAAGAATTTCAAAGAAGATCATTGACTGGCAAAATAATATCTACGGTGAAGAAAATTTCTTGATGTATTTATATTTAAAACCTCATTAAATTAATTGTATATCACATAACTTTAAATTCATTCTCCATCTTCAAAGTTCTTCCTGAAATTAAAATGAGATTTTTTTGTTTATCTTATCTGAGTTTAATTCGTCTGAAAAAAATTCATATTATATCATAAATCTATTTATATATTATTTTTTAATTTTTACTGTAGATTCAAACGAAGTTTAACTGCGCTCCTAAATGTGGTATAATATTTTTTTCTCGCTATTTTAACGAGCCGGATCACATCGGGTCTAAATAACGTTAACGTCATCACACTAGCATTATCGTATAATAAAATAAAAATAAAAATATTTTATTAGTTGATGTATAGGATTGGGGAGGCAAACTTAGGTCCGGACTCCGTAATATTTTATTTTGCGCGGGGGCATCCTAAACGGATTCATCGTGCTGCCGTCGTCTTCCTTTCCTCGTTCCTTGACTCCGGGTTCTCTCTCAGAAGACGTCGATCTGAGATCGAAAAACGATGGAAACCGATCTCAGTAGCAATCAAATCGAGAAGGAAAATGGAGAGGTGGCGGCAGAGAGGGTTTTGGTCCGAACAGTACCTGAGGGATCTATCCATGGCTTTGACTCTCTCCATCGCCTACTGGAGTCATCTCTAAAGCCCGAAATCTTCCAGGTATTTTAAATAAGCGAAATTTTTTTTTCTTCTTTATTATTTTATTATTCTCAATTCTCTTGCAGCCTGATGTTTCAAACCACCACGTATTGAATCGACTTGCATCGTATGACAATGAGGATAGGGATTAACTCTTTACACTTAAAATGGAAGATCATAGATTTTTTTTATTCAGGTTTCTCTTTTGTGAAATCATTTACTGTATGTCTATTTCCCCAAAAAAAATTTACTGGACGTGAATCTATATGATCCGATTGGCTGATCAAAAGGAATAATTTTGTTAATCTCAAGTCGGTATTCGTGGTATCATTACTTTAGTTTCTTCATTGACGTTCATTCTAGTCTAATCAATACATAGTGGAGTCGACAAATGTACAAGTTAAAAAGCTATATCTTATGTCAATTTGGATGCCAGTTTGAAATTGGTGATACTTATCATTGATACACCATAAAAAAATATATTTGATCCCGCTTGGATTTTAATGCGATTTCTAGATCTCAGATAAGAAAATATTTGATTTAGAAGCTTTAGCATTTGATTATGAGATTGTTCGAACTCTTTTTTAGCAATTTTTTAGTTTAGATAGTACAATTTGATGAAACAAACTCAATAATAACACAAATGTTTGGATCAGAGCCAAACAGATTTAAATCAGTACTCAAAAGCATAACTGAAAACTTCTCGAGGCTATTTGGGGCAAACATATTCTAAATTTTTTGTGCATATCGTCAAAACAGTGTCTTGATGAGAAGCATTTTATTGGCCTAACATCTCTTAATTCTGAATTTATTAAGGCTCTAAAATATTCAGAAACTTAAAAAATAATAAAGTGAGATCTTTTTACCTGATGGAGCATTAAAACTTTGATGGAAATGACCAAAATGTCATGTTCAAAAATTTATAAATTAGCTATATTCCTACACATTTAAGGACTTTTAGCAGAGGGTGGACTTAAAGAATTTGCAACTTCGATTTCCATTTAAAAATTTGCTTGATTTCTCTTGGGATTGTGCTTTTGTAGATTTCTCAGACTCTACCAATTTTCAAACTAACTAGGAGGATAATTGTGTTGTCCATTTTGTAACAATGGCCTATTGACATCATCAAATGACACCAATGACCATCATTAACTATCCTTCATTGATTGATGAAGAAAATCATCAGAGTCTACCCTTTGATTGACCCGACAATCATTTTCGTTCCTTAATTCCCGCCATTAACTGACACTAATAACGACCATCACTCATGGATTGACTCTAATGTCTGTCATTGCATGTTATCCAACAATGGCGCTAGCCTGCCACCAACCGAAATCAATATATAGCATCATCCACTATCTATGTATCAGCTCCGCCATCTCTAGTGTATTATTTAAATTTGTGCGTGAGATTTCAAATGACACTAAAATAATAAACTCGCTCTATTATTGTGAATATTCTAACACATAAAACAATGATGATGCCAAGCTTTAAAATAATATTTGGTATTTGGTTTGATGATATCAAGCTTCAAAAGAATGGTTGGTATTTGGTTTGATTAAAATGATCCTCATAAGAACTACTTATTCAAATTTTCAGGAAGTGAGTCGCATGTTGGTGGGATTGAACTGTGGGAAACATCTTGAGGGCATTCTTCTGCCTGAGGTTGCTACCTCTCTGTCTACCAAACATGATTTTGATTTGCAGGTCAGTTGGAATATGTTATTTTGTTGCTATTTTTTTATTGATTTTGTTGCTGTATTATTTCCAAATGCTGTCATACTGAAACACTTCAGTTGATGATCCTAAGAAGAAGGCATAACCTTCATTAAGACTAATTCCAAATAAATGTGGCATGCCTCTGCTATCACATACTAATGAGTATCATATAGGTGAGATGTTTAAGACTTTGTAAAAAGGATTGCACTGTTGTTTTTTCCTATTTGATTATTGGTGCCAGCTGAACTATTAAGACTGTAATTAGCTTCGCTTAATTTTTTGATAACTCACCTCATTGGTTGTCTGTGTAATACTTTCGTTAAAAAAAACCACTTTTCAAGAAAAAAATAGGTTTAGATATCCATATTTCATTTTAACTATGTGGTATTTTTATATGCAGGCATTTCGCTTTCATGCTGACAAAGAGGTGCTAAGACAGCCTCGAATTGTTCGTGTAGGCCTAATCCAAAACTCTATTTCACTTCCTACTACTGCACCCTTTACTGAACAGAAAAAGGCTATCATGCACAAAGTAAAATCCATGATTGATGCAGCTGGTGCTTCTGGCGTCAACATCATATGCTTACAAGTATGCTAAACATTGTAAAACGTTTGAATTTTCAAATTCTGAGATTTATAGAGTTTATTGTGAATGCAGGAAGCATGGATGATGCCATTTGCCTTTTGTACAAGAGAGAAGAGATGGTGTGAATTTGCAGAACCTATTGATGGAGAATGTACACAGTTTCTTCAAGACCTCGCTCGGAAGTACAACATGGTGATAGTGAATCCAATTCTAGAAAGGGATGTTAAGCATGGAGAAGTTCTCTGGAATACTTCTGTGATAATAGGAAACCATGGCAACATCATCGGCATACATCGGAAGGTAAACAATGATGATGCACTTTCTTCTTATTTCAGTTTACTTGTATTCTTTTTAATATAGTTAACCCTTTTGGATTTGAATCAGAATCACATTCCTAGAGTTGGGGACTTCAATGAGAGCACATACTACATGGAAGGAAACACAGGTCATCCAGTGTTTGAGACTTGCTTTGGTAAAATTGCAGTAAATATTTGTTATGGAAGGCACCATCCTTTAAATTGGTTAGCTTTTGGATTGAATGGAGCTGAAATTGTCTTCAACCCTTCTGCTACTGTCGGAGAGTTGAGCGAACCAATGTGGCCGATCGAGGTACTCTCTCACATTTCCTCCATTTTCAGTTGTTCTTACGTACTCTATTCTTTGCCTGGGTTTCAAAATCTTTGTTTGAAGCTCATTTGACTTGGTTTTTTTTTCAAATTTTTTTAATATGTATTAAATCGTCTTTTGCAGGCAAGGAATGCTGCAATAGCAAATAGTTACTTTGTTGGTTCAATCAATCGTGTTGGAACTGAGAATTTTCCGAATCCATTTACATCTGGTGATGGAAAACCTCAGCATTCAGATTTCGGACATTTCTATGGATCAAGTTATTTTTTCATCTCCAGATGCTTCTTGCACTCCATCTCTGTCAAGATATAGGGATGGTTTACTTGTCTCTGACATGGACCTGAATCTTTGCAGACAGTTGAAGGATAAATGGGGCTTTCGAATGACTGCTCGATATGAACTATATGCCGATTTGCTTTCTCGGTACTTGAAACCAGACTTCGCCCCCCAAGTCATTATCGACCCATATTTGCAGAAGCAACTCTAGTAATCGATCATGTAATCGTGTCATGCAACAGGTCATACGTGTGGGTAACAAATGGTTGCATGTAAAATGAATCGTCCATGCCTTGTGTTAAAGCAGTTGTTGTTTAGAAACTATGAAACTGCCTTTTCAGCGTAAACTTAAATAAATTAATTTTAAGGAAATTTTTGTTTGTTTTCTAAAAAAAAAAAGAGTTTACTTCTTTAGTTTTGAACGATGTATGGGATGTTCCATGCTTGTTCTGCTATCCCATCTACAAGTTATCAGCATCATTTGTAAAAAAATCAACCGTTGGATCAATGGTAACTAACCATGTTTAGCTATCGATTAGAAGAAAGAAAAAAAACTTCTTGAACATTATAAGTTTGACAATTGAAGTCTCTCAGCATGCTTCGTAACATCCCTAGCTTTCAACAAGCTGCTGAACATTCCTCGGGAAGGAGGCCTGCAGATTCCTCCGTATGCCTCCTTTGCTGCGATAACATTGAAAGCATCCGTAGGATGGTAAGGATCCCAGAACACATACTCTGACCGGTTTTCGCATGGCGACATAATTGATAAACAGATGATCTGACCCTTCCATCGGCCGCCACCACAGCAGGCCGTCTTTGAGTACTTGAAACCTTCATCATAAAAGGCAGGGATTAGGCTTTAGTAAACGTCAATGTCTCAACTTCTTTTGTAATGGTATTTCAATGAGTTCAGTTGATTACCATAGCTGCCATAGTTGCTGATGACATTCAAGGCAAAGGAGTATGTATCCCAGTAGAGGAATTTTGATTCATGGAGTTGTGTTTTGTACTGATCGACAATTTCTTTAAGCTTTGTGTTGTACAGAGATGCCAAATGGTTGGTTGATTCAACACATGCGGCTGTATCGCCGCCTCGTGAAGCCAACTGGTTCGGTATGCACCCGATCGGACTGATATTGGGTATCAAGAATTTCCTCGCGCCGAAATCATAGAGATCCTGAGATTCATCAAACCACGAAGGGTTCTGAATTCATTCATAATTAAAAGCAAAGCTTTTATGTTCTACCTTGAGCTGTCTTCGGTGTTGTTGAATGAGCAGATTGGTGAAAGCTTCAGGGGTGTATTCGAAGCGTCTATATGAAAGTGGCAAGAGATAGTTGTTGATGTAATCATTGTTTCCAACAGCTACGATGAAGAGAGATCTTCTGATGTGTTCTTGTGTCTTTTCATGAAGCATTGAGCTTAGTTCTTTGATCGTTGCATTGAAGTTCTGTAGCTGTTCATCCATGGGGATGCGATTTCCCTGATAACCAAGAAAAAATCACTCAGAGATATATATATATAATCTTTATATTGTGATTAAATAGCAACTAAGTTAATGCATACAAATATTTCGCCAGTGTCGTTGAGAATTCCAGCTGCTGCAGAACCATAGTTAACTCCTTGAAGTATGGCAGAGCCATGTGTGGCTGGATTGTTGAATGGAGGGATCAGAGGTAGTCCGAGGAGATAACCTGCAAGATAAAGACTCTTTAATTATTTAGTGCACTTGAACACAGGCATGGAATAGCCTATAGGGTGGTAGGGTAAACCACTGTAAATCAAATTAGTTTTTAGCTTTTATGAGGAGATTATTACACAACAATAACAACAACAAGCCTTTTTCCTATTATGTGAGGTCGACTACATAAATCCTTTTTTTTCTATTGTATATTATTAATTGTCAAATTCTCTTTTAGTTCCAATAAATTAAGGTTCATTTTTATACATCTTAACTAAATTTTTATTGGTTAACTTCTATCGTTCTTAATATAAGACAGTATTTGTTAAATCTATTCTTTTAGCTAGTCATCAGATAGCTGATGTTTTATGTGGCCAAATTATCTAAGATGACTCTTTAATCTGATATTTCACTGGAGCTACTCTAATCTTGTCATGTATATATTCATTCACATTTTATCTCTAAGAGTAAAGCCACTCATCTACCTGAACATCCTCATCTTTGCAACGCCTAACTTAATTTTATGCTTTTTTTATTAATCAATATTATATGTCATAAATCATTGCACATTTTACCACCAATTTATAAAATTCTCCCTTAAATCTAAGCAGTATTTTCTATCACACAACAGGCTAGATGCATTCTTCCACTTCAATCAGCCAACTTGATTTCTAGCAATAACATCTTCAATTATTTCACCATCATTTTGAATAGACTCAAGATATCTAACAACGTTCACTTTTTTAATGACTTGATCAATCAATATGACAATCCTACCATTAGATCTTCAATAACTAAAAGTACACTTAATATATATTCAATTTTGGATCTACTTAAACAAAAACTTTTAGACTTTAAGGTTGGCCTCCATAATTCAAATTTTTCATGAACTCTATAGTCTTGACCTCAATAATCCATGTGGGGAGATTATTATTGCAATCAATCAAATTACAACGTAAGTCTAGAAAAAAATTTTGTGTGAGAGTATGATAATAAATAATAAAAAAAATCGATTAGGATGAGTTTCAAAGTTATTTATCTCAAATTTTGAAAGTCATCTTCACTTGAATATCGAGACAGATCCGATCAAATATTTTTTTTCTAAGGTCTAAGCTCAGATCTGAGTTTTAAAAGAATATCCTAAAGTCGTATTAATTCAAAAAATGCGCGAAGCAAACCAGGAGTAATGCATCTTATATGAGAAGAGAATATTATGTGCGGTGTCTAAATATAATTTTACATCTGGATATTAAATCAGGTACAAATAACTCATAAAATATATGTAACAGTTTTATCAAATGTTTACACCTTATTGACATCCGAATACATCTAGAAATCGCACATAATATTTTTTTCTTACATGTGAAGCAACCATCCATAAACTTTTCAGGAAGGGATATTTGCATACTTATAAGTTCATTTTTATATATGTATATATATATATATATATATATATATATAATATAATATATATATATATAAAACATATATATATATATATGTAATATTTTTAATTTAATAACATCATATTAAAACAATTATTAATTATATTTATATGGTACATAAATATATATATATATATATATATATATATATATATATATATATATATATATATATATATATATATATCAAATTTTAAATATTAGATATGTTAGAGATAAAATCAGCCATATTAGGATAGAAATGGAGACAAAATTGATTTTTTTTTAAGAGGTATGGCATGTATGCAAAACTTCCTCTCAGAATATTTTTTTTTTGAACCTATTTGTTGATCAGAAAGTCATGAGTTTATTATTATTATTATTTTCTTCAGTTTTTTTCTCATTTGCATAAGAAAATAAAGCTTGCAATTTAGGCCTTATTTTTATTTTTTTAAAAAAAATAAATACCTAAATGATCAACGACTGTTCCGCCATTGCAGAACCTCCCAGTCGTCCCCTCAGGAAAATCTATACCATGCGGTCTGTAGTCAGCCTTAGCCAGTGTTAACAGTTGATTGTTGTTTCCCGGGTCGACTAACGAGTCACCAAACACGAACATGGCCGGAACCTGAGCTGCTCCGACAGCCCAACTCTCTCCCAACCCCAAAAGAAGCAGAGAGAAGAAGCTGAAATGAGAAGCCATGGCCGCTCAAAGAGCAACCACAACGTAACTTAACTTCAGCGAGTAGCATGTGCATGTTTATAATGATAAGGCCTACGCTTTATATCAAAGAAGCAGGAAGAAGACGACTTGGCTTTTTTTTTCCACTTTCTTACTTTATTCCATTTTGGGATCCAAACGGAGTGTTAGAACAGTTTCAGAATTACGTTAATACTGTCATTTATTTCTTTGATTTAATGAAAAGTATGTTAAAGTTAGGGTGACGGGTAGGGTTTCAAAGAGATACATGAAGGCTGTTCTTTCCGAAATGAAAATTATATAAAAAAAAATTAATTAGTGTAATTATTTTAATTACGAGATAATTATTTTTAAAATAATATTTTTAATAAATAAAAAAATTAATTAATTGTATAATGATTATTTTAGTGTTATGTTTATGAAATATTTTAAAATTTGTACTATGCCTATTTATATAATAATATATAGACACCAATTTTTTCGGTTAATTTAGTACATCATAGAAAATTTTTGTTGGACTCATTTCCTAAACACGTTTAAGGACTTCATTAATTGCTAGTGAGAAAAAAAAAATTATATTAGCATATTTTGATATCATTATATCACAATGAGTTTAAAAAAATTTAAATTTATTTTAAGATTAGTGCAACATAAATTCTTCGTATATGACATTAATCTAAAAATAATTTCAATCATAACCAAGTTTATTCTTGTTGCGTGCTAGAAATCGTGATGCGGTAGAGTAAGAGTTTATGACTTGTATAATCGAGCACACACAGATATTTAAAGAGAAAGGGAGCTTTTTTTACGTGGAAAACCTCAAAAGAGGAAACCACGCCAAAGAAAATGTTCCACTATGGATATGTTGCAAAGTACAAATTCTTCCCAATGTGGGATTACAAGATGGTGTATGAGGTAGGAACAATAACTATGTAACAATGATTAGGTTGTAACCTTGATGATGAGATGCGGGTAACCGATGGGTAATTTCTCGCGCGGGTGGTCGCTCTTTTCTTCCTGCTTTCTTTCTTCTTCTTTATTTTACTCTCTTCTTCTTCACTTTTCTTCTCCTTCATGTGAGGGATAGAGTTATTATAGATAGGAGCTTTCGTAATTTATGCAAAGTCCGCGGTTACCTCTTGATCGGACTTAGAATGGTTCCTTGATCATTTGATGATTTTTGAGCATTTGGATGCCCAAATGAAGTGAATTATGAGATCTTAGGCTCGTTATCCGGCCGCCTCGAATTTGACTATAAACACTCTATATTTAAGAGTTATTTTGGGATGTAATTGATATCCCAAAGATTCCAAGATATTTCAAGTGCTTAATCTCGAGTCGACTCAAATCGCGCCGCTTTAAGATTAAGATTGGTATTTTGACACCATATCAGTTGCCCCTATTTTTGGATGAGATTGTCTTAATCATCCAAAATATATCGTCAACCCACACCAATATATTTCAAATATTCATATAAATCCAAGATTACGATTATGGAAGCAAATCTACGGTCTTTGGCATGACTGAGGTTATGAATTTATTTGGATGCTCACGAAGTTTTCGAGCATTTTTTCACCGTGGCGCTTATCGGCACCCGGCGCGCCCAGCTGGAACAGCGCCGATGGGCCCATCGGGTCAAAATCGGGCCACGCAGCCGGGTCGCGGAACGGCGCGGCCGCTCTGCGGGTCGGGCCGCGCGGAACGGCGCGGCCGGCGGGTCGTGTCCGCGGGCCGCTCTGCGGGTCGGGCCGCGCGGTACGCGCGGTCGGCGGGTCGCGTCGGCGGGCCGCGTTGCGGGTCGGGTCGTGCGACGGTCCGGGTCGCGCGACGGTTTGGGTCGCGTGCGCGACGGTTCGGGTCGCGCGCGAGTCGGGTCGCGCGCGCAACGGTTCAGTCGCGCGACGGTTCGGGTTTCGCGACGGTTCGGGTCGCGCGACGGTTCGGTCGCGCAACGGATGGGCCCCGGGCGGATGGCGGGTCGCACGCGCGCCTGGCTGCGCGCGTCATACGCGCGCGCGCGCCTGCGCGCGCCTGCGCGCCCGCGCGCGCGTCATGCGCGCGGGCCGTGGCGCGCGCCCACGGGCGCCCACGGGCCTGACCGGGAGTTTTAAGGAATTTAATGCGTTTTTTGAGGGTTTTTTACCCTTTTACCCTTGTGAGGGGCTATAAATACCCCCCTAAGGTGAGGGAGAAAGGCACACCTTTCCCCTCTCCCTTTCTTCTTGAGTGAAAGTCCTTTGGTGGCGATCGAGGAGGCGATCAAGACCTACGGTCATACGACAAGGCTCCAGTTTCTCCCTGAAAGGGGTGTAAACTAACCTGACCGACCGGGTTGAAGCATCAAGACCGCTGCTCATACGAGGCTCCGCCCCGAAAGGGTGTAAACTAACCTCCTGACCGACCGGATTGAGATCAAGACCCGAATATACTACAAGGCTCCGCCCCAAAGGGGTGTAAACTAACCTACGGACCGGGATCAGGCGATCAAGACTGACAAGAAGGCTCCGCTTTCCCGAAAGGGGTGTAAACTAACCTAGTCGGACCCAGGATTGAGGCGATCAAGACCCGCATACCAGGCTCCGCCTCCCGGGTGTAAACTAACCTAGTGACCGACCGGGTTGAGGCGATCAAGACGAGTCATACTGAAGGCTCCGCCCCCCGAAAGGGTGTAAACTAACCTATGGACCGACCGGGATTGAGGCGATCAAGACCAGTCATACGGCAAGGCTCCGCCTCCCGAAGGTGTAAACTAACCTAGTCGGACCGACCGGGTTGGAATCAAGACCGTAGCCATACGGCAGGCTCCGCCCCAAAGGGGTATAACTAACCTAGTCGGACCGACCGGTTGGAGAGGCATCAAGACCCGCGGGTGCTTCGATGCATGATTCCATGGCCGACGCATTGTCAAGATGGAGAAACAATAATCGTGAGCCACACTTGCATGAGTCAAAGTTTAGGAGGTAGTTCTCATACTCTATTGGGGAGGAATAGTGTCTCCCCCTTTCTTTTTTTTTTTTTTTTTTTTTATGCATAGCACGCCTTTTGTTGGGATGAGACTAAAAATTCTAGCTAAAGTCCATGAGCGAGTCAAAAAAGAGGGATGTCCAAGCAAGGGGTGAGTGAGCGCCTTTACAAAACTCTTGGATTTTGATGTTTCTCCCTTCCTCTACTTATTCATAATATATTTGCACGAGATGGCCTAAGAGGCCTAATATTACGACAAATGCAGATGATAGATCGTCCTTATTACATCGACATTTTAATAGTGTTTAAAAAATTTCATTTTCCCAATGATTTAGTGGCTATAGTCCAAGAGGTCCGATCGAGCCCGCTCGCCTCCACCGTGATACTTTATCGCTTCGAGATGATTTTACGCGTCGGATTACATTTCCTCTAGCTCGAGTGATTGAGATCTTCAAGACATGTGGTGTGGCTCTATCACGCTTTCATTTCGCTTTAGTGGTCATCCGGTTTTCTTGTCTTTCAGAGCGTGGCGTTATTTTGAATATTCAATACTTATGCCGAATGTGTAGATTTACATGTGATGCTGGCTGCTTTATCGAGCCAAAAAATTGGATAGAGTTCTTGGCACGGATCCCTCCAAGAATTGGTCTAGTGGATTCTTTTTGTGAAGAATGAGTGGGGCCTCCTGAGAGATGGGGAAGGTTGAATGACCTCATCCGCTTTCAATATCGAGAGCCAGATTCTAGCAACCCTTAATATTCTCGATGTAGAGAGCTTGGGCATGAGTTGCATTATATTGGAAAATATACAATAGAAGATAGGATGTTCAAGGTTGGATTTTCCATCCGTGAAGATCTCATGCTCTTCCATTGAAGAGGTGCAAAGGTGTTGAGAAGTCTCCTCATGTTCATAAGGTTCTTTCCAGGAGTCCGTCGCAGGATCACGGTGGTAGCAATGTTCCATCTTTACAGAAAATAGAGACTGAAATGGCTACGTCAGATATTTACGGAGATAATGTTCTCGGCATCCGAGAGTTTAGTTTGACTCATGATGGGGAGTTCTACTCTAAGCCACAAATTCAAGAGATATTAAATCACATATGTATTTGACCAACGCATGAATTGCGCGTTATTTTTCCTTCTATTCTTCTTCTTCCTTCTTTATATAATATTGGTACTGAATTTTTTTTTTTTTTTTTTTTTTTAGGTAACCCACATTAGAATGATGGCTCATTTGGGTGTTGCCTTAGATGAATGGAATACGAATTTGTAAAGATAAAATATCACAGGCGAAGTATGAAGGTGAATGCTAAAGTTAAAGAGGTGGCAACCTTGGAGGATCGCTTGACCGAGTGTAGAACCGAAATGGCGAATATGTCAATTTCTTTTCTCAAGTGTCGAGGCGTAACGCCGATGATGATTGAGGAGAGCAGACTCGCCGAAGGAGAAGAAAATCGTGACACTTGATAAGAAAGTATTACAAGATCGTCTTCAAAAAGGAGCATAGAATGTCGGAGTGAGATCTCCTTGAAGGCGAGAAGACTTCAAGAATTCCGCTTATCGTGGCCTTATCAAGACTTCGCTCGTGAAGCTCGTAATCATATCTTTGATATTGAAGTGAAGGACTTGGAACAGCAGTGTTTAGAGGAGGGCTTCATTCGAGGGTTCCTGAAAGGAATCCGTGTGGTACATCGCAAGACCGGAGCTAAGATAGAGGGTATATCCCCCAGCCAAGCATCTGAAGATCCTTCGCCAGATTCGGAAGATGAAGGAGTGGTAAGTGGGCTCCAGGGAGCTTCTCCTAGTGAGAATGAGGATGTTGATATTATGTAGTATCAGTTGTCATTTGTTCTATGCAATATCATTAACGTATCGTGAACTTAATTTCTTCTTATATCATCATATTGATGTCCAATAATATATGATATATCCTCTTCTTTTCTTTTTTTTTTTTTTTTTTTTTTGCACCCTTATCTTGTTCTTGCCCATTCGGTAATTGGTAATATTATTTGACATTGCTAATATGGATGAATTGGATCCACCGAGATTTTCGACCCATCAAGGTTGTTCGCCGAGTGTTACTCGATGACGCTAACCCTGGAAGAGATCGTGAGAAGTCCACCAAGGACTTTTGACCTTCCTAGGTTATTTGTCGAATTTTCGCTTAATGACATTAACGTATGGAAGAGATCGTGGAAGTCCATTAAGGACTTTGACCTTTCCTAGGTTGTCAATTTTTGCTTAATGACATTAACCTCAGACGGAAGAGGTCCGATCAAGTCCCCTGGGATTGATCATATCCATGAGATATAACATGAGTTGTGTATTTCTCAAGTGGGAGGAAAAGCAGCCAATCTTGTTAGAACAGAGCTTGCAAATTCACTAGTTCAATGATATAATCATATGAGGCGGGTATAAACTTCAAGAGAAAATGACAACAATACCTGCAACAATAACAGTGACAAGAACAACAACAAGTCTTGACCCCACCGTGCGGTCAGTTATACAAGGGTGAAATGACAAACGAGATAAAAGTCACAATAATCGTAGTGAGAGTTGATAATATTCAAGATTCTTAGTATTCCAAGTTCGAGGTAGAGTTTTTCCTTCTTGGTCCTCGAGCTTGAACGCTCGCTCACCATACTATAACCACATACCGCCATCCTGAGAGGTGAGAGTTTACGTTGAGGGCCTTTTTTCCCCGGCCTCAAGACTTCGCAGACCAAGTCACCCAGATATGGGGCGAGGTTTTACTCTTCTGTGAAGTGGCGAGCCACCCGCTGGTGATATGAAGCTCCGGCAGGGCCATATCAATGAAGTTTCGTGGAGTAGATCTAGGTGCCGCCGAGTTTTTCTTCATTACTATCATGATCAAAAAATTGGACTCTTGGACTTGGAACCCGATATCCACCGGTATGATAGCTTCGTACTAAAACACAAATTATATGGCGCTTTCACCGGAGTGCGATGTAGTGCGTAAGCCCAAAGAACATTCGAAGTTCATCAACCCATTGCCCCCGCCTTCTCTAAGACGCTTTTAAATTTTCAGTTCATTGGTAACCCGGTTTGCCCATTGGTTTGAGGATATTACTAGTATCACGGCGGTTGAATGTGAAGATCTTTGCAAAAGGACGTAAAGACTTTTCCAATAAATTGAGTTCCGTTGTCAGTGATGATCTTTGCAGGAAGGCCGAATCGACATATTATATTTTTCCAGACAAATTGTTTAGCATTTGCCTCTGTGATTTTTTAGCGAGTGGTCTACCCATTTAATTGGTAGTCGGTAGAATGATGAACTTTCGTTGCCGATGCGATTGGGAAAAGGTCCCATGATATCAATCCCCAAAAAGGGCCGCTTTGAATGGATGAGAGTTGTCGGTATGTGAGGGAGGTTAGTCAATTGACAACTTGCACATTTTTTGTGAACTCAAAGGCGTCTTGTTTTGTAGGCCAATAAAACCCTTGTCTCATGATTTTAAGGCCAATGCTCTTCCTCCAAGGTGTTCTCCACATATTCTAAGTGGACCTCTTTTAAGCGTGTCGACCTCGGCGAAAGGCATTTGAGATCAGGACGAGAAAGCTTCGCTTTATAATTCTCCTCAATAAAAGTTTGAAGCTTGTCTTGGGAGAGTTCGGAAGTTGGATCTTGAGGAAGGGTTCCTCTTGTAGAAAAGATAGGATCGGGTTTATCCATGAATATTCTTTTCCTCATCAATAGTTTGAATTTCCCATGACCCTTGGATCTAGGAAAATGTATTTCTTCAACATGCTTTCTCTTAAATAGATCTCCGGGTTGTAGCAAGCTTAGCAAGCGTCGCCAGTATTCTTCTCTTGAGTATGTGGATGATTTGATATGTCTTGAAATGAGTAAGAAGATTTTACCAAGTGAAGATATTGTGCCAGTTGAGGATTATGAGTATTAAAATCTCCTCCAACTTGGGAGGCGACAAGCTGGGAGTCGGTATGAATTACTAAGTTTTGAGCTTCGCAGTCAATTGCGAGTCTCAATCCTGCGATGAGCTCATATTCATTAGTTATTTTGAAATTTTACTCTAGGTATCTTTGGGGAAATAAGTAAGATTCCCGACACCCGGTACTTCTGAAGCTCCATCGACATAGAGGGTCCATTGGGAGATGAAAGCAGTAGCAGATAGCTCTCAGAGTTGGGTTGGTGCATTCCACTATAAAGTCTGACTTGAGACTTTATTGGGCGAGGTAGAAAATTTATATCAAATTCTCCCGACTAGACCATTTGATTAATCTTGATGCTTACGGTTTTACGTAGGATGGCTCTTAATGGTAAATCGTGTAAACCGATGGTGTGAGCTTGAAAGTATGGGCCAATTTTTCTTTGAAAAACTAATGCGAGCCATCCCTGCAAGTGGATAACGACTTTCTATATCGAGAGAATTTCTTGACATAATAAATTGGTTGTTGTCCCATCTTCTCTCACTAAAAGCGAGCTTATTGCGTGGGAAGAAAGCCAAGATATAAGTATAACGTTTCTCCTTGAATAGGTTTGGATAGTAGGGGTGGAGATGCTAGATATACTCCTTTAGTTGTTCAAAAGCACCGGCATTCATCGGTCCATTGAAAATTATTATTTTTAGCTCCCTTCAATATTTTAAAGAACAAGTATTTATCTCGAGGCTAGGCGGGATAATCGACAATTCGACCATTCGTTGAACTTCTTTGATATTCTTTGGAGGATCATATCAGAGCTTTGATTTTCTCGGGGTTGGCCTCTATCCACGGTGAGTTACCATAAATCAGAAATTTTCGCGTAACCCCAAAAGCACATTTGGTTTAAGTCGTATGTTATAAGCGTCGAAGAAGATCAAAACATGTTTCCAAATCGAAATATGTTGTGACTTTTCTTTTTACTAACATGTCATCCACGTACCTCCATTGTGTGGCCTAGGTCTTTAAAAACCTTAAGCGTTGATAGGTAGCACATTTTCAATCAAATGGCATGACTTGGTAGCGTATAAACCTTTATATGTTTGAAATCAGCTCTTCTTCATCTGGGTTCATCTTTATTTGATTGTAACAGAATAAGCATCAAAAAAGCGAGCATTTGATGTCGGACGTAGCATCCAATTGATCGATTGAGGAAGAGGAAAACTATCCTTTGAGCCTTATTAAGATCGGTGTAATCAATACACATTCTCCATGTTCCACTTGTTTTCTTAACCATGACAACATTTGGCCATGTTGGATAATGTACTTCGAATGAATCCACTTCCATGAGCTTGTTGACTTCTTGTTCAATAGCGAAGGCGATCGGTGCAAAACTTCGCTTCTTTTGGATGATTGGTTTGAAGCGTTGGATTAATCTTGAGGGAGTGCGTGATTACATTGGGTCAACCCCGGCATATCGGACCCCAAGCAAATGTCTTGATTCTGCGCAAAATCATATATTCTTCCTTTGTTCTTGAGAGTAAGGATCCCACTTGTTAATGGTTGGTCATCGATAATGCTGAGAGTAAATCTTCTGAGAAGCTTTTGAGGTACTTCTTTATCTCGAAAATTAAAGTCTTCAATCTTTGAAGGTGATGGAAGGCGTGGTTGAGCTTGTGCGAGGTAACATGATTGAGTACTGGTTTCCACAAACCACCCCAACTCCAGGGTAGGAATTTTATCTTGAGATGAGGCAGTGATAGCAAAATTGATTGGAGGGGCCTCCAGATGCATTATATGCGAATCGACTTGACCACCATGAATTGAATTAAGTGAGCACTTGTCGAGGAAATTCTCAGAGGTGAAGGGTAATTGTCCCTTCGCGTCTTGGGTGATTATCAAACCCATATAATGGTCTTGGTTGGAGCTTTTCCACTGCACCCATATTAAGAAATGTTGAGTAAAATAAGACAATCGAACTCCCATTGTCGATCAAAATTCTTTAACATTATAACAAGGATCACCGATCCTGCATTGATAGTGGATCTTGATGAGGAACATGGACCCTTTCTAAGTCAGTCATTGAAAGTGATGGAATGATCAATCTGAGACTTCTTTAACTCGGTTCTTTGAGGCGTGAGAATTTGGTTAGGTATCGGTCCTCTGCGATGTTTCAATTTCTCCAATTATTTGATGATTATTTGGTTGTTTTGTGATGATTGTCGGTTGCCTTTGCGGAGGTGTGTTTGTTTGAGGTGTGATTCTTCACAAATCGTAGATATCCTTGTTGAATGAGTCTCGATTTCTTCTTTGAGTTGTATGCATGCTTGATAGTATGCACGACTTCGATGAAAGTGGCAATATTGCTCACGATTCTGAATTTGGTTTCAATGGATGCGGCCACTTGATGCTTCTTCATCGAATAGTCATCGGGATGTTAACACGAGATGGTGTGTATGTTTTTTTTACGAGGTTCATGTCGTTGATATGAGGGGCGTGGAGGAGATCACGATTACCTTTCTTTTGATGGGCTGTGCACTTCATGGGGTGCTTTTGCGCTTCCCTGCAGATTGTTCAAATTGTTTGCGATGGGCATTAATAGCTTCATCGGAGATTTGTGCTTCGATGAACTAAATCGCATAGAACATGTCGCATTAAGGATGAATAGAAAGGCCGGAGTCCTCAGGAAAACTCCTCTTAATAGTTGGTCTACTCGGTATTTGGCGAGCCTGAACCTGGAAGTATTCTTTGAGTGATTCACCCTCATTAGAATCAGGAAAGATGGGAGGAATCTTTAATGATTCTCCATTGCAATAAACTGTTCCACAAAGATCTTGGAGTTAGTTAAAGGTGCGGATGGATCCCCTGGAAGAGAGTAGAACCAAGTGCGAGCTTGCCCTTGAGGGTAATAGGAAAAAACTTGACAAAGCGGTGTGTTGGGAGCTCGTTGGATATGCATGATAGTGTAATGGTCGATATGTTCATGTGTGATTGCCCCATCATAGGAATCCAAGCTTGAAACCACGAATGGGATGTTGAAGAATGGCTCCAAAAGGTGAGACTCACATAACGCGGTGTGGGTGAAGATAATTTCTCTTGAAGATGAAATTCATCTCGCATTAAGCATCGTACTTCATCGCAATGTCATGGCAGTAGGATGCGGGATGCATGTGTATTATCGACAATGGTGGATTAGTGCGGTTGGCTGCGATGGATGAGTAGAACTAGGTGTCAGGAGATCGTTATGGTTTCCTTGGGAGGAACTCTAACGTCGAAGATTAGCATTTTGACCTCACCTTGACCGATCTTGGGGGTTCATTTGTCGGTTCGTTGTTGTAGTCCTTGCAAAAGGATCATCTTATTTTGGGACTCTCCATTCGGCGTACGATCCTCCAAAGAGATTCCGTTCGCAGGTCATTATCGAGGGATTGAGGCAAAACTTGATGTTCTTGGTTGAGGTTTTGAGTGACGGAGTTAGCGGAGGCTCGTTGTGGCAGTGTTGCGCTTTAGCCATGGCTGGATATTCACGGAAGTATGATTGAAGGGTTTTGATCCCACGGCAGCATTGCGTCTAGAAATCGTGATGCGGTAGAGTAAGAGTTTATGTCTTAGCCTTGTCATATAATCGAGCACACACAGATATTTAAAGAGTAGGGAGCTTTTTACGTGGAAAACCCGAAAGAGGAAAAAAACCGGCTGGCAAAAAAATGTTCCACTATGGATATGTTGCAAAGTACAAATTCTTCCCAATGTGGGATTACAAGATGGTGTATGAGGTAGGAACAATAACTATGTAACAATGATTAGGTTGTAGATTCTTGATGATGATGGAGATCACTCGATGCGGTAATTTCTGCGGGTGGTACTTTCTTCTTCCTTTTGGTTTCTTTCTTCTTTCTTGTTTGTCTCTTCTTCTTCACTTTTTCTTCTCCCTTCATGTGAGGATAGAGTTCTATTTATAGATGGGAGGAGGCGTTTCGTAATTTATGCAAAGTCCATACTCTCTTGATCGGACGGCTTAGAATGGTTCCTTCGATCATTTGATGTATTTTGAGCATTTGGATGCCCAAATGAAGTCGTATGAGATCTTAGGCTCGTTAGATCCGCTGTCGAGGCTCGATTTGACTATAAACACTCTATATTTATTTTGGGATGTAATTGATATCCCAAAGATTCGATATTTCAAGTCTTGTCTCGACGGCCTCGATCAATCTTTTGATATTAAGATTCGGACTTTGATTAGCGGTATTTTGAGCACCATATCAATTCTGATTCAATATTGTTTCACGATATCTTCAAAATAAATTTTTATTAAAAAAAATCACCAATATTTATTAATTTTATTAAATATCTTTATAGAATTTCAAATATGTGTCTTACTATCATGTTATAAATTTATAAATTAAATTTTATAAAAGATAGTCAAATTAGTCATTTATTTTTCTTTAAAAATTATTTTTAGGCTCCACTAATAAATAAATTTGCCTCAACATTTCATAACTAAAAACTCGAGTTGATCTAATTAATTATGAAATTATATTTTCATGAAAAATTTTAATTTCTTATAACTAAATAGATTATATTCTCTCTCTTATATTATTAAAAAAAATCTCCCAAATATATATATTGAATGGCTTTCATTTACTTTCACGTTGAATTTATTTTTCACACTCACAATTGATACTTTTCCTTTTTAGTGTGAGGGCCGATCACAAAAATATGAAAGTCGCTTGTTAGAGTTCCGTTGTGTGAGCCCTAAGCAAATACACACCTCCAACACTTGAATACGTGTTCGCCTCATTGAGGGCGAAGGCTCCAACTGATAGGACACACGGTCTATGCACGCTTTATGCCTTTATAAATATGCACATTCCAAAATTTGCATATAATTATTTGTCATAAATAAATTATATATATATATATATATATTATTTATTTATGATAAATAGTATCCTGGAATGTATATTGATATGACATTTAAAACTATTAGTAAACGAATCTTGATGTTAAGCGTGATCGAAGTTGGCGGTGAATCAAGTTTCTTAAAATATCCTTAGAAACTTTTGGGATATCTTAAATCCCTCTAATCTCAAAAAATTTTTTATAAAATCGATGGCTTCCATGTGAAGATCTAATTAACCGTTTGAGCATTCAAATGCACAAATACATCATATGATCAAGGGGATCATTTTTGTAGAGTGGTAACGGGTTTTGTATTTGAGACCACCTCCATAAATAGCCTCATCATTCCGTACAGGGAGAGAGTGAAGGAGGCCAGTGAAGGAGAAGGGAGGTAGCGAAGAGAGCTCAAGATCCTCCAGCCTTGCCATCCCACTCCGTCGGTTGTCAACCACCCGGCCATCATGCCGTGATCCTCGCCGTCGTCGACATTGTTAGGTCATCATCACCCGTCCACTATCGTCGACATCATCATCAACATCGTCATCAATGTTATCGTCATCATTCGTCGCCATCATCGTCACGTCGTCATCACTATGCATTCTTAACTTGTCCTTTTCTACAATTCGTAATCTCGATCGGGAAGATCTTGTACGAAGCGATACATAGTGGAAGCTTTCTTTAGGCGCTGGTTTTCCCTCGAGGTTTCACGTAAAATTCAAGTTTTATTGTTGTCTTTAAATACTGTGTCTTGGACTCCCCAAAGAAGTATCGTAAACTTTTACTCTAGGTTTTCTAGACTTTGCCGTCGTAATTCTTTATATATCTCTGTATGACAAGTTCCCAAAGATCAAACCACCATCGAGATGTAACATTTCAAGCTTTCGAGGCATGGCGAAGAATGAAAATTCATCAAACTTCGTTCCTTGATTGTCCGGGGGCAAATCTTAATCTCAAAAGATTATCCAAATCGATATTCGGATATCTAATTGATTATCAATTAGAAGCAAGTCGATACTACGAAAAAGGCCAAGGTTAAAGCAACTTTGGCTAACCAAAATGGATATTTTAATCGACCTCCAAACAGTTAACATCATACAAAGATTGACAAACAACCTAGGATAGTCAAAAGGTCCGTGGACTTCCAACGCCCTCTTCCATAGTTAACGCCATCGAGCAAAGATTGACAAACAACCAGATAGTCAAGTGGTGGACTTCCCTCTTCCATCTGAGTTAACGCGTCATCGAGCAAAGACTCGACAAACAACCTGGGATGGATCAAAAGGTCCTTGGTGGATTTCCTACGACCTCTTCCATGTTAACGTCATCAAAGACTCGACAAAAAAAACGATAGGTCAAAAGGTCCTTGGTGGACTTACGACCCCTTCCATAGGTTGCGTCGCCGTAACACTCGACAACAACCTGGATGAGTCAAAGATCCTCGGATTCAATTCAACCTCTTCCATATAGTTAGCGTCGTCAAGCAAAGACTTAAACAAAGGATAGTCAAAGGTCTTTTATGGACTTCCTTCCATACAGTTGCGTCAAGTACCAAACAACCCGGATGGGTCAGATCTCGGCGGATTTAATTCAACCTCTTCCATATAGGTTAGCGTCCGAGCAAGACAATGACAACCTGGATAGTCAAAAGGTCCTTGTGGACTTCCTGCTTCTTCCATTGCGTCGCCGAAGCCACTACAAGACCGGATAATCCTCGGATTCAATTCAAACTCTTCCACTTACGTCGTGAGTCACACTCGACAAACAACCTCGGATAGTCAAAATCGCATATACCATTTCTTGTGGTCACCACCGTTTGTTATCACTCGGCGTCATGCCCGATACTGCTGCCAATTTATTTGTCGACCACCCCTGGCCGTAACATGCCGGTCATTGCTGCGGACTATGGTCACCATCGCGATTTGACCATCGCTGCCGTACATCGTTGCTTCAGCTGCCATCTACCATGTAGGTCCACATTTCGATGCTGCGGCATCCGTCGACTACGCGTCGATTACCGCTGCCAGCGTTGGCCGCTGAATTACGCTTACCGCTTATGGTCGCATCTGGTATCATGCGATTGCCGTAGATTGGTCGTCATTTTGCCGAATCATCATTTATTCGTGACCACTACGATTCTGTCGTTGCGCCACTACTTACTGGCAGATCCGCCGCCGTATTCGGTCCGCACCATTCGTCTGGTCATCGCCGTTACTAATCGGTCGCCAATATTCGATACTCGTTCGCTTGTCGAACCCGTCGGTAAATCTGCCTCGTCAGCCCGCTATTCTTATCGTCGGTCATACCGATTTGGTCGGGTTACCGCCAGCGCGACCATTTCATGCCATCGGTCACCAAACCATCGCCGGTCATCCAGCCCGCTACGGCGTCGATGCCTCGCCGCTAAGCGTTCTTTACCCACCCGTGGGCGCCGTCATCGGTCATTTTCCGCCGATCATCGGCATTGCTGAGCCGTAACCTTTTGGTCTTGCTCATTGGCCGTCATTCCGAGATTCTGCTCCGACTACGCATTACGGTCGCCAGGTTCTTCTGCCACCCTTGACCTCGGCGGAGTCAAACCCGAGGAACGCAACGACATAAGATCGGGCCTTGATCCTCTGCGGGTCCGTAGTTGGCCTCTTTCAAGGGAAAAGCAGACAGCCGTATCTCCGCTCAAACCGACGGTCGGGCGGTTGGCCTTCGGGGAAACGAACAACGACGTACCTGACATCTCAACGGTCGGCGAGGCGGTTACGTCTTTTGAGGGGACAATGACGTAATCTGATGAGCAGGTGCTCACGGACGGTCCACGATTGATGCCTCTTTAGGAAAAATAACAACGACGTAAATCAGCGATTGCCTCCAACCGGTCGACGACGGTTCTCTTCGAAAACCCAACAACGGCGTAATGGCGGGCCTTGATCGCCTCAAACCCAAACGGTCCGATGTGGTTGGCTCTTCGAGGGAAAATCAATAACGGCGTAAGTCCGGGTATCGCCTCAACGACCTTCTCTGTAAGAGATGGTGCCTTCTCCGCACTGTTTTATAGAAGCAAGGTAAAATCATCAAAACCGAATTCAAAAGTGTTTGGGCTACAGATGCGCTTCGCGCCAGCGCCTGTGATACGCCCATCATGCCGCTAACCAGCGGCATCGCCCACGTCCCGTCAGAGCTTCGGCGATTCGTGACCAGTTGTCCGTGGCCCACCAGATTGCGTTTGCCGATCGTCACAGCCCGTCGTCACTGCAAAGCACATGCGTATTGCGCCGCTTATATCGCCAGCATCCGTCAGATTCAGACCGGATGGGTCCCTCAATTTTATATACATACCTTTGTATTTATCACGCTCACTTCTGTCATAATCTTATACTTGTGAAGATCTTCTCTCAAAATGTGTGTTAATGGACAGATTTATTGAAGAATTTCTTGTTTTGAAGTGCACATATATTTTTGATGATTGAGATAACATCATCCAAAAAATAAGAACGATATCACTTAAAAATCTTATTAGTCAGAATCTTGATGTTAAAAGCAAGTGATCCGTTGGCCCGGTGAGATCAAGCTCTTAAAATATCCTCGAAACTTTGGGATATCGGTTAAATCCTAAATAGCCCTCAAATATGAAGTGTTTATAGTCAAATCAAGGCGTCTCAGCCGGTTCCAACAAGCCAAGATCTATTGACTTTGAGCATTCAAATGCACAAAATACATCCGATCAGGGGATCATTTTGAGCCGTCCATGAAGTGGAGTGGTATGGGTTTTATGTATTCTGAGATGCTCTTTAAATAATCATTTATATGAAGGAGGCTATGAGAAGGGAAGAAGAGAGAGAGAGCTCTAAGATCCTCCAAAGCATCATCGCCACTCTCGGTTGTCAACCACCGCCCGCCGCCATGCCATCCGATCCTCGCGTCGCCAACCTGTTTGTATCCGTCACCATTATCGTCGACATCATCGTCATATCGCCACATTATCGTCGAAATCGTCAAAATCGTATTGTCATTCTATTGTCCTTTCTCATATATGATTCTATTCGATCAAGATCTTGTACTCAACAATCGTAGTGGAAGCTTTTCTTAAAAGTGGTTTTTTCTTTGATTTTTGTAAAATTTTAGAATTTTGTTGTTATCTTTAAATGTTAGTGTTAAAAAATAAACTTTCTACATGATTTTCTAGCACACAATATATGACTTTCATTTATGGCATAATATAATTCTGTTCTGGAATGTGTCCTGCGGATGCATGATGCTCTCATTTATGGCAAGCCAGTTATGACTTTCAGAGTTCGTTATTAAAGAGCCTCACCAGTTATTAGTGAGCTCAAGAAAATATTTTAAAGAGCCTCACCTCTTTCCTTATAAATTAGATCACTCAAGAATTATAGAGAAGCCTGAAATGCTATAATATTTTAAAGCTCTCAATATTCCTAAATCATCTAAGCATTGGCAGACCATTGTAGATTGATGGCTTTAGTTGAGCAACATATGTTGAAGGGATCCAATCTGTAATGTTTGTTAGATGTTTTGGATTTATTCCTAAATCATCTAAAGCTAATATGTAACTCGCAAATTAATCATCATAAATTTTCTAACAAAATAAATACTTCAAATTTTATTTAATATATATATATATGATCATAATAAAACTATCAAAATAAAACATACAGCTGACTGAAATTAAATTCTCTTCAGGGTATCCTCATGATTTTTTTTTCAACAATTTATAAGGTTTATAAGAATTCTTTGCAGGTATGCTTTATTTTATGGATTATATAAATCCCAATCATATACAATAAACAAATAACAAATAACAAGAATGGGAAAAAGAATTATTATAACGATACAAGAGTTCAAAAAATTAAAAATTACAAAGGAAAAGACATATTATGATAGCTTAAACCCAACAAGACAGTCGGATTGGAAATGAATGCCTTGATGCACTCTTTTTTTTTTTCTATAATAATATAGATTAACGGTAATAAAAAAAAAAGAATAAAGCAAATCAATGTGTTGCCATTTCAGTCTTCTTCCACCTCACTAAGGATACAAGGAATTCCATGACCTATCAAAACAATTAAAATATTATTACAGAAGACATTTTAATCATACCAACTACTAGATCAAAATGAACAATATCTTTTTTTGTTTACCTCGGATGGATCTCTCAGTGAATAATTGGCATTAGTTTCTTTAGGTCTTGAAGAAACCAAAATGCCAAAGCCTTTGCTCGCTTCACTTAAGACCTGCAAGATTTTATTTAATTTACTACGATCTTTTCATGATACTTTCACTAGAAGAAAAAACAGATTTTTCAAACACATTTTTCAACATAATAATAGTGTTCATATAAAAATTCCAATTTTCTTTTGATACCTTGAAGGCATCCTCATCGGTTCGATCATCACCAACATATATTGGAAGCACATCATCACGATCATTTAGTCCAAGGGATTCCAGCAGAAATTCAACAGCTTTCCCTTTGTTCCAGTCTATTACAGGGCGGATTTCTAAAACCTGCCAACCATGAAAGTCAATTAAGACTTCAACCCCATAAGAGCATCACGAAAAAGAAATTCATACTGGGGGTTTGATACTACCTTCCGCCCGTAAGTTAGTCGCAGCCGAGGATAGTTTTTGATTATATTTCAGAAACTCGCTGGGCAATTAGATCCCAACTCTGTTAAGGCAGAAACAAAAGAGTGAACTAAAAATAAAGGAACAAGAAAGTTCTTCAATAAAACCGTCAAGTTTTCAATGTTTTAGGATATACCTTCTCATCTACAAGGCGGTAATGTACAGACACACAAAATTTATTATTCTCAACTTTTGATCCTATGATGTCCTTAGTATTCTCAATGAGTGATCTAAAAACCTGTTAGAATAAAATAAATTGTTCAATTTCATTTAATATTGGATAAATCACATCTGTCTAAAGATAATGAAGTTATATTATTTGTTCACCTCATCGATCATTGGTAGAAACTCACTAGCAGGTTGGAACAAGTTTACTTCTTTTCCCTGCAGAGGAGAAAGTAAATGAAGCTGAATACATTTCAAAAAGGCTGTGAAGTAACATTAGTCTAATCTGAAATTATGGATATATTATTGTTAATTTCTTGTGAAAATTTGGTAACCAAAATCATCAAATGTAGGATATCTGAATCATAATGATAATAGTAACGCAGAAAATAATGCTTCACCTGTTCATCCATAGATCTAATGCAATTTGGATGGCTAGAGACACACTTAGAGTCTCTAACTGGGCCAATTATGTCCATACCATGACTGCCAGCATAATAGAGTTCAGTTAGCCCAACAAATCCGTGAACCTGAAAAATGAAAAGCGTGAGACAAAAGTTGAAACCAAAAAAAGTATTTTGTTGCTGTAAACATGAATAAAAATATTAGTAGAAAATAAAGATTGTAATCGCAGAACACAGAACTAGAATGGTCACAGCAACAATTTTAGAATCAGGATTGTGAGAAGTGACCATAAGTACCTTATCACGACTCCTTCCACTTATGATGGCTGTTGGAAAATAACTGGCAGCATTCTTGACTGCAGCACGCATCTGGAATGAAACAAATATAAAACTCTGAATACAGATAGAACGCATGCACAGTTCAATCGCAATGCCACCAATGCTCAATTTCTTAAGTTAAATTCGATGATCGATGCTTACTGCACTTGACATAAAAGCAAGTTCAGGATTGTCCACAATGGGCGAAAGAGTTCCATCATAATCCAAGAACAGAGCTACTATTTTGCCCTTTGCACAATTTGTGATTTTCTCAAACGATGATATAGCTGAAGGATAAATATTCTACAAAACAGAAATCATTCTAGTCAATTAACTTAACTAAACAATAACATCAAAGACAACTGAAGCTATAAAAGCACTTACCACCCAAGAGAGATACAATACATCAGCTTCTTCAGAAGCGGTGTCAAAGTTGATTTCCTTGTTGATCTTTTTATAAGGAGGCGATGATGCTTTCATGGCATCTAGCCAGCCAGCAGCACGGAAATCATCAAGCTTGCTACAAATAGCTCTTCTTTTCGAAACGGTTAAATGAAAACTAGAAGAAAATGTGGTCGAGTGCTGCGTCAAAGTAGAAGATCGGCCTAATCTTGACATATTCATAGGGACTTGATCAGCAAGAACAGGAGAATTATGGTTTGGCTTCAAATCCATGTGACCCAGATCACTTTGGAATCTCAAAAACCTTCTAAGTATGATGTCAAGTACAAAACTAAAGGTAACAGCTTCCTATTCTTTTGTTTGACTGCTTTAAAAACTATCCAACCATTTTATCGATGAAGAACCACCTCTTAAGACTTTTCTTGTCGTTGCAATTAGGGGTGCAGTCCATTAAGCGCAGGATCCCTGAAATCTGGCGGTGGGGAGTACGTTAGAGTAAAGTTATACATAACAAATAACTTACTTTAAGGGTGGCTCGTTTGATTGCTAAAAGTTAGAAAATATGTTTTGATAAATGATGAATTTTATAGATTCTATTACATGAAATAGATACCATTAATTAGAAATGAATGTGAATTTTCAACTCTACAAATGCCTTCAAAAATTCTCCAAAGAAAGGTTTTATTTTAAAACTTCAAATAAATTGAAACAAAATCCTCAAATTCTAATACATGTTCCATCCACAAGCAAGCAAAATGAGCGCATTGAATATCGTTACCTTGTCATCGCTATAAAGCATTTATAGCAGGCGGCAAAACATTTGGTCGATAATTAGCTATTCCGAAAACTGGAATGTAGCTTCAAACTTCTACAGGAAGTACCAGAAGTCTGCAAAAGTTAAAATGAAAAAAGCGCTTGAATTATGATTCCAACTTTTGTTCTGCACGAGGAATGAACAGCTTTACCTCTTATTAATCTTAAGAAGATAATACACCGCCGATAAAGGCAAAAATAAACATGGATAAGTTGACTTTCAAACAACAGCGGAAACAGTTTGCTATAATGACTGAACTAAACAAATCATAACTCAATAATATATAAACAGATGATATATATTTAATATACAAATGAAGAAAAAATACTTGCATTTCTGCCGTTTTAATAAAAACAAAATTACTGCACACATGATCCATTCATTCAGTTGGCATATCTTCAAAAAAATAAAAAATAAAAACTCAAGACATGAACACACCAACTTCATGGATAAGCCAATGGCTCACCTTTTTGAGGCATACAGATGCATTATATTTGGATCGGATAAAAAGCTCCTAGAAAATGTTTTGAAACAACTTTCTTTCTGACGATAGTCTCTCATATATGTAAGCGCAAAGTAAATCTATAAGAGAAAACAAGATGGTAAATCCAATTTCATAGTGAACGTAATATTTAAAAGAATAGAGAAACTTTCACCAATACAAGCTTAAAAAGAAGTAATTTCATCTAAACTGCTCGTTGAAAAAGTTGTCTAGCGCTCGGTTCCAACAAGTGGAAGCAAAATCGGACAACTGTATTAAAAATGGTCATCTTAGCCACGCATAGCATCAGAGAAAAGTTCTATCGATTGCAAAACAATTGAAGTACCAAGCAAAGCCTACAGGATCAGTCTATGACAGGCATCCTCAAAAGAAAAAAGGTGGATTTACATACATACCACTTAAAACTTCTCCAACTACATATCTAACAACTAAAGATTTAAATTTACTCAGATAACACCAAAAACTCATCTAATATCCTATTTCTACCACTCCATTTCCTCCGTTCCTTCTGCCGTTACCGACTTTTCATATTAACTTTCTAGACACATCAAATTTAACTCATAAACCATAAATCTATGAACTTCTTTTCTCAAATTGATAAGTGAAGTCCACTCTCACTGTTTTCCACCATTTTCTTCATCCAACTTAATTCTTTTCTGCAATCTCTTAAGGGGATAGAGCAGTGCATGGAGAAGAAGTGGAAACAGATGCAGAAGCAGAGCAGGAAAGCAACAAATACATATGAGAATAAATCAAGCACAAGCATACATTGATCATGCAGGCTACGGATCATGTAAAAGAGTAGAGAATGAGATTTTACATTATGCAGCGCACTGTCATTATGCTCTTTTAATGGCAAGACCTAATTTATTGCTCATGATGTACTGCTTCTCTCTACTCCAGCTAAAAAATGCTAGTTTTGTTTCCTCTTCAAAACGAATGAGAAAAAAATGAAATAGTTGACAGCGTTGCTAAACTTTATATCTTTTTTTTTAATGTCTAAGTCCTGTGTATCAAATGTATAGTATGCCAAGACAAAAATTGTTTGTCCTGATATTTGGCTGGCTGGGCATTTGTGAAGTTAGTTGGTAGTTATGTCCGTGCCTTCAGTTTAGAACAAATGTACTACTGTTCGATTTCAAGAGAGCAGTTAATATTTTTAGCTTTTTGTTCTTTTAGGTAAGCTACCTTGTGTTCTATAAAAGATATGTTCCATAGGGAGTTTAGTATGAGTTTAAGATAGAAAGTGGAAGATTGTTTCTGAGAAGAGATTCACAAAGAGATTTCTGATTTGGTTTAGGGTACAACAATTCTTTTAACTCTAGTTTTGTTTAACAGCAGTTATGTCTAACAAAAAGATGCGAGCCTTCATGTGAACTAAAAAAATGCATAAACTTTTACAATGAATTGAAATTGCACGGTTTTGTTTGACACTCATGTATAACATATTGGTCAAACTTGTAACCCGTTAAACGACAACCAAATGAAATCTTATTAAATTGTTAATAGCAGCTGAGTTAAACTGGCGTCAAGCATTGTAGTTAAATGGGAAAGCTGCAGGGAAGCTAAATCGATGTGCTGACTAAATTGGAAAGATGTCATAAAGTTAACTTGGCTTCACAATTCATATTTCATGTACTCAATTAGCTGTAATTCTTAGCATGAATAAGAGTTTAACTGTAAAATTAAAATAATCAAGAACTTCACCTACAAATTAGATGAAGATGGAAACGATACATCGAAAGTCGGAGCTTCCTTGACTGAAAAGCTATGCAGGAAGGGAGATAGGGAGAGAGTCGTGTAGGAGAAGAGAGGAGCGCGAGGTGGAGGGCTTTCATGCTCTCGAGATTTGGATTTATAGTCGAAGCAGTAACAGCAAAGAGGGACGGAGGATACGGAGCGGCAGAATTGGGGTATTATGTTAATTTTAGGTGTTATATAAGTAAATTTTTAATTTTTAGGTATTAGATATAAAATTAGAGGAGTTTCAAGTGGTATGTAAATCTTCAAGAAAAAAATAAAAATAATTAAAAAGCGGCACTTTCGACCTAACTTTTCTTTTTTTTTTCTTTTTGAAAAAAGTCGACCTACAGCGGACATCTAATCGTCCATTTTTAAAAATATAAATTAAAATCTCGTTTTGAGAAAATGTGAATTCATTTTGAATTCACGTTTTCGTCAATTATTTATTGTTAATTAATATTTATATAATTAATAATTTTTATTTCTTATATTACATAATTGTTAATCATTTTTAATTTATAATTATAACTTCATTTTACGACGTAGTTATGATAATTCAATTTTCATATATTTTTTAATTATTTTATTTAAATATTAAATCATTTTTTATCATCATAAGGAAAATATTAAAAATTCTAAATCTGTACTTTAATTATTATGGATATATTAAGTAATGTTTTAAATGTACATTTTTTGTTAATTTATTTATGTTATAAAAGTTATTTCTTTAGTGTTGAAAAATATCATATAAGTTTGAGAATTTTTGGAAAGATATAAGAAAATAAAAAAATAAATAAAATTAAACTATAATGAAGCTGACAAATTTCAGATTGTTGTATAAAAAATAATAAAATTTATAATTATATAACAATGATTTAATTATAAAATTTAAATTTATAGAGATAAAAATTATAAAACTATTAAATAAAAAAAATTTAAACCAAACTATTAAAAATTAAACTATCATAACTATCTCACTTACAAGAAAAGTAAGTTATAATTTGTTAATATGTATAAATTAAATTATAATATATTAATAATAAAAAATAAAAATATAAAATATAAAAATAAAACAATTAAGTATATAAATATTAACTAACCATTAATAAAAGTACGTGATGAAAACGTGAATCGACGTTGCCCTGGAAAAAGCGCGTATTGAATTCACGTTTCCGAAAAACTTAAATTTAATTTAAGCTTTCTGAAAAACGTGACTTTACTTAACTTCTACGCTCCTTCTTAAATTTTAATTATATAATGTTCTTATTGATGAAAAACATTAAACATTGTGATTTTTTTTTTAAATTTATCCCAGACAATTAACTGGTTTTCATTTTATTTTATTTTATTTTTTAATTTAACAACTCGTACCATTCATACACCATACAATAAAACTGTATTGCACAGAATGCCTAAAATAAAAGAAAAGAAAGAAACACATTTTCATTTTTTTTTCAAAAACAAATTTGTCATTTTAAATTCTTTTAACGCAGGAGTAACAAATTGCACTACAAAGAAGAGCTAATAGGTTTTAGGGACAACTTCAAAACTTTGGAAAACATATTCTTTATTACTTTACGAAAATAGTTTTACATATCTACTCTATCAATTTTTTTACTCTTACATTAAGAAAAATTTTCGAAGAAACAAAAAAATAAATAAATAATTACAAATTAGTCTTAAAAAAAGTAAATGCGGTATATAAAGAAGAGCTGATAGGCCTCGGCACCACTTTAGTCACTTAAATGGAAAAAAAAAATCAGAGAAAAGGGCGAAAGTAGTGGGCCTCGGCACCACTTTAGTCACTTTCTGCCGTCTAAAACCAGGCGGGGAACAGTCGTCAGACAAGAAAATCGCGACTGCGAAACAATTAAACGAACGATAAGAAAACAAAAGAACCGGTTTCAAGCCAATTCACAGTTATCCGTCAAAGGCACGGCCATGTATCACAAGGGTAATTCCACAATCCAAACAAACAAAAAAAAAATTTAAGAAAATCTTGAAGGCTTGATGTCCTGTCCACCCAAATAGCACCTTTCATGGAAACTAAATCCAGGAATGCCACTAAAGCCTGAAATGACGATAATATTGGCAACTTACTGAACATCAGAGAAGTATGAGTGAACAAAGGGTAGCTAAATCGGAATCGGTAAAACGGGCAAAGAGAAGCAAAAAACACAATCAAGAAATCAATGTTTCAAAAGCTCTGGAACAACTTAAATGAATAAAAGCTCCCTTAACCTTGATAGAGCTCAACGCTATTTAATCAGACAGCATTGGAAGTAAAAAGGGGCGAAATGTTGCGATGAATACCTGGAGATGGATCTCGAGCCTATCGAATGCGATGAGAAGACAGAGGCGGGAAGAAGAAACTGAACAAAAGAAAAACCCTAGGAAGAACCCGTGAATAAACTGGGAGAAGAAAAGGAAAAAGAAGAAGAAAACAGCGTAGAGTCTGGGGCATTTATAGAGAAAGGTAGAAGACGTGCGCGCCAAGAAAAATGGCAATATTATTATTTTTATGAAAAAAACATTGGTTAGAGAAATAAACGCGAGACCTACAAATTAGACAAGGTGTGCCTATATCCTGCAACATAAACTCAGGACCCTAAATAGAAACCATGTGACGTGGAGCTTTAACAGCCTCAAAATGGCTGGTTTTCGGTTTTTTTCTCGCCTACCGCGAAGCTCGTGAATTTATATTAAAAGACTTTTCAACAAACTGTACAGGCTGTGAGGACGGTGATTAGGTGGCCCCGCGTGGTCGTCGTGTCAACTTGCTGGCTTTCAAGGTAGTCCCATTCTACGGTCACGTTTGGCGGGCCGCTGGGGAAAATTCGCTCCAGTCTCCTTTGCGCGGGAGAGTGGTCCCCGGTTGAGCTGGCGGGAGCGCCGGGCTTCTGTGTCGGTTCGGGCCGGGTTGGGAAGTTCACGGCTCAACCATCAAAATGCTAGCTGTTTAGATGAAATTGGGCGAGCCGGGTGTGGACCAGGACCGCTACCGCGGGCAAGCCACCGACCTGAAAGCCAGCAGGAAACTGCCCCCTCGTGACATTGTGGGGCTGTCCTCAACAACTTTACGAAAATTTATGACATTTCATTAATTCTTTTCTGATTTTAAATTGCTACATAAAATTAAAATATATTTATTTATTTTTAAAATAAAATACTAAAATTTGGAAATATTTTTACCTGATTTTGAAAGTATTTATGTTCCAAAATTTTAATTTAGCATATAAGACTAAAACGAAGACATTTAAATTTTTTAAGTCAAAATAATTATGTTTGAAAATATTGATATAAAATGTAAAAAATTTATAGCAGTATTATTTAAATAAAAAATACTTTTAAATATTTTAAATATATATGATTGATATCACATATCACAGTATCAAAATATTTTCATAAAAAATCACTTTTAAAATAATTTCATATATTCAATGACGAGGTTTGAAATTAATTAGAAAAAAAAAAAGAAGGGCTAAAAAATTATAATGAAACAAAAAAATTTCTAATTATTTAACATTTAAAATACACTTTTATTATTATTTTTAAACTTTCAATAATTTTTAAATACAAAAAATAATTTAAGGTATGCAAAAAAAAAAGATATTTTTAATTCAGCATTCGGTTATTTATCTAATATTTAATAGAAAATCACTATCATCGAAGTTGTAGAATAGACGTGAGTGTATATATGAGTATTTATTTTAATTTATTAATATTATATTGCCTTAAGAGTATATATTTGTCCGGTCTCTCTCCCTCAGGAGTATCCCGCCGCGTACTGTTTCACTCCGTGGTTGTTCTGACGGCGAGATTTAGCGGGCCCACCAACTGCCTGCTTACACGGGCTCGACGTGGCTCGCACCGACCCGAATCTTGACTCGACGCTGACGCGGACGGCCCGCAACCCGTGGTCGTATTCTGGAAGTTAAAAAAAACCAAAAGTGTTTTTTATTTTTAAGAGAAATTTACATACATATCCCTTAAGATATTCAAAATCAATATTTACAAACTAAAGACCACCCTACGCCAAAATAAGACATTTCACTTAAAAAAAGAACGATGATATTTTGATGTAATAATAAAAGATTTGATATTTAAGTAAAATTAAAGCCAATGTAAATACGAATTCATGTAATCGAATGATGTAAATCCCCCTTTTTTTAATTGTTTGAGGAATACTGCATTCCACGTATATTCGGCGTGTAATTAGCTCGTCGTCCAATTCAGCGATTCTCGTTTCCGGCTATTCGCTGAGATACGAAGAAGCTTCTTCTGTTCGGATCTCCCCACAAAAAATTAAAAAATAAAAAATAAGATGGACGCCCCGATAACGGGATCCGTTATTTTTTGGTCTTCCCTCCCTGAATTTATACGGTAGAACACTTATAGATTTATATGAGACCGTTATAATTATCTGAAAACAACAATATGATGAGGATATTATAAAAAAAATTATTATTTGAAAAAATTATAATAGATGTATAATATTTTTTTATTTTATAAAAATAAAACTATAAATTCTTAGCATAAATTTTTCAAAATATAACTAAAACTCAAAATTTTTAAACTAAGCATCTTTTAAATCTTAATTAGCGAAATATGCTTAACAAAAATAAAATTTAAAAATAGGCACAGTCGCCCGTTTAACGGGCGACTTACACTGACTGTATATACACAGTCAGTCAGTGCGATGGCCCCCCTAAATTATTATTATTTTTTAAAAAAGAAGAATTTACATACATATCACACAATTCTTATGTATTTACATATCTAACATCACAGCGCATAAAATATTTTTTTGGCCTAAAATATTTTAAAAAAAAAAAGGAGAATTTACATACATATCAGACAATTAAAATACATTTTTTTTTATTTAAAAGAATAGAATTTACATACATATCACACAATTCTTATGTATTTACATATCTAACATCTAAAGTTAGATATTTTTTTTTTGGAAAAAATTGAGGGCGTTGCCCAATATATTCCAAAAGTGTTAAACAAAATACAAGGGACCAGAAAATATTAAAAACAGCAGGGATAATAAAAACTTCACCCTACCAGGAGGGATAAAGAATTTCCCGCAAAACTAAAGAAAAACTAACTCTTCCAGCTGATCAAAACGGAAGAATATACCCTGTTAGACTCAAATAAAACAACCTCTGTAATTAAAATAAAGGAAATCAAAACAACAGTGGGGACTCAGACAAAATAGTAACCAAAACACCATTCCATCAGTAATTCTAATTAAAGGAAGAGCACCCTGTGGTAACCAACCCAGCCATCCAATGGAGTCGAAAGACTTTTCCGAGGCCATCCCAAGATCGATCATGTATTGCAAAACTAGCCACTCGCCAAAAAGCACACGAGAAGTCTTCCTTTGGTGTCATCATCGTCCCCAGATATTTTAGGCAGAAGGAGGAAAAGAGAGGAAACAGCATGTAATATTATTCAGCAAATACAGACATCCAAGCAATTATGGAGGTTTGAAGTTTCTCCATGATTTTATCTTTTCAGCAATGTGTCTCGGCCATGAATCTTTTATATTCCATCTTCTAAGTTTGGCAGCAACCCTTGTTTTCACCAATTCAATCAATTCAGCATATGATATGGGTTTACTAGCTATAACTCTTGTTTTGCGGAAAACCAAATGCTGAGTAAAAAATTTATGCCTTAAATTGACAATTCCAAAGACACACACGTAATTAAAGAAAAATGAGACACCTGCATTTTAACGGAAAACCTCAAAAGAGGGGAAAACCACGGGCCTAGCCCAAGAAAAGGTTCCACTATGTATCCTTTTCGAGTACAAAATCCTCCATAACGGATTACGAATTCTATTTGAAAGGGACAATACCGTAACAAAAATCGATTGTAATGGTTCCGATGTTGGAGATGCTTGAACTGTGGAAATGCTGTAATTAGTGATGATGGTGGTTGATGACCACGAAAGGCGGGGTGTGACTTGCTTGAGGATCTTCAAGCTTCAGAGCTTCTTCTTCCTCCTCAGCTTTTCCTCTTCTTCCTTGTTCGATTCTTCCTCTTCTTCCGCTTCTGACTCTTCCTCTTCTTCCTTGCTGACTCTTCCGCTTTCCTTCTGACTCTTCCGCTTCCTTGCTGACTCTTCCTCTTCTTCCTTGCTCTTTCCGCTTTCTTCCTTGCTTCTTCTTCCGCTCGCTTCTGACTCTTCCTCTTCTTCTTCTGCACTGTTTCAGCCTCTCCTCTTCTTCTTCACTTCACTTCACTTATTTCCCCCCCCTTCATGTGAGGAATGAAGGCCTATTTATAGATGGGAGGAGATATGAAATTCATTCATGTAGCCCATACCACTCCCCTCGACGGACGGCTCGTGGATGATTCCTTCGATCATTTGATGTATTTTGAGCATTTGATGCCCAAATGAAGTCGAATTATGAGATCTTAGGCTCAGATCCGCTCCGACGCCGATTTGACTATAAACACTCCATATTTGAGTGTTTTGGATTTAATTGATGTCCCAAAGATTCCAATGATATTTTAAGTGCTGATCTCGATGGTTTCAAAATCATCGCATTCGACATCAAGATTTGGTTTTGACTATTGGTATTTGAGAGCTATATCGCTTGCTCTATTTTGGATGACATTAGCTTAATCATCCAAAAATATATGTGCCAAATGCTCGAAAATAACGAGTTCTTCTACTAAACGTGCGGGCCCATGAATCATACATTTTGAGAGAATAAATTATCATAAAAATACAAAATTATGATTGGTAGATGTGTGTAGATGCATGAGATTTTGAGGTTACGATCATTTGATACTTGTAAGTTTTCAGCGTCGGACTCCCTGGAGCTGCGCTGCGTTATGGCGAAGCGCATGCGCTGCTAGCGGCACGCGCGGCGCCGTGCGCTGGGGCATATGTCTGCGTAGGCCATGGCCGCTCGATCGGGTCGGCGTTCACGGGTCGCTCTGGCGGTATGCCGTGACGCCTCGCTCCGTCGGTCGATCGCCGTCGGTCTGACGGTCGTCGACGAGGCCCGGGTGGATCCGGTGGATCGGTCGCGGCGACGGTCTGAGTCCGTCGGAGTTGGTCGCTCGATTGCCGGTCTGAGCCGCGCTACACGGCAAGGGGGCGGGCTGCTCAGCAAGGCATACGCCATATGCGCCTGCCATGGAAGCATACGCAGAGTTTTGAGCCGCTTTTTTAAGGATTTTCCGTTGAGCGCTTTGTGCCTGAGCCATTTTTGAGAAATTTTACCCTTTTGCTCTGGCTATAAATACCCCCCCTGGGTAGAGGGAGAGGCACACCTTTCCCCTTCCCTTCTTCGAGTGAGGGTCCTGAAGCGAGGGTGATCAAGGAGGCGATCAAGGCCCACGTGCAGGTTTCGCCTGATCGTCTGCCAATCGCCCGGGTTAGAGGCGATCAAGGCCCACGCACGCCGTGGATTCCGCTTTACCGTCCGGCATCGTCCCGCGGATCGTCCGGTTAGAGGCGATCAAGGCCCATCAGACGTGGTTCCGCTTCCGCCTCGTCCACCGGCCCCGCCGGATCGTGTAGGCGATCGCGCCTGCTGACGTCAGAGTTCCGGCTTCCTACCACCGGCGATCGTCCCGCTCGACGTCGGTTAGAGGCGATCAAGGCCCACGCAGACGCTGGTTCCGGCTTCGTCCGCCATCGTCCGCTGGATTGTCGGTTAGAGGCGACGCACCGCAGACGCCGTCTTCCCCGCCGGCCCCGGCGATCGCCCGGTTGTGAGGCGATCGCGCACGGACGCCGTGGTTCCGGCGCTTCGCCCGCATCGCCCCCGGATCATCTGTTAGAGGCGAGCCCACGCAGACGCCGTATTCCGCTTCCGCTCGCTCGGCATCGTCCCGCCGGATCGTCCGGAAGAAGGCGATCAAGGCGCGACGTGGTTCCGCTTCCATCGCCCGGCGATCGGTCCCGGATCGTCCGTTAGAGGCGATCGGCGCCACGCATATCAGCCGGCGCACGCCTGCCCGGCGACCGTCGGACCGTCTGTGGGAGGCGTCAAGGCCCAGACGCCGTGGCCCGGCTTCCGCCGGCATCGCCCCGCCGGATCGTCGTTGGGAGGCGATCGCGCCACGTCGCGGATTCGCTTCCGCCTTGTCCGACCGTCCCGCGATCCCGTTAGAGGCCATCAAGGCCCACGACATCGTTTCCGCTTCGCCCGCCATCGTCCGCTGATCGCCCGGGAGAGGCGATCGCGCACGCATATCAGGTTCTCGGACCGCCTGGCTTTATCGCCCCGCCGGACCGTCGGTTAGAGGGCGGAAAGGCCACCACGCCGAGCTTCGTCGCCCCGGCGATCGCCCTGCCGGATCCCGGTTGGGAGGCGATCAAGGCCACAAGACGCCGTGAGTTCCCGGCTTAATCCGCCGGACCGTTGAGGCGACGCAAGGCCCGTATACGCCGTGGTTTGCCATCGGCCGGACCGTCCGGGTTGGCGTTGAGGCACCGGAGACGGGTTAATAAGATGCTCGACGATGGGGACTAACATGGTCGCGATGGTGACTGGCGGTGGTCGCGAGATAACCCGACAATGGTGGTGACCGGCGGAGATTGCCGGCGATGGTCGGCAGGCCGCCACGTAGTCGGCGGCGTGACCGCATCGTGGTTGGCGGCCGACGGGGTGGTCACATGCCGACGGGACGAGATCTTTGACCTATCCAGTTGTTTGTCGAGATAGACGATGACGCGGAGAGTATAAAGTTTTGACCTATCCGAGATTGTTTGTCGAGTGATCCCCATGACATTAACCTGAGTGGGTACAAAGTTTTGACCTTTAGTTATTGGTCGAATATTATTCGTCGACGCTAACCTGTATGGAAGAGGCCGCGAAGTCACCAAGGACCTTTTGACCTTTCCGAAGTTGTTTGTCGAAGTTTTGCTCGATGACATTAACCCGTATGGAAGAGACCGCGAAGTCCACCAAGGACCTTTGACCTTTCCCGGTTTTTAGTCGAGTTTTACCGATGACGCTAACCCGTGCATGGAAGAGGTCGGAAGTCCACCAAGGACGTTTGACCTATCCCGGTTGTTAGTCGAAGTTTGCTCGATGACATTAACCCGCATGGAAGAGATCGCAGAAGTCCACCAAGGACGCTTTGACCTTTCCGGTTTGTCGAGCTTTTGCCCGATGACATTAACCCGTGGAAAGAGGTCGCGAAGTCCACCAAGGACATTTTGACCTATCCCGGGTTGTTTGTCGAAGCTTTTGCTCGGCGACATTAACCCGTATGGAAGAGATCGCAGAAGTCCACGACCTTCCCTTTGCCGCGTTTGCACGACATTAAACCGCATGGAAGAGATCGCAGAAGTCCACCGCGACCACGCGGCTCCGCCGATGGCGATGAACGATGATGGTGGTGACCGGAGATTGCCGATGTAGCGCGACCGGCGCGACGAAGTGGCGGTGGACCTACAAGGGTTACCGACGGGTGGTCGGCAATGCCGGCGACGATAGTCGACGGTATGCATCGACGCCGGAATGGCGGATGACCGCGACAATGGTGATGACCGCTAAGATTGCCGGCGATGGTCGCGGCAAGGACGACGATGGTATGGTGAACGACGATGATTTTGACCCATCCGGTTGTTTGTCGAGTGTTATCCGGCGACATTAACCTCGCGAGTGGTACAAAGTTTGACCTTTCCCGGGTTGTTTGTCGAGCTTTTGCTCGATGACATTAACCCGTAAAGAGATCGCAGAAGTCCACCAAGGACGTTTTGACCTTTCCCCGGTTGTTTGTCGAGCTTTTGCTCGATGACATTAACCCGCCGGAAGAGATCGGAAGTCCACCAAGGACGTTTTGACCTTTCCCGGGTTATTGTCGAGCTTTTGCTCGATGACATTAACCCATCAAGAGATCGCAGAAGTCCACCAAGGTGACCTTTCCCGGTTGTTAGTCGAGTGTTTACCGATGACGCTTAACCCGCATGGAAGAGGTCGCGAAGTCCACCAAGGACGCTTTGACCTATCCCGGGTTAGTCGTGGTGTTTACACGACGCTAACCCGCATGGAAGAGGTCGAATAGTTGTATGAGCTTGTAGCCAGAGTTGACTATTGATCTTTGCCTTTTCGTTGGTGTTGCTGACTTGCTTATCTTTTGAGATTAAGAGTTGCCCCCACCTCGACAAAATCAAGGAACAAAGTTTGATGAATCTTCATTCTTCGCCATTTTAAAAGCTTGAAATGATCCACCTCGATGGTGGTTTTGATCTTGTTGGAAACTTGGTCGTCATACAAGATGAAATAATGGGAATCGCTTCCCAGACGGCCAAACCTGTTGAAAACCAGTAGAGAGTAAAATTTATGCTTAGCCTTGTTGAAGTCCCAAAGACACACACGTAATTAAAGAGAACAAGAGACACCTGCACTTTTAACGCGGAAAACCTCAAAAGAGGGGAAAACCACTGGCCCCAAAAAAGCTTCCACTATGTATCCTTTCAGAGTACAAAATCTTCCGATAACGGATTACGTAATTCTATTTGAGAAAGGACAACTAACAACGATCGCTTGTAATGGTGTGAGAGATGGTAACTTCCTGTGGAAATGGTATAATTAGGATGATTTTGATGCGAGGGTGTGATCTTGCTTGAGGATCTTCAAGCTTCGTGAGCTCTTCTTCCTCCTTGGCTTTTCCTTCTTCCTTGTTTGACTCTTCCTCTTCTTCCGCTTGACTCTTCCTCTTCTTCCTTGCTTGACTCTTCCTCTTCTTCCTTGTTCTGACTCTTCCTCTTCCTTGTTGACTCTTCCGCTTCTTTTCCTTTGGACTCTTCCGCTTCTTTCACTCTTCCTCTTCTTCTTTTCTCACTTGTTTCAGCCTCCTCTTCTTCTTCACTTCACTTCACTGGCTTCCCCCTTCATGTGAGGGAATGAAGGCCTATTTATGGGGAGGAGGGGCATTCTTGTAAATTCATGTAAAGGCCCATACCCCTCCTCGATCGACGGCTCAGATGATTCCTTCGATCATTTGATGTATTTTGAGCATTTTGCTCGATTTTACTGGACTAAGCCCATATTTGTTTTAGGATTTAGATTTAATTGATCCCAAAGATTCCAATGATATTTTAAGTGCTTGATCTCGAACGGTTTTGACTCAAAATCATATCGCATTCGACATCAAGATTTGTGTTTTGACTAGTGGTATTTTGAGAGCCATATCAACTCTATTATTTCTTTCTCTCCACAAGGTGTAAACCAAAACAGCAGTGATTAAGAAGTTCAGTCTATTACATACTTTATCGAACCTTCCTCGATGTCTAAGAATTTGTTTTGAGTGACATAAGATAAAATTGTCCATTTGGAAATAAATTTCTTATCAGTTTCATTGAAAATGGGCATTCAAAATACAAGTGAGTATGTGTTTCAGCTTGGCTATTGCAGAAGCAGCAATTAATAAGAGAGCTCAAACCCCTCTTAGCAAGAATTTCAGAGGTCTTGAGTCCCCCTAAAAGAGCCATCCAACAATATAGTGCATAATTTATTGCATATCCTTTGAACCATATACTTTTACTCCAGCAAACATTAGGGTGTGAATCAAAAACTGCATTTGCAAAAACCTTGTTGGGTTGAGACTTTTGATTTTCCCAAAGAATTTCATCATTTCCTCCCAAGATATTCAGTGCTAAAATCATATTTGATACTCTCGGAAAAGTCTCAATGAGAGCCGGAGGGAGTTTCCATTGCCCATTTTCTATGCAAACACTAAGATTAGAATTACTAGGAAAGCCCATAATATGCATACCTCTTGTTCCTATGATAGTTGAAAGGGGAGTGCCATCACACCATGGATCGTAAAAGAGAGAAATATCATTTCCATTCCTCAATTGTGTTTAAATCGGATGCTTCGACAATGTCTTTCCAAAGTGGAGAAGATTTGCCTAATGTTGGATTCCAAACTGAATCATACTTGGCTCGGCACCATTTTGCAAGGAGTGTTTCTCCTTGGCAGATTCTCAATGTAATCTTGAGTTTGCTAATCAGGTTTAATGAAGAGGCAGAGAGGAGTCCAGTGCCACCTTTTTCCTTTTGGAAGAGTGGTTCTTGCCCAAGATATAGTGTGAAGCTTTTGTCTTGACCAATGATAAAAAAAATTAAGTGAGCATATTCTTTTATAATACCCTTGGGTATTGCAATAGAACCACCAATAGGATAGATAGTTGTTCTGATGATCTTATCGGTTGAAGTCTACCTCCAAGTGATAGGTATTTACTCTTCCATCCAGCAAGCCATGCATTTAGTTTATCTAAAAGGGGTTTGTATTGTGCCATTTTAGTGTGTCCTTTCATCAGAGGGAGCCCAAGATATTTTAGGGGAAAAAAGCTTTCATTGATATCAAGAGTTCTTATATACTTCTCATTGTTCTTCCCATTTTTAGAAAAGCAGATGGTTGATTTTTCCTTATTTATTGACAGCCCGAGATAGTGCTCAATGTTCTTGAGATTTTGGTGAAGAGAATGAAGAGTGGAATTAGATGTTTCCCCATAACTAATATATCATCTGCAAATAGTAAATGGGAAATTAAATTCACTCACCATAACAGTTATAAAGATGTACATCAACATCCTTGTTTAGTCCACATGAAAGAGTGTCCATGGCAATAGTGAAAAGAAACGGGGATAAGGGGCAGCCTTGCCTTAAACCATTTATAGAGTAGAAGAATCCTTTAATACATCCGTTTATTACAATGGAGAATGGAACATCCATGATGCAAGCTTCCACCCATTTTATAAATTTGGGTGGAAAACCTTTGATATAGAGTCTATGAATGAGAGTGTCTGTTGACTTTATCAAAAGCCTTTTTTAAGTCAAGTTTTGCTATGAAGTAGCTCTTATCCCTGGGAGCAGAGAATTCATTACAAATCTCATGGGCTAATGCAATGTTGTCTGCAATATCTCGACCCTTGACAAATGCAGATTGAGCTGAATTTATAATGAGGGGTAGTATGTCTTTAACTCTATTTGCAAGGATTTTTGCTATGACCTTATAGAAAGTATTGCAAAGGGATATGGGCCTAAATTCAATGATTTGGTTTGAATGTTTCACTTTGGGGACAAGAGTAAGGAGGGTGTGTTTAAATCTGGTGGGGAGTTTGCAAGTTTTGAAGAAGTGGTGTGTGGCATTAAGAAAAAATTTCCCTGTTGTGTCCCACGTGGAGGTAAAAATTTGGAATTAAAGCCATCCGGACCCGGTGTTTTATCTTCCCCGATACTGTTTAGGGCCTCTTTAATTTCTTGCTCAGAATATCCGCCTCTAACGTCACAGCTTGACTAGAGTTAATGCATTCACCAGCTTGCATATCCTGAAAGGGCAGGGTGAGAGAGTTATGGCAGTTATAGAGGGAAGAATAAAACTTACAGAACTCCTCTGCAATTGCATTCTGATCAGTCAACAATTCGTTTTCACTTTGTATTTCTCTAATAAGATTAGTATTTCTCCTTTCTTTGACAGCACATAGGAAGTGAAGGTCGTCATCAGAGTTTGTGAGCCAATGCCTTAGCTCGTTGTTTAATCCAAAGATTTTCCTTGGATGATAGCTCCATATATTTAGCTTTGATGTCCTTAGCATCAAGTAAAAGTTGGAGGTTGCTAGGATCTGAATCTAGCCTTGCCAAGACTCTTTCTTGATCTTTCTTAACTTGCTCAATCTGGTTTTTTAAAGTTATAGGCTCTCAAAACCTTCCTTTCAGCAGTCTTTTAACATGCTTCAGTTTGTTAGAAAGAACAAACATAGGGTCACCTTGGATATATTGCCCCCAAGCCTCTTTGATATTTTCCTGAAATCCAGGTGTTAAGGTCCAGTAATTCTTAAAAAGAAATCTGTGGGAGTAGGTGTGAGGGAAATTCAGTAGTGTAATAAGAGGGGAGTGGTCTGAAGATAGAGGGGGTGGGATTTTATAGAAGGATGTAGGGTATCTGTCGAGCCATGAAGGGTTACAAAAAACCCTATCTAATTTAGAGCTGATAGGATTATTGAGTTGTTGATTAGACCAAGTAAAGTATAATCCAGTACTAGGAAGATCCATAAGTTCACAATCATTTATACATTCTTGAAAATCAAGTGTCTTTGCTTAATTTCCTCCCTTTTCTCTTTAGAGATTAAAGTCACCCATCAGAATCCATGGAGTGCTAATGGAATTAGCTAGCTCTCTAAGAGTGTGCCAAAGGTATGTCCTGTTCCTAGCTTCATTATCAGCATAAATACATGTTAGCAAGAATGAATGATTACCTGGTGCTATAATTCTCCCATGAATAAGCTGCTGTTCTTTTAAAATAGGGATAAATGAGACCCTATTTGAATCCCATTTCACCCAGATACGACCTCCAGCCGAGCACTCGGAGTTTGAACAGTTTTCCTCTTGCTGAAACATAGCAAATTTCTGCAGTAAAGAAGGGGAATTGAGATAACTGTTTTGCACCTTAGTCTCTAGAAGGCACAAGAAATCAAGATGGAAGTCTTTTATAACCCTAAGACAATCAGTTTTCCTGCCATGCAAGATAGGCACGGGCGTTCCCGCCCATGGGTCATTCGTGAGGAGGAGGAGGAGGAGGGCTTTTTGCCCTTCTTCTTGTTGGTCTTTTGATTGGATGGAGAGGGATTATGTGTCAGTTTGGAATTCTCCTCTTCCTGGGTTGTCTTTGCAGGGGTTTTGAGCATTTTTTCATTTGGTTTCATCTGAGTCGAGCGGTTAGGGGATGTAGCCGCAGATCTCGTTACAACTCCAACGGATGATGAGTTACTGTTGAGTTCAGCTTGAGTACTCATCTCTCGATTTTTGGATGATGAGGCTATTTGTAAGGAATGATCTTCTTCGGTTTCAAGGACATCTTCTAACTGTGGAGAGAGGATGGGGGGTTGATTGAGATGATTGCTGCATGGCAGATGGTGGGATGATGTCAGGTAGAGCTCTTGCACTTCAAGGTAATGGGAAAGAGTCTCTTCTCATTGTGATGTTCTTCTTAGCCAAAGGGGTCTCGCAGCTTCTACCGTCGATTTTGGACTTTGCTAGAGGGGTTAAGTGGGCAAGAGTTTACCTCATGAGAGAATGTATTGCATTTGGTGCATGCTGCAGGCTTCCAATCATAGAGAATTTCCTGATTGAATTTCATCCCGTTGAGATTTATCGGAATGGAGTCCGGTAGAGGTGATGAGGTGTAATGCATATAATTGTCGAGAGGTGATTTTGTTTTCATGCGGTTAGATTATCTACCGCCAATGGAACTCCAATCCTGCTTGCAACTTTTGAGAAACCGGCTTCGTTCCAACAACATAATGGAAAGTTTGGTAGCTTGATCCATAGCGGGAGATCTGTGATTTGCTCTTTGGAAGGCCTGAAGTTCCAGTCCCATTTCTGGAACACGAAAGGGCGGCCGTTTAGGAAACAAGGGTCATAGTTCCATACCTGATAATAATCCTCTTCACAGGTAAATTTAAAGAGGAAAAAGTCTCCCTCTAAGGATAAAAGCTCCAGACTTCCTTTGAATTACCATTTCCTCTTGATGGCAAGCAAGGATCAGTAGGATGGTCTTTCCCTTTTGCATACCAGAGAAAGACTCCATTCATACGTCATACACTATCTCTTCCTCAGAGAAAGAGACTTACGGAGCTTGAGAGGGGATGTAAGACAGAGGTATTGTTTGGATTTTGGTGTTTTGAGAGAGTAGAAGATCTTTCTAGCAAGTTCGATTGGATGGTCGATTTAGAGGAGATTTAGAATGAGGCATGGCTCGGATCCATAGTATCTCTAAGGATTTCACTCTGGGAGGTCCGACCTCAGAGCCTTAGGAGGATAAGGGGAAGTTGAGTAGAGTAAGAGATTGAAGGTTAGAAAGCCGGTGAAGAAGAGGGGAGGAGAAGATGGAGGGTCCAAACCTACCTTTCATGAGCATTTTCTCCATTTTCTTCAATCCTTTCTTTCTTTGCTAAATTCAAGAACTTGCCTTTCTAAAGTTAGATATTTACTTATCTAATACTTTTCTATGCTTAAAAATGTGCATTTCACTTTAAAAAGTGAATAAAGTGATATTTTTGATGTGATATTGAATATTAGGGTATTATATATGTAAAAATTGAAGTTTATGTATTAGATATGTAAATACATAAGAATTGTGTGGTATGTATATAAATCCCCCCAAAAAATACTAATTTTGTAATTTTGCTTTTGAGGCCTCAACTTTAATTTATCTTTTTTTAATAAAAATCTAAATTTTATATTTAAAATATATTTATTTTTATATACATAAAAAGATAAATTTTATATTTAAAATATATTTATTTTTATATATAACACTCTAATCTTTAATATCACATCAAAAATATCACTTTATTCACTTTTTAAAAATAAAATGCATCTTTTTAAGCATAGACAAATAATAGATAAGTAAATATCTAACTTTAGAAGTTAGATATATAAATACATAAGAATTGTGTGATATATATGTAACTTCTTTTTTTTAAATAAAAAAAATATTTTACGCTGCTTACGGTTTGTGATGTTAGATATCTAAATAAATAAGAATTATGTGATATGTATGTAAATTCTCCTTTTTAAAAAAAATATTTTATGCCAAAAAAATATTTTACACGCTAAATGTGATGTTTGATATGTAAATAGATAAGAATTGTGTGATATGTATGTAAATTCTTCTTTTTTAAAAAAAAAATAATTTAGACCATGCTGACTGACATAATCACAATCCGATCATGTCTTATTATTTGAAATTTTTTTTGTATTCTATTTCTAATTAAAGTTTAAAAGATGCTTAATTTAAAAATTTTACCTAACTAAAATATAATACTCAAATAGAACTAGAGTGGTATAACACCACAACACTACAACCATCTCAAACAGCCCCGTATAAAAAATATGTGAATTTTAAATATTAAAAAATTTATTTCATAGAAGTTATTTGTCATCTTCTTTCTTTTTATAATTGATTTCAAAATATATATATATTTTTAAGGGGATCTTCTAAATTTTTGCCCCAAAGATTTTTTTTATGAAAATATTTTGAACTATGATATAAAGTGTTAATCATATATTTATAAATATCTAAAATTTTTTTTTTCTAATCATTTTTTTATTGTTCGCATTTGATTGTTTCCCAATCGTGATTATTTTTGTCTGGCAATTATTCTCGGCCTAATTTTACACAGTAAAAAATGACTAAAGAAAAGTGCCGGCACATGACGTGCAAAGCGATCATCCTCACTTTACATTAATTATTCAAATTTAATAAATTTTGAATATATAACAAATCATTTTTTTAATACATTTCAAATATCTTCGAATTTTACTTTACATAATACTCAAAAAGTTAAAATTCTTGCATTTAATTTATTTTACACACAAGCATTCAACCAAATAGGCCTTTTAAGCAACTCACAATATCCATGTATCGTATTTTAAAACTAAATCTATTAGAATGCTTAAAATAAAGAAAGAAAAAAAAATTACTCTTTTTAAGATAAATTTGTCATTTTAAAATTATCTTTGTTACTTCGATTTTTATTTTTATTTTTATGTAGGAGTAAAAATTTGGAAAGAGCTATTCGGTAAGTCTTTTTTTCTCCTGAAGTAACAAAAGAGAAATATGTTTTCTAAAGTCTTAATAAAAAGAAAAAAAGATCAATTAATTTGAAACTGCTAATAGGTTTTAAGGACAATTTAAAAACTCTGGAAAACATATTTTTGTTACTTTTGAAAAAATAGGTTTACTTATTCGCTATTCTTTATAGACCATATTTACTCTTTTTCAAGACAAATTTATAATTTTTAAATTTTGTTTTACTTTGAAAAAATTTCTTAATGCTAGAGTAAAATTGAAAGAGCTGATTGGTAAAACTATTTTTGTAAAGTGACAGAAAATATGTTTTCCTGTTAGTTGGGTTGGGGTGTTCTCCGCTGTTTCCGGGTTCAAGGCCCGCTGCAAGTAGCCACTGGCTAATCCTGATTGTAGTACAGATAGCTTTTTGGCTGATGCGATCTATTGAGATTTAATAAAATTTAGCAAATTTACTCTGCAGCATACCTTTCAATGAGTTATGAGTGATTGCATAACTGAGTTATGAGTTGTTCAGGTTCAGCCATTACATCAAATTGCTTTTGCTTCTGTTTGAAGCTCAGCTTATCTGTGTATTATCTTCTCAAGTTTAATAAATCGAGCAATCTTGCCTTTAAATGGAGAAAATATGTAGTCAGACGTAATGTCAGTACGTGAACTTTACGCATGACTCCCGCCCGACGTGTCCAATAGTTTTTTCCGTTTAGCATTTAACGACTTTGTAACCGGATGACCATCACGCTTATCCCTACCCCTCTATGCTGCCTCATTCAAATAGCAGAGAAAAAACGATACCGTCGTTCGACATTCCACAGATATGACGTTAGGGCTTTCATTCCCTCGATCTCGAACGTCCTACCGTCGAAGAAGCAAATCTAAATAACTTCCATCGAGATCAGAAAGGACTACATAAGGTATTTACACCATGTTCTCAACTTTAACGAATTTAGGATTTTCTGCTCTTCTCACCGTCGAGTACGCGTGAACATTTTAGAACATTTGAGTTCTTTAAATGAGGATGTATTTTAGTAATTTTGGAGATATTTTGTATTTCTCTATAATCACAAGATGGTATACCGTTATTTTCAAATTTTTGAACCGATTAGCCTTGTGAAATGTTTAGTATATTACAAGGTATGTTTTCATGTTTTCAAGATGAATTGTTCGATTAGGATGATCGTATGTTCACGATGGCATTAAAATTTGTTTGTAGGTTGATTTTTGGTTGTTTGCTTCAGTTTTGCATGTGTAAAGAGTACAACCCATTTTGACATTTTTTTTAAATATTTATGTCCCTGTTTGGATATAAAATGCTCAGATGACATGAGATTGAATGCTCATTGCTTTTTAGAGTTTTTCTATATTTCCTGCATCATGAGAGTCTGAGAATTTTGGTCATTTTTTCCAGCTTTGGCATATTTGGAGGAAATATATTCATTACAATCCATTAATAATTTGGAGATTGGTTTTTTAGTTATTTTGTATAGTATTCCACTGAGAGTACTCTGAGATCCGATTTATTTGACCAATTTTTTTCTGTTTCGTTATGTCATTACATTTGAAGGTGAAGCAATTTTTGGATGGTTTCGGGAATTTTATATGTCTCATGAGAGCGATGATTTTCTCAATATTTTACTTATTTTCTCGTGGATGGAGAGAATATGGTTATTATATTCTATTATATTATTTTTTGCTTTTTCCTGATTGTTGAGATTATTTCATTTATTGGAAGCAATTTGGAGGATGTTTGGATGGTTTCTGGAGATTTACTCATTTCTCTGCATTTCCTCACGAGAGTATATATTTGGTCATTTTTTCCCTGCTTTGGCCTGCTGGAGGAAATATATTCTTTGTAATCCATCGTGAATTGAGTTTGTTTTTTTAGTGTTATTTTACATGACTTTTGTAATTCTCTTTGTACTCTCTTGAGAGTACAGAAAGTACAGATGCAAAATAACACTATTAAACCAACCAAACAGTCACTAAATTACTTCCAATATAATGTAATGAACAGACTCTGAACAACCAGGCCAAAGAAATTGAAAAATTTCATTAAAATCATCTGTACTCGAGAGAGTAGAGAGATGTAAAATAATACTACTAAACTAACCAAACACCACCAAATTGCTTCCAATGTAATGTAATAAATACTCAACAACTGCCAAAGAAACCGAAAAATATCCACAAAAAATCATCTCAGATTCTCAAGAGAGTACAGAGAGCGATACAAAATAATACTATTAAACCAACCAAACAAATACACCAAATTATTTCCACGAATGTAATGAACATAATCAAACAACCGTGCCAAAGAAATTGAAAAAATATTCATTAAATCATATGTACTCTCAAGAGAGTACAGAGTACGATACAAAAATAACACTACTAAATCCAACCAAACACCCACAAATTGCTTCCAATATAATGAATGAATGACATGAACAACTAGATCAAAAATTGGAAAAAATATTCATAAAATTATCTGTACTCTCAAGAGAGTATAGAGAGTACAGATGCAAAATAACACTACTAAACTAATCAAACAGTCACCAAATTACTTCCAATGTAATGTAATGAACAGACTCTAAACAACCAGGCCAAAGAAATTGGAAAAAATATCCACAAGAGAGTACAGATGTAAAATAATACTACTAAACTAACCAAACAGCCACCAAATTGCTTCCAATGTAATGTAATAAACAGACTCTGATCAACCAGGCCAAAGAAACTGGAAAAAATGTCTACAAAATCATCTGTATTCTCAAGAGAGTACAGAGAGTACAGATACAAAATAACACTATTAAATCAACCAAACAGTCACCAAATTGCTTCCATTGGAATGTAATGAACATAATCTGAACAACCAGGCCAAAGAAATAAGAAAAAATGTCCACAAAATTATCTATACTCTCAAGAGAGTATAGATACAAAATAACACTACTAAACCATCCAACATCCCTCCAAATTGCTTCCAATATAATGTAATGAACATAATCTGAACAACCATGCCAAAGAAATTGGAAAAAAATATCCACAAAATCATCTGTACTCTCAAGAGAGTACAAATACAAAATAATACTTCTAAACTAACAAAACAACCACCAAATTACTTCCACTGGAATGTAATGAACATAATCAACAAAGTTAAAAGAAACAAAAAAATATTCATTAAATCATCTCATTCTCAAGAGAGTACAGAGAGTACAAATGCAAAATAACACTACTAAACCAACCAAACAGCTACCAAATTGCTTCCACTGGAATGTAATGAACATAATCTGAACAACGAGGCCAAAAAAATTGGAAAAAATATCCACAAATTATCTGTACTCTCAAGAGAGTACAGAGAGTACAGATGCAAAATAATACTACTAAATTAACCAACATCACACCAAATTGTTTCCAATGTAATGTAATGAACATAATCTGAACAACCAGGCCAAAGAAACTGGAAAAAATTATCCATTAAATCATCTGTTCTCTCAAGAGTACGAGAGTACATGCAAAAATAATACTACTAAACCATTCAACATCCCACAAAATAATGTAATGTAATGAATATAATCTGAACAACCAGGCGAAAAAAATTAATAAAAATATCCACAAAATCATCTGTACTCTCAAGAGAGTTCCGAGAGTACAGATGCAAAATAACACTACTAAACCAACCAACATCCCACCAAATTGCTTCTAATGTAATGTAATGAACATAATTCCAACAACCGTGCCAAAGAAACTCGGAAAAAAAATGACAAAATCATCTATACACTCAAGAGTACAGAGAGTACAGATGTAAAATAACACTACTAAACAAACCAACATCCCACCAAATTGCTTCCAATGTAATGTAATGAACAGACTCTGAACAACCAGGCCAAAGAAACTGAAAAAAATATCCACAAAATTATTTGTACTCTCAAGAGAGTACAAAGAGTACAAATGCAAAATAATACTATTAAACCAATCAAACAACCACCAAATTGCTTCCACTGGAATGTAATGAACATAATCAACAACTGTGCCAAAGAAATAAAAAAATATCCATTAAATCATCTATTCTCAAGAGAGTAGAGAGTACAGATGCAAAATAATACTTCTAAACCAACAAACAACCACCAAATCCACCTGAATGTAATGAACATAATGAACAAGCGCCAAAGAAACTAAAAAATATCAGAAATCATCTCACTCTCAAGAGGTACAGAGTATATATGCAAATAACACTACTAAACCAACCAACAAATACCAAATTGTTCAATGAATGTAATGAACAAACTCAACAACCGCCAAAGAAACTAGAAAAAATGTCCACAATTATCTCTCTCAGATTTCTCAAGAGTACATGCAAAATAATACTACTAAACTAACCAAACAAAATACCACCAAATTTTCCAAATGTAATGAACATAATCAAAACCGGCCAAAGATAACTGAAAAAATATCCACAAAGCATTTATACTCTCAAGAGAGTACAGAGTACATATACAAAATAACACTAAAAATCACCAAACAAGCCCAAATTATTCCCGACGATCAGAATGAATAAATTTCTTCCAAACAGCCAAAGAAACAGAAAAAATGACCAAATGCTCAGACTTGAGAGTACAGAGAGTCCAGATGCGTAAATCAAAGCCACGTAATTTTAATTCCATCGACAACATACTATCATCCCTAATCGCCACAAAATTTATCTTAAAACATGACCAAACATCCTACCATGTGATATACTAAACATTTCATAGCTAATCGTTCAAAATTAGAAAATAAGCTTATCTTGACAAGATAGAGTACATACACATATTTGAAAAACTATTAAAATACATCCCCTTCATTTAAAAACTCAAATGTTCTAAAATATTCACATACTCGACGATGAGAAGAATAAAGAAAACCCTAAATTCATTAAAGTTCAGAAACACAGGTGTAAATACCTCATGTAGTCGCCAACAATACCTCAATGGAAGTTATTCAAAGACTCGCTCAAACCATCGGACACTACGGATTGAGCAGAGCGAACGGAGAAAGCTAAACCGTTATATGAGGAATGTCGAACGACGTTGTCTCATTTTTCAACATGAAAGTAGAATTTTCATTATCTTTCTAACGATACCAAGCACGCAAATTTAACTCATGAGACATCACCAAAAACGAGCATCAATATCTTTATTTTTTACAACTTTAGAATACATTTCAAAACCGCTACTCATCGGGCAGATTAGTCAACACGAAAGTTATATAATTTTTCATTATCTTCCAACTATACTAAGACGCCAAAATCCAACAACTAATGATTGATATAAAACGTACGATATTTAATTTTTTTAAAAAAATTTTATAGTCATAATCAGGATGATTGGTATCGACCTGACGTGCCTATTTTTAATTTTTTTTTAAATAGCTAATTAGCTAATTAAATTTATAATTTGACCTAATTTAAAAACTAAGCCTTGTTTTTTGCCAGAAAATCGAGAAGGGGGCTGCAATTTTTTTCGGAGGTAGAAAGGTTACGGGAGAGTTAAAGCTGGAACGGTTGGGAGGAATTTGAATGGGAAGGAGGGAATGATTGAGGAGCTGAAGCGGGAGTAGTTGCATGAGAATCATGCGTTTAATAGACAATTTTTTTTTTTAATTTTTGTATCGATTTTTCAAATATTAATCAATTTTAAAAATAAAGTTTATACCGACATCATTATATGGTCAATATATATGTTGATTTAAGATTATTTTGATATTCAATACAAGACAGTCGCTTAGGATCGGAGTCAGTCGAAATTGAAGAATTTCAACTCAAAACGTGCGCTTTACCACTGATTTTCGCATGCACTCTTGAATATAAAATAGCCTCATTTGATAAATTTCGACGTTTCAAAGCCAATGACATGATCAATTTCTTAACATATTGAATATCGCCGCAGCTTCCGACTAGCATGCGGCGTGACATATTGATAGGTGACTTAATCAATTAGATTTTGCAATATCTATATTTTGATCAATTTCGACGTTCTGAACGCAACAACGAGGTCTATTCGTCAATCGGAGATCATTTGAGTTGATTTTGGTGACATCCAGTGCATTTCAGTCTCAATTTGCGCGCTACCACTTCTGATTATTCGACATTTGCACAGACTCATCCGAATTGAGCGTGGATAGTATCATTTGATAGATTTCGATGTTTCGAAGATAACAACGCAATCAATTTTATGAATTGAGGTCGTTCGAACATCATCGCAGTTTCTCGACTCTAATATGCGTGTCGACACATTGATAGCTTGAGCACTTTATCGATTGATTGTTAGATTTTGCAATATTTATATTTTGATCGATTTTGATATTCTCAACGAACATAAGTCCGTTTGTCGATCGGGTTTTGATATTGACGTTAGTGCGCTTCGATTTTGACTTAAGTCACCAATTACCAATTGACTTTGACTTTTGGCACATATAAGGTCAACATTGATAAAATGGTTGAGAATAGGAAGCAGTTATCGTAATTTTTTTTAACTTGACATCATACTTAGAAGGTTTTTGAGATTCCAAAGTGATCTGTGTCCCATGAATTTGAAGCCAAATCATAATTCTCCTATTCTGGTTTATCAAGTCCCTATGAACACGTCAAGAATAGGCAGATCGTCTAGCTTGACACCATACTCGATCACAATTTCTTTTAGTTTGCATTTAAACATTCTGAAAAGAAGAGCTTTTTTTAATAACAAGCTGGATGATGTCTGTGCTTCTGGCTAGTTGGATGCCATGAAAACATCATCGCCTCCTTAAAAAAAAAAGATCAACAAGGAAATCAACTTTGATTCTTCTTCTGAAGAACCTGATGCGTTGTATCTCTCTTGCGTGGTAATTTCCTTTCCAGCTTCAGTTGATCTTCGACGTTGCTACTTAGTAAAGTTGATTAACCAAAATCGTTTCTGTTTTGTGAAATATTTATCCTTCAGCTATATCATCGTTTGAAATAATCACAAATTATGCAAGGGCAAAAATAGTAGCTCTGTTATTGGATTATGATGAAACTCTTTCCCCTATTGTGGACAATCCTGAACATGCTTTTATGACAAGTGCAGTAAGTGATGATAATCAAATTTAACTATGAAAAATTGAGCATTGGTGGTATTGCAATTGGATTGTGCATGTTTTCTATTTGTATTCATAAATTTCTTTTTTGTTCCAATCCAGATGCGTAATGCAGTCAAAATTGATGCCAGTTATTTTCCAATAGCCATCGCAAGTGGAAGGAGTCGTGATAAGGTACTTATGGTTTATTTCTCACGGTTCTCATTCTGAAATTGTTGCTGTGACCATCCCAGTTCAGTGTTCTGTGGCTACAATTTTAGTTTCTGTTAAGATTTTTCTTCATGTTTGCAGCAGTAAAATCCTTTTTTGTTCTACTTTTGCTTAAACTTTTATTTTCCATGTTCACGGATTTGTTGGGCTAACTGAACTCTATTATGCTGGTAGTCATGGTATAGACATAATTAGCCCCAGTCACTAGTCAGTGACAGTAAATGTGTCTCTAGCCATCCAAATTGCATTAGATCAATGGATAAACAGGCGAAGCATCATTTTCTGCGTCGCTATTTGCATTAGATAGCCTACATTTGACGATTCTGGTTCCCAAATTTTTACAAAAAAAATCAGCAATAATATATCCATATTTTCGGATTAGACAAATGCTACTTAACAGCATCTTTGAAATGTATTCAACTTCAATTACTCTCTCCTCTGCAGGGAAAAGAGGTAAACTTGTTCCAATATTCGATGAGGTCTTAACCAATAATCGATGAGGTCATTAGATAGATGTGGTGTATCCAATATTAATTGAAGTTGAACAAATTTAGCTTCGTCTAGCAGGTTTTTAGATCGCTCATTGAGAATACTAAGGACATCATAGGCTCAAAAGCTAAGAACAATAAATTTTGTGTCTCTGTACATTGCTGCCTGTAGATGAGAAGGTATGTCTTAAAATACGAAAAACTTGGGCAGTTTTATTGAAAAAGTTTCGATTATTTTCCTCCATTTTTTTGAGTTACAGAGTTGGGATCTGACTGTCCAGCGAGTCTTTGATATACTGAAAACTCTTCTCTGCTATGGCCAACTTATGGGTGGAAGGTTGTAACAGACTACTAATCTGGATTTCTTTTTAGTGATGCTTTTCTGCTTCAAGTCTTAATTTACTTTTCATGGTTGGTACTTATAGACTGGAACAAAGGGAAAGTTATTGAATTCATGCTGGAATCCCTGGGACTAAATGATCGTGATGATGTGCTTCCAATATATGTTGGGGATGATCGAACCGATCAGGTTGCTTTCAAGGTATCAAAAGAAAAATAAAATTTTTATATGAACACCATTATTATGTTGAATAATGTGTTGGAATCTATTTTCTTCCAATGAAATTATCATGTTAAATAAGGTCTTGCAGGTCTTAAGAGAAGCTAGCAAAGGCTTTGGTATTTTGGTTTCTTCAGTACCTGAAGGAAGGCACTGAGAGTTCCATCCGAGGTGTTTAAAAAAAAAAAAAAAGAGAAGAAAGTTTTGTTCATTTTGATCGAGTTGGTATGATTAAAATATTATTATTATTTTATTTTAGCATATTTTTATAATTGTCAATTAATTACTTTTAATTCATTAAATCTGTAAACTATTATTTAATGGATAGAAAATTTGACCCAAATAAAGAAAAAAAAAATTTTTTTTTTCTTTTTCTTTTTTAAGAAGATTTGACGTTTTTAAGTTTTTAGTTACTTTGGAAATTTTTTTTAATGTAGGAGAAATAAGAGAATTGCACCCACCGCATTTAGCTGGATTGGTGAGGCGAATGTATGCTTGCAGACTCTCCAGATTGATTCAAGACGTGCACTATCCCACATAAAAAAGAAATGGGTCGACCGCGGGCTGGGGTGCCGGGAATTACGCCCGTTTACACGCCACAATAAGGGATCAGTACACCCCGTCACCAAAAAATTAAGAGAATTGACAGCTAATTATTCGCTAGCAGAAACTAGAAAATTGGTTAACCCACAAGTCGGTGACATGATGATGACAATCTAAGAATGACAATGGCCAGTGGGAAGCCCATTGGTATTTAGATTTTAATATTCTGCGAGGTTTCTGAGTTTGAGGTTGACTGTGAGTTTGCAGTGATATATGCTAAGAAAATAATTTTTTCACGTGTTATAAATATATATATTATAAAAAAAATTGTTTTTTTAACAGCAATCACATTCTAACTATTCTTATTCTCAAAATAATTTTTTACAATAAAATTTTCTAAAAAATTGCTAAAAATTAGAGAGTCAAACAAAGTTATTTTATTTTTTAGTTATTTTCTGAAAAAATAAAACAGTCAAAAAACTGTCTCAAATATATTCTAAATTTAATTTCCATGATTATAACTTTTTTTGATTGATGCAAGTTTTGTATTGTTTTTATAAGAGATCAAACTGATAATCTAGAGTTTATAAATCATGCATTATCCAGTTAAAAAAATGAAATTTTTTATAAAATCTATTATGATAATGAATTATTTAAAGATTTTTTTCTTCATGATTTTGTTCTTAATATTTTTGCATGTTTTATAAATTTATTATCTTGCGTTCTTTATCTTAAGCTGTTAGTTAAAGTCATGTTTTGTTCTTTGATATCTTGAGTTTGAATCTACGACTATATTGAATTTGTTACGAAAATAACTCGAATATTTATAAATATCTATTATCTTTATTTATATGCACAAAATTATATGCAATATAAGAAAGAAATTAATTCATACTGCACTATTTTATAGCGTGTAATGACAATTTATAACCCTGCATATATACATAACTTCTAAATTCTTATTTTCAATTAAAAATTAAATAGATGTATGGCACGAGAAACCGAAAACGCAAGTCGGGTAGGTATGTGACCTAACAAATATTAATTAATTACGGTAATGAAGGTCATTATAGCTCTAATTAAGCATGTTTATGATGGGGACCGTTATTCTCAGTCACTTCTAATTCAAAGCCGAGTCACTAACATAAAAAGGGAAGCAACGGTTTAATTATTTGAATTTTATGAATTTGACTATTTTTTGTGTGTGAAGCTGATTCAATGAACGACCATCAAAGAAAAATCAAATTCAAATTGAGAATTAGTAACAATTACAATTGGATTGATCAACAAATCCAACAAAACAAGAAAGGTTTGCCAAAAGACAAAGGACTTTCGCTTCCTTCTTTATATATATATATATATATATATATATATATATATATATATATATATATATATATATATATATATATATATATATATATATATATATATATATATATGATATGACATTGAAAATTTTATTAGTCGAAGCACGAATCTTGATGTCGAAAGAATCGATTTCAATCAAGATTAACTCAAATCAGATAATCAAAACTTTGTGATATCAATCGTTCCAAATATGAGTGTTTATACCAAATCGATCTGATGCTTCCGGATCTAAAAGCCCAAGATCTCATAATTCGATTTCATTTGAATATTCAAATACTTAAAATACATCAAATGATCAAATGAATCATTTTGAGTCGATGGAGTGGTTCGATTTTGCATATTTATTTATAAATTCCTCTAAATCTATAAATAGCCCTCATTCTTCACATGAGGGGAGGCCAAGCTAAAAATAGGAGAGGGCTATAAAGCTTGAAAATCCTCCAAGATAATCGCAATGTCGACGGCCCAGACCATCGTTGCGCCAACAACCGCCACCGTACCGCGCCATCTTTGTTGTTGCCATCATCGCCGCCGGCCGCCGTACGGGCCACCATCATCGCATTACTGCCGACCATCACGCCGATACACAGCCGACTCGCCAACCGCTGCTGCCGGCCATCACCATCAATCATCATTGTTATCAACCAGCCGTTGGCCATCATCGCCATTTCACGCTCGCCATCACCGCCGACTTGACCACCGGTAGTTATCATCACCATCGCCATCTCCTGCTTATCACGGCTGATCACAATCGTTGCCGCCTTTGACCGTTCAACATCACCGCCATCAATTACCATTTCAAGAATCGTTACAACCTAACCATTAATATATATGTTAGACTCGGTTGTCGCTTTCATATAATTCGTAATCCCATATCGGAAAATTTTGTACTCAAAGCGATACATAGTGGAAAATTTTACTTGCCGTGATTTTTTCCTCTTTTTTGAGATTTTTCATTTCAGTTTTTCTTATTAATTCCTCAAACATCTGGTATTGATTTCACAACAAAGCTAAGCAAATTTTATTCTATGAAGGATTTCTAGCACGCAATATATATAATACAAATATGAATTAAATATATATATAATGACAATGACCCTTATTTTTTTAAGAAGTAAATATCATAAAAAATATAAGAAAATACGTAAGAATAACAAACGTAAAATTAGTATTGAATATCAATTTATTTAAGTAATACATCTTAAAGCAAAGGAGAAAATATAGGTTAACTTAAGTTGTTTATATAAATACTTCTAAATTTAAAATTTATGATTCAAGACACTTGCATCAAATATGTGTCTATTAAATATTTTATATCTTCCAACTTAACACATTATTTTGATATAAGGGCCATGAATAATAAAATAAATAAATAATAATACATAGATTTTATCCAAAAAAATAATATGGATGAGGATAATTCACAATGCTAAAAAAGAAGAATTATAAGTGGGGAGTATCAACTCACTTAGCACCTCATCAAAAGAAGGGTTGATCACTTGTATAAATAGAGGAGATATTTATAAATTTCAATAAGATCATTTATTCGGAAAATATTAAAAAGGAGCAAAAAAATAGAAAGACCGCATAGATTGCAATATAAAGAATAATAATAAGAGAAATTTAAAGACTTTTAATTCACGTGCTTATAATTTTCTATTAAGAAGAGACCGAGACTCACAAAAATTAGATTCACAAATTTAGCACATATTAATGGCATATTTAACACGTGTCAAGCAATTACATATTATCTTGAAAGTGAGAATTATCTGGGCATCACAAATTCAACTAAGAAAATGTATATAAAATCCCCTTTTTATTATTACCTAATATTTATATAATCAATTATTATTTTTAAATTAGTAAGATTATTATAATCTAATTTGTAGTATAACTTACATTTATTATAAGTGAAGTAGTTATAATAACATAATTTTTATCAGTTTCTTTTAATTTTTTCTTTGAATATTTAATATTTTATATTTATTTTTATAATGAAACATTAAAAATTAGATTCTAAATCTGTTTGATGATTATTCTTAATGTATTAAGTAATATTCTAAAGTTACATTTATCTGTTAATTTATTTGTGTGATAAAAAATTATATTTTAGTGTTGAAAAAAATATCAAGTAAGTTTGAGAATTTTTAGAAACATATAAAAAATAAATATAAAATAAAATTTATGATGATGGTGACAAATTTAAAATTAATTTCTTAAAAAAGACTAAAACTTAAGAAAATTTCTAAATTATATAATAATGATTTAATTTAAAATTAAAATTTTAATATTTTCATTATAGAGATAAAAATTATAAAACTATTAAATAAAAAATTTAGAACATGCTAATAAAAATTAAATTATCATACCTCTCACTTAAAAGAAAATTATGTTATAATTTGTTAGCAATTAAGATTTTTAAAATTTTTAAGATATTTTATTATAATATTGCGTCTAATGTATTTTTACTTGTCCTATATTAGAACGCATTTTTGAAGTAACAAAAACTTTAAAACTGCAAATCTTCTTTAGAAAAATAAGAAAAAATATTTTTTACAAATTTAATAAATAACAAAATAATTATAAAATATGCAGAAAAATAATATTAATCATTTCAAAATTTATAAAGTATTTCAAATCTTCTAAGACAAAATATTAATCATTTTAAATAAAATTTGTACAATCAAATATTTATTTCAATGTTTTTCCATGGCAGGACCGTCAATAATCAAATGCAACCTGCAGCCACGGTTTCATCACAGCAAATCTCGACCACATCACAGTAAAGACCTTCTTAAATCCTATCCACCGTACACGTGTCCTTAGTGTAACTAATCCTATGACACAAACACTTGTTTAAATACCTAATCTGACTCCCTAATACCTGCTATTCAACCTTAACTCTGAAATAAGAAGGGAGGAATAAATTAAGCAGAATTAAGTGATTCAGTACTCCGTTACTTCTGTCACGGTCGTCGAACGAGAAACGACGAACGTTGTAGCTTCTGTCAACGAAATGGAGACTACGAGACAGGAGCAGAAGGAGGAAGAGGAGGAGGAGGAGGAGGAGGAGGAGGCGGAGGCCGATTCCATTCCTTTCTGCGCCGACTACAGTGGTGAGTCGCAAGTCGCGAGCTACGAGTCTGGAGACTGGAGGAGTTGCTGCGGTGATCCGAAATATGATATTAAGGTTTTTATATGGCAGTCCGAAAACTTTGGTGGGCTGGGCCTGATGTAACTCCGCCCGCAGAAAATCTGGAGCTGGAGGAGGGGCTTGTGAATTTAAGGGCATTTCAATTGGGCTCTGACCTCAAAAAAAGAAGGGCTTTTCAACACTACATGGCTGTGAGGACGGTGATTCGGTGGTCCCGGTCGTCAGATCGACGTACTACTGCTTTAAAGGTGGTCACCTTCTTCGGTCATAGTCAGTGGGCCGTTGTGGAAAATTCGCTCCAGTCTCAATTGCGCAGGAGTGTGGCTAAAAACAGCATGTGGCCCCCGGTTGAACTGGGCCAGGGACGCGCTTGTGGGACAGTTCGGGCCGGAATAGGAGCTTCCAGCCTAATCATCACAATAATTTTTGCAATAGGTATTCATCCAATAACTCATTCATCTTATAAGTGGGTATATCATTATGACTAATCTCATGAGGCTTAGCGCCACATTCATCACCTACACATGTCGGGTTCCCACTTACTTTCCCCACCTTGGTATCGCCTTCACGAAGAGATTCGAACATCAGATCACCACACTCGCCCACAATAATTGCTTTTAAGATGAAGTTGGGCGTGCCGGGTGTCGGAGCAACCGCAACCGCCGGAAATCGGGTCTTGATAACGAGCATCTTGCTGTAGGATTGATTTAGATATTTTAATTTATAATTTATTATTATTGTTCTCTTAAGAATATATATATGTATATATATATATATATATATAAAAGTAATTAGCTACTTTCTAAAAGCTAGGGAAGAGGAAGGAGTCGAACAATGCAGGCGAAGAAAAATCCTAATGAAACGCACACGAAAAAAATTGATTTGGTCGAATAGTTAAGGCGAAAAAAATGAGGCATTTCATGTGACTGGCATATCCATGAGAGTCAATTTATTCAATTGACATTTTAAAGTGAATTAGGAGGCCCATGACTATAAAAAAAAAATGAAATATGAATTGTCAAATACAAATTACATAAGATAAATTTGATTTCATCCAAAATTTTAATTAATAAATCAATTCAAAATTTCATTAATTAAAATTAAGTTCCAAACTATTAAATTCAAAATCTGTTCTAATTTGATTTTTTTTTCATTAAAATCAAATAATTTAGTAATTTTCTACGGCATAGATTAAGACAGAGAGAAGGCAAAAAAAAAAATTATGGGTCCCATTATCGGGTCCCTCCCTGGTACGTGGGCGTCCAGATGCGATCCCAGCAAAAGAAGCTTCTTCGTATCTCAGCGAATGAGTAACGCGGATCGCTGAATTGGACGACGAGTTAATTACACGCCGAATCTACGTGGAATGGAGTATTCCTCAAACAATTAAAAATAAAAAACAGTTTTTTTTAACTTCCAGAATGCGACCACGGGTTACGCGGGCCGTCCGCGTCAGCGTCGAGTCATGATTGGGGTTGGTGGGACGCACGCCGAGCCCGCGTAAGAAGGCAGTTGGTGGGCCCGCTAAAATCTCGCCGACTGAACAGCCACGGACTGAAACAGTACGCGGCCCGCTAAGTGCATTTTAAATGTTAAATAATTAGAAATTTGTTTGTTTCATTATAATTTTTTGGCCTCTTCTTTCTTTTTCTAATTGATTTCAAACCTCATCATTGAATATAAAAAATTATTTTAATATGTGATTTTTTATGAAAATATTTTGAAACTGTGATATATGATATTAATCATATATTTCTAAAATATTTAAAAGTATTTTTATTTAAATAATGCCGCTATAAATTTTTACATTTTATATCAATATTTTCAAACCTAATTATTTTGGCTTAAAAATTTAAATGTCTTCGTTTTAGTGTTATATGCTAAATTAAGATTTTAGAACATAAATACATTCAAAATCAGGTAAAAATATTTCCAAATTTTAGTATTTTATTTTAAAAAACATTTATATATATTTCAATTTTTATATACCAATTCAAAATCAGAGAAGAATTAATGAAATAAAAGTTTAATTATTTAAATATCACTAAATTTTCGTAAAAGTTCTTTGAGGACAGCCCCACAATGTCACGAGTGGCAGGACACTGCGCATTTAGGGCGGTGGGTTGCCCGCGGTCGCGGGTGCTCCACACCCAGCTCGCCCAACTTCATTTTTAAAGCTAGCATTTTGATAATTGGGTCGGATGCTCCCAACCCGGCCCCAATCGACCCACAAGACCGTCCCTCCCGGCAGCTCAACCTGAGTTTTATTTTTTTGGATGAATATTACAATATCTCATCTATGGTAGGGATGTTATGGACTAATCTATGTGCCCTGAACCCTAAACCCATGTCGCTCACTTTATTTTCCACCAAAGGATGCGTCGAAATCAAATATGGGTATCCAACCACACTCACCCTCACTCTCATCAACTGAGCTATGCCCGATGGATGACGACAGGTTATTTAAAACACTCCCACCCAACTGACGCTGGAGTGAACTTTCCACAGTGGCCCGCCGAACGTGACCGTAGAATGAGACCACCATCGAAGCCTGCAAGTCGACAAGATGACCACGCGGGGCCAATGTAGTCCGCGGAGAAGCTTCGACGTTAAACGGCCGTCGACGGAAGTAACGGATTACAGTCCCGGAACGGAATCTGCCTCCGCCATCTCCTCCTGTTTGCTGATAGATCTAAGTAAGCGACGTTCGCGTTTCTCTTTCGACGACTGTGACAGAATTAACGGAGTACCGAATCACTGAATCCTCCCTTCTTATTTTCAGAGCATCATGAAGAATTACTTTACTAAAGTATAAAGAAAATATGTTTTTCGAAGTTTTTAAATTGTCCCTAAAACCTATTGGTGGCTGGATGCCATTCTCGGGTCGGATAAGCTATCGGCATCTCATCTGATGTCACTAATGTCAGGGATGCTGGTGAAGCTTCTCGGGAGAAGCTAGCGTGTCAGCTTGGCTTTCTCTTCGGATCTTTTTGTCATTATAAGTTAGAATAACCTTATAATACTTGTTTTGATGAATCAGCTGTTTCTGGGTTATTAATGCATCACGAGGAAAACAGAAAAGTTTTAGTTTTCAGTTATTTAGTGATTTTCTTACTTTGATCAGTGAATTTTGTACTGAGATAGGCGTTGCTGAACTGGAAATTAAATCAATCTTGTTCGTATCTTTATATTAATACCGATGGTCCGCTGTATTATAGAGTTAAACTTATTTACAAGCAATGAAAGTGATAAAAAGTATATAGATTGATCCCTAGTCTGATAGGGTCTGATTTGGTGAGATTTGTTTGGTTCAGTGAGTTGACTCACTCTGAGTGGAATGAACCCGGCTGAGTTAAGGGGTAATCCGGGTTGATTATCTGCCAAACCACTTTTTTTCTTGGCCGTTGGATCAGACTTGGATTGAGTTTCTTTGGAGCAACCGTGAATCTGGATTGGTTTGTTCTGTCCCTTGGATTTGTGTTTCGATTGAGCGGTTCTTGATTTCCTGTCACCGTTAGTAGATTACACGTGTTGCTCTCTGCGCGGTTTGATCTCTTGCCTTGATCTTAGACCCGGGGACTTAATCTAGACCCTTGATTCAAAACACTCCGACGGTTCTGAGCCGTGAGATGATTCTGCGAGGGTTTGTTGCCTTATCTTTGCTTTTGGTTTGTTTCTCTCGACATTTCGAGCCGCCCCGAGAGGAAGAGGACCGAGCGGGACTAACCCTAGGGTTCTTTGATCGGAGATGAGCGGTGGATTCCGGCGAGGGAAACCAGAGAAAAAGATGGTCAAAAGAAGGAGAAGAGGAAGGAGAAGAAGAAGAGGCCGAAGAAGATAAGTTCTTTCTGAAAAATTAATTTTTTGTTTGTTTGTCTTTCATCCTCTATTTATACTATTTGTCTACCCTAGATCTAAGTTTTCTATACAATCTTCAAGAACTATTCTTGTTTGAGTTATTTCGCTATATCGATCTCTTTTTTTAGGAAGTTGAGCTTTCTATTCTTATAAGCTAGTCTTCGCTCTTACTTGTCAAGATTTCTTTTTTTTTCTTCCTGTTTTTAATTATCTATTTGTTTCTTGTAGCTGATCTGGTTCTGTGGAGAGTTAATATTGCTGTTTGTATTTGCATGGCTTCTGTCTCTGGATATTATTATAGGATTTATTCTGGAAAGAGCACATTCTTCTGTTACAACTGTCCTGTAAACATTCTTCTTGTTTCTTGTTTTCCCTTTATTTTGTCTGATTGTCTTCTAATTGATCTCTGTCTTTGGTGTTGATGCTGGAGTAGTTCTGGAATTCCTTTGCTTCTTATTATTTAGCTTCTGTGATGTTATAATATTGTCTTCTAATCGATCTACTTATTATTAATTCTGTAGGAACTTGTATTACTAGATTTGTATTTTAGCATGCAATTGAGTTGTATTCTGTAGTTTTCTTCTTTTACTATAGTTCTTCTGTTGTAAATGATGAATGTATGTTTATAATTTGGCAATTAAGGGATTTGGAATCATATCATAGTCCCTACCATCGATGAGCTTAAACGGAGCCAAGTCAATGAAGTGTAGGGGTGTCCATGCTTGGGATCGAGGAGGTCTCCCTCGTGAACTCGGAGAAGGATTTCGTTAAGGAGCTGTGTGCACCGAATTAGAGGCCAGCTACCCAGGAAGAAGAAGAAGAAGAAGAAGAAGAAGAGAGCTGGTGGCGGGTGCTTACGGCCAGAGAGGAGCTTTCATCTGAAGGCTCAGGGCTTGGGAGGTCGGTTTTGCCTATTAGTGGAGGAGAGCCATGGATTCCAAAAAAACGGGTAAGGTGACAAATGCCAAATATATCATAGTCATGAAAGGTTCAAAGAGGGAAATTAGAATTTTGATCAAAGCTCATTTCTAACACTCATTTTAAACCTCATGTTAGTTGATTGATATATTTTCTAACCGCAGATCCTGCAGGTTTGTCGATATTTTATTAAAGAATTTGATTTAAGCAATTTGTATTAACTTTATTTAATTTGATTTGAGCTTTGTTTTATTTAATTCTTCTTTTCCTCTCTTTTTTAAATTCATAATAATGGTTCTAATTAATTTTGTTATTGATACGTCCTCAGAAAATTAATCTGATCAAGCACGAATCTCAAGGCATTTTAAATGCTTGATCGCCGTTTTGGCTCAAATAAACGACTGCCTCGATGAGACTAACATAAGAACATCAAGTTTAGTGATCCGAGCTCGAATCGACTCAGATCAAGCTATCGGAGCATGAAAATGGATCCTGATCCGCCAAATGGTCACCAAAATTGACATATTTATAGTCAGATCGAGCCGCCACAAGACGAATCCAACGAATCCAAGATCACCCAATTCGACATCATTAAGGCACCTGATCATTAAAATACACCGTCGATCGAGGGATCGACCGCCATCCGATGGGAGTGGTTGGAGTTTTCCACGAATTTACAAGGCCTGCCACTCCCAAAAAAACTATAAATAGAGCCTCATTCTCACCTTGAGGGACCGGGACCGAAGACCGAGAGCTGAGAACCTCCGACCTCGACGCATCTAGCACCACCGCCACCACCAAGAAGTGCTCAAGATCGAGCTCGCCTTAGAGATCGCCTCTGAGGACTAGAAAAGACCGCTCCTTTCTCCTCAAGATCAAGAGGTTGCTCCTGTAAGATCCCTCGCCGCTTTTGGGAAACTTCTCCTTGGGTTGGAGTTGACCGATATTGTATTTTTCTACACTAATATTTCAGAAACACCTTCTTCTCCGAACTAACGAGAAGCACTCAGATCTTTGAACACATAAAAGTTCTACGATCGGGCAAGGCCCGTTTTTTTTTCCTTTTTCCATCCACGATAACCCTGTTCATATCCCCGCTTGTGTGTTGATAATTTTGGCTACGACGAAGATCTGATCTAGAATAAAATCTAGACGCAATAGCATTGCCTGGGAAACTCGCCATTGCTATATCTCCAATATGGTTGGTAAACGGGTTTGCTCCAACGCCCTCATTCTCGTGATCAAGGACGTCTCCAACACTTCTCTACATAGACTTCTCTGTGTGAGGGTCCCCGTGCCCCTCTTGGAAGATCGCTCAAAGGATGGAGGATTCCTGAAATTCTTCGACTAGAGGACCGAAAAAATTCCAACACTGGAAGAGCCGTGTGTTCCGCAGCCCTCAAAGATAATCCGATTTTCTTCCCGAGAATGATTACCCGGAATGCCGGATCAACAAGTAGAGAACCCTTGGCACCACATCCAGATGTCAACTGATACCGCCAGCTCTACTCACCCACACGAATGGCTCCACGTGAAACTCCATCTTATACGATGAACTGACGACGGGTGCAGAAGAGTTCTCAAGAACAACTCGAATGATCCATTCTCCCGCCGCTTCTTCCAAAACTTCGCCCCGCCACGAGATCATCTCGCAATACCCGATTCGACGAGATTCAAGCTTCCCAAAGATGGACCCAATGGCACAACCGATCCAGATCGATATCAACGATCATGCGACATTCATGCGCGTAAATGACTCGCCTTGTGTCGTTCCCCGACTCTCAAAGGACGCTCGCATTTGGTTCTATTCGCCGAGGGGTCCGTCCGATCATTTGAGAGCTCGCCAGATTTTTTGCAGCCTGCAAACAAGAGAATCATCGTGGATTCATCACATCTCTCCGAATGAACGATGGAGAGTCCTCAAAGAATACGGTTCTTCTCAAGCCCAAAAGATACCGTGAGTAGATCCAAACTTTTGAGGGCGTGCTTCTGAGGACTCCCGTGATACTTCTATTCATCATTAATGCGAGAGACCCCATTCCTATCGACTGGTCCACAATAGAGGCACAAATCTCACGAAGCTATCGCTGCTCATCTAAGCAACTTTGAACCACCAAGCGCAAGAAGGTTAAAAGGTGATGTTCAAACATCTCGAAAAGAAGAGAAAGAACCTCCCCAAAACCTCCTCAACCTCGATGACTTAATCGAGAGGAAATATACTCTCAACACATCGTAACATCCTACCGCTATTCAGAAGAGGATAGTGGTCGCACCTTTAAAGCTTGGAATTGGAAATCAAGAGAAATTCGCCACTTTCACCGCAAAGAGTGCCACCAATCAAGGAGGAGATTGAAAGACTAATACGCCGTGGGTATCTAGCCGCTTTTATACAAACCAACCCGCCGTCAAAGAAATGCTGGGGCAACCGAGGAACCGCCAAGCCTGAGAGATAAAACAATTGCGTGAGGGCCGCTGTTATCAGCCAAATATTCATTGCCGCCTTTCAAGAGCCGTGAGTCAAGAAGTCTCTTTGACCATTCTATCACCTTGATGATTTAGATCTAGAGGGCTTTCATCCCACATCAAGATCCCCTTGTCCGTGTGTGATCCATGCTTCAATATTAAAAGGATATTGATCGACAATGGGAGTTCGGTTTGATGTTCTTTTTACCCACTTTCCTGCATGGGTATAGAAAGAGAAGCTTCAACCCGCCGCCACCGTATGGATTTGATCGATCCAGATTAGTGGAAGGACAATCGCCTTCCCGTAACTTTGAGACGCAACCCACTTGATACAATTGTAGTCAAGTCCGAACCGCTGCATAATGCAATATTTGGGAGACCTCTTTATATTCGCAAATACATCCGTGTCTCACCTCAAGATGAAATTCCACACCACGACGGCTGGTGGGGAATCAACAGATAAGCGTTATATCAAGCACCATTTACGCCAAGAACCCTCAACATCGAGAACTTCGACTACGATGAGGATGCCTCAAAGGGCTTCTCCAAATTGAAGATGTAATTTTCCCTATCTCGGTTGATCCATCCATCGCAAAGGTGAAGGTGGGATCGTGTCGCACGAAAATCGAATACGTAGATTTTCTCGGTAAAATCAAGATATCTTTGCCCGAGCGATCCGATATTCGGCATTGACCCAAGTCGCGACTCCTCAAAGTTGACTCAACCTACAAGCCTGGATACAAGAAAAAGAACCTTCGCTTCAACCATTGCGGTGTCATAGAACAAGAAATCACCAAACTTGGAAGTCAAGTTCATTCGAGAAGTCTACTACCCCACCCGTTGGCTAACGAAGTTAGTAAGGCCAACGCCTCGGAGAATGCATCGACTACACCGACCTCGATCGCATGCCCAAAAGATAGCTTCCTTCCTCACGTCGACCAACTAGTTGATGCGACATCGTGACATCGATGTCGAAGCTTCATGGATGCCTATTCGCTACAATCAAACTGTGATAGCGTGGACTTCCCAACCTCTTCCACAAAGCAACATCGCCGTAACGTCGATAAACAACCTTGTTGGCAATCCTCTATAGACGCCAACTTTCCATAAAAGTTAACATCATCGAAAATACACAACCTGGATAAGTCAAAAATCCTTAAGGATTCAATTCGACCTCTTCCACAAAGTTAACATCATCGAGTAAACGCCCGATACACAACCTCGATAGTCAAAATCCTAGCGGATTCAACTTGACTTTCCATATGTTAACATGTAGCGATAAACAACCTTGATAAGTTGGCAATCCTATAGACCAAACTTTCCATAACAAAGTTAACATCATCGAGTAAACGCCCTACAAACAACCTCGATAGGTCAAAAATCCTCGCCGATTCAATTGAGATCTTCCATACAGTTAACATCGCGAGTAACGCCTCGATAAACAACCTGATAAGTTGGCAATCCTCTAGAGCCATAACTTTCTCCATAAACAGGTTAACATCATCGAGTAAACGCTCCGATACACAACCTAGGATAGATCGAGAGGTTCTGAGAGAACCTCTATAAATATATTCCGTACAGGTTAACATCGTCGAGTAACGCTCTGATAAACAACCTTGGATAAGTTGGCAATCTTCTATAGACTGCCTACAACTTTCTCCATAACAAAGTTAACATCATCGAGTAAACGCCCATAAAACAACCTGATAGGGTCAGATTCAGAACCTCTTCCATAGTGTTAACATCGTCGAGTAACGCCTCGATAAACAACCTTGGATAAGTTGACAATCCTCTATGACGCCTACAACTTTCCATAAGTTAACATCATCGAACGCCCGATAAACAACCTCGATCAAAAGGTCCTGGACTTCAATACCTTCCATAAGTTAACATCAAGTAACGCCTGATAAACAACCTCGATAAGTTGGCAATCTGATCGCCAACTTTCTCCATAACAGTTAACATCATCGAGTAAACGCCCGACAATAACCCTGATAGTCAAAATCTCGCCGATCTAATTCGACCTCTTCCATACAAGTTAACGCCATCGAGTCACACTCGACAAACAACTCCTGATAGGTCAAAGATCCATCGTGGACTCCGCCACCCCATCCACTTTATATGTCACGCCGCTGATACCGCTTCATCTGCGCACCATCGCCATCAATCTGGTTATCACTATCGCCATATTGATACTGATTCTGCTGCCAACTATTGCCGTTGCCGCTGCTGGCTACTGCTTTGTTGCCAACCATCTCGCCGCAACCATCTTGCCGGTTAATCGCCATATCTCCGCCGCTGATACTACCGCTGAATTATCGCCGGCAGAACCATCATCGCCATCCCGCTGAACTATTTCCATTACTACTGCTGACTATCACCGGCATTCGCCGGCCACTATCGACGCTGTTACGCTGGCTGCTCTACTGCTAATTTCGACAACTTGCTGCCGCTATCAGACTGGTTCGCACATTACTGTTGCCGGCTACTACTTGACTGCCGCTAATTTTACTTATCGACGCATTGACGCTGACTACTGTTTTGTTGCGGTTACCACACCGCTGGGCCGTAACCATCTGCCGATATGCCGGCATCCGCCGGCCACCACCATCGCCGTTGGTTATCCCCGCCAACTCCGCCGGTCACTCGCACTACCATCGCTGCACATCTTCGTCAACCTCGTCTCGGATCGCCTCTAACCCGGACGGCCCGACCAGGCCGAGCTTAACCACGACGATACTGCCTTGACGCCCCATTTTAGAAGATTCCCCGCTGCCGCTCTTGCAAGGGTCGGACGTCTCTTCAAGAGTCTCACCCATCTACAAACACCCAGAACTATGATCGAGATAAAAATTATTCCAAGGAGAGTGCCCAAACTCCCACCGGGGAGGGTTACTGACTCCGTGGAGATGAGAGAGAGAGTTGATCCAAGAAGAGTGCCCAAACTCCCACCAGGGGGAGGGCTATGCACTCTAAGAGGAGAAGAGGAGATCCAAAAAGAGTGCCCAAACTCCCACCGTGGGAGGGCTGCACTCAAGAGGAGAGAGGAGATCCAAAAAGAGTGCCCAAACTCACCGTGAGGGCTATGCACTCTAAGAGGAGATGATGTGTCTTTCCTCTTAGGTTTTATACCCTTCTGGCAGCAGAAAAATCGCCAAACCGCCAAAACTGTCAAAACCGCGTTCGGCCCGGTGCCCAGTCGCGCGCCTGCGCGCCAGGTTGCGCTCGCACCGCGCGCGCCCGCGCCCCGCGCGAGCCCGCGCGCCCGCCCGCGCGCGCCCTCGGGCCGAAACCGTCGGCCCACGGGTCGCGCCGCTTCGGTCCGCGGGCGCCAACCGCCTGCCGCGGGCTGAAACCGCTCGCCCGCGGGCCGCAACCGCCGACCCGCGCGCGCCCGCTCGTGGCCGCGGGCCGCAACCGCCGGCCACGGGTCGCAACCGCTCGCCTGCGCTTGGCCCGCCCGCGACCCGCCAGCCCGCGTTCAGCCCACGGTGCCGATTTCGCGCCCGACCCGCCGACCCGCGCATCCAGCCCGTTCAGCCCGCGTCCGTCCCACGACCCGCCGAGCCCCGAACAGCGGCTGTTGCGAAGGCGTGCGGCGCTGGCGGCTATGCGCGGCACGCGGCGGCGCGCCCGCTGGCGACACGCGCCCGCTGGTGCCCACGCACCAAGCTCCTGCTCGCTTCCCGGATCGATCATCCGAATCCGCTCACAAGATACTTACACATATTTGCGGCCCTGCATCAGCTTCCACAGTTATAATATTGTGCCGCATGATCTTCTCAAAATGCGCTTGATGACTCTCAAATTTCATCAAGAATTTCTATTTTCATATTGATATATTTTTGATGACCGAGATAATGTCACCCAAAAATAGAATCGATCCCCTCGAAAATTAATCTGACGAAATCTCAAGGCATTTTCGTAAATGCTTCATCTAATCGCCGATTTCAGCAGTTTTACAACCGACCGCCTCGATGAGACGAACAAGAACATCAAGTTTAGTCCGATCCAGCTCGAATCGACTCAGATCAAGCTATCGGAGTATGAAAATGGATCCTGATCCGCCAAATGGTCACCAAAATCGACATAAAATGATCGAGCCTGCCAAGATTTAATCCAACGAATCCAAGATCACCCCGACATCATTAAGGCACCTGCATCATTAAAATACACCGCTCGAGGGATCGACTGCCATCCGATGGGAGTGGGAGTTTTCACGAATTTACAAGGCCCGCCACTCCCAAAAAACTATAAATAGAGCCTCATTCTCACCTTAGGGGACCGAATTGAAAGACTGAGCTCGAGAACCTCCACGACCTCGACGACGATCAAGACCACCGCCACCACCAAGAGTGCTCAAGATCGAGCGCCTTAGAGATCGCGAGGACTAGAAAAGACCGCCGCCTTTCTCCAAGATCAAGAGGTTGCTCCTGAAGATCCGCTCGCCGCTTTTGGGAAACTTCTCCCTTGGGTTGGAGTTGACCGATATTGTATTTTTCTACACTGAATATTGTTTCACCAGAAATCTTCTCCAACTAACGAGAAGCGACCAGATCTTTGAACACATGTGAAAGTTCTGACGGCAAGGCCCCGTTTTTTTCCTTAACGGGTTTTCCAATGATAACCCCGTGTTCATATCCCCGCTTGTGTTGATAATTTTGGCCACGAAGATCTCGATCTACCTAATAAAATTCTCTAGCAGCAAATGCTTATGAATGGAGATTTAATTTAATTGAGCCTATAATTTGAAGTGACAACTATTAGTCAATTTAATCCATCTTTTAATTGAAATGAAAAGTCTTGAGTTTTTTGTGAAATATTTTTATTCAAATTTAAAGAAAATTGATATTAGTTTAGTTGATTTTAATTAGTGGTTAACCTATAAATTGTGATGGATTAATGAAACTTTTAAACTCAATTAAGGATAATTAATTTCAAATCGGGCTTGATTTCAGTTTTCAATTAGTTTGAATTATTATTATATTTGTTTCTTGCTTGAGTTAATTCTTCAAAATAATCTCCAATGGACCATGATCGAACTTTTATATGACTTAAGCTGATAAAATTGGTTAGCTTTACATTTAACTTAAATGATTTCATAAATATGTATACAAATATAGTAATAAAAGACAAATAAATGGACAAGTGGGTTATAACTTATTTCATATAGCAATAAATTTATTTGAATTGTCTCTAAAATAAAATATATATATTTAAAATTATTGAATACTTTAAACTCAATTAAAAGATAAATAATTATATGATATTATTGATTGCTCATTTGAGTTTGAGAAAATTGATTTTATAAGAAATAAATATCATAAAGAATATAGGGAAATAGGGAAGAATAAATATAGTAAAATTAATATTGAATAACCATTTATTTAGGTAACATATATTAAAACAAAAAAGAAAATATATTTTTAAGTTATTATGTAATATACTTTTAAATTTAAGATTTATTTATTAAAAACACTTGCATCAAATATATGTCCCGAATAATTATTTTATTTCTTTAAACATGACACATTATTTTGAAATAAGAATGATGAAACAAAAGTAATAATAACACAGATTTTACTTTTTTTTTTAAAAATAAGATGAGAAAAATCAAATACAATAAAGAGAATTCACTATGTCAAAAAGAATAATTACAAGTGGAGAGTATGACCTTACTTAAAACCTCACCAAAGAAGGGGTTGATCACTTATATAAAGAGAAGAGAAATTTATAGATTTCAACATCCCTTATAAAAAAAATATTAAATAGGGGCTAATAAAGCAAGAGCATATGAAATGCAATACAAGAAATACAATATGATAAATTCAATGATAGAGGCCATTAATTTGAGTCACAAATTTATCATACATTTATGACATATCTAACACATATCAAGCATGCTACGTAAGTGTATCTTGCAAGTGAGGAATATCAGTGCATCAAAAGATTCAACTAAACAAATTATTTTTACTATAATAAAGAAATAAACACTTCATTCATCAAAGGTAGTTTATATATAATTTATAGACTCATCCACAAGATAAAACTATCCCTAACATATTTCAAGAAATTCATGAAATAAAAATAATTAGCATCATTAAAATTAGAATCATAGTTTTATTAGGCTGCTTAATGGTGAACTGGCCCTCTAGCCAGTTCGGTTTCAAAATTGCTCTGTATAGAACCGATCATAATCGAGATTGAATCAATGAACCAAACCAATTTCAAAGAACAGATGAGTTTTACAATTAATCAAATTTTAGTTTTATTTTAAATTGGATGGTTAAAAGTGAAAGATTTAAATTAAAAATAGCTAAAATAATATGTCCTAAGATTTTAATTTAGAAGTATATTCAAAATATTTAAGAATTAAAAGTTTTAAATTAAAATTTTATATTTTAAATTCATAAAAATATCATTATTATATAGTTATTTCATTATTTAAGTTATATTGAAATATTTTTTTTATATTCACTGCGTCATTCGATTCAATTCCAGTTGAATCATTAAATATTGAACCTCTCTATCTAGGGGTGTAAACGAGCCGAACATGAACGAGCTGAGGCTCTATTCGTGTTCGACTCATTTACATTTGTTTGTGCTCGTTCGCTGTTCGAAAGCTCAAGTATGTGTTCGCTCTGTCGTTATTGTTCGCTTGAGCCCGAATGTGTTCAGATTCGCCAATAAGACTCATTTATTTGTTTAATCAACTCGATTTCAACTTAAAATAGGCTCGAATTTATCAAATTAAGTACTAAAATTAACTTTTTTTTTAATTTTGAATTATTATAACACAAAATTTTAGATACAAATAAGAAAAAACACATAATAATATATAAATTTTATTAACATTAAATAATTCTTCAAATTTATAACATACATTCCACATAAAATTTTTCTAATGAAAGACATACAATGATACAAAAGTATAAAACAATATTTATTTAAATTAGAGAAAGGGATATAAAGTCATTATGGGGGATAAGGCTCAAAGATCTAATGCTCTAGTAGCTACAAGAAGATTAAAGAGTTAAATTTCCATCTAAGTACAAAAAATAATAATAATAAATAAATAAAAGCTAAAGAAAAGGTAAAAACTGAAAAAGACAGCAGCCGACGAAGAGAACTTGAAAAAGATCAACATTTAGTAGAATTCAAGGTCCAACACCTTGAAAAGAGAAGAGAAAATAATCTGCAAAAAATACTTGAGAAGATAGTTAATGAAGAGAAAAATATATATGACTAAGATCTACAAGAAAAGGCATAGAAGGCTCAGGCTCAGAGTAAAAAAATATTCATTCTAATTATCAACATAAGGGGCAACAAATTAGTAAGCATCCAACTTTCAAGAAGGGTTACAATCACAAAAGATGCTACTAGCCAAAGAAAATAATTATATGATCATCATAGCCAACATAGCCAATTAGTCACCATAAGCAACAAAAGCAACAACATCGTAGGTAAAGAGGTCAAAAAGGCACTCTGGGGTGTCAAAACAAGAACAAAGCCCAACGATTCCACAAAACCAACCACCAAAAGAGACCAACTAGAAGTGAGGCAAGGCAAAGAGACCACCGACAAATTAAAAGTGCACAACACGCTTGCAGTGTTACCAAGATCGACTGACCATACCAAAAGTGCACAACACAACCAGATAGTTACAACCGCATGTGTTACGAAGTAGTTATGAGGTACACCTAGAGTCAATAGCCAATGAGCTAATCAATCCCATGATTCCCATAACCTGATAGAAACAACAAAAGCAAGTAAGCAACCTTCAAAGTAACTTAGGCTTTACAAAGCAACCCAAGTAGGCAAGTAGCCAATAATTCTAGAAAAAAATAATAACAATACAAGTATACAACAACCATTCACCAAAATATAGAACAACCCACTAGAAGCAAAGAGGATGCAAAAAAAGATACTTAATAGTTTTAATTAACCAACAACAACAACAACAACAACAACAAGCCTTAATCCCACTAAGTGGGGTCGACTACATGAATCCTTCGTCTCCATTGTGTCCTATTAATAGTTTTAATTAACCAATTCATAAAAAAATAAGTTCTAATTAAAGCAAAGAGGTCGCAAAAAAAGGAATCATAGGTCCAGAAGTGAGAAAGAAATCAAACAACCAAAGTACCAAACCTAAAAGAATCAACAAAACTAACCATCAATGGCTGGATAGAAATAAAATCAAACACAATAATAAGTCAAAATCCTCTGATATTATAGCATAGCAAATACTCAATCACATCTAACAGACTATCTATTATAAGAAGTTGTAGATTTAAAACAACAAAACAGTAGTTGAATGAAAACAGTAAAATAATAAAATAATATAGAATAGAACTGGACAGTGGGCAGTGATCCAGTGGGCAACAATTGAATGAAAATATAGGAGTTTAGAAACTAAAGAGGCTTAGATTTAATTATAACACATATGTGATATGTCATAATCTCGTACACTCTATATGGTTGCATGTTTAATTTTAACATGTCATTCCAAATATAGAGAGACAAAGGCTGAAACATAAAAGTATTCGATGCTCATCAATTATCATCTTAAAAATTCCACATAAGGTTGACAAATTGCATGCATCAAAATCTTAGAGGATTAATAAAAAAAATATCTACTCAAATTTGCATATTTTATCATCATTTTAATCCTCTATAGGGTTACATGTAATAACGACAAACCAAAAAAAAAGCTACAAGCAACGGAGCAATATTTATCTATCTGAGCATTTTAAATCATCATAGCCTCACTCTTATAATTCTTCTATAAAAAAAATAGTTAAAAATAATAATATTACACAATAATTCATAAATTTAAATCAACCCAAAGTAAATAAACAAATCATCATCAAGTAAGTGTATAACCAAATCTATAAAATAAAAATATGTAAAGTATTTACAATTAAATGTATATAATATCCTCAAATGATTAGTAGCCTAAATAAAAAATGCATTGTTGTTCACGAATCACCCAAGGGAACACCCAAATTTTCCTCTAACATTTCTTGCTATGAAAAAAAAATAAAAATAAAATAAAATGCAAGATATATACAATGAAATAATAATATTAAATTGTCGGGTACTATATTGAAGCAATGAAACACTTACCAATAGTATTTTAGCATTTATTTGGGATGATCTGATCCAATTAGATGCACAAACTAATGCATTAACTGTCTTGACAGATAAACAACTCTTATAATCATCTAGTACCCTTCCACGAGCATTAAATGTGGATTCAAAAGCAACAGTCATTATTGGAATTGATAAAATATCATGAGTCATTCTAGATAAATATGAATATTTCAATGTGTTCATCTTCCACCATTCCAAAATATAAAATTGCTCAATATTACAAACAAATAACCTTTCCTCAAGATATACCTGCAAGTCAGACTTAACAGGTTGTATGGAGCCGACATATTACATAATAAAATCTTTAAAACCCAACATATAATCAAATTAATATGTGCCAAGAGGATCTATAATAAACTTCAAAGAAGAAAATCCCATATTAATAGAATCATTCATTGCAGTAATAGAAGAACTCTTAGAAATATATATTGCATGTATTTCCTAAAGTGCCTTCTCAACGGATATAATTTGAGAATCAAGTTCATGTGGTTCATAGATCTTAGGAAATGTAAATGAAATGAATTTAAACTTTAAACAAGGATCAAGAATCGCAAAGAATACATTAGTAGTTACACTCCCCAAGATTTATCAAATTTTATTTTTATAATGTCCATTTTTTCATATACTCATCTTCGATCTAGATTCTTCCCGAGAAGCTTCTTAACATGCATTAGTTGGCAAAAAAATATTTGATGTTGAATATGATGTGTTAAAGTATTTGAGTGACATTATTAAAATATGATAAGAATTTTCTGATTTTTTCATAACTCAGCTAATCTGAATCTAGTGATACCCATTTGTAATTTGAATCTCTAGCTGCATAATGAGTTATGGCAATACGATAAATAAAAGCAGACTCAAGCATCATATAAGTTACATTCCAACGTGTTGACACATCAATACAAAGAGACCGTGACATAGGTACTCCTAATTGTTTTACAATCTCAACAAATTTGTGTAGCCTTATAGAAGATTTTTTGAGATATTTAACTAACTCCCTTATATTATAAATTATGTCATGCACTTCTTTCAAACCATCCTGCACTATTATATTCGATATATGTGCACAACACCAAAATGAAAAAATGATCACGGAAATATAGTTTTCTTCTTGAATCAAAGTTATTTCTAAGGCAAGAAGCTGCAACATCATTATTACTGACATTATCAAGAGTAATTACGGAGACTTTATCTTAAAGATTTTATTCTAACAAACAGTCACATAGCATCACCGATGAAAGTCCCAGTATGAGGAGGGTCAAGTTCAATAAAATTAATAATCATTTTTTGGATCTTTCATAACAAATCAATGAAATGAATAGTTAAACACATATACCCTATTGTCTAATTAGATGTCTAACAATTTGATGTTAATGAAACTCCTTGAACACCACTAAGATCAGTCATAAGTTTTTTTTCTCAACATCATAAATCTACATGCAATCATTTTTATGGTGTTTATAGACACACTTTTATAGTTATGATTCAAAATTTTCAATAAGATATTAAACCAAGTGTGCTCTACCATCATAAAAGGATATTCATGAATAATAATCATCATTGCAATAATTTCTCTAACCTATCTTTGATCATAATTTTTAGGATCATGAAAAATAGAAATGCCAAAATCACTAGCAATATTAATTGGGGAGAAATTCAGTCGCTTTTGCCTTTTATCTAATAAATCAATAATTTGTTGACCTTTTGATTTAATTTTATCACAATCTTTGACATATCTGAGAAGTTGTGTCTGTTTTTGATTTTTGGAACTTAACTTTACAAGACATACATTGCAAGCAAGGAATCTCAACACCCTTAAATATAGTTTTAACCTCTACAAAGTACTTTCAAATAGTAGATTTTCTTTCTAGCTTTTTTTTTTGCAACTCGGTATAGTGCTAGTACTCTCAACAATTTATTGAGATGCATGATTATGTCTTTCAAATATTTCATATCAACTGGTGAGGTACCTCACCAGTTGATGTAGACTGAGAATGCTAAAATGATGATATATGTTGTATGTAAACTATGAATAATTCCAAACACCATGTGTTAAATGACAAATATGTTAAAAAATAATTCATTCATAGATATAACAAAGTTTAAAACATACATAACATATTGCAACCAAGCTTTGCATAATCAAAATTGCAAGGATGAATATCATTTATAATAGAAGAAGAGTGAGATTTATTATAATAGAAATAAGAAGAAGATTAGAAAATTAGTTAACTAGCTAATGGCTATTTAAATCATCTAATTTTTTTTAAAAATAATTTGGCAAAAAAAGAAATAATAAATAATCATCAAATATCAAAGTAAAATCATATGATCCTTTTTCTTGCTTGGGAGGTTTTAAAGCATGCTTCAAGCATTACTAGTTACAGAGCTTACAATTAGCTACAAAACTGAGCCTCTCCAGTTTCAAAACTCCTATATTTTCATTCAACTGCTGTCCATTGAAACACTGCCCACTGCCCAATTCTATCACTCTATGTTATTTTACTATTTTGCTATTTTCATTCAACTATTATTTTTGTTGTTTTAAATCTATAACTTCTTATAGTAGATAGTCTAGATGTGATTATTTACTATGCTATGGCATCGAGGATTTTGGCTTATTATTGTGTTTGGTTTCATTTATATCCATATTGATGGTTGGTTTTGTTGATTCTTTTAGGTTTGGTACTTTGGTTCTGCTCATCCTATTCTCACTTCTCGGTGGATTCATTTTTTTTTGCATCCTCTTTGCTTTGATTAGAACTATTTTTTTGGATTGGTTAATTAGAACTTTTAAATGCTTTTTTTGCATCCTCTTTGCTTCTAGTGAACTGCTCTGCATTTTGATACTTTGGTTGGTTGTTCAGCCTATTCTCACTTCTTAAAATCACAAACGCACAACCGCACAACCACACAACCGCATATCATATTGTGGCACAACGACACAACTGACTCAAAGGTGTAAACAGATACGACATTGAAACTAAACAACATCATACTTTTAAGTTTCAAAAGAATTAAAATAGTCTAAGCAGATACGGCGTAACGGCATATCATACTTTCAAAACAGTAAACAGATAGAGGGAACCATACAATTTAGTGAGGGCTAAATGAGAGTCGACGACTCAAAGGAATGAGAGGGACAAAGGAACCGATGGATCAAAGCACATTGAAACTAAATAACATCACAGTCTCACATATTCACAACCAATTGCAATACAACAACAGACGTATCGCATTCTCGTATGCTTACTGCTTAGAAAAACAAAAATGCTTTCCAAAGAATCGATTGCAACAATGACACGAAACCCTAAATAAACCAACAAGGGAGATACCGATTTTAACATAGAATCAATTGCACATTGAGAAAAAAAATCACCAGTGCACAATTCAAATCATATAATCACTTCCAATAGAGGAGTTATGCTCTAAAAAATCACATAATTACAATAATCATAGATTGGTGAAAGGCTATAGAGGTCTGTGACATACCTGAGCGGGTCGAGCAAGTAATAATCAAGAAAATCACAGAGAAGAGTTAGACGACTCAAAAAAAAAATGAGAGCAAGAGAGAGGGACATAGGATCAGATTCACAACTTCACTTGCTCGAGACGCCACGCAAGAACTAGAGAAATTCGAGAGGCAGGACTTAGGTGGAAGGGATTGCGAAGTATGTACTGCTCAGATGCTCGAAGTCAAGGGACGAGGAGAAGTGAAGATTAGAGAACTCAGATGCAGAGAGGCTCAGAGTCAGAAGAACTAGGGCTCGACCGCTCAAACCGCTCGGAGTCGGAAGTCGAATAGCATAACATAATTATGCAAGTAATGCAATCGAGGAACCGCGCCGTGAACGATTCGAGCCTAATCAAGCCTAATCGAGCCGAACACAAGCGAACAGTTCAGTTGTTCATGTTCAACTCGTTTCGAATTTGAACAATAAATTTATGTTCGTGTTTGGCTCATTATTTTAACGAATGAGCCGAACAAGAGCTAATTTTCAAGCCGAGCACTAGCTGTTCGTGAACAACGAGCTATTTTGACAGTCCTATCTCCATCCAGTTTAATGTCCAATCCAATTTTCACAACATTAATTACAAGCTTATTGATGGAGGTGGGCATTCTTTCTTTTGATGAGATTGAGAGAACGTGAGTATTGGAGGTGAAGGAAGAAGATATGTTGGATAACTAGCGCTCCCACCAAGGATTGCTAAGGTTTAGCCACTAAGCTCTCAAACCACAAGAATAACTCAAAAAATTATAATTGCCAAAAGATCTCCTTCATTCTAATAAGAGGGGCTATTTATAGCCATTACAAGCATCTTTAAAAGAAAAGAATTCAAAATAAAGGGCCACATTAATGTAGTGATTAAATTGCCTCATTATTTATGCGCCAATCCACCCATTTCACATGCTATTATTTTATGTGGATTCAACCACCTCACATGTCATGCTTTGAATTTTAAATGCAAAATTTCAAACATGGAGTTTCTAGAAGAAAATTAAAATTACATAAATAAAAAAAAGATGAAATCATAAAATGGGCCTTAGCTAATGGGCTAAGTCTTCTTCTTTCTTGAATTTTTTGGGCTTTAGCTTGAGATCTTGTAAATGGGCCTTGAGCTCTAATTTGTTGATCCTCATGATGTTCACATCAACTCTGGCTCAATTGAACTCGCCCAGAGTTGAAATCTAAGAAGTCTTCTACTAATTGTGGGGCTAAAGTCTCCAAATCACTACGTCATGTGTCTTCACCGGTGGCTTATTCTTCCAACGAACTAGAAAATGATGTTCTGGATTAATGGGTGCTTCCTCGGATAATAATATAGTCAACTTCAAAGGAAGAGGGCTTCGCAAGTACGCGGTTATATCTCCTACTAAAGAGTTAGACTAAACAAGTGGAGGTTTTATAATTCCTTCATATGATAGAATATCTTCAATATTAATAACCGGATGAATGAACATATCAGCAGGCAAATCAAGGTGATAAGCATTAGTTCCAATTTTCTTGAGAATTTTAAATGGACCACAAGCTCGTGCATGTAATTTCTTATATTTAGTAGTTTGATAACGCCAAACAATGCTAATCAATACATAATCACCTTCTTTATATTCTTTTTGAATTATGATTTGCCTTAGAAGCATAATTATCATTACTTATAGTAATTTGTTTTTTCTTATATCTTCATGGAGGCTTTGAAAATCTTTAGCAAATGAGAATGCATCGAAAATACATGAGATGGTAGTTTGCTACATCTATTGGTCGTGGGTTTTGACCATACTATCTCAAATGGTGATTTTTTGTAGTTCTAGATATAGTACTATTATAGGCAAATTTGAGGTTGGTAAATGTAAATCCCAATTTCCTAAACTTTACCTACCAAACATCTAAGCAAATTTCCTAAGGTACATTAACTACCGCTTGTCCATCCCAGGTGAAAGGCGTAAGAATTTTAATTTGGTACCTAATAATTTCCATAATATTTTCCAAAAATATGAGACAAACTTAACATCTCTCGTAAAACAATGGTTAAAGGGAGACCATGGAGTCGACTATTTCCTTAAAAAAATGGCTATATAAGAAGCATTTGTTTTTGAACAAGGTAAGAAATGAGCCATTTTTGAGAACCTATCCACTACAACAAAAAATACTATCATGTCCTCGTCCTAGGTAATCCTAGAATAAAATCCATTGATAGGTCTTCCCAAGGCCTATAAGGAACGTGTAAGGCGTTGTATTGTCAACTTTGTTTGATAGTTTTAAATTAAACATTGTGTCAGCCAATTTTTGAACATCTCTTAATGAAGGCCAATAAAATCTATTTTCTAATAAACATATGGTCTTATCCTTTCCAAAATGACCACTACACCCCCAAAGATGAAGGATAAGGAATTCTCTAAGAGAAGATCGAGGAATGCATAATTATTTTCCTTTATATAAATATCCATTTGTTATCAAGAATGTCCCTTGTAAAGTTATTGGTTTATCTAGGTGTTCAAGATAAATTAGGTGAAAGTTAGGGCACACAATATAATCATCTTTAATTCTATCAAATCTTGGGATTCTCAATTCTAAAGAGGAAATCATTAGGTTTACCTTGGATAAAGCATCAACATGCTTATGCTTTAGAACAAAAGAGTAGTCTTGTAAAAATTCAACCCATTTTGCATGCCTATGACTTAATTTTCATTGAGTATTAATGAATTTTAAGGCATGGTGATCAGAATTAAGTATAAATTCTCTATGTAAGAGATAGTGTCGCCAATGCCTTAAGGATTGAATTACAACATAAAACTCTCTATCATAAGTGGAATATCGCTGTTTAGCTTCATTTAACTTTTCACTAAAGAATGCTATAGGATGATTCTCTTGACTTAAAATTCCACCTATCCCAATTCCCTCAAGCATCACATGTCACTTCAAAGGCTTTAGAAAAATCGAAGCCTAAGGATTGGTGCGTAAGGATAAGAACTTTAATTCCATTCTAAGGCCTTTTGTGCATTAGAGTCCAACAAAATTTATCTAATTTTAGTATATCGTTATTGGAGCAACAATGGTACTAAAATTCTTAATAAATCTCTCGATAAAAAATTGGCTAAACCATGGAAGCTTCTAACTTAAAACTTTTAGGTGGTGGCCAATCTAAGATTGCTTTCACTTTAGAAGGATCGGTTTAAGTCCAGTGGATATAATAAAGCTAAAAGATTACCTCGACTTGCAAAAGAAACACTTTTTTAAAATTAATAATTTCTCTTGTCTAAGTAGTTCAAAGACTTTTTGTAGGTGTTGTAGATGTTCATTTTCACTTGGACTAAAATCAGAATATCATCAAAATACACCACCAAAAATTTATCTATATATGGTTTAAGAATAATATTCATTAATCTCATAAATGTGCTAGAGCATTTGAAAGTCCAAAGGGCATGACAAGCCATTCATAAAGTCCATCAGGGTCTTAAAGTCTTCCACTCATCTCATCTAATCAATTTGATGATATCCACTTTTAGATCAATCTTTGAAAAAATTTGCTCACGAGATTAAATCTAACATATCATCTAATGGGAATAGGAAACCTATATTTGATAGTAATTTTATTTATTGCGACTATCAACACATTCGCCATGTTTCCATCTTTCTTTGGAGTTAATAATCTTTGGGGCACTGGCTAAGACTCTCTTGAATAAAACCCTTTTAATAATTCTCAACTTGTCTTTTAATCTCGACATAGGTGGGGTTCATCTTATATAATGTGGAAGATTAGAAGTTGAGAATAAGAACTCAATAGCATGTTGAATGTCTCTTAGAGGTAGCTCATCAGAAGCTCATCAGTGCAATATCATAAAATCGAGAAGAAGAGACCACAATAGTATGTGAGTCTCATTAGAGTCTATGACTTCTTTTACATGTAATATGTGAAGAAGAAATGGATCAAAATTCTTTTTAAAGCTCCAAAACTTATTATTTCTATCTTTGGGGTCAAAGGAGAAAAGATGTTTTAATGTAAGGATCGAAATGATAGTGTTAGGCTTAGGATTTTCTATGATAATTAATTGAAGTTTGACATTTTTTTTCAATAGGGGTTTAGGTTGCAAGTCGAAGTTATTTGTGTGTGGTGTTATGGAGGTGTTTTTCTCTGGCTTTATTGGTAGAGTTTAATAGTCTTATTATATTTAAAATATAAGTATTTTCCTACCATAGTGAATAACATTCATATCATATAGCCAAGGTCTAAGAGAATATGAGTAATGTCCATAGGAGAACATCACACCAAATTTGATCCTCATAGCTTCCTATTTTAATAGGAACTAAACACCAATGAAGATGGGAAGAGATGTATGATTTACCATAACATGAAATGGTTCGAGGTGGGGTTTAGATTTTAGGTTGGCTCGAGTTAAGGTATGTGTTGAAATGACTCCTCCATCAATAACTAACTACATCTCTTTTCATTACACAAAACATACATGCTAAAATGTTCTTTCTCCCAATCTTACTTTTTTATTACATTAACATCTCATCACATTAACATGATCATGGGTTAATTCTAATTCTTCAGATAATGGGGTGTCATCATAAACTTCTTCTAGATTATCATCTATTGGATTTTCAACTTCTTCTAAAAATAAGATTTGAGCTTTACATTGATTTTGCATATGACCTTTTTATGACATTTAAAACATATTACTTCTCTAATGTTCTTAGAGCTCCCTTCAATTGAAGTTTTAGGCAAAGGGATGGGCCATTTGGATGGTGTAATAGATCTATGGGATGAAATGGAAGGTACTTGACTTTTAATTTTAGAGGTGGATTTCTTTTTGTTCAACCAATAATGCATAATGAAATGCTTCCTCTATTGTGGGTCAAATAATTCAACTTCATTTCTAATGTCACTTAAGTCCAATAATAAATTTGCTAATTGCCAATCATTATCGACTGTCGGTTCTAGAAACTAGATCTTCAAAAGTGTTCAAGTATTATTACAAGATAATTACCTTGTCTCAAAGTTAATAATTGACTATGTAGCTTCTTATCATGATGCCTAGGGCAATACTTTGCTCTTAACATTTCTTTCATTTCTATCCAAGTGAGGTTTGTCCTTCTAATATTTGTTCTTTAGCTAAAGTATTTGTCCAATAAATTTTAGCATGATCAATTTTTTATTTTAGCAAAAGTAACCCTTTGGTAATCATCCATTTTATACCAATCAAAAAAGTCATCCATTTGAACTAACTTGAGAAATTTATTTGGATCATGTATACCATCATAAGTTGGGCTTACTTTAACTCTTGAGATGGATCATTAGAGTCTTCTATAGTCTTAAAATAATTTTCTCTCCTTCCACCATTTCTAGCAATTGATTGTCTTCTAAGTGGTTGATTTTCTATGGTTTGGATATGAATCTTCTTCATATCCTATTATCACATTTGAGTAGGTATTTGTGGAGGAGTTGATACTCTATTATTTTGTAGATGCACTAAAAGAGTTTGCATTTGTTATTTAAGTTCTTGCATTTGATTCTTATTTTCTTCTAATATTTGTTGAGTTTTTAATTCATTGTCTTGGATCCTAAGATCTAAGGCATCAACTAATCTAGTCAAATTTTTAACTTGATCTTGAGAGATAGATTTTGGTGCCATGAGATTTTTTTTTTTTGAAAGAAGAAAAAAAAAGATATATGAAAAGGGACCAATGAAAAAAATGGAAAAATAATAAGTATAATATAATTGTGCAATCAAAGCAAAATTTTAAGCTAAGAGAACTTCCGGTGAGGAGGGTACAAGACCACTTAAATCCCAAACTCTCCTTGACAGTTTAGGTCTTTTTGACAAGTTCTATTTAGCTTCTAAAATCCAGTTTAACACACATATTATTACATGCATATTTATATATATATATATATATATATATATATATATATATATATATATATATATATATATATATATATAATGAAATGAAATAAAATGCTCAAATTTATCAAGCCTCTTTTTTTTTTTTTAAGAAAGCAAGTTATCATAAGTTAATCAAAGAAACTTCTAAAATTAACCATAATAACAAAGATAATAAAGCAAGTAATTAGATTTTGATTTGCACTAATGGCTAAGTTGCTTTAGGTGATGAACTACCTCACCAAGGTACTCTCTTAATTTTTTCTCTTTTTTTTTTGAGGGAGGAGGGAGGTGATGTTACAATTAGAAAATGGCTAAAATATATAATGGAGCTTACTAATTGAAATTTTATGCTATCACCATAAACTTGCAAGCAATATATATCTTTTCAAGCTAATATGCTTTTAAACTATCACATAAAAGAAAATTAATTAACCTCACAAAGAAAACTCACAAGTTTGAAGACAAGTCCACACTTGAGTTGCTCCCTTTGTTGAAGTAAACTTTTGACCAAATTTGCTCCTTCAGCTTTCGAGACCAAATTTGATGGAGGTGGCTTCTTTCTTTTGATGAGATTGAACGTATTGGAGGTGAAGGAAGAAGATATATTGGATAACTAGCGCTCCCACCAAGGATTGCCAAGGTTTGGCCACCAAGCTCTCAAACCACAAGAATAACTCAAAAATTTATAATTGTAAAAAGATCTTCTTTATTCTAATAAGAGGGGCTATTTATAGCCATTACAAGTATCTTTCAAAAGAAAAGAATTCAAAACATGGAGGGAAAGTGGGTGTATTAATGTGAAGCATTAAATTATTATTTTTATGTCATCCATTTCACATGCTATTATTTTATGTGGATTCAATCACCTCACATATGCTTTGAATTTTTAAATGCAAAATTTCAAACATGGAGTTTCTAGAAGAAAATTAAAATTAGATAAATAAAAAAGATGAAATCATAAAATGGGCCTTAGCAGACTAATGGGCTAAGTCTTCTTCTTTCTTGAATTTTTTTGGGCATTAGCTTGAGATCTTGTAAATGGGCCTTGAGCTAATTTTGTTGATCCTCATGATGTTACATCACTTGTTTCATATGCCTCTTACCAAAGAAGAAATGTTAGGGGAATCAATTTAAATTGGCGACTAATTTTAATGGAAAATTATATCATGATGAAAATTCTTTTAGGCGACTCCATTGATATAAAATTAAATCATTTTATTCATATCTAGCCCTTCATGATTTTAGGACTAGCCGGATCTTCAACCCCACAAGGATATGTATTTACTTTACTCTCAAGAATCACCTCATTATCCCTTTGGGAAAATTTATATTTATAATTATCATTGATATAGTTCTCAAAATATATAATCAAAGCACAAATCTTGATGTCGCGATATGATTTTGTCAAACCGTCATCAGCACTTGAAATATCATGGAATCTTTGGGGTATCATTAAATCTCAAAACCTCAAATATGGAGTGTTTATAGTCAAATCGGCGTCTCAAGCGGATCTAACGAGCCTAAGATCTCATAATTTTGACTTTATTTGGGCATCCAAATGCTCAAAATACATCAAATGATTGAAGGAATCATCTGGAGTCCATGAGGGGAGTGAGCTAAACATGAATTTACAAGAATGTCTTATCTATAAATAGAGCATTCATCACGTGAGAGGAGGGCCAAGTGGAAATGAAATGAAGAAGAAGATTGAAACAAGTGAAGAAGAGGAGGTGCGAGGAAGAAGAGGAAGGTCAACAAGGAAGAAGAGGAGGAACCAGCAAGGAAAATGGAAGAGCGAGCAAGGAAGAAGAGGAAAAGCCAAGCAAGGAGAAAGAAGAAGCTCAAGCAAGATCCTCAGCATCACCTTTCGCCGGTCATCAATACCATCATCACCTATCATGTCCCCTCTCCACTACTACACCTATTACAATTGTTGTTACATAGGCTTTTCCTCCCCTATGCATACTAATCTTATCGGAAGACTTTGTACTCAACAGATACAATGGAAGTTTTTTTTCGGAAGGTTTCCTCTCTCTTTTGGGGTTTTCCACTAAAAATTTGTCTCTTGTTCATTTTCTTTAATCTGTGTGTCTTACATAAAGTAAACTTTCACTCTAATATTTCATTGAACAATCATATTTGGCCAAATTAATGGTGTTGGATGTTAAATTGATCAAGATTATATTTAGTTTAATAATTTTATCTACTGTTATGATATTCAAATCTATATATATAATACTTGAAGCTATATTATATGATATATATGAGATGATAAAATATTATTTTAAAATTTAAACCTAATCAACTAGTTCGACCACTTCATTGGTGGACCGGTCTTTTAGCGGTTTCAATTTGAGTCCCAAATTACTTCTACACAAAATCGATTAAAACTAATAGTTAAATTAATTTTGTAGATAATGTGTTTGATATGAGTAAAATAATTCTAATATATTAAATGTTTTGAACATTTTTAAAATTTAAATTTCTTTCCTTTTGAGAGCTAGAAAAGACAATAGTCCCTATAGTATTATTTAATAATATTAATTTTTATTTAAAAATTAAACTTATAGCTTTTATTTTTTTTTAAATTCTATGAGTTCCATATTTTGTCTCTATGAGACAGCATGATTGAATGGTACAATTATTATTATTATTATTATTATTTTTGATATTTAAGAGAATTTAATCTTAAACTTACATATATATAATATATGTATAAGAACTTGAACCCAAGACATCTTAGTTGAAAATTAAAGTTATAAACTAATAGGATAAGATGTCTTGCACATGATTCAATTTCGTTAAGTGTGAGTGAGCTTTAATTGCTCTTTTACTTTTTTCATTGTCTAGAAATTTTTATATATAGCACACAGTTTTTAAATATTTATGTATTCAATATCTAAACTTTCATATTAAAATAAATGACATTTATGTTCCTATTATTCTTGCAATAAAAGAGTTAAAAAGTTAACATATGTGCATGCAATAGGTTCAACATTTAACTATTTATTGCCTTTCAATATGTTCTTATTATTCTTGCATGCACATATGTGTTTAGGTGCATGCAAGAATAATAAACATATTGAACTTAAACTTTTAAAATTTAAATTTTGTTTCATTTAAGAGCTAAAACACAATAACACTAATATTTTACTAAATCATAATTTTTTTTCATATAAAACATTGTCTTTTATGTTAACTTTTAAAAGGCATGAGTTCATATTTACATCAATTCCATATTCCCTTTATTTATGTGCATAAGGGTTAAATGTTTGTTGATGAGCGCAAGTTATATATATAGAGAGAGAGAGAGAGAGAGAGAGAGAGAGAGAGAGAGAGAATAATTCTTTGCGGGAATGAAGCTTTACTCTAAGAATACTAGCTTTAAAAGAAAAAAAAAGGTCATATCCTCAAAAGCACTAAAATGCTTATGCTATGATTCACTTAAGATGTCCTCCATGATTCCATCCTATTCACATTGCCATTTCTCAGTAAATTGGAGCAAAAAAAAAAAAAAAAAAAACCTAGAAAAACAGCAAACTATGAAATATGGACTGAATACTCTTTTTCAAGCATACCTGTAGGAAAACATATTGATCTGATAGACAAAATTGTGAACTCAATGTTGTAAAGATGGGGTTTTAAGGAATTAGGTGCACAGCTTTATCAACCAGTCATGCCGATCATGAAGCCCTTAACATATAAATTGCTTCAGATAGAATGCTAATTCAACATTGAAAGCTTCGGCGTTGTTGTCGGCGTCCAGAGTAGTGCCTTTGATCTCCTACTTGTCACTGGAACAAAGCAATTCCCTTTGGCTACTAAAACTATTTCTTCTGAACTTAAAGTTTATGCTATACAAGTACTTCTTCACAAATTTCTTGTCTAGAAAGAGACACAAGCCCTGGCAATATTTCTTCCTGAAAATTTCTAAGCCCCTTCCCCCTTTTCGGCCTGACCCTCACCTCATCTTCCTCCTTCACATTTAATTTTGGTATATCAATAGTCATTATCTCATCAATTTGGATCCCAGGTAAGTGCATTGTCATAGCTTCAAAAGATTCAGATGAAACCTGAATCTGGTCACTCTTATCTTCACATGGCACTCCTAAAACTTCAGTGACATCAAATTTCTTTGTTTTAACGGCTGGCCTTCCAAAAGAAACAGTCATTAGCTTCTGAGCAGCAGCTTTAGTGGCAATATCCTGATCTTCAGACCTGATCTTACCAAAATAAGACATTTCATTTTCTGTTGCATGTGAGTTAGTGATAACAGAATCATGGGAGATCGAAAGAGTAGCAGGTTCTTGAACGTCTCTTTCATAAGGGCTACACTCACTCGTGCTATTTGGATTATATCCAACGTAAAACTTTCCCAGTAATGCAGTTTGTGGAGTCTCATCTTCAGCTGTGGCGTAACTTGATATGGTATCTTCTTCACTTTCCTCATGATTTCTTTCCTTCTCTATTGAATCTCTGGTTAGTGTTTGTACATGGTTCATACTGTTTCTGGATGTAATATTTGAATCATGCCAATGGTTATCAGTACTCTACTAATCGAAGTTTGTCAGATGGGGAAACTCCTTTTTCTTGTTAGGATAGCTAAATGGAGAAAATGGGAGATTCCTTTATGATAATTAGAGCTCCATCAGTAGAATCTGTGGATCCTTCTTAACGGTAAGCAGTTGACAGAACATTAATATTCAATTTGCTCTCCAAATCAGTAAATCTTTCGTATTATGAAAAGAATCTTCCGAGCTTTATGAACTTGTGAATCTCTGAGGGGAATATTAAGGTGACAATTTTTTTAAACTAAGTATCATTATAATCTGAATTAGGTAATTAAGTATTAATAAAAAAAATTTAAGAATATGTATAGTCGCTCAATTAGTGGGCGGCACTCTCATCCGGTTCCGGCGTGGCGTGATCTTCACGTGAAATTGGCCGTCACTAATTGGTCGGCAGTAAACTGATTACACGGCGCCGTTAATTGGGAGTACGCCACTAATTGGCGTGATCAATATTTTTTTTTAAGATCGAAATAAGTAACGAAAAAAGCGGCAAGCTTTTTGTGTTAATGTAAAGGCATCATCGATTTCCACTCAACTTTAGAATGGATGTTTTAATAATGTTTATTATTTTTTATTGTGGAATAAAAAATAAGATGCTTCATATAATTATATCGATTGAATTTTAAAATGCATGTTTTAAGTGATCATGCCTATATTTTAGCAAAGAGTAACAAAGCATCTTATCTCAATACTAACACCTCAATATTTTAGTTGAATAATGTAGGTTTATTAAATACATTAGTTGAAACAATCATGCAGCTATTTGATAAATAGGTGTCCATCAACCATTGAGCTCAATGCCCCACAATAAAGATGAATTGAACAACCAAGAGACTACAATAAATGAAAAGTATGTCTGTCATTTTCATATGAAGTTAACCAATTCATTTCAGAAATGGACAAATAATAAGAAGTTCATTATGACATAATCAAAGTTAGCGTGTACATGACTCTCAAGTTTGTAATAAAACAGATAAATAAAATGTAATGCAGACCCAAAAGTATACTATCTCCCCAAACCCTATATGACAATCTTTTCCTCCGGTGTCTGCGTGGAATAGCACCACTCCTAGGTGTGTCTTGGTCGTGCGAGATGGGCGATCCACACGGTGATGGTGACCCTCTTGCAAGATCCTTGGCGGTGTCGTCATCTTATCCTGTGGCGGAATATAGGTGATGCGTGAGTCATATGGCGATATGTAGAAGGGCGATCGGATTAGAAGGACACATCGGGAGTAGATGGCCGCTCAGGTCATGGTGTGACACCTCTAGGCAGATCCGTAATATGTGTCACCAATATGTACAGCTCATCGGTCTCGCATATCGGCCATACCTCGACACATCCTGTGGGGTGATCATCCACGGCTATGGTGAAAGATGTCGAGTTGCCGATATGCTCCTACCTACGAAAAAGAATGTAAAATTAGCACTTACATAAATATTGAATACTTATATCAGAACTTACATAAATACGCTCCACTGGTGCTCTGGCATAGTAAGTGGTCGGAGGATCTGTCGGGGCGACCAGTAAATATAGAGAAATCGATCGAAGCACATGTCTTGGGCGATAGCTCTTCACATCCTCACTAGGCCCTCGAAGCAATCCCTCGCCTCTCCCAAGCAATGTGTGGTGTGGTATCAACCGGTCGACGCATCGCTTTACCCAGACCATCGACCCTTTTGAAACTAGGGTCAAGCGGCTACATCTACTCAGGAATAAGGCGGCGGCGACACTCTATCTCGGTAAATGCCACTCAACCCTCTTCCGGTGATAAGAGGGACTCTTAATATATGTAGCTATTGAGCATGTATCGATAGATGTCTTTGTGATCTACTCGCTATCGGCTCCAGATCACACATATAGTAAAATTATGTTAAAACATAATCTTCATTCTGAGATATTTAAACTAAAGTGTTAGCTAGATCCAACTTGTTTTTGCAAACCATCTAGCTCATTTTTGTATCGCAACATTTGCCATTGGGCGAACATACTTCTCATTCCATCTGCATGCAGAGTACAATTTAAACATAAATATAAGCTACATAATTTGAAAGTGTAATTAACAACACATACCTCAAAACGAGACGACAAGCTCTGAGGATATGGAACATGTAAAGTCGGCCTACCCATGAATATGCTCCGCCCAAATCACGAAGGAGGTGTAGGCAAAACCATGTTGGCCTGTTGAGCTAGTCTCGTGCGACTCTATATAGATGAGCTAAAAGCTGCTCCATATAGACATCATGCTAAAGGAATCCGGGTCCTCGAGTGGTAAAATCGTAGGTGGACCTCAACCGAAGTATCGGTAAGAAGTAGCGTCGAAATAAAATATAAGCATGCAAGTGACGGAAGAACTCCTTTGTGCTCAGTCTGTCGTATGACTCCCTGTAGAAAGTCCACCTAAGCCACCTCATGCGTATGCAGCGTGTGCACGACCCATCGAATGTCGATCGATCCGGGATGGGATCGATACATCACGTCACGGTAAGGGGTGTCATCCCAACAAATCATCGCGTGTCAGGCCAAGTGTTCATCTCTTCTCCTCGCAATCACATGATAGGTGGCCCATCAACCCGTAGTCGGGATCATCGCGTCACGGTGTCATCATCTCACTACTGGCGAGGTGGAAGGTATTGGTCTGCGGAGACCATCTCTCAACCAAGGCGGTCAGCAAATGATGATCTAGCGGATGAAAAGCGACTCACCACGATGCACGCTTTCCTGGATGAATCTCGTGCATGTAATGGGCCACTCCTTGGCATAAGCAAGTGTGATGCGGCTCAATCGGTGCTCGAAAAAAAAAAAATACGTCGAAATAAAAGGTAAGCGGCGTAACCCATTCTAAAATAAAACTTCACTTACGATGCTCGGTGAAGTGCTCGATCTTGCATACGTGAGGCAATACTAGGATGAACCTCGGCCAGTGTAGCCTCCAATGGTGGGTTGGTTGGCCTCCTTACATGTCATGACTCCCAGCTGTCTCGCATCGCGTAAAAGAATGCAAATATAATAGTGTTAAGATACATCAAAGAAAAGATTTATCTCAAAGGGAATATGGAATAACTTCATGATAAGATATATTACTCACACAGTCCACATAATTTCTTCCCAAAATGAAAAGCAACTTCCATTCATAAAAATATTAGATATGTAAATGCAGAATAATTGTATGATATGTAAATCTTTCTAAAATTTTCTTTTATGATGGGATTACAAGGCATTTTGTTGGAAAAATATTGATTATAATTATGAGTAAAAAAAGTTTACAATTTAATCAAAATAATGGGATCATAGTACAAAGCAAGATACCATATAAAGTTGAAAAATTTTGTAGGTTGAAGAATTTAAGGAGCGGAGAAAAATGACTTAAAATATAAGTATAAACTTAATATTAGAATTAAAGAGATTCATGCTTCACGACACTTAGATAAAGAATACTATTTTGAGGGATGAAATGTTTGAAGGTTGAGAGCTCCTAAATTGAGCATAGATTCACATCTTTAAAGCTCTCAAAAATGATTGATTTAATGAGAGAAAACAAACAAAACATCCATTAAAATATTGATCGAACAAAGAGCTAAAGTCAAATTGACACAAATCTTCATCAAAACACTAAGTTGAACTAATTAAATTTGAATTGAGAATAAAATAATTGGGGTAAAAATTCAAGTTGCATGGTAGTATGAAATAAAATAAAATCAATTACTCCAACATAGCAACATTCTATTTAGAAAATACAACTATATCATGGATGAAGAAAACAATCTAGGCATAATAAATCAAAGAGGCATGCCATATTCTAGACATCTATTATCAAAATTTTCATATGCCTTTTCATTTTGAATTCTAAAACTTTGCTTCACTAGAATAGACATGTATTTTAATTGAGTATAAGTCCAAAGATAAGTGACATTTCTTAAGAATTCTTTATATTGTTCTTAATATATAACAAAAATAATATTCTTTTGGAAAGCCTTGATCCATAGAAACACTAAATCAAATATGATAATATATGTGTGATCCAAATATTTGGATAACTTATACCATTAGTATTAGAAGTCCATAGAGTGTATAGGTATATGATTTATCCTTAAGACTAATTCATCAATATCATCCTAACATTGTAATCCACCATATTCTTATTCCATGTCATGCTTTAAAATACAACTAAAACTTAATTTTCTAGATCGTATAGAATGCTCTAAATAGATGACTAAACAAATCCACATTTGAAGAGGACAACCAATTAAGCCAGACAAAACAACAACGTGGCGAATTAATCGTGGAAAGAAAGAATCCAAATGGACGGAAAAAAAGAAGTTTCTCTTGAATACCGGACAAGACGCCGCGGTGAGACCTATGGCGGCGGGAAGTTCAGAGGGGGAGGACCGTGCTGGTGGTGGGAGCTCTGAGCGGAGGAAGCGATTGAGAATTGAGCAAAATAGGAGATAGGATCGGTGATGATATAATAATATCGTGTCCCTAGATTAGTGGCGTCTGCTCCGTGTCTGAAAGTTGCCTAGGGCTATCCCGTCTGATTAATTGGCGGCCATCAATTTCCATTACACACCACGCCGGCGTCGATTCGGCGTGGTGACCCATAATTAGTCGACTACTTATTCTTAAATTTTTTTTATTAATATTTAATTATCTAATTTAGATTCTAATGATACTTAGTTTAAAAAAATTACCTATTAAGGTCAAAGAGTACTGCTCTAGATTCATTTGTAATTTTTTGCTGGCATTATCCCAGAATGGCGCATTCAGGCCCATTTAATTATCCCGCTGTAGGCCCAACTTGATCATATTGGTATTTGGCAGAATTTTAGGGCACGTTTGGGTTGAATTTTGTTTTTTTATTTATTTTTATGTTATTTTAAAAATATATTGTTTAGTATAATTTTTAATTATTTAATTTTTATTTTTGAAAAAATATATTATTTTTGAAAATATTCAAAATAGTTTTTTTGATGTTTTGAGTACTTAAATAATAGCTTTTACTATAAAATATATTTTATTTCAAATTAAAATATAAATAAAATAAAATAAAAATAAAAATTAGAAAACAAAAGATATAAAGTTTAGATATTAAAAGTTTATAAGCTTATTAACAACATTTTCATTCCAACCAATAGATATTTAAAGTTTATAAGCTTTTCTATAATTTTCCTTAGCTTATTAACAACATTTTCTAGTGGTTATTTATTATATACTTTTTACTTAGCATGAAAATAAAATTAATATATTTAATAGAGCCTTAAAAAAGACACATAATAAGCCAGCATGAACTAGACGTTCGGTTCAATTTGGTGTAATAAGGCCAATAAAAGCATGTTGAAATAAATGTTAATTTATTTCAAATTACTAATTAAGCTTTTCAATCATATATATAGGCCATCATCTATTATCATCGACCGCTTGGCCAACGAGCGCCATATGAATTATGCCTTAATCCAAGACACGCCGATGAGGACATTGATGTTTTGAGGAAAAATGGAGCTCGCCAGATGAACAGCCTTCAGCAACCCGGCCCACAGAAACTTGACGCTTTTCCGGGAAAAGCGGAGCCTGTATGAACTCAGAGCCTGATCGCCTCAACGGCGATGACATGATAATCTTTCCAAAGAGCTCGTCAGATGAACTAGGCTGATCGCCTCAACGGCCAACTGATGAGACATTGACTCATTTTGAGGGAAAATGAGCTCGCCGCGAATTACGCCTTGGTCGCCCAACCGATCGTCGACGAATTGACGCCTCATTTGAGGGAAAACCAGCTGCGATGAGCAGCTGGTCGCCAAACCCGGCCGGTCCGGTATGAGAACTGACGCCTCTTCGAGGGAAAACTGAGCCTCGCCAGATGAACTATAGGCCTTGATCGCCAACCCTCGGTCCGACGAGCTGACTTTTGAGAGAAAAGTGGAGCCTCGTCAGATGAATTACTGAGCTGATCAAAACGACAAGACAAAGTTGACACCTCAGGGAAATTGGAGTCTCTGATGAACCCTTGATCGCAACGACCTTCTCTTGAGAAGAAGAGGAGAATAGAGTATGAGGAGTATGCCTTCTCCCCAGCTGTTTATAGACTTATAGAAAAAGGTAACAAATAAAAGAAAAATTGCCAAAAACTGTTGAAAATGGATCAAAATAGACATATTTTACGACAGGTATGACGCCGTCTATATCGCCAATGACCACTTGCTCAGCCGACCAGACGCTCGCCATCGGCCAGCGACGCTGCCTGAAGCCGCACCCATAAATTTCATTTTCATCGCCTAATTCATAAAATTTTATTAAACTCAAACTGTTCACCGATGAACTCTTACTTCAGACTCCCCTGACCGGCTCAATTTCATTAGTCCGCTTCACCTCCGCCACTTATGGCGCGGCGACGCTGAAGCCATTTGCCGCCCAAGCATCAAGGAAGCGCTCGTAGTACATGGGTCCATAACCCCGAATTTTATGCTCAGATACCGATACATCCTGCCTGGCCGCTCGAATCATAATCTGCTCATGAAGATTCTCTCAAAATATAAGCACATGAAATTTAATTAAAATTTGCTATTTTCAATGTTATATATATTTTGGATGATTGAGATAATGTCATAAAAAATAAAGAACAACCGATATGACCATGAAAATTCTAAGTCAAAGACGAATCTTAATATCAAAAGCAATCGATTTTAAATCAAAACTCGATCTTATTATCAAATCGAATTTAAACATTTGTAATAAATCAGCATCTTGACAGCATCTCAAGCCCAAGAGATCTCATTATTACTTCATTTGAGTATTCAAATACACAAAATACATTAGATGATCGAGAATCATTTTGAGCTCGATGGAGTGGTTTAGATTTTGTAATGATTTAAATGTCACCTCTCTAATCATAAATTCATTCTTCACATGTGCTAAAAGAGGAGAGCTGCAAAAATCTCAAGCATAATCGTGAATTGACGGTAACACCCCATCACCAACCACCGTGGCCGTGCCACCACCTCAGGTCATCACGCCGCTCATTTCGCCAATTATCATCGATCTCTTCGCTGACACCACTATCATGCCGGCTATTCTCGCTGATTAACGCTAGCGCGCATGCATTTGCTGCTATGCACGCTGACAGTGCGCCGCTGTTGCCATAATTATCAATCTCTCGCGCCAACCATCGGTTGGTTATCTCGCCGACCACCGTGTCGGTTACCGCCTCCACCACTGTTGCCAGCAAATTGCGGAATGCTGCTGACTAATTATATCGATTGCTATTACTTATCGCCAATTATCTCGCTGATTATCACTTATGATTTATTATCGTGGGTGTGACTCCAGCTTTGTCATGTTTACTACATTTGACTGTAGTTAACCAGATATTGTTATGCGTGATTGGATTTATTGTTAGCTCTTTCTCATATACAATTTTGTAATCCCATTATCGGGAAAATTTTGTACTCTAAAACAGATATTGGAAGATTTTACCGAAGGCCGTGATTTCAACGTATTTGAGATTATTAATTCTTCAAACATACAAATGACTCCACAACAAAGCTAAAATGTAAACTTTTACTCTACCGCAACTAGTTTTCTAGCACGTAATATTTCTATCTTGAAATATTCAAGCATTTGTATATGTCAATTAATTTGACTAATATCTAAATATCATTGAATTAAAATATAATAATTATTTATAAATTAAGATATATCAGCAAATTAAATTATTAATATTTCTTAATACTAATATATAAGAGGTCAATGAAACAGACACTCCAATTATGTTGCCGTTTGGTTAGACGGCATATTAGGAAGACAAATAAATTAATTAATAGTTATTTAATTATTTTAACAAATACCATAAACCGTATTTAATTTAAATGATAACAAACAATTGATAAAATATTATCCAATAAAAGGATTATTTTAAATAGCTTAATAAGATATTGATAAGATTTAAAATATAGTAAAAAATAAATAAAAATTACGACGAGACATTCGGAAGCCAGTCCGTACGATAATAACTTTTTTTTTTTTTTTTTTTTGGTTTGTAACGAGAACGGGGAGAGAAAAGAGAGAGAGAGAGAGATTTATAACGAGAGAGAGAGAGAGAGAGAAAGATTTATTTTATTAATTTTTTTAAATAATATAATTATTTAAAATATATAATTTAAAAATATTTTTATAAAATATTTAATAACCAAATATTTATATATTTAGTTATTTTTTTTATTTATATATATAATTAAATATATAATTTAAAAATATTTTTAATTATATATATAAATTTATAAATTTATTTAATTTTTTTTATTAATTAATATAATTATGTATAATATATAATTTTATTAATTTTGTTAATATATATAATAAAAAATATTTAAAATATAAATAAATAAATAAAAAGAATAAATTATATAAATATTTTATAAACTATATAAATAAAATAATTATATATATATATATATATATATTTATAAATTTATTTAGTTATTTATATGTTTAAATTATATAAATATTTTTAAGTTATATAAATAATTTAAAAATTTTATAGAATTTTTTAATTATATAAACATATATATATATATATATATATATATTATTATATATATACATATATATATATATATATACATATTTATTAATATAAGTCTTTAATAATAATAATAACAAAAAAATATAAAAAATATAAAAATATAAAAAAATAAATAAATAAATAATTTTAATAAATAAATAAAGAAATGAATAAATATATAATATATATATATATATATAAATAATAAATAACTAAATATTTTATAAATATATAAATAACTAAATATTTATATAATTTACAATTATTTATTTATTTTATTTATTTAACTAATTATATATTTTAAAGAAATAAATATTTTTAAATAAATAAATAACTAATTTTATATATAAATATATATATATAAATATAATATATATAAATATATATATATATATATATTATATATATATAAATATATATATATATTTATATAATATTATTCTATTTATTTATTTATATATTTTAAATATTTTATATTATATATTAACAAAAATTAATAAAAAATTATATATTATACATAATTATATTAATTAATAAAAAATATTAAATAAATTTATAAATTTATATATATAATTAAAAATATTTTTAAATTATATATTTAATTATATATATAATAAAAATTAATAACTAAATATATAAATATTTAGTTATTAAATATTTTATAAAAAATATTTTAAATTATATATTTTAAATAATTATATTATTTAAAAAATTAATAAAAATAAAATCTTCCTCTCTCTCTCTCTCTCTCCGTCGTTATAAAAAAAAAAAAAAAAAAAAAGGTCTCTCTCTCTCTCTCTCTCTCTCTCTCTCTCCCCCCGCCGTTCTCCCCGCCGTTACAAACCAGAAAAAAAAAAAAAAAGAGGCACGTCCGACGACGTTGTTTCCATCGGTCGTCGTCCGTTTGACGACGCTATATTTTGTTAATTATATTTTTTCGCCTAAATAACTAATTATCATTAAGACAGTTCTATTTTAAAATAATCCCTAAAAAAAATGAAAAAATAAAATATTTTCATAGTGTGGTCAATAGTTACAGGTCATGTGCTCAAAAGAATGGGAAGGGGGATTTGTCTTTTTGGCATTTTTGTAAATCAATTATCAGCCAATGAGGATATGCGGCCTGCTTTATGGGTGGGCCCGGCGCTGTCTCATTTTGTCTTTTATTTTGTTCTATTTTGTTTAGATATTATTAAAATTAAATTTTTTAATAGATACGGATAAAATCGATTTATAAGGTCAAAAATGTCATCTTCGAAAATTCAGATGCTTTGGAAAATCAGATTAATTCTTGTTATTATTATAATTATTATCTGTACTATTATTAATTTAAGGTTAGTAAGAGAATTTGTGAATAATGTGTAATTAGTAATTACTATTTATCCGTTTTAATGTTTGACAAAATAATAAACTTTATGGTCATCTATTTTGTTTTGTGTTTTTTTTTATGTTATTTTTAAAAAGATATTTTACTAAATTTTAAAAATAAATTATATTATTTTAAAAATATTTAAAATAATTTTTGAGTATTTTTAAAAATAATTATCACTATTAAATATTTTAATTAAATTCAAAAATATAAATAAAAATATAAGTTATTTTAAACGGTCAATTAAAAAAAAGGTATTTTAAGGATGATCATTATGGTCTGATTATTTTGAGTTTCAAGAGTATATATTATTATTTATTTTTCATTCAAACAATTTTTCATATTTTTTATACATTTTTTTATTATTATTTAATATATTTTATTATAATTATTTTGTACTTTATTCATCTTATTGATGATAATAAGATGGATCAATATTTCGCGCTACATAAAAAATATTTATAATTTAATTAAAACAAAATCATATCTTTTAATTTTAAAAAAGAAAATAATAAGTCTTCATTCAAAAAATAACTTATTATATAATTTATAATTTATTATTTATCATTATCAAACTTTCTATGAATATTCTTGTTGATCCACCTTTTAGATTAGGTTATTTTAACCTTAGAAGACTAAAATCATTATACTTAGAGCCTTAAATGTCCTGTCTTCCTACGAACTATTAAAATTATAACTCAAATTATCGCCTAATAAAGCTTAGAAATTTATATCATAGATCTAACTAATCATAGTCAATCTTGAAACCCATGTCATACTAAATTAAATATTAGTAACCTTTAATATTAGTAAGCCAAAGTATTTTCATATAGGTACATTGGAAAGAGATAAGCATAACACAACTTCGGGCAGCGAGTTGATCAGCATCTTAGTGTCATCTCTTTGTAAGAATTTGTATGAAGCTCTTAAAATATGAGTCATATAATATGTGATAAAGTTTAATGTTGATCTTCAACATGGTATGATCATTTTCAATTCTAAAATCATAAAATCAACTATATTATTTATTTATCATTTAATCTACTTTTTATTTTTTTAAAAGTATTATTATTCAATATATTTTTATTATAATTGATAATATGAAAATTCTAATAAAGTTGATGAATCTTGATGTCGACCTCGAAACAATGGTAGATCAAGACTTAAAATATCATTTGAAACTTTGGGATATCTTAAATCCATAAATAGCTCTTAAACATGGAGTGTTTATAGTTGAGCTTGACAGAAGAATCTGGCTTCATTTTCATTTGAGCAAAATACTTAAATACAATGATCAAATGAATCATTTTGTCCGAAGTGGAGTGGTTCGATTTGCAGCACTCCTCCAATCTAAATAACCCCTCATTCCATAGGGGACCAAGCAAGAGAGGAGAGCTCTAAAGCTTGAAGATTCTCCAAGCACAATCCTCACCACCACGGTCAACCACCTCCTCCGTAGTCGCCACGATCCTCGCCGTCCAATCTATGTCGGTCTCCATCATGACACTTCATCGCCGCCGATGTCCTCGCTCACCATCGCTACCACTGAATCAGCACACTAAAAAAATAATTCCCCCTTCATATGTAATCCAGTAATCCGATCGGAAGATTTTGTACTCAAACAGATACATAGAAGATTTTACCTTGGACTAGTCCCTTGTCTTTTGAGGTTTTCAAAATTCGAGTTTTCTTGTTTACTCTTTAAATACCTATGTGTGTACTGGATTTCACAACAAGGCTAAAGAGTAAACTTTTACTCTACCGTAACTAGTTTTCTAGCACGCAACAATTTAGCGCCATCTGTGGGAAAAGAACCCTTCAATCACAATTCTTGTGAACACCCTCGTTATGGCCAATAGGAGCAACACTCATAACAATAGAGCCTCCAGCTCCAACTCCCGTCATTCTCGAAACCAATCCTTGAACCAAGGACACCAAGCTTCTGCCTCACTCACCGATAGGCGTGACCCTATCGTTGAAGGCACGATGAGAATCTCTTTAGAAGATCGTGTTTGCCGAATGAAAGAGTTTCAAAATAAGATAATCCGACTTAAGGAACACAACAAATACTATCATGGCAAACACATCTCCTCAGATCTAAGCCGTGGAGGTCAAAATGCTAATCTCCTTGACAATGAAGTTCCTGTAGACCGTGATACTAATCTCCTCGAAATCTCTACTCATCCATCACGTGCAGTTCAACCGACTGCTAATCCACCAATTATTGTTGGTAGCTTGACACATTCTCGTCCTGTTGACCTAACTCATCATGTTATATGTGCAGAATTATGATGCTTAATGCAAGATGAATTTCATCTTCAAGATAGAAATCATCTTCTCCCTCACCGCTATGAGGAATCCTCACCTTTAGCTGAAGCTATTCTTCAACATCATATTCCCATGGGTTTCAAGCTTCTGAGCATTGATTCCTATGATGGGGCGACTGACCCACATGAACACATCGACCATTATAGGACTATCATGCATATCCAACCCCGACACATTGCTTTGTCGGTCTTTCTTACCCTCAAAGGGCAAGCTCGTTCTCTCTCTCTAAGGGATCCATTCATACCTTTGACGAACTCGCCAAGATTTTGTGGAACAGCTTCATTGCAAATAGGATCATTAAAGATTCCTCCCATCTCCCAACATTCGTAATAAGGGTGAATCACTTAAGGAATATTTCCAGGTTCTAGAAACTTACCAAATACCCGAGTGTAGACCAACTATTAAGAGGAGTTTTCCTTGGAGGACTCCCTTTTACGCCACTAACAGACACCCCGCCATATGCTTTAGTTCATCTTGTGGAAGCACAAATCTCTGCCGATGAGGCCATTAATGCCCATCACAAACAATTTGAACAATTTATAGGAAAACGTAAGAGCGCCCTAGGGAATGCGGACCGACTCTCCCATCAAAAGAAGTAACAAGGCAACCATGATCTCCCTCCACGGCCCACATATTAACGACGTGAACCACGACCAGAAAAGGAATACACACGCTCGTCAACCTCCGATGGTTATTCGAGATGAAGAAATATCAGTGGCCACACCCACTCAAATCAAATTCAAAAAAATCGTACAATATTGTCACTTCCATCAAGTCGTGGACATACTACGAGGCATGCAAACAACTCAAGAGAAGAAATCTAGAGGCTCATTCAACAAGGATATCTAAATCAATTTGTGAAGAATCAAGCTAATCGACAAACATACCTCCAACCGGGGCAACCAAGACAATCATCCGAAAAATAAAATAATCATCAAATAGTCGGGGAAATTAAAACAATCGCAGAGGACCAATATATCTAAGTTCTCATTACCACCTCTAAAGAGCCGAGTTAAAGAAGTCTCGATCATTCCATTAATTTTAATGACTCGACTTAGAGGAGTCCATGTTCCTCATCAAGATCCACTTGTCATCGTAGGGATCGACCCATGCTATAATGTTAAGAGAATTTTGATTGACAATGGAAGTTCATGATGTCTTATTTTAATTCACATTTCTTAGCATATGTTGGGAAAAGCTCCAACCCACTACAGGACCATTATACGGGTTTGATAATCGCCCTGTGCGAGTAGAGGGGACAATCACCATTCCTACTGTCCTTGGTGAATTTTCTCGACAAGTGACTCATTTAATCCAATTCATGGTGATCAAGTCGATTCAACATATAACACTATCTTTGGAAGGCCCTCCAATCAATTTTCAGTACTTCAATATCTCATCTCAAGATGAAATTTTCAACCTTGGAGTTGGGGTGGTCTGGAAATCAGATAGCAATCATGCTACACGCTCAACCATGCCCTTTTGTGACCTTCAACATCAAAGATTTTAATTTTCGAGATGAAGGAGTACCCCGGAAAGCTTCCCCTGTCTAAGACTTGCTCTCTATTACATTATCAGATGATCAACCATTACTACAAATTTGGATCTCGCTCGGAACAAAGAGAAAATGCATACACTTCACAGAAATCAAGACATCTTCGGAGACCGACGAACATGCCGGGTCGACCAAATATGATCATGCACCCCTCAAGATCGATCCGACATTCAAACCGATCATCCGTAAGAAGAAGTTTTGCACCTCCTGCTATTGAGCAAGAAGTTAACAAGCTTTTAGAAGCTGGATTTATACGAGAGGTACATTACCCTACATGGCTAGCAAATGTTGTCATGGTTAAGAAAACGAACGGAACATGGAGAATGTGTATTGATTACACTGACCTTAATAAGGCTTGCCCGAAAGATAGTTTTCCTCTTCCTCGAATTGATCAATTAGTTGATGCTACATCCGACATCAAATGCTCGCTTTTTTTTTGGATGCTCCGTTACAACCAAATAAAATGGACCCAACGGATGAAGAAGCTAGATTTCAAACACATAAAGGTTTATACCGTTACCAAGTTATGCCATTTAAAAAATGCTAGTGCTACTTATCAACGATTTATGAATAAGATTTTAAAGACCACATTACAATAGGTATATGTGGATGACATGTTAGTAAAAGCTTGAAGAATCACAACATATTCGACTTAGAAATATGCTTTAACCTTCTTCGACGTTATAACATGCGACTCAACCCACCAAATGTGCTTTTGGGAAAAATTTCTCGATTTATGATAACTCATCGTGGGATAGAGGCCAACCCCGAAAATCAAAGCTCTTAAAGATATGACTCCAAAAAATATTAAGGAAGTTCAACGTTTGAATGGATAATTGCTGCTATCCACTTCCTAGCCTATTCGGGGATAGATACTTGTCATTCTTTAAAATATTAAAGGGAGCTAAAAATAATAATTTTCGGTGATGAATGATCGCTTTTGAGCAACTAAAGGAGTATTTAGCATCTCCACCCCTACTATCCAAGAATATCCAAGGAGAGATGTTATACTTATATCTCTTAGTGTCTTCCCACGCGATAAGCTCAGTTTTAGTGTGAGAAGAAAATGAGATACAACAACCAATTTACTATGTCAGCAAAATTCTCTCTGATATAGAAAGTTGTTATCTACTTGCAGATAAGGTGGCTTTAGCTTTATTTTTCTCAGCGTGAAAATTGTGTCCATACTTCCAAGCTCATACTATCAGCGTTTACACTCATTTACCATTAAAAGCCATCCTACAGAAACCAGAAGCATCTGAGAGGTTAATTAAATGGTCTGTAGAATTGGGAGAATTTGATATAAATTTTCTACCTCGGCCCGCTATAAAGTCTCAAGTTTGCACTTTATATAGTGGAATGCACCGCCCAACTCTAGAGCTATCTACACACCTTCGCCTTCAATGGACCCTCTATGTTGATGGAGCAAGAAATACAGTGTCGGAATCTTACTTATATCCCCGATAATACCTAGAGTATGAACCGCCTAAAATTTTCAACTAATAATATGAATATGAGGCTCTCATCAGTGGTTGAGACTCGCCATTGATTGTGAAGCTCAAGAGTTAGTAATCCACACTGACTCTCAGCTTGTCACCTCCCAAGTTGAGAGAAACTTTAATACTCATAATCCTCAGCTAGCACAATATCTCCATTTGATAAAGTCTCTTCTTGCCCATTTCAAGACACATAAAATCATTCACATACTGCGAGAGAAGAATACTCCAAAACTCACTAAGCTTGCTACATCTCTACGGAGATCTATTTAAGAGAAAGCATGTTGAAGAAATATATTTTCCTAAGCATTCACGGGTAATAAAGCAATTAAAGGAATAGTGGGTGGACCCCATCTTTTTTACAAGAATGAACCCTTCCTGAAGACCCAACTTCTACAACTCGTCTTCGAAGACAAGCTTCAAACTTTACTATTATCGGAGGTGAACTATACAAACAAGCTGACTGCACTCAAATGCCTCCCACCTTTAGAGGATGATGCATTAAAGAAGTTCACCGTGAGATATATGGAGAACAGAGGAAGGGCTAGCTGCCCAAGGCAGTTCACAAAAATGTGCAAGTTGCACTCTAATCTCTCACATGTCGCAGAGCTCTCATCCCTTCAAAGCCTTTGCTCGTGGAAAATTGATATCATGGGACATTTTCCGATATGAAAGTTTATCATTTTTGCCGACTACTTCACTAAATGGGTGGAAGTCAACCACTCACTAAAATCATGGAGGCAAATGCTAAATAATATATTTGGAAAAATATATAGTATGCCTCTCCCGCAAAGATCATCACCGACAATGGAACCCAATTCTGGAAAAATCTTTACTTTTTTGCAAAGATCTTCACATTCGATATAACACATCCTCAAACTATGTAGACCAAGCTATACTATCATACTAAAATACGTCGAGAAGGGGGGCAATGATGAGCAATATCTTTGGGCTTACTTACATCCGACCTCACCTGAAGACTGAGACATAGAAATGTGTTATTATACGTAGATATCGGAGTTCCAAGTCCAAGAGTTCAATTATTCAATGGTAATGAAGAAAAACTGATAAGACTGACCTACTCCCAAACTCGTGACATGGCCTACGGACGCTTCCTATTACCGGGTAGCTCGTCACTTCAAGAAGAGTAAACCCCATCCCATATCTGAAGTGATAAGTCTCAAAGTGCAGAAAGACTCAACGCAATAAACTCTCACCTCTTTGGATGATAGCCCATATGTGATTATAACTATGGTAAAGGTAAGAACATTCAAGCTCAAGGATCTAGAGGGAAAAACTTTACTAACTTGGAACACCGAGAATCAAAATATTATCAATTTCTCGCATAATTATTGCTTATCATTTCCTCTTCATGTCCCCACTTAGTGGGATAAAGACTTGTTGTTGTCATTTTCTCTTGAAACTCATATCTGTGTTAAAATCATCTTGAGATTGTATCACCGAACTTATCAGAGTAATGAGTTTATAGCTTTTTCTTATAAACTTATTTCTTCTTCATTTAATCCTCCCACTTGAGAAATATACAACTCACGTTGTATCTCAATCGGGGCATAATCAATCCCAAGGGGACTTGATTGGACCTCTTCCATATAGGCAAGAAGTCAAGTAACACTTTGTTGATGCCTGATAATAAAAAATCCTTGTGGACATCCCATGACCTCTTCCATACGTTAACGCCATCAAGTAACACTTTTGATACCTAAGATAGGTCAAAAGGTCTTTGGACATCCCGCATCTCTTCCATAAAAGTTAACGCCAAGTAACACTTTGACAAATAATCCTGGATAGGTCAAAATTTGGATTCAATTCAACCTCATCCGCAAGTTAGCGTCAATAATATTCACCAATTACCCTAGATAGGTAAAAAAAATAAAAATTATCTAAAAAAAATTTATTGACAAGATAACATGATGATATAAAGAAAGAAGATCGATATATACAATACATATAAAAAAAAGAAGGCATCCACAACTGATACTACATGATATCAACGTCTTCCCACCACTAGAGATACTCGAGCTCACTCTACTCCTTCATCTCCTAATCTAAGAATCTTTAGATACTTGGGAGATAGATCCTCAATACTCGTCTTACGATGCTGTGTTCCTTTTAGAATCCTTGGATGAAGCCCTCCTCTAAACATTGGTGCTCCAAGTCCTTCACTTCAACATCAAGAATATGATTACGAGCTTCCTAGATATGGTCTTCGAGAGCGCTAAAGCTAAGTCTTAAAGTCTTCTGCTGCCTTCAAAAAAATTTCATTTGCTTCCTCTTCTGACATTATAAGCTCATTCTCAGAAATACGATCTTGTAATGTCTTCTTCTCCAGTTCAAGAGCTTTCTTCTCCGTTGTAAGTGTCTTAAGTCTTTTCTATTCTATGACTCTCGCCTCACCTCAATCATCATGCGCCTCCACCTCCCAAGTGGAGAGAGTCGACATGTTCTCTAGCTTAATTCTACACCTGTTATCCTCCAGAGTCGCCACTTCTTTGAACTTAACACTCATCTTTCACTCATACTCAAATTGTAGATATTTCACCTTCATAAATTCAGTATTCCACTCGTCTAGAGCAACACCCAAATGAGCCATCAACCATAATGTTTAAGTATATATATATATATATATAAAAAGAAAAATTATCACAAATCACAAAAGAAAGAAGGAGGAGGAAGAAGAAAAGACAAGGACAATGTAATTCATCCGCCATTAACGTCCAGGCATACGTGTTTTAACACCTCTTCAAGAATCTACGGCCGAAACTAATTCCTCATAATGAGTTGAAATAACTAAACTCTCAGAGGCCAACTGGGGGCGAACATCTTCTACGCAAATATCTGACGTAGTGACTTCGGCACATGTCTTTTTTCTTTAAAGAAGAAACATTGCTACCACCGTAGTTTCATAATGGGCTTCTAAAGAACCTGAATGAAGACTTGTCATCACCTTTATCTCTTCAATGGAAGAGCATGAGATCTCCGGATGGAAAGGCCAACATTGAACATTCTATCTTCAATAATGTTACTAATATAACGTAACTCATGTTATAAGCTCTCGCATCGATTAATATTAAGATTTTATTTTCTTTGATCATCATTAGATCTGGAAGGTCATTCAATCTTCCCTATCTCTCAGGGAGGCCCCACTCATTTTTCATAAAAAAGAATCCATTATACCAATTTCTAGATGGATCTTATGCTAAAAATTCTATCCAATTCTTTATAGCCCGATAAGAAACACGTCCCTGAGCATCACATGTGAATCTGCACATTCGACACAAATATTTGATGTTCAAAGTAACACCACGCTCTCTAAAGAAGATAGTCAAACCAACGATGATCACTAGAGCTCGAAATGAAAATTGTGACAAAGCTACACATATTTTGAAGATCTCAATCAACCTGTGAGCCAAAGGGAAATCCCGCACTAAGAATCATCTCGAAACATTAAAGTATTAAATGGAGGTGAAGCACACTTTTGCAACAATAGCCACAAACTCGTTAGGGAAGTAAAATTTCCTGCGAAGCACCATTAAACTTTCTGATATAATAGTGGATAATATCGTCTGTAGCGGTCATGCTATAGGTTTTCTTCCGCCACCGTGAAAATGAAATACATAATAAACAAAGCGAGAGAGAAATGACAAAAAATTGAGAATTTTTGTGAAGCAACTCACTCACCAATTGGGCATATCCTTTCCATTCATATGCTTGGGATAAAATTTTTAAAATCGACAAAAAGAATGCACATAGATTGGAGATAAAAAAAGAGAGAGAGAAGTTATTCCCCTCTAATGATGCTCAAATTACGCCAAACTTTCCGTTTGAATAATGGTTCTAATGCCCCGCCACCTTGGGTTATCAACTATTGAACCATCCATTGAAGTTGCAAGAGATCCAATTTCTACAAGAAAAGGAGGAACTATGGGTGATCACCTCCAAACCCGGCCGATCCGACGAGGTCGACACGCTCTTTCAAGAAAATCCAAACAATGACGTATCGCGAGCCTCGACGCCTCCAAACTCCGATGAGGTGGTTGGCGACGCTCTTTTGAGAGAAAATAACAATGACGATATCGTGCCTTGATGGCCTCCAAACGGTCGGTCCGACGAGTGCCTTTCGAGGAAAACCGGAACAACGATGAATACCGCGGGCCTTGATCGCCTCCAAACCTAGTCAGTCCGATGAGGCCGGTTGATGCCTCTTTCGAGGGAAAATCGGAACAACGACGATATCAGCCTTGATCGCTTCCAAACCGATCCCCGAAGGCCGAGGCGAGGGAAAACCGGAACAACGACGATATCGCCGTGATCGCTTCCAAACTCGGGTCCGATGAGGTTGACGCTTCTTCGAGGAAAATCGAATAACGAACGATACCGCGCCTTGATCGCCTCAAACTCGGTCGACGAGGTTGCGCGCCTCTTCGAGGAAAAAATAACGACATATACCACAGCCTTGATCGCCTCTAACCCGGCTTGGCCGACGAGGCCTCTTCTAAGAGAAAACCGAAGATATGATACCGGCCTGATGCCTCCAAATCACCTTCTCTCAAGAAGAAGAGAAGATGCCTTCTCCCTTGGCTCTAGGGGGTTTTTAAAGATCCCTATATGGGCAAAAAGGTCAAAAATCCCAAAAAAAAATGGCTTAAAACCGCTCAAAATCGCAAAAAATTGCGAAAAATGGACAAAAATGGATGAAAATACCCTCATCGTTTGCCATCTAAGACGCCATGCGCACGCTACAGACAGCCTCCGCAGACTCATACCAGCGCTACAAGGCCCGCAACGCTTAGCGTCGCTCGGAATTACATGGCACATGACACCTTACACCAGGTAAGTGCCTATGGACCGAATCTTGAGTCCACAGACCCGACACATCTGCCCCTACCGCCACGATCATAATCTTATACTCACATGAAAATCTGCTCTCTCAAAATGAATGGTTAATGGACTCGCAAATTTCATTGAAGAATCTGCTATTTTCAAGTATTCGATATATATATTTTTGGATGATTGAGATAATGCCATCCAAAAAACTGATATGACATCAAATTTATACTAATAAACCTAATCTTGATGTCAGCAAGTTGACCTCGCTTGAAACTAAATCAAGCACTTAAAATATCATTTAAAATTTTGGGATATCAGTTAAATCCATAAATAGCTCTTAAACATGGAGTGTTTATAGTCGAATCGAGCGTCTTGACGAGCCGGATCTAACAAGCCCAAGATTTTATAATTCTGACTTCATTTGAGCATTAAAATACTTAAAATAAATCAAATGATCAAAGGAATCATTCTAAGCGATGATGAAGAGGTTGGATTTTGCGTAGACACTCCCTCCACCTATAAATAGCTCATTCTCATATGACAAGAGAGAGAGAGAGCTAAAGCGAAGATTCTCCAAGCACAATCTCGCCACTGACGGCGTCAACCGCCGCCACCATCGCCGATCCTCTCCATCGTCAATCTCCGTTTTCATCATGACGAATTCATCGCCGATATCCCTCGTTGTTCACCATCATCTCGCTATCAAGAATCGCCACCAGAACGCTACACATAATTGTTGTTCCTTCTCATATGCACTCGTAATCCGTTATGAAGATTTTGTACTCAAATAGATACATAGTGGAAGATTTTACTGCCAAATTGTGATTTTTCCTCTTTTCGAGATTTTCGTAAAATTCCTGAAGTTTTCGTTCACTTTTAAATTCTGTGTTGGATTTCACAACAAGCTATAAACGCTTACCTAATCGGTTTTCTAGACGCAACAATAATTATTTTGTATTCTATTTATTTATCATGTTTTATCATCATATGGTGGATCAATATTCAAGACTATTATTAAAATTTATTTACAAATTCATTTAATTAAATCTTAACTTTGGTTTTGAACATAAAATAAAACCTTTATGTATACTAGATTAAGCATTAAAAATATTATTGAATTTTAAATTCATAAGTTCAATTAAATTAAGATTTTATAAGTCATATAATGGCTCGATAAACTCTAGTTTGCTTTGAAATTTATATGCTTAATCTAAGTACACCTAATCAACCTTGAAACTCATAGATTATACTAAACTAAAATTAGAGAAATTTAAATCCACCTTAAAATCTATGAGTAAGATTTAACTTAGCACTAAATAATTCTAATCAATTTTAAAATTTGTAGGCTACAATATCACATGTTAAATTCTTAATATGTATTAAAATCCATAATCTCTGCTACATTTATGAGTCCTACTCAACATTAAAATTTATAAGTTAGACTAAGGGCCCGTTTGGGGCTTAAACGGACGATGGCGCTTTGTTTAGTGCCGTGCCACTTTCTACTTCCACTTCCTGCTTGGGGTTTTCTAACCGGGTATTCGACCTTTACTTTGCCCTCGCCTCAAACCCGACCTTGAACCTCACTTCCTTTGCGCTTACGCCTCAATTTCTTGCTCTTTGATTTCGTTTCACTTCCTTCTTCCTTTGCTTGGTATTTGAGATTGGAGGCCTCAGCTGCTTCAAGTGTTGAAAATTTTTTTAAGCCACATATAAATTTAATTATACATTATGCGATATCTTATTTTTAAGCCTATTAATTTTATAATCAAATAAAGATTAATTAATTTGAGGCTTTTAAGATATATTATTAATTTTGTATGAAATTATTATGTATAGAAACCGGACAATTTATTTTATTTTAATGATGAACTGAAATAAAGTAAAATACACTCAAGTATAAATAGGGTCATGATCCCCATTCTAAACGGTGAAGTTCTCATTTTACTCATATCTCATCTTGAGTGAAAAGAAGGCTCTCTTTCTCTAAAGAACACCCCTTTAGAAGTGGCCAAAATCCATTAGCTCTTCCATGGATTCAAGTACTGATTACATCTTCTTGATGATTTGACATGAGATCCGACTTAGATAAATTTATTTTATCTTTATATATATTTACAATAAGTAGACGTGGTTATCATATCAATCCGAGAAATGATTTTTTATTTTTATCTTTTATATTGATTATTTGAAAATTTTAGATCAAAGTATATGATTCAAAATTTTTTTGAGCAAATGATTTGATCATTTGCATGAAGTATCGATATCCTTTAGATGATTTTTCTATTATTAATTTTGAGTAAACTAATATAGCTAAATTTGTTTTATATTTTGATCATAATTTTAATTTTATGTGATCGATATATTTATTCTTATCAATGTGATCTTAATAAAAAATAAAAAAAAAATGAAATATTTTTCTATCTATCATTTATAATATGAAATGATATTTCAGATTATATATATATATATACATATATTGTTATATAAATGTTATAATTATTCTATTTAATTCCTTTCATCCGTTTTTTTTTATCCGAGCGGTGTTATAATTATTCCATTTAATTGGTTTTCATATACAAATATTAGGGCTGTAAATGAATAAGTGCATTCATTGAATTGAACTCTGGAACTTATACTGATTCATATTATTCAAATAAAAATTTTGTTGAAAACTTGATGTAAAAACTAAAACGTATATTTATCTCGCTTTTACGCTAATAAACATACCGCTCGACAAGTAATTTGTTAAATAATTAATATTAAGTTTGATAAATATATTATCTTCAAAATATTAGTAAATATTACCAAATTTATCTTAAGGAGTCTTAGAAGACGTTATATTAATTCGCTTTACCTAACAAGATAAAGTCATTAATCTTTCTTAAGAGTCTTAGAATGTGATATTATAATTTTTTTGTGCAACCAATCAATGTGAAGAATAGCATCATTGTTATTAATCCACTAAATATATGGATGATTGTATATTTTTAGGAAGAACTATTATCAAGTTTTGAATATGTTAATATTTTTATTCATTATGAATAAGTGTTTTCAATATTAATCTTTTTTTTTTTTTAGAAAAATATATATTATCACTCTATGAATTTGAAGCATTTTTTAATTTTGAGGGGTTGATAAGAGCTTATTCTATATAGAATGCTTCTTATTAGGGTATGTACTCTTTTATTTTTTTTAGAATTTTTTTTCAAATTACGTTTTTTATTATTATTTTTTTGTTTCAGATGCCTTGTTTTAGAGAAAAATTATTGTAATTTGGGAGCATACAATAACTCAATAAGGCATATTAGCAATTTTGATTATGTATTTTAATATTTTTTAAAGTGTGTATTATTTTTTTAAAAAAGACCGTATGCTTTCATATTTTGAAAATTACCGATTGTGTGTCATATTTTCTTATAAATTTATATGCATCATATTATCAAAACATTTAGCTATTGATTTTTATGTATTTTTAATCAAGCTTACCCCTTATAGAATTTTTCATGATTTAATTTCTTTTTAGAATCTGGATTTTGTATTGTGAGTAAAACTTGCATGAGATTTAAGAGCATAACTACAGCAAAAAATTAGAGAAAATATAAGTACTTATTTAAAACTCATTGATTAACTCAATTAAATACTCGTTCGATTAATTCAAACAAGCCAAGTACAAATCAAGCTTGAACATATATAAAATTAAGCAAATCAAGCTTGAGCATCCATACAAAAGCTCGGCTCGAACTCGAGCGAACATGAACAGCATTTAATTTATCGAAGCCAAGTCCAATCCAAAGAGTACTTTCATTTCCTGACATTACTAACCAATATGAAACCAAATATTTGTAATATAAGCGAATATGAAACGTTTCGCCTTACTATTTTTCAATTTACTTATTACATTTATTTATTTTTAACATTTTATACTATAATTTATATATGAAATTATTTGTTATAACATTATTTATAACATTTCATATTCATTTCAGATTTTAAATCCATCTTTATTAATCTGAAATATTTTATCTTTAATTGCTTTGTGTAATTAATTTCAAATAGAGTATTTAGTAAGTAAATATTCTTTAATATTTGTAGAAGTTTTCTATTTCAATTTTTTTTTAAATATTAAACATTTATGTATAAATATTCTGTTTTAAATCTTATGAATAATTATTGTTTTGACATTCGGTAAACATTTCTTAATTCAGTAATATATAATTCATTGGATTTCTAATGTGGAAAAGAGAATGCTTATTTTTATTAATTATAATATTATATATTCTTTTTTTTTCATCAAATATATATAGTTTCTAACTTAATTAATTGCTTTATTCAAATATGAGTTTGATGTTTTGAGTTTGCTAAAATTTGTTTTGTAATATCAAATAGATTCGATAATATAAATTGAAAAATTTGTTTAAATATTACAGTTAATATTTATTATTTCAAAATAATTTAAATTGAAATATTATGTCACCAAAGTGACCTCTACTATATCAATTTATTTATTTTTGAAATATATGAATATTACATATGGATTATATTTAAATCTATACGAAAAATAATTGGCCCAAAGGAAGATTATTTTTTGGCCAGATTTTGTGCAGTAATAAATATGTGATAAATTTATATTAATCATGTATACAATATGTCGATCCAAAAATAGACATATCATTGGCAGAATTTATTATCAATATTTGTTGATTGTAATTTTAAGAGTACCATTTACATATTATTATTTATGTCCAAAAACTAAATTGCATTATTGTATTAGATATCTTATATGTGTCTATTTTATTAAATATTTTATTTCAAACATATATTTTGTTTACATTATATATGCATATGGAAATGATAATATTGTTAATTGTGAATATTATTTTAATTCGCTTAATGTTTATTATATCACAATTTGAATAATATTAGTCTTCAACGACACTAACTTTAAGAAATGGAAGAGCATATCACCATTTGTTCTTGGGTGTATGGATCTTGACTATCATCGATACTCGCCCTTCTTGCGAAAGCACTATTGAACAAAGGGCTAACTCTGAAAAGTGATAGCGTTCTAACCACGTGAGTAATTATGATCATGAAACATGTCATTCCATAAACTATAAGAGGTGCAATGCCTGAAGAGGAATGTGCTAAAAAGTTTTTAAGCCAAATAGCAGAATGTTTCTTTAGTTCTGAAAAGGTCAAGCGAGTACTATTTTTAGTAAACTCGTTTTAATGCGGTATAAAGGCAGTGGAAATATAAGAGAATACATTATGGAGATGTCTAATTTTGTCACTAGACTGAGAGCACTAAAATTAGAGATGTCTGATGATATTCTTGTGCAATTAGTTTTGATCTCTCTTTCTGAACAATTTAATCTTTTTAAGATAAGTTATAATACTCAAAAAGAAAAAATGGACTCTTAATGAGTTCATTGCTCAATATGTGCAAGAGGAAGAGAGATTAAAATATGATAAAACGGAAAGTGCTCACTTAGCTACTTCCTCTCGTGATATTGTTATTAAAAGAAAAAGGACTTATAAAGGCAAAGAAGCTGCAAACAAAGGGACTTCATAACATAAAGTGCAACAGAAACAAGATAATTATGTTACTTGTTTCTTTTGCAAGAAGGCTGGTCATGTGAAGAAGGATTGTCCAAGTATGCAAATTGGCTGGTGAAAAAGAATAAACTTCTCAATTTTGTTTGTTCCGAGGTTAATTTATCTTTAGTACCAAATCACACTTGGTGGATATATACAGGTGCAACTACTCACATAAGTGTGACTATGGGGTTGTCTGACGAATGCCCGATCTTTGAAAGATTCATCTATGTGGAAAATGATAATAAAACTCCTGTTGAAGCAATATGCTTATATATATTATATCTAGAATCTGGTTATATTTTGAATTTACATGAGACTTTTTATGTGCTGTCATTTAGACGAAATTTAATTTCTATTTCTTATTTGGATAAATCTAGTTATTCTTGTTCATTTAGAAATGAAAAATTTAGTCTCAAGATTCAAATATTATTTACTAGTTCTTTGATTGATAATCTATATAAATTAGACATTTCTGCTTCATAAATTAATGAAACCTTGCATGCAAATAATTTTGGTACAAAGAAAAAATTAATGAATGAGAATTCGTATATATTATGGCACAAGTGTTTAGGACATATTTCTAAACATAGAATTGAAAGACTTGTATAAGAATGAATTCTTGATTCTCTTGATTTTTCAGATGATAAACTCTGTATATAATGTATCAAAGGAAAACAAACAAATATCAAAAAAATTGGTGCTAATAGAGTTTAAACATCATGGAATTAATTCATATTAACATTTGTGATTCATTCTCTACTACTTGGAATGGCCAACAATATTTCATTACTTTCATGATTATTCTTATAGATACTTATACTTAATTTATGAGAAGTCACAATCCATCGATTCAAAATTTTTAAAACTAAAGTTAAAAATCAACTTGGAAAGAAAATAAAAGCTGTCAAATCTGATCGTGGTGGTGAATACTATGGTAGATATGATAGATCAGGTGAACAACGTCCAGGCCATTTTGCCAAATATTTAGCATAATATGGCATCGTTCCTCAATACACCATGTTAGGGACTCCAAGTAAAAATGGTGTAGCTAAGAGACGAAATCAGACCCTTATGGATATGGTTAGAAGTATGATAAATCATTCTTCTTTACCAGATTCACTTTGGGGAGAAGCCTTAAAGACTGTAGTTTACATCCTTAATAGAGTTCCAAAAGAAAGCATTATAAAACCACATATGAATTATGGATTGGGAAAAAGCCTAGTATTAGGCATCTTCATGTCTAGGGATGTCCATCTGAAGCTAGGCCATATAAGCCTAATGAAAAAAAATTGGACTTAAGAACTATAAGTTGTTATTTTATTGGATATTCGAAGGATTGATTTTAAGTTTTATGACTCTTCAAATAAATTCTTTTTTGAGACGGACAATGTTAAATTTATTGATGAAATTGAATATGATGAGAGTTAACTTAAGAACTATAACCTACTATTTTATTGGATACTCAGAAAGGTCGAAGGGTTTTAAGTTTTATGACTCTTTAAATAAATTCTTTTTTGAGACGGACAATGTTAAATTTATTGAGGAAGTTGAATATGATGAGAGTAATAAACTTAAAAGTTTTATATTTGAAAAGCAATTTATTACTCTTCATATAGTTATAATAGAAAATGATCAAATAATTTTACATGATCATATTCAAGTTGTAAATACGGATAATCAAAATATTCTTGAGTTAACTCCCACTCATACTGAGGAACCACAACAATCTTAAATTGAAGTGTCATTAAGAAAATCCACTAGGGAGAGGAGATTAGTAATTTCAGATGATTATGTTGTGTATCTCCAAGAACATGAGTTTTACATTAGATTGCAGAGTGATCCAATCTTTTTTAGTCAAGTTAAACAAAGTGTTAACTCTCATAAATGGATAGAAGCCATTGAGCATGAGATGAAATCAATGAAAGACAATGATGCTTAAGATCTTGTCGAATTGCTTAAATCAGTAAAACCTATTGGTTGTAAATTGATTTTTAAAACCAAACGGGATTCAAAAGGCAGTGTCGAAAGATATAAAGCACGTTTAGTCGCTAAAGGTTTCACTCAAAAGGAATGCATTGATTATAAATAGACATTCTCTCCAGTTTTTTCAAAAGACTCTTTTAGAATCATTATGATACTAGTAGCTTATTATGATTTAGAGTTGCATCAGATGGATGTAAATACTGCATTTCTCAATAGCGACATTGAAGAAATTATATATATGGTACAACCAGAAAATTGTCAATCTTCTAATTCAAAACATCTGGTATGCAAATTAAAGAAATCCATCAATGGTATAAGAAATTTGATCAAGTGATTACTTCTTTTGATTTTAAAGAAAATATCTTGATCAATGCATTCATCACAAAATAAGTGGGAGTAAATTCATCATCCAGTGCTATATGTTGATGATATTCTACTGGCAAATAGCGATATAGGCCTTTTGCATGAAACAAAAAAATATTTTTCAAATAAATTTGAAATGAAAGATCTTGGGAATACATCTTTTGTGTTGGGTACACAAATTTATCGAGATCGTTCTCGTGGTATACTTGGTTTATCACAAAAAGTATATATTAATAAATTGTTGAGTAGATTTGTCATGAAAGATTGTGCACCAAGAGATACACCTATTGCTAAAGGTGATATATTTAGTTTGCTTTAATGTCCAAGAAATGAATTCGAAAAGAAAGAGATGAAAAAGATCTCTTATGCATCTGCAGTAGGGAGTCTTATGTATACTCAAGTTTGTACGCATCCGAATATTGCGTACATTATTGGAATGCTTGACAGATATTTACGTAACCCATGACTGGATCATTGAAAAGCAGTAAAATTGATTATGCGGTATCTGAAGAGAACAAAAGACTTTATGCTCATATATCGGAGATCAGATCATTTGGAGATCATGGGGTACTCCAATTCTGATTTTGTTGGTTGCCTCGATAATAGAAGATCCACTTTAGGTTATATTTTCTTATTAGCTAGAGGAGCTATATCTTGAAAAAATGTTAAACAAACACTTATAGCTTCTTCCACTATGGAAACAAAATTTATAGCTTATTATGAGACATCAAATCAAGGAATATGACTACAGAATTTTATCAGTGGGCTAAATATTTTGATGGAAAGAGACCATTAAAAAATATAATAGAGCGAGGTGTATTCAAAACACAACAGGAGTTCGTTAAAATCAAAGCATATTGACATAAAGTTTATTGTTATCAAAGAAAGAGTTCAGAGTTCTCAAGTGTCTATTGAACATATTAGTACAAATTTTATGATTGCAGATTCACTTACAAAAGGTTTACCACCTAAAATATTTCATGAGCATGTGGCTCGTATGGGAGTGGTTTACTTTGATGATATGCTATTATAGTGAGAGTTTGCTTATGATGTTCAATGATTGTAAATATATTTTTTTGATCAAAATAAAATATTGCTATTATGTTATAGTTAAAAACTCTGAAATAAAGTTATATAGTTTCAATTACAGTTTAGCATAAATAAGTGAAACTATATAAATAACTCTTTTGAGTTATAATATAGAACCAGTTGGAAATAGACATGATATATGATCACATTATATAAAATTTTTATGCTACACATCCATACTTGATCTATGTCGTTAATCATATTGATTTAGTGATCACTGATGGGTCTTATTATAGAAAAATTATAATAAAGATTACTTTGATTCTATGCCAATATTATTAATGGACCAGATTATTTAAAGATATTCCTCTTTGAAGATATCAAATATTGAGCTATTAAAGTATTTAATAATGTATAATTGTCAAGCAATATATATGTGGCCCAAGTGGGAGATTGTTGGAAATTATTTTGTGGGCTCACATATAAATTTAATTATATATTATGCGCTATCTTATTTTTAAGCCTATTAATTTTGTGATCAAATAAAGATTAATTAATTTTAGGCTTTTGGACATCTTATTAATTTTGTATGAAATTATCATGTGTAGAGACCAGACATTTTATTTTATTTTAATGATGGGCTGAAATAAAGTAAAATGCACTCAAGTATAAATAGGGTCATGGTCCCCATTCTAAAGGGTGAAGTTCTCATTTTACTCATATTCCATCTTGAGTGAAAAGAAGACTCTCTCTCTCTCTCTCTCTCTCTCTCTCTCTCTCTCTCTCTCTTAAGAACACCTCTTTAGAAGTGGAAGGTCAAAATTTCATATTAGCTCTTCCATGGATTCAGGTACGCCTCTGATTACATTTTCTTGATGATTTAACATGAGATCTGGCCTAGATAAATTTATTTTTATCTTTATATGTTTCCAACATCGAGTGCCCTTTTTTTTTTGCTGTTTTGAGATGGACGTAATAGAGGTTTCGATTGTTCATCACATCGCATAGTGCTTTTGGTGCTCTGGATCTTGGCATATGTTGGGTGGCTGCATACTGTGCTTTACTTCGAGGCTTTGCTCTATCTCTTTGTGGTTAGTATTGAAAACCACTTATTGTGCTTCAGTGATTGTGCGATTCAAAGCATGATTGTTCTTTTCGCTTCGTATGAATCTCTTTTGATTAATGTTTGTCTCTCTTGCCTTATTTGATTTTTGTGTTGTAGTTGTGTTATGGTGTTCAATGAAATTTATTTTGTTTCTAGAGAAGTTGTTTGTGTGAGGGAGTATTGAGTTTGGAAGTTTGTGAATTCATTATTAGGTTGATGCGTTAAACTTTTTTGGTTTATATGGAAGGCTTCAAGGGTAGATTAAATGATTTTCTATTTAAGCTTTGTTGTTTATAATTGTTGGAGCTTACTCTCTCTTGAGAATATGGAACCAACTCTTGCTTTTTTTTAGCTTTAATACTATCCCGATGTGGTGTATCTTTGTTCCTTTAGATTTTTTATTGTATCTAATTTGTTAAGTGATGTATAATCTTTTAATATAATTTAGTTGACTTATTATTAGATATAAGTATTAGTTGTCCTATTTTTCTTCATTCTGTTTCATATTATTTAGCTCATATAATAATATGGACATTTTAGTCTTCTCTGCACAAACAGCTGCAGCACAGTTTTCCAAACAGAATCACAGTTTCAGGAACAACAACTTCCTGCCACCATCTTCTCTGCTTCACATTTCAAAAATAAATGCATCTCTCCCAACTCACACCAACTAGAAATCTAATCCTTTAAAATCCATTGATAAGACTTAATTTAGTATAAATTATAGTGAACCATGACTGATAAAGTGTCAGTAGGAGCTTGAAGGACAAATGAATGCAATCATCTTTCTGTTGAGTAGTTAGAAGTTGATCGAAAGTCCCATCAGTGTTAAGGCGACTAAGGACCTCCATCACCTTAAGTTAGTCTATTTTATCTCTAGAAAAATCTTAGAAAATCATTAAATCTTAAATTGTACCCCACCTTATTGTAAACTTTAACCCTAGCTTTGTTGGCTTTAAGTGAACTTAAGAAAAGAGGTCAAAGTGAACACTTACACTATAGTTGATTAACCTAAATACACTATTAATGATAGTGAGCTCTTCGAATAACATATACTTCTAAAATTATTATACTAATCTAAACATTTGATTCAAATCAAATAGTTTAGTCAAACCCTAATTTTCAAACCTAACTCAATTAGAGACCTTATATACTTAATAAAACAAATTGAGCTAACTAAAATAGCCAAATTTAAATAAATAACTATATAAATCTTGGGTGGCATAATAGACCTCATTAAGCTAAATTAACATAATAGACTAACCTAATGCTAACCCTACTAATTTAAATTAAAATGAGCCTAAGGAGAACCAATAACATAATTAGCCCAACTAAAACTTAAGCTCACATAATTTCTTTATTTAGAGATTTTCTTAGGAGAAAATCTAACACTTAATGAATTAATCTAACACAACTTAGCCTTATTTAACCCAAACTAAACCTTGTTGCTTAATTAACATAATTTGTTCATGATCCTTAAAGTTAAGAATGGCTCTAAAGAGGTGCATAAAACAAGATATTATAGTTTTTATTTTCAAGAGAGCAAATAACATCTAAGGTGAAAGAACTAAATCTAAAATCTCTAAAGATGCTATAAATAAGACGGCAAAAAAAAAAAAAGGAAGACGTATAGAAGATGGTGGTTAACATAATTAGGCATTATAATTTATATCTATTGTGTAATTGGGAATATTCCACCTTTAAAAAAGAAAATTATACATAATATAGGCAAAGTCCTATTAAAGAATTGATTTTCCCCATCATGGTACTAATTGCCAAAAATTCCACCAAATTAAATGAAATTATGTGTATATGATATAATACTTACCATGAAAGGTATATAAACTATATCTCTCAATTAGTATATTTCTTTAATATCATTTTTCATAACTCAAACTCTTATTTATAAAGATATTATATAATTTAGCATAATAACACCTAGATTTTATCAAATTGATGCATACATGGTTACAATCCTAAAAGTAATTTAGCACAAGCATGCTTAATTTCATAGTTTTTGAAAAAAAAACTCCAACCATTATATGGAAAAAAAAAACATCACAAAATTTAAAAATTTTACTTAATATTCTTTCAAAATTTTAGAAAAAAAACTTAGCTCATAAATCCTCTTGTAGCAATTTAAATTATTAAAATTATGTACCCATAAATTTAAGATAAATTCTTTCACTTCTTCTCAATTTTAGATTTTAAATACCTTGATATTAATTGTTAAGCCTAAGCTAAATTGAAATTAGGGTAAATGATTTAATATTCAGCTAAGACCAAATTGTTAAAAAAAACCCCTAATTGAAAGATTGTTATTGACTTATAACAAGTATTCATAATATTGAGTCAACTTAATCTTAGAATCCTATCAATGATATCTTTACCTATCTAATTAATAACCTAAATTTAATCTGAAAATTAAAAATTTACATTGTAATTTATGCACACTCCCAAATGGCCTAACCTTACATTGATGCCAATGTTTGACATAGTCATGGAAATGAATATTTTTTATTTAATTTTGCCATAAAATTTATAGAAAGAAGTGGACCACCTCTCATGTATCATCTTTTGACTAATTATTTAAATATCTTTGTTTGACAGTAAAATCAAAGAAATAGAGAGATTATAAGACTTGTTCACACTTATTTTTTAATTTAAAAAAATTAAAATTCTTGCGCTTGAATCTTTAAACTTTTATTACTATTTCAAAGTCATATATATATATATATATATATATATATATATATATATATATATATATATATATATATATATATATATATATATATATATATATATATATATATATATATTTGGGGATAAGAGCTCTTGAGGGCAATTTAACGCACACACGCACGCACTCGAATGCGAATCACCACATTTGGAGCGAAGGTCTCAACCAATGGGCCTCATCGTCTCACATAGTCATCTAAATATTTGATAAAATGGTCCTAATAATAACTTTTTTCAAATAGAAATATATCATAATATTTTCAATTTAATCAGTCAATCCCATCAAGTCATACAATTACTTCATCTTAGAGAGAGAGAGAGAGAGAGAGAGAGAGAGAGAGAGGGGGGGGATGGAAATATTCCAACACTTGGAATTTTAGAGTTAAAAAAAAAAAGAATTTTAAATTTTAAATAGAAAAGAAAAGGTAGTAAACAAACGAAAAATTGTATAAAAATACAAAATTCAAATCTCCGAGTATACTTGAAAGAAAACTATGTATGTCCACCAAAGGCAAGTCTCTTTCAGATAAATATGACTAGTATTTAACTTTTTAATTTTTCTTTTTATAGTAAGAAAGAGTCCATATAGCAAAGCAATAGTGCAGGTTGAGGCCTTCTTTAGAATGACCAGTTCTCATTTAAACACCACTAATTGAATAATGCTTTAACCATGTTTATCATAGTTTTATTTTTCTCTCTTAAACGATAATAATATTAATTATTTGGCAAGCTTTGATTTAGATATATATATATATATATATATATATATATATATATATATATATATATATATATATATATATATATATATATATGTGTGTGTGTGTGTGTGTGTGTGTGTGTGTGTGTGAGGCCTAACCATTTAAAGAGCTTTCAATAATAACAAATATGGGTGATGTATATGCGGGCGACATGCAGGGTCATGGTGTCAGCCGCTGGCACGCTGTAGCCTAAACCACCATGAGGGAATTTTCATCCGCGTGATTTTCCGCATTTGAGCGAGCCGTTTTGATTTTGACCTTTTACCCTATAGGATCTATAAAACCCCTGGGCCAAGAGAATGCACCTTCTCTTCTTGAGGTGGGGTGATCAAGGCCGCTAGCACGTCGCCCGATTTTCCCTCAAAGAGGCCAACCTACTCGCTCGGATCGACTGTTTGGAGCGATCAAGGCCCATGGTATACGCCGTTGTTCCGGCTTCCTCGAAGAGGCGCCAACCGCCTCGTCGACCGACCGAGTTCGAGGCATCAAGGCCCGGTGATACATCGGGTTTTGTCTTGAAAGAAGCATCAACCGCTTCGGACACCGGGTTTGAGGTGATCAAGGCCCTGCGACGGTTGTTCGGTTTTCCTCGAAAGAGGGCCGACTCGTCGACCGACCGGGTTTGGAGGCGATCAAGGTCCGTGGTATACGTCGTTGTTCTGATTTTCCCTCGAAAGAGGCGTCAACCGGCCTCGTCGGATCGATCGAGTTTGAAGGAGATCAAAGCCCGTGGCACATACATCGTTTCGCTCCGAAGAGGCGTCAGACGTCGACCGCTCGGGTTTGAGGCGATCAAGGCCCATGGTACATACGCCGTGTCGCTTTTCTCAAAAGAGGGCCAACTTTACTCGCCTGACCGTCCGTTGGGAGGCGATCGCGCCCGCAGCATACGCCGCTGCCTTGAAGGCTAACCGCCCTCGTCGGACCGTGGTTTGACAAGGCCCGCAGACGAGCCGTGGTCAACAATCTTCCTCGAAAGAGGCATCAATCAGATTGCCGAACCGTCCGAAGTTCGGAGGCGATGTATGCATATACGCTTTCTACAATTTTCCCTTGAAAGAGTCGTCAATTGTACGTGACCGTCTGGTTTGAGGCGATCAAGGTCCGACGACGTGGTTCACAATTTTCCTCAAAAGGAGCATCAATCGTACCTGACCGTCCGGGTTTGAAGACGATCAGCGCACATACGCCGTGTCTACGCTTTTCCAGAAAGGGGCATCAATCAGATCGCTGATCGTCCGCCCGGAGGCGATCAAGGCCCATGGTACATACGTGTTCACGCTTTTCCCTCGAAAGAGGTATCAAACTCGTCGACCGGTTGAGATCGCGCCCGCAGACATACGCCGTTCATAGTTTTCCTCAAAGAGGCGAACTACTCGTCGACCGTCCGTGAGGCGATCAAGGCTCGCACATGCGTCGTCACCCCGGTCAATATCGTTGACCGTCCGGGTTTGAAGGCGATCATGGCCACGCACATACGTCGGTCCGCTTTTCCTGAAGAGGCGCCAATCATCGCCGACACCCGAAGAGGTGATCATCTGACGATAACGAGATCGGTCGACGGCGATGCCCGACGATGAGGTAATATATGGGGTCGCGACCTGATGATGGTCACAGGATAACAGATTGGTGGCAACCGGAAAGGGTCATGGCCTGTGACGGTGGTCCGTGGCGGACCGAGCTGGTCGGCGGGTGGACCACGACGGCTACCGACGGGTGGTCAGCAGAATCGGCGAATGTAGTCGACGGCGACTTTCGGCGAGCGACCGCGACGGTGGTTAGCGTGACCGGCAAGCCACCAACCAGTCTACCGGTGTCTGTGAATCGGCGGACCGGCGACGGATTGGCACGACGGGGTGGTCAGCAGAACCGGCATTGAATGATGGTGGCGACCGCGTCTAAGTGGGATGACCGGGCGACAATGGTGTGGTGACCATAAGATTGCTGCTATGGTCGCGGGTGACCGACGACGATGCGGCGGGTCGGCGATGATTGGTTGGCGTCAGTGGGTGGCTGCCGCTTAACTGGCGCGAATCGATAGCGGCGGTCCACGCGGCCGACCGAATGGCCACGGACCTGGTTGGCGGCCGATGGAGGTGGTCGGCAGCCAGAATCGGCGATGGTAGTCGGTGCGATTGACGCTCAGATGGCGGGATGACACGACGATGACAATTTTGACTATCCGAGGATGTTTGTTGAGTATTACCCGATGACGCTAATTGCATGGGAAGAGGTTGAATTGAATTGCGAGAATTTTGACCCATCCAGGTTGTTGTCGAGTGTTACCCGGCGACAACGTATGGAAGAGGTTGAATTAAGTCCAGGATTTTGACCTATCCAAGATTATTTGAAAGAGTCTGTCACGACGCTAACGCGTGGAAGAGGTTAATTAAATCCGAATTTTGACCTATAAGAGGTTATTTGTCGAGTCTTTGCTCACGACGCTAACTGGAAGAGGTTGAATTGAATCCACGAGATTTTGATCTATCTCGAGATTGTCGTGGTGTTACCCGATGACGTTAACCTGTATGGAAGAGGTCAAATTGAATCTGCTGAAGATTTTTGACCTATCCGAGGTTGTTTGTCAAAGTATTACTTGATGACGTTAACCTGTGTGGAAGAGGCCGTGGGAAGTCCACCAAGAACCTTTTGACCTATCCTAGGTTGTTTGTCATAGTGTTTACCGATGACGTTAATGAAGAGATCAAATCAACGAGATTTTGATCCATCCGGTTGTTGTCGTGTTACCCGGCGACGCTAACTCATAAGAGGTTGAATTGAATCCGAGGATTTTGACCTATCCGAGGTTATTTGTCGAGTCTTTGCTCGCGACGTTAACGTGGAAGAGGTTGAATTGAATCTGTTGAGTACTTTTGACCTATCCGAGATTGTTTGTCAGAGTCTTTGCTCGATGACGTTAACATGTATGTAAGAATTTGAATTAAATCCGCTGTGGATCTTTGACCTATCCGAGGTTGTTTGTCAGAGTGTTACTCGACGACGTTAACCTGTCTAGAAGAGGTTGAATTGAATCCGCTGAGGATTTTTGACCCATCTAAGGTTGTTTGTCAGACTGTTACCCGATGATGTTAACTTGTGTGGAAGAGGCCGTAAGAAGTCTACTAAGGATCTTTTGACCTATCCTAGGTTATTTGTCCGAGTGTGCTCGATGACGTTAACCTGTGCGTAAGAATTTGAATTGAATCTGCTGAGGATCTTTGACCTATCCAAGGTTATTTGTTAGAGTGTTACCATGACGCGTTAACCGCCTAAGAGGTTGAATCACCGGATCTTTGACCCATCCGGGTTGTTTGTCGAGTGTTACTCAATGACGTTAACATGTGGAAGAGGCCGTAGGAAGTCACTGGATCTTTGACTATCTAGGTTATTTGTCGAGTGTGACTCAAATGACATTAACCTATATATAAGAATTTGAATCAAGCTGAGGATCTTTGACCTATCCGAGGTTATTTCTCAGAGTGTTACTCGATGACGTTAACCTATATGGAAGAGGTTGAATTGAATCCGTTAAGGATTTTGACCCACTCGAGATTGTTTGTCAGAGTGTTATCCGATGATGTTAACATGTGTGGAAGAGGCCGTAGAAAGTCCACTAAGGATCTTTTGACCTATCCTAGGTTATTTGTCAAAGTGTGACTCAATGATGTTAACCTGTATATAAGAATTTGAATTGAATCTGTTGAGGATCTTTGACCTATCCGAAGTTGTTTGTCGAGTATTACTCGATGACGTTAACGCCCTGGAAGAGGTCAATTGAATCCAATCGGAGGATTTTGACCCATCCGAGATTGTTTGTGAGAGGCGACGTTAACTATGGAAGAGGTCGAATTGAATCTGCTGAGGATTCTTGACCTATCCAAGGTTATTTGTCAGGGTGTTACCCGATGACATTAACCTGTATGGAAGAGGTTGAATTGAATCCGCTGAGAATTTTTAACCTATCCGAGGTTGTTTATCAGGGTGTTACACGATGACGTTAACCTGTGGAAGAGGCTATGGGATGTTGGGATGTCCACCAAGGACCTTTTGACCTATCCTAGGTTGTTTGTCAGGGTGTTACCCGATGACGTTCACCTATGTGGAAGAGGTTGAATTGAATCCGCTGAGGATTTTGACCCATCTGAGGTTGTTTATCAGAGTATTACCCGATGACGTTAACCTGTATGGAAGAGGTTGAATTGAATCCGCTGAGGATTTTTGACCTATCCGAGGTTGTTTGTCGGAGTCTTTGCTCAATGACGTTAACCTGTATGGAAGAGGTTGAATTGAATCCGCTAAAGATTTTTGACCTATCCGGTGTTGTTTGAGTCTTTACTCGGCGACGCTAACTGTGGAAGAGGTTGAATCAATCGGGATTTTGACTTATCCGGGTTGTTGTCGAGTCTTTGTTCGGCGACGCAACCTGTATGGAAGAGGTTGAATTGAATCCGTTGAGGATTTTGACCCATCCGAGGTTGTTTGTCGAGTGTTACATGACGCAACCGTATGGAAGAGGTCGAATTGAATGCTGAAAATTTTGACCCATCCGAGATTGTTTGTGGTGTTACACGACGTTAACTGTATGGAAGAGGTTGAATTGAATCCGAGGATTTTGACCTATCCGAGGTTGTTTGTCGAGTCTTTGCTCGGCGACGCTAACCTGATAAGAGGTTGAATTGAATCCGCTTGAGGATTTTGACCCATCAAGGTTGTTTGTCGAGTGTTGCCCCGGCGACGCTAACCCGTGGAAGAGATGGGAAGTCCACCAAGGACCTTTGACCTATCCCAGGTTATTTGTCGAGTCTTTGCTCGGCGACGCAACTATGAAGAGGTTGAATCAAAACATCGATTTGTGATTGTAGCCAAAGTTGCTCCTTAACCTTGGTCTCATTTTTCCATTAGTATGATTGGAAAATCATAATTTGCAAAGTTATATCTCTTCTCAATATTGAAATATTCTCCAACTTTGACTTATTTCTTGGGATGGTAATCAATTAGATTCTTACCATATTAACATGGGTAATCTTCTGAGATTAAGAGTTTCCCCTCAGTTTTCAACAAAAGTTGAAGGATCGAAGTTTGATGAATCTTCATTCTTCTTATGTGCTCCTTAAAAGCTTGAAATACTTCACCTCGCTGGTGGTTTTGATCTTGTCGGAAAACTTGGTCGCCATACAAGCTGAAATAATGGGAATCATTTTCACGGCACCAACCCTATGCGTCTTTGGAAAACCATAGAGTGAAAGTTTACGCCTTAGCCTTATTGTGAAATCCAGCACACACACAGATATTTAAAGAGTGAACAAGAAAATTTCAAAAATTTTACGTGAAAAACCTCGAAAAGGAGGGAAAAAACCATGGGGCCTAGCCCAGCAAAAGCTTCCACTATATACAAGTTTTCTCGATAACGGGATTACATAATTGTATATGAGAAGGGCTGACAATTGAAATTCCAAAATCAGACAACAACATATATTGTTCGTCAGTAGAATTGCTGGTAGTGATGATGGTGAACAGAACAACCAATCGATGAAGGTCATCATGATGGAGACCGAGAGATTGACGATGGCGGATCGGTGGCGGCCGACGGCGGCGTCGACGGCGGTTGGTAACCAACGGGTGGTCGTGGCCGAGTGGTGGTATGATTATGCTGAGGATTTTCAAGCTTTAGCTCTCTCCTCTCTCTTGCTCCTCATAGTGAAAGAGGCTATTTATAGGAGTGGCGCTCAGTACATACATACAAAATCCGAACCACTCTACTTCATCGGACGGCTCAGAATGATTCCTTTGATCATTTGATGTATTTTAAGTATTTGAATGCTCAAATGAAGTCGGAATTATGAGATCTTGAGCTTGTTAGATCCGACTCGTCAAGATGCTCGATTTGACTATAAACACTCCATGTTTAAGAGCTATTTATGGATTTAACTGATATCCCAAAGTTTCAAATGATATTTTAAGTGCTTGATCTCGACTAGTTTCAACTTGCTTTTGACATCAAGATTCGCTTTCGATTAAGAATTTTGGTGTCATATCGGACTTATTTGTTAAGTGATGATAAATGAGCAATAATCTAACGTTGACAGTTAATCAATTTTTAGTTAACAACGATCAATCGGTGGCCGACCATCATCAATCGGGTATCGACGATCATGCACCTAGCGATGACAATGATCGGCAGTAGTGATCTGACATAGTGGTCCGGCAAAGATCCAACAATGGTAATTGGGGTGAATGCCTAACGATGGTGATAGTCCTACGGTGGTGCTCTAGTTTTCTTCAAACTTCAAAACTCTAAATCTCTGGCTCTGGGCTTCTTTCAAGTGAAAATTAAGAGCCTATTTATAAATTTTCAAAATAGTATTCTTCATAAATTTATGCACAATTCAAAATGCTCTATCACACATCTCAAAAGAATTCACTCAATCAGATCTATGCCTTAAATGATATCAAAATTCAATGACATTGACTCATTAGACTCATTTAATCGAGACCGTTTATAAACTCACTTCATGAGGTGCTTTTATACAGTCATCACGCTTTGCTAAAGTTGCCTAATTGGAGGAATTCTTTACTTAAATTTATATACATAGCATAAAATTTTTAAGTGTTTACATATCTGAATTTAAACTTTAAAATTTATAAAAATAATACATTTTTTTTCTAAGCATAAAAGAAGTATTTCACTTTAGGATATTAATACAATGTAATCTTTAATGTAATATTAAAGATTAACATATTATTAATGTAAATATTAAAATTTAAATGTGAGATATGTAAATATAAAAGAATTCTGTACTTGCATGTAAATTCCCCAAGTTTCTGCTAAAGGCGGCTTAATTCTGAGTTGTCTTAAACACCGGTTTTTACCACTTGTTTGTGCAAAATTTACATAATATCTATTTACACCACCTCTCTCTCTCTCTCTCTCTCTCTCTCTTTCTGTATCTCTCTTAAGAAATGCTTTTTTTTAAAGAAAGTTATGTCACGAATTTTAAATTTAATATATGAAAATTTGATAATTCCAAGCACTAAACAAAAAATAATAATTTTTTTATAACTAAACAAGGTAACACCCATTTCAGTACTCACGGACGCGCACCTCTCTAATACTACTCCCTGAGCTCTTCTATAGAATCAGAGGCGATGAGGCGAGAGGCCACATAGAAGCTTTTGATCTCCGAAAGTTGCTTTTTTTTTTTTTTTTTTTGGTTTACTTCGATTGTTTAGATTCCCTTTTTCCTCATCCCTATCTCTGCAGTTTGATGGGAATCATTCCTTCCTCGTTCTGATACGTCCTCCGCTTTTCTTTCGCCATTAAAGGCGGAACCTTAACCTCCGCTGGTATCCATCTCCCTACTGCAAAGCTTTGAACTAGTTGCAATTTTGACCTATTTCTCGCTTTTCGATTCTTATTTATTTTTATTGTTTCCGCGAAGAATCTCCATTGAGGGCTTTTTTTTCTGACGAGATGATGATGTTGAAGAGCGGCGATTCGAATCTGAACCGATTCGCCCAGGCGTTCGGCGAATCGGCAATGGCGAGCTTGAAGCAGGCAATTCTGGAGCAGGAACTTACTTTTCGGAATCAGGTTCGATGATTCCTTCCCAGTTCCTTGCTGCCATGGAACCAAATTCTCAGATTCTTTTTAACTAGTAGAATGAAAATTTCTTCATTCTTTCTAATGCTTCAGGTTCGAGAGTTGCATCGCCTATACTGGACGCAGAAAAATCTGATGAAAGAGCTTCGTCAGAACGGATTGAATGTGCAGGTTGGGAATTCTTTTTATAGAAATGAGGGTGACGCTTTGTTCAGTAATCATCGGAGAAATCTCGACCTTCAGCTTTCAGCTGATGCTTTTTTCAGCATCGACCTGAATAATAGTAATAATAATAATAGCCTTTCAGAGACAGATCTCTCAAAGGTTAATGGGAATTTCGATTTCAAAAAGAGATTGATCTCTTCAGTTGGCTCTGGTTGCAATGAGATTATTGATTTGGAGGATGCTGTAGATTTAGACCGCCATGAAATGGAAAATATAAGCTTTAAAGAGTATAATGCTTGCTGCGTGCCTTCTATGGTTCATTTTGGTGAGGCGCGAGGTGGAAGATTGGAAGAACAGATGGATCATGTTTCCTGTGCTGGTAAGTTTGTTTCTTGTGGATGAATATCTATATTAGCAGAAGATATTAATAATTTATTCTGGGCTTCAAATCTCGTAACATTGAAGAATCTCCAATCATTCAAAGAAACAGACTGTACAGCTTGCTTAGAAGTTTTTTGTTTGTTTGTTTGTTTTTGTTTGGTTTATTCAAACGGGATTCTGGGATCTTGTCAGACCCCATAGATTTGCTTCTTTCTCCTGTATTTATAGTTTGTAGTCTTGATAGGATTGTGTTGTAGCAGTGAAGTCCATTTTTCCATCACGAAGGCATTCATTTATTATAATTATTTTCCTTTCGAACCTATTCCACACTGCAGATCTGCAAAATTGTTTTATAAACTCATCTGTCATAATTACTTCCGTTTTTAGCACAGGAACAGCAATTTGAGATTTTTTTTACTGTAATCTTAATAATTATTTATGATATTTCTTTAATCAAGCAGCTATTTACCTAGTGTTTTATTTTCTGTGTATTTACAATAGATTTCTGGGGCTGTTTTGCAGGAATTGATGATTCTAGCTTGGATTCTGTAAATGGTCGCTCTAAAACTGCACATGAATCTAGAACGGTATTTTTTGATCTGAATATTCCCATCAGAGATTCAGAAGTTCATAAAAGCTCACAAGATTCTATGCTCACTGATAATAATACAAAGAATGTTAATCATACTGAGAGCAAATTGGATATCAATATTCTGTCTTCTGCTCACCCAGTAGAAGGATCCACAGGTTCTACTGTTGCAGCTCTAATTAACATAAATAAAAGTCCCATTTTCTCCAATGAGCTATCTAAACAAGAAAATGGAGCTTCCTCCAACAAACTTCGATTAGTAATGGTTACTGATAAGAATTGGCAGGATTCATCAGAGAAGCTAAGTAATCATGAGGAAAGTGAAGAAGATACCTTATCAAGTAATGCCACAGCTGAAGATGAGGCTCACAAACTGCATTACAGGGAAAGTTTTATGTTCGATATAATCAAATCAGCATGAGTGAATGTAGCTCTTATGAAAAAAGCGTTCAAGAACCTGCTACTCTTTCTATCACCGATGATTCTGTAATTACCAACTCACATACAACAGAGAATGAAATGTCTTATTTTGGAAAGTTCAAGTCTGAAGAACAAGATATTGCCACTACAGCTGCTGCTCAGACGCTAATGGCTATTTCTTTTGGAAGGTCAGCCATTAAAACAAAGAAATTTGATGTCACTGAAGTTTTACGAGTGCCATGTGAAGATAAGAGTGATCAGCTTCAGGTTTCATCTGAATCTTTTGAAGCTATGACAATGCACTTACCTGAGATCCAAAATGATGAGATAATGACTGATATACCAAGATTAAATGTGAGAGAGGAAGATGAGATGAGGGCTGTCAGAAAAGGGGAAGGGGCTTCCAAATTTTCAGAAAGAGATACTGCCAGGGCTTGTGTCTCTCTCTAGACACGAAATTTGTGAAGATTTGTATAGCATAAACTATAAGTTCAGAAGAAATAGTTTTAGTAGCCATGGGAATTTCTTTGTTCCAGTGACAAGTAGGAGATCAAGAAGGCACTACTCAGTGCGTCAACGAAGAAGCTTTCAATGTTGAATGAGGATTCTGTTTGAAGAAATTTATATGTTGAGAGAACTTCATGAGGCTGATTTATGATAGGCATGACAGGTTGGTAAAGCTGTGTTGTAATTCCTAAGCCGCCATCTTTGCAGCAACGAGTTCACAAATTTGTCTTTCAGATGAATATGTTTACCTACAGGTATGCTTGAGAAGGAGAAAGATAATTACTCGGACCATATTTCACACTTTGCAGGGTTTTATTTTTATAATTTGCTAAGGCAATGGCAATTCGTATGTGGTAATAGATGGAATCATGAATGTAGTTAGAGGAGAGAATCATGGAGGGCATGTTCAATGAATCATGGCATAAACATTTTAGTGTTTTATGAGGACAGGATCTGTTTCTTTCTTCTTCTTCTTCTTCTTCTTCTTCTTCTTTTCCAGTCTTTTTAATCAACACGATGAATCATAGAGGGCCCAATTCTGAAAGAGCTGAAATTATTCCAAAATATTTTAACGGCTCATTTATTTGCTTTCCGATGAAAATATATATTTCAAAAGCTATAATTTTATGCTTGAGGGCGTTGAAAAAAAGTATCACGAGGAATTATTCAGAAGGGGAAAACTAATAAAGAGAAACATTGCATTAAAAAAGAAACATATTTGTAAGAATATGACTTATTTTTATTACAAGAAACAAATGGTAAAGAATGAATTCCCTTGCATCGGCAAGGACGTTGATTTTAATGTATTTTTATTAATTGTTGTATCTCAAATAAGAAATTAAGACAAAATAAATGAGAAAGAATTTGTGTAACACTAGATATTGTTGACCTAAGTTTCAAATGGATTCTCAGACCAGCTCAAAGAAATGGCAATGTATTAAAATGATATTAAATCAGGCTGATTATAGAATACTTTAAGGTGAGTTCATACATTTTTTTAAGCTAAAAGTCTATATTATTATATGACTTTTTGGGTCTCTCGAAGCAACTCAGGATATACAATGCATTTGGGATGATGATGACGGTGTGATACAGTGCTAAAATGCTCAATAGTGTCATCTAAAAATTACATTTTGGCTACGTTTGAAAATCTACTATGAAAAAATTATATTTTCAATTTGAGCATGATGGTTAGAGAAAGTTACAATATAATTTTTTAAAATAAAAAAATTTGTATTACCAGACTCTTAGGTGACTTTAAAGTGAATGAGTTCCAATTTGTGCATATTCAAACTAAGGGCTCTTTTGGCTAACCATTTAACTTTTAAAAGGTTTGTTTTAAAATAGTTTTTAAGAAAGGTGTTTTAAAACAGTATATGTAAATATCATTTTAAAAAGAGAGGAAATTGATGTTTTTTAATAAGTGTAGAAAATTAAATAGATTTTCAAATTTATTAATATTTTAACGAATGCATCGTACAAAAAAATACGGAA